>LR898469.1:0-648683 GCA_905067625.1 Blumeria graminis f. sp. triticale | reverse complement strand
GTTCGTCTGGGAGCTCGTCATATTCTAGAGTGATGCCATGCTCGTAAGGAGTTTGGCTGGGGCTAGGATAGTCGAGGTCTTGATTGGGATGATTTTTTTTTGTTTTTTTGCATCAGATTTTAATTGCGTATGCAGCTATCTAGCTATGACACAATATCAAAGAAAAGCACAGAAAAGATGACTCGGTTTACAAGAGGAGCACTAATGCCCCGGGTTTCATTTGCGAGTACCGCTGTGAAGTTATGTTGCCATTTTTTGGCCTAAAGTCAATGATCATCCGTATTTACCTACTCAGGGGAACGCCTCAAAAACCCTGAGTTATCCAGACATGCCTCTGTCATCCTTCAACTTTTCTCCGCGCGGTATATAATCTGAGGTGTCTCCTTCCCAAGTGGAGTAGGTGCCCAGGCTACTCAAACCATACCAGAGAACACCACCAGGAGGCGGACCACAACACCTTCCATCGTCGGCTTGTTTTTATAGTGTCAGGTGCACTCTCGCAAGCGAAGTCTTGGCGCGCACAAAGCTCAATTCGTAAAACTCTTGCCAAAATTCGAAATTTCACGCCCGTCGAAAGACGTATCCCTCTTCTGCATCATCTTGTAAAATTTGTCCTGATTCCTCTCACGTCCATCCCAAAGAGCTATCTCCCAGATTTGTGCTCCACGCTTTGCTTCCTCCGTCGGGTATAAATATCGGCGTGGGCGTGCATTTGGTGACCGGCTAAGGCCAGAGAAAAGTCGACGAGAGGTGTGGTCATTGAAACGAGGATGTATTAGGTCGTACTTGTAGACTTGATGAAACTTAGTTTAGAATCGGACTCTTTGGGAGTGAAAGATTGACATGGTAGAGTAATTTGAAATTTTGCCTCGTGGGCCAACTTCTTTGATATTGCGAAATTTGGCTGAACTTGGCTCTGGGAGAATATTTCACTCCCAGGTTCGTAGAAGACACCGCGTACAGGTGTTCAGTCTTGCCCTCCGATTGGGATGATTGGAGGGGTGCGTGGGAGGGCGTTGAGCCTGTAGCTCCAACATTGGCAGGTGCGCCGATTGTATGACGCGGTTTTCTTTTATGCGCGGTTTAGCAATGCTTGATGTACTCTGCTTAGGCTTTAGAATAGTGTGTGTATAAGGAGAAGTGTTTGTGAGAGGGGGGATTTTAATTGGAGCCAGGATTAGTTTGACAATAGAGGTATGTAACTAGATTCAGAGTTGTTGTGTTGATTCTTGTGTTTGGATTGGTGCTTTAGAGTATTGTGAGTGTATAATAATGTTGGTGAATAGTGTACATGAATGTCTCTTAAGAGGGCAAGACTGAACACCTGTACGCGGTGTCCTCTACGAACCTGGGAGTGAAATATTCTCCCAGAGCCGAGATTCAGTCTAGACAAAGGGTGAATTTGAGAGTTTTCGTCGAGTTGGCGATCGGGAGGAGCGGTGTAGGCTCTTTTTTGGTCGAAAATCCGACTTGCAGAGATTTCACGACTGCACAACTCAACGAAATCAACCATCTACACCTCAGATACGAACCGCAGACAGATTGTAACCTGTCTGATGTTCGTATCACAACAACCGACACCTTAAAGATCCTATTTTCTTTTTCTCTGGAAATTCATTCTCAGCCCAACTCATTTCGCGGCCCTCTCCACAATCATCTCATCACCTATCGAAGCAATCCCACACCTCCAAAAGCCAAAACTCCATCAAAGAAACTAGAAAGATATCCGACCCTCCGCACTGCCAGTTACTGTGAAGGTACGGTCGAAATACCGGCCCTAAACTGCGTCCTCACCTCGGCCAAGGGCACCAACAACTCGACCTACGACGAATCGCTACCACGAAATACGTACGACATTTCGCCGGCACAATAACTAGAGCGTTCGACAAAGGCAGGGGCACCGTGCCTCTGTTTTGAGCTCTCAGTCGCGTTTACGACCTCCACGGTTAGGGGTACGGCAGTGACGGGGCAAGGCCGGAGGGGTGGACATTCTACAAAGTTTCTGGGATGACGAAATCGGCTGAAGGGCAGAGGGATGCTGTATGAAGGAGCCAAAAGGGAATACAAACTAAGGAGGCCTTGGTGGGCGACTGGATGAAGCCTCCAGTGAAGAAAACGACCCCTGGATGAGATGAGGATGATGCTGAGATGAGCCAAAGCTGCGAATGAATCTAAGGGAAAAGTTACAGATGGGGAGGTGTCAAGGACTCGGGCGCGCGGTGGCCGAGGCTGAGGAGGAATTACGCTTTGGCGCGCTAAAAGGGGGTTCTCTGGACGGTTGGGCTTTACATGATTCTGTTGTAAATCTAGACTCATATATATGAGGGTTTAGATTTCTAAGTATGATCATCAAGATCAATTCAATTGACCCGATTGCATATGGTTAATCTTAAATGGGCGACACAAGGTTCAGTGGTATCTTAAAAGCAGTGGCTAGGAAATGCTACCTGGCGATAAATGAGTGGCTGGTTGTTGCTAGATCACTGGGAGTTCTGGATCACTAAAGCCTTGGGAATCTGTATCTAAGGAAAGACTCACTTGTATATGTTAAACAAAGTCAACGGAGTATTATAAATTATTAATTCATATTGAGAAGAGATTTCGATATCATATACAACTATCAATAAATTCTTGTCCGAAAATTGTACACTTTTTCTTCGAGATATTTCCTCCTAGAAATCCTCGACAATTTCTAACAGATTCAACTCACGGATGAAGTCTGAGGTGGTCCGGTCATTTAAGTGGGACAAGGTAGATGTACTTAATGGTAGTTAACCTGATCCACCCAGGTCCCGCCCGTGCTTAAGCTCCAGTAGGAGTGCAACGGGAATCACCGTAGCTAGCACGCCCATGAACAAGACAAGACAAGACAGGTATCAGACTCCCTTTAATCCCAATGGATAGCCCGTGCGGGATCTCCTATTAACAGCAGTAAATAACGCTAACACAGGGTATACGCCATCTCCGTTCGCCAAACCTCAGTCAGTCGGGACTGCTTATAATCGAGCCTAGTAGGATTGACATAGTTTGTTATGTTTTTTTTGTTTTTGTCCTAAGCTAATGCTATTTTTTCCACAATGGTCAAAGACAGGTGGAGCAGGTGAGGATCACTGTATACAGGCCCAACTCATTCCAACCGCGTGAATCGCTACCAAAGGTGCAACTGATTAAACAGAAACGAAAAATCAAGAATATCAAAACACACTCCGAAAACCAGAAGATTCCTCCACATTGGATCCAGTCAATGTGCTCCTCACACATCCTGTCGTCCGTCACACCTTCCAAATGACAAATTTACTTAATCTCCGCTGAGAGTAGTAGATGAGTTAGCGGGCACCTTTGATCCAGCCGGTATCATGCTATTGGTTAGTAGATGCCCCAGAAGGGGACAGTGTCGAGGTTGCTGTGTCCTCAAACTTCTTCTTCAGATCCCAGCACTCCGAAACCTATTGCTTTGGCCTTTGCGACATCCTTCGCCGCGGCGACGATCGCCCCTTCGGCTTTTTTGGCTGCGGCCCTAGCTCGAGCCGTCTCTGTGAACTTCCTTTGCTCGAGGTGGCGAATCCGCGCGAGCTGCTCTTTGGTCACCGGTCCAGACTTTCTGGGTCTGACTTGGCAGGCCCGAGAAATCCGATCGGTTGGTCCCCCACTGTTGCGACACTTGGTGAGGGTCTTGCACTCGGCTTCCGAGTGCATGTTTGATCCGCAATTCCAGCAGGCGGAGCGCGGGAGCAACCACGAATGGCGTGGAAGCCCAAACAGCGTTTACACTTTTCAATTTGGCGACGAGGCTTGTGAATGGTAGCCATACAGACTCGTCGAAGAGGCGGAAGCCCGCACGAGGGGCGTTGTCCCGCGTAATAGGGCATGCCAGTTTTGTTACGGTGCCCCAGGGATTGACATAGTGTATCCCAACACAGAAACAATAGGAAACTCAACAACCAAATCCGTCATCAATTACTACCATTAAGTATCACTTGACTTGTCTTTGCAATCCATAATTTGAACGTCGCAAAAACGATAATTGCGACCATAACCAACGGCGGCAGAGGGCGGACAGCTCCATATGTTAAGTACCTTGAAATCCTGGGGAAACTATTGAAACGGGTCAGATAAATTTTCATGGGCTAAATGGATGAAGACCTATCATCAATGAGGGAAGCTAACTAGGCCTTGAAGGCTTTAAACGCGCATAAAAGGGCCTCGATGAAAGTGTCCCAGATGAAGTCTCCAATCGACGAATAGGCGATGGCACTAGAAGAGGCAGTTAAGAAGATCTTCGTGGATCCCTCTCATGATCTTACTCCAGGAGTGGGAACGGGGATTTCGCCAACAATAACCCACACGTCGATCGTTGTGTGAACTGGCTCACAGCATGTTATGTACAAGGGTCTAGTTGAGACTTTTTCCTTATAGGGAATAGCGTTTAGCTAAAGGTAAGAATGTATTTATAGAATTCCTCCCGGCAGGGAGAAGAAGCAGAAATGAATTGAGTAACCCCACACAAGCTTGTGAATTGACCATTGGTAGTGTTCCGACAATCGTATCTACTCACATAGCCAGAATTAGGAGTTCGTATCAGAATTGTGAATCGGACAAACTGCAGCCGGAAAAGCTGCTTTCAAAGGTAAAAGAGCACCTTCAAGGTGCATATGCAATTCGATAGATGCGCAGCTACGAAACTGAGGTGTTCGTACACTCCGCATCCTAGAGAGACGCGGCACTTCATATGCGTCACTTCCTTTGCGTCAACCAAGTGAATTTCAAATTCGACGGCAAGACTTTCCAGTCGAGGTTTTCGAAGTCTCACTTCGGACAAGAATCGAAGGTGGCAGAGATGCCGATAACCATGCCATAATCGAGGAGATACAGATGGAAGTGGTCCGAAACGGCCTAATTATCAACGCCATACTCTTCAACGCGCAGATATGGTTCCCACGAGCCCAGCCAACCACTGTTCCAAATTCAGCCAATGGGGACGCACGCAGGCGTCCTGTGGAAAGGCAGCCGGGTGCGGTGTGTGCGCTGGCTCTCACCATAGTCGGGATTGTCCAAGTAAATGGGTTTCTTGCGCAAGCCACGGCAGGGAACAACGTTCGTGGTAAAAAGCAGCGTGTCAGAATTACCAGATCTACAAGGGAAGTATGGAGAAGGCTTGGATGGATCTTTTATGGAGAACAGCGGAAACTTAGAATGAGAATCTTACAACGGCGCCAATGCGAACAGTCGAGACGACTGATGGTCAGTGATTCACGTTGGCCACCAGGAAGAAGACTGAAGGACTTAGAAAGGACCGGGACGAGCGCGAAACTTAGTCAAAGCCCCTGCGCCACCATTGGTGCCTACTCCCCGATCACCTCGTCTACCAACGCTGGCTGAGGTGGTACCTTCACTCTTTAATTTCTCATAACAGTAGTCTGATCGAAGGGGAGGTTAACCAAATTTGGGGAAAGTTTATAAAATTGCGGTTCAAAGGAAAGTTCTCAGTATAAAACTGGGTCGGTTCAGAGTGGCAGGATAGTGGGTTTTGTTTATAAAAAGCCTATTACCTAACCAATGCGGCTAACCGTTCATATAGTTCTGTAAGAAGATATCGAATAGAAAGTTCAACGTGAATAATGAATGAATCACCTTCGTTGTTTGATTTACTTGTCATCGATATGAAATAAGTTATACACGCAGTATTTTTATTAAATACTAATTATCCCCAACCAGCTAGATCAGGTTAGTTGTGAAATGGTAAGACGGTTTGTATATCTGAAACTTGAGATAGGGGCTTTTTGCTTATTGGTACTGGTACTGTTACTGGCTGTTGGGACCTAGGCAAGGGACAAAATGGCGTCTGTAGCTTGGCAAGTTGAGGCGTGTGATGGAAATAATTCTCAACACGGTAAACATGAAAGGACAAGAAACAAAATCAAACGATTCTTTCCACCGACAGCTAATGCTTTGGAGTCAATCAAAGTCAACTTGAAAGAATGAGCCTTCTTCGAGGAACAAACAGCCGACTCTATGGTTGGCGACCTTCAAATAAATATTGAAAATGTTGAATGAGACAACGCATTTTCATGGTTCACATCGGCTGTCTGGCAAGGCGAGCTTCCCTACATATCCTGCATGTCCTACATAGTTATAGACTCAGACAAAACAATCAAATGAATTGATAATAAAGGCAAGGTTTCAACTAAACTCAACATAGCCGTCGCCTTCAACATTTCGCTCCTTTTGATCTGATCAGCGCTGCTTGAAAACTGGCCGTGCAAAAATGTGATCCTAAATTATTAGAAGTGACTCTGTGTCGCGAAGTAGCGCAGCCAAAAATACGCCTATTGTTGGATGGGTTATGTATCACGTACGTGACGAGTAGATGCAAAGACAATTGGAGGTATGTATATTAATTGTTATTCTATTGTAGCTTGCTAAGCCAATATCTAACTAATAGCACGCGTGCGCGTCTAGCTTATGTGAGCCAACGGATCAACTATTCCCCAATGTTCCGCCGACAGTTGGATATGGTGAATAGCTACACCTATAGTCATAGAGCCGAGCTTTGTCTATTTGTTCACTATTCACTGTCCTTGAGAAAAATCATTATCCACGGACGATCTAGAACGATCCCATACTTTAATGGCTCATCTATGTCAGGCTCGTCATAGTATTAGCGCGAAAATAACTATGAGTGGTACTAGTTAAAGAATCTTGTGTAATGAATGAAAGAAATAAGAAATCACAACAAATCGCTTTGCTCTACAGCTATGCTGCTAAACAGACTACCGTATTACTTGGTTAGAATTAATACTGAAAGCCTCGTTCCCTTTCCTTTCGAGTAGTTTCAAGTGACTTATATATTCAGACCACACTGAGGTCCTTGATTGCAATTGAAATTCTGTTAGGCAAAGTTACACTTATATCAATCTCTCTCAGAGTTGATTGAATTGATTGTCCTCCACCATGAGGAATCTATCTAGGTACTATATACATCTTTAGTTTCCTACTAATTCCAAATATAGACTGACAATTAGATTGCCCATGCGAACTGCTCAAATTTCCGTTCCATGTAAGCTTCTAAAACTGGCTGTGACATTATCATATTCAGAAGAAGGAATGAAACAATAAAGAAGTTGTGCGTAGGAAATTGGCCATCCGTCTAGTCGCTAGTTATAAATTTGCATGACTAAGTCATTGTCCTTGATGCATCAGCCTCGTATACTTGCTTGTAAACTACTCAACCTAAACATCGTGATACTATATTCAAACTGATGGTAATCTGTTAGACAGAAGCATAGTGTGCACGACGCTTTTCAATTTCAAAAACTCGCAGCCAGAATTCGAAGTCTCATGCCCGTCGAGATTTTATTCATCCTGTGCATCATCTTGTAAACTTGTCTTGATCCCTCTTACGCCCATCTCAAAGAACTGCCTCCCAGATTTCTGCGCCACGATATTTGTACTTCTGTGGGTTTTGGAGCTGTCGTGGGCGTATAATTAGTGGCCAGCTGAGGCCAGAGAATAGTCGATGAGAGGTCTAGTCATTTAAATGAGGATGTACTTGGTCTTTCTTGTAGACTTGATGAGACCTAGGTAGAATTCGAACTCTTTGTGAGTGAAAAATTGATATGGTGGAGTATTTTGAATCATTGCCTCGTGGGACAACTTCTTTGGTATTGCTAAATTTGACTGAACTTGGCCCTGGGAGAATATTTCACTCCCAGGTTCGTAGAAGCACCGCGGACAGGTGTTGAGTTTCAACCCCGAAAGTTTCAATGTAGAAGGGGCATGAATATCTTTTTTTTATCATTAAATGAGTGTCCAGCTACCTAGCCATAAAAAATGAACAGTGCTATTTGTACATGTTGGATGACTATTTTAACTTTAGAGACAATTTGACTTCAGATTTAATTCGCAGATAAAGCGACGAGGTTTATTGGTTTTCACTCAATAGTCAAACCTCATCTACAATCACCCACCAAGGTAAAGTTTCAAGCCTGTGGTTATCCACATACATATTCGTCTTCAAGCATACAAGCACCGGGAAAAATAGAATGCAGGATTGCTGGATTTTGGCCAGTTATCTTCTGTCTCAAGTAAGATAGATCTCTAATCTATCTAGTCTCAATTTGAGTGACCAGCCCGGATGTTACACCACTACACCATCCATATACCCTGAGTACTAGTGTATCTTTAAGAGAATCAAAATCTATTTTCCGGTTTTCTTTCAACTCTCTCAATAACTAGTGCTCAGAGAAAAATCAAAGGTCAGGATAAAATGTCGAAGGGTTATCGGCATATATTGTATGCGGCAAAGAAGCCTAGCCCAGGTTTCTTGTGCCATCTTGGGTAGCGCAGAATACCGTAAACTTATCGACAATGGAATGCCTCCAATATAACGTCAGACTCGACCTAACTTTAGCAGACTCATGGATGGGACTAAAGATTTATGGAAAACATCATGGACTTGTACTGAATGATGGCCTACCTGGGAAGAGAGCGAACGATGCAACAGTTGATATTGTAGCGACTAGTTTCTTGGGGGAAGGGCAAGACTGAACACCTGTCAGTGGTGCCCTCTACGAACCTGGGAGTGAAACATTCTCCCAGAGCCAATTTCAGTCCAATTTCGCAATACAGAACAAGTTGGCCCACGAGGCAATGATTCAAATAACTCCACCACGTCAAATTTTCATTCCAAAAAAGATCGAATCCTACCTAAGCCTCATCAAGTCTACAAGTATGACCTAGTACATCCTCATTCCTATCACCACACCTCTCGTCAACTTTTCTCTGGCCTCAGCCGGTTACCAAATACACGCCCACGCCGATATTTATACCCGACGGAGGAAACAAAGCGTGGAGCACAAATCTGGGAGACTGTTCTTTGGGATTGGCGTGAGAGGATTCTGGACAAGTTAACAAGATGATGCAAAGGATAGATACAGTCTCAACGGGCGTGGAATGTTGAATTTTGGCAAGGAGTTTTTACAAATTGAGCTTTGTGCGTGCCAAGACTTCGGTTATGAGAGTGCAGGCGACACAATAAACATCGCCATGGTTGGATGGTGCGGTGGTACATCGTCTTGGACTGTCTGCCAAGTAGATTCTAGAAAGCTTGGACATATACCGCACTCGAGGCAGGAGACTGCTGGTTCAAATTCAGCAAAACAAACCCACATTTCTTGCGTCGCTGGTATACATGGATGATGAGGGCGTGTTTGGTGCATCAAAGGGTTTGATTTTCCGATTGGTGGGTACTTAGGGAGGAGGCTCGACTGTTTGTGTAAGCGAACGAACCTCACGGTGGTATTTGCAAATGAAATCCAGAGTATGAGTGTCTCTAACGTCAAAAGAGTCACCCATCTTATATACATAGCACCGGTCATGTGTCATAGTGTCGACGTCTAAGAATAACCACCGAAGAAGTTGGACAGGGAAATGTCTCGGGTCAAAAATAGGGCTGTCCATACGTACATGGGTTGTTTGTTTCGGTCAGTGCTTGCATTCTGTATTAAGAACTGCAGGTTATTCTATTCCTAGTGCATGTCTATATTTAGAGATCAAGAGATCAAGTCAATCATGATCAGTATATATAGTCCTAGAATTCCGGGAGAAATAGGACTTAAGTTGTTTTTACTGAGTTATCTTTTACTTAAATTACATACACTTCGCCTGTCACAGGTCAGGCTCCCAGTTACCTGACACATAGCTTCATAGCTGAATACACTTAAATGATTTTTTAAAAAAAAAAGGCTTCTTGGGGATGGGTAGCTCGATTCCTAAGCGCGAAACCCTGGCAATGATTCTGTCTTATTAGTCACCGGCCTGAAATCTCTTCGACACAAGATCTTTATGGCACTGCCTGGTCATCAAAAGCGCGTTAAAGGTGTTCAAATATACCGACCGTTTGTCTATGGCACGACATCAAAGGCATTTAGTGCGGAAAATCCTAAGCCAGCAGGAACACCAGCTGAGCACACTCACTCGTGGACAGTATTTGTAAATGGAGTTGATGATGCAGATATAACTTACTGGTGCAAGAAAGTACAGTTTAAGTTGCATGACTCTATCCCAAACCATCTTCGAGGTAAGTATACTTAAACCCATCAATTTAACATGTATTTATCCTTCTACAGTCATCGAGGATGTACCTCCTGGGGGTGCATTTGAGACTCATGCGACGGGCTGGGGTGAAATTGACATCAGTATCAAAATCTATTATGTACCGGAATCCAACGAGAAACCCCAGTCCCTATACCACCACCTCGTTCTTCATCCATACGGGGAAAGCGAGGAGGAGCGAGAAAAATGCGTAAGCAGCCGGAGATTAGGGCATGGGTTTATGAAGAGCAACTTTTCAACGAGCCGTATGAGAATTTCTACAATCTCTTGACCACGCCGGCCGAAAAGGGCAAAAGCGCCGCCAAGGGCACAAAATCAGCCAAAGGCGACCCGTCAAACGGTGCTATCAGCGAGCGCAATGCCTCGATTCCTCTCCAATCTAGACCCGATCAACCATTTAGCCAAGAATCTGAACGGTTAGAACTCCGACGGCTGGAAAATGCGCAACAAAGAGTGAGTCAGATGTCCGAAGCGCTGGACAAGGAAATCAAAAGCAAAGAGGCTGAACTAGAGACACTTCGCGCACCTATTCCTATCAATACTGAAAGCTAGATAAGTCCGAAAAGTTCCACACCCTTAATCTTCTTTTTATTGAAGGGTGGTGATGTATATGGTTGTACACACTTGGTATCTTCAATTAAATGGTTAAGACTACTCAGGGGGCTTAGAATATACTTGGGTGATTATGGCAATAAAATATTACGGGATGCAAATGGTATCTTATTGTGTTATTATATTATGTTTTGTTGTGTTACAGGTTATGTTCATGATAATTAACCAATCCCACATACTTCCACATAGCGCCGTAGCTAGTCTCTTTTAGGAGTGATCTACGGGTGAGTGTAGCGATCGGTGGTATCTAATTTATCACTAACCTGTTTCCATTTCCCTGGCTCTGCGTGCTACACTACGTGATTGACGATTTACTACTAATGTGAAAAGCGCATTCATGACACTTTTAACCCATATATCAATATTATAAGGAGAGCAAACAGGTAATATCAGGAAATCAAATTCAGATTATTCCTCATATTGTCGCTGTAAATATAAAACTCTGTATGCTAGACGCTCAGCTCTGTCCAATATTTCAATCATTTGAGGAGTAAAATATTCATTTCACCAGCTTATCTTTCAGTCAATTTGATCCAAGACCCCAAATTTCCAAGTTCAGAGAGCCTCGTAACTTTATGATCTTCGTGTTAGTATAACACATTAACTAGGAGGACTATTCTCAATACTTGTTAGTTGTGTCCCCTGCGAACCTCCAGCTATCGCTGTCAGTCTCTAGAGCCGAGAATGAGTAATATCTTCATCCTTACTTCGATAGGGATACTCTGTCGCTCTCGCCGTCTACATCGTCTTCATGTCTCAGCGCAACCTTGGGCACCATCATTACGAAGCTAATCACCATCAGATTAGATGTTAAGTTCGAAGCGATCTATCAGACCAGGAATATAACCCAACGACATCCGTATTCCTGTCGAACAGATCACCATCAGTTTGAATATAGTATCACGACGTTTAAGTTGAGTATTTTACAATCAAGTATACGAGGCTCATTCATCAAGGACAATAACTTAGTCGTGCAAATGTTTCAACTAGTTGTTGAGACCTAATATATACATTATTAAGGAAATAATGACCCCTTAGTCATTGAGGTTGTAGAGCGCATTGATTCAAGTAACTACCGAAGTGAAACTAAGTACACAATTTGTAGTCACGTGTGTACCAACAACGTGGCCGACATGATGGCCCCAATTATTCTACATTCTAACATAAATTAATATTACGGGTTAAATAACGTATGGTTCACATATTTACCTGACTGTTAGTGGTCACCAGTTGGACAGGAAGTCTGCATGACATGTTGTGTTATGGAAGATCCAAGTCCCGTGATAGTGGCCTTCGGATATTAAACAAGAGGCGGGAAGACAGATCACTTGCTCAGTTTAGGACACGATAAGACATTAGTGTTGGCTCTATAGAGCTGGATCACTCGTGGACTATGAATGGTGTATATATGACTGGATATGTATATTGTAATTTTGTTAAGTCTCTATTAGTATAACAATTGTTATTTCATTCCAACACTAGCAACTAGACGGATGGCCAATTTCCTACGCACAACTTCTTTATTGTTTCATTCCTTCTTCTGACCATGATAATTTCACAGCCAGTTTTAGACCCTTGAATGGAACGGAAATTTGAGTAGTTCGCATGGGCAATCTAATTGTCAGTCTATATTTGGAATTAGTAGGAAACTCAAGATGTATGTAGTGCCTAGATAGATTCCTCATGGTGGAGGACAATCAATTCAATCAACTCAGAGAGAGATTGACATTAGTATAACTTTGCCTAACAGTTCCTGACCTAATGTTTTGTGATTCACGTAAATTTCATTCAGCAAATATGATGGTGACATTATTGTCAGAATAATATGCCAAGTTGGTACCCGACACACTTATTAGTTTCCCCAGGGAAAGCCTAGGCGTTAATGGTCATTTTCAGCTAAAGAGACTATGATTTTTGTTTCTTTTACTAACTAGGTTATAGACTATCTAGCAGATTTACTTTGAACAGTGCTTCTATCCTCTTGAATTACTTTACATATCATTGATATATTGCCCATGATGAGTGGTCATCTGGCTCAGAATTTACCCGTCGAGTTTAGCCACCTTTTCCACAGATCCTTCTTTCCCAAAAAAAAGGAAAAAAGCTAGCAATACAAACTACGTGCCCGGGAAATTTTCTCAAAATCCTGCTACCACAGCCCGACGAGGCCTAGACACCGGGTCCACATAAGGTGCTCACATCCATCTACATCTCCCTTCTTTGTAACGGTCGAGGCCGACTTGATCCAATTCACCATCACCATATCGGGTGCTGGGCACACTCCAGAAACTATTAGAAATTGTCAAGGATTTCTAGGAGGAAATATTATCGACTTTAAACTTGTTGTCCACATTGTATGTGTATGTCTGTTATCACAGACATTGGAAATAATTCATGAGACTGCTTAATGAGAGGCTAGTATTGATTCCGATATAATATCGTAGAAGACTTGTCCCAACTATCAGAGGGCCACAACGTCTTTATCTATCTACAGGTAAACTCCCTATATTCCAACCACACTAGCCAAACAGGACGTAGCATGTAAAACCTGGTTCGTATCATCAATTTGGGGTTGAGGTTTACCGTGCATATGCTACTCGTGTCGCATGTCGGACTACTATGCGACACGCTCAGGTATCAATCTAACAACCCACACCAAAACCGAAACTACTCATAGCCCTGATGATGATCCCATGAATAATTGTAACAGTAGCCTGCAACATAGCACAATTAGGCTAGACATCGTTGACCAGGACCTAATCCGAACAAAATATCTCGAAGAACATGTGTACAATTTGGGACAAGTATTTATTGATAATTGTATAGGTATCGAACTATCTTCTCAACATGAATTAATAATATGTAAGCCTAGGGCTAGACCCTCAGTGTCCATTGGCAAAAAAAATGAAAATAAGCCTTATATTTCAACTAGAAATTTTGGTAGCATATTATCTGGTTTAGCAGTCCTTCAAAGTCATAGACTCAGTAGGGACTTAAACTTAATTCTATCCTAAGTATGTATAATATTCCGTTTACTTCGCTTAACATATACAGATAAGTCTATCATTAAATTCAGAATCTTAAGGCTTTAGAAATTCCTAACTGTCGGGATACTTAAACACGGTGCAAAGAACGTAATCTGTATGTCACGTTTCTGCAGTTGTGTTGGTGGATCTTGTCTATTCTCCTATTCTACAAAAAGATACTAATACTCATAATGAACGATGACTAATCTATGACTAACATTGGAAAGTGAGGTAAGGACATTTATACCAACACTAACTCCTAGTAATCTAGCAACAACCAGCCACTCATTTATCGCCAGGTAGCATTTCCTTAGCCAATGCAATCCAGATGCCACTGAACCTTCTTTCGCCCCACTGAGCTTAATCATATTCTATCGAATCAACTCAATTGATCTTGATGATCATACCTAGAAATCTAAACCTTCATATATACTAAGTATAGATTTCTAACAAAAGATCATTGGTATATTGCTCGTGATGAATAAACATTAATTTTTGTATTATTAATTCCTATTAATTCATGTTATTTTCCTGTCTGAGCCTATGACTATGCAGGACATACAGGGCATCTGTGCCTAGAAGCCAAGAACACCTATGCTAGTAGTATATCCCATCTTATGCCAGCCATGCAGCTCCCCTCAAACAGTACCACCCCTAACAAATCCTCATTCGATCATACACTAAAAGGAGCCCTTTGCCCTTCATTATCTCCCATCTCCAGCCAACAAAACGATGGCTATTTGCGAGTGTATGGCAGCGGGGAAAATTCGCAAAAACCACTGGGTGCGGAGCTCTCCTAATACCGACATTAGGACTAGATCCAATTACATAGTGATCCTTATAAAGAGTTCGAAGAGGTCGGCCAGCTGGGCGCTGCAGCCTTGTCGGTAACTCGGGAACTTCACATTTTTCCTTTCTAGCCTCCTTCCCGAAAGTCGTGCTGAAATATCAGAAAAGTCTTGACAGAGCGTGATAGCTGTATGGAAGCTTAGCCCAACCTTATTTGTTCCGTCCAAGGCGCTAGGGAGCGCTGTTCATTCATCGACAATAGACACCCTCCTGGCTAATTGGCCGTAACCTTCGTCTTGGCGCCCACAACCGTTCCAAAATTAAAAACTCCTCGAAAGTAACAGTCCCAACATCATCTTCAGAGACCTGTTCCCCCTCTCGCTCCACTTATCAGCTGCCAGTCCCGCCCCAAGATGTATAACTCCATTAGAGCATCAGTCCCCCATTAACCAATACCCAAACTGTGTATGTTATAACTTAATTTTCTCCTTGCGGGTTTACGTAGCTTCGTGAATTTGTAGTGAGTGATGGCCGGTAATCAATGAGGCAAGCTACTGTGTGCAATTGGCGCGACACCTTTATCCGTCGTTGAGGCGGGATGATATATGGTTTGAAAAAGATTAAGGACTCAGAAGAAAATGGCGAGTGCTACATGATTGAGAGGTCGTCAAATGGAGACGTGCATGTGTCTGCTTTCGACTTCGATTCGGATGCCATTCTTCTTGGCCATCCCAGATATACATCGCATACTGAGCCATTACAACAGCACCACTGGAAGGTGTATGGCAGTTATTGATGAAGGGCTTGGCTCTTGAGTTTTCTATTGTTTCTGTGTTAAGATACACTTTGTCGATACTACTAGGCTCGAAAATCAGTAGTCCCGACCATCTGAGTTTGGCGAACGTAGATGGCATACACCCTGTGCTAGCGTTGTTTACTGCTGTTACTAGGAGATCCCGCATGTGATATCATTGAGATTTAAAGAAGTCTGGTACCTGTGTTAAGAAGAGTAGTCGACTTGATATCATTTTATCCATCATTATTGCATAAGCTTCCCTCTACCAATAAGTCCGCGAACTAAGTAGTGGGTTATGCGTTTCAGTAGACGTGTCAAAACCGCTAGATTTACCCACACTGGCGCCTACACTTGACATGTTAAAGCTCGGTACGCGAAGTGGTGAAAAGGAGTTAAAAAGGGCTGAAAATAAGATTCACAATGTCATTTCAATGACAAGTGCAGCGTGGAACGCTACGCAGCTTTCTGGCGAAAATGTTTTTCCGAAAGGGATGTTGTAAATCGCAAAGAAAATGTCACGGGACAAATACGACAAGATAACTTGACGAACTTGGGAGTAAGAGACATTCATGTACACTATTAAATTATTATTCCCATCGCTCAACGCAGTTATTCGACCTAACTGATCCAGATCGTGATCTTCCTATGAAACGTCAGGAGAAAGACTATTACAGCATTTAGACACAACCCAGGTTCAGATCATAATTTGGCCATGGTATCAAGAGCTCTGTAAGACATAAATTTGCATCCTGTCACGGCTGTATCGTTTTTCAGCTTGTCTGAATATCCAAGCGTCATATTGAGAATTTTTGCGATAAAACAGAATTAAGGGGGATATTGCAATATGAAAATCAAAACTACACTCATGAAGAGGCTGGATCGCTGTGAAAAATACGTGATCCTAGATGATGCGTAGCTCAGCGAGAAGTTTTTCTTATCAAATGAGGTCACCTAGTGGTTTAATACTAACTCTGCTACTCGCTTCTAAAAGGAGTATGATCTATAAATACTGAGCTTGTAGATAATTGATTAAAGATACTAGTGAAGATGCTTCGCACTTTATTATGTGCTAGAAGATAGAAAAATGAACAGAAAAAAGATAATTATATACTCTCGACTCAATATACAACTGACTACACCTAAATTACTTTCCCATGTCACTTGCAGGTTAATAACAAACTCAACCCACCAATCATAGCGCGGCTATTCCTGTTTGTGAAGAAGTCAACAATAACATCCTTATTCAGCACCATAGCATAACGTTAGTGCAGGATTGCATAAACAATTCTGTGCTATTCCAAGATCACGAGAGTATTTGACCCCAGTTTAAGACCTGATACAGAATGTACACGAAGTAAATCAAAGTATCAAGCCGTAACAGTTGTTCATTGAGTCCCCAATGTATCTCACAGGTTTTTTCTCAACGAGCCATTCATCACAGATTCGATTTCACTCACATTTCTGATTATATTGAAAAATAACTAATAGTTTGCGCACCTTGACATCACCTCTCTTTTAATCATATATCACCAAAAATATAGCATGTAAACGTTTCATGAATCATTATCAATAATTTAAGAAAACTATTCATGTATGATATTATATGATTACTACAAAATTTATCCTCCAGTAATTTCCATTGCCTAAAATGACTTTTAAACTCCCGCTAATCTATACGTTTCGCTTTCATATCCCATATCCCAGAGCCCTAACCAAACACCGATCCCGTTTATTCTTGAATTTTAATTCGAAACTTTGGTCCCATTTATATTATCCTTCTGGTTCCGAGGACCAAAACTCGCTGCATTTCTACTCTCTGCCAAACATATCCCGGTCTCAATCATTTCGTCTAAATCAGGAACCCCATTATCATATTTCCAAGAATGAATGAAGTTGTCCATTGACATGCTTTCGAAGGCCAGATCCGTAGATTCAGTAGGTATATCCTGGATTGATTCCATATCTAGAGAGCAAGTTCCCGCCACACTTTCATTTTGCGTGTCAAAACCCTTCAAACCCTCATCGCCTTCAAAATTTATAAACTCGAAAATCTCGTCATCCGACCTCTCACACGGAGTCAATACTGAATCTTGTCTAGTATTGCTGGCAAGATTTGAGACTTCGGCTACATTTTCATTATCCCATTCTAGCCTTTGGTTTGTAGGCTCACAATTAGGGGCCTCCTCCGGAAGACATGAGCGTGAGTCAGACCTAGTCTGAATTTGCTCTCTTTCGACCGATAAGGTTGCTGAGATAGGTAATACCTCCTTACTGTGAGTTGATGCTACTGTACCTCTGATGCTAGACATGGTCTTTGGCGATATTTGTCTCGATAGAGTCTCGAAAATGTTAGCACGCTATACCCCATACTGGTAAGCCACAAACCTGAAAGGCTGATGAAAAGCTGCATGCATCCCGTTTTCTTTGCGCTATAACCTTGGTCGCCTCATGTCCCACTTGAGGGTCAGGATGAAGGTCCGATGGTCGAGACAAATTAGTCCGCTGACAGTTGAAATAAACCAAGGACAGAGTGGCAAATGATGTGATATTTATCTGTAACTGGAATGTCAGTCACCTTTTCCTTGAAAAAATGGATATGCCAAATCAAATGGTTCGATTTATTCGAGAGCTTCCCAATGATTATACCAGGATTATGGATGACTTACCGTAAACCATCTCGGTCCAATGGCTAATCCACGTTCTTGCAACTCCTTCACGATTCGAATCACATTCTGACATACTCCAAAGTAGGCAGAAGCGCAAGCCTGTGACTTCTTGTTTTTATTTGCGTCGACAAAAGCATTTCCGGAGATGTATGACAAGAATGGTCTATAAAGCATCATCTGCACGTGAGCATAAACGAGGCTTAAAAGTTGTTGCGTGCTGTTGTAAAGTTTGTTAGAGATATTGATGCCAATGACCTTTTTCCGTGCAACATGCTTACCAGTAGCTTTGATGATTTTCACTTCTGCCAGAAAGGATACCCATTGGTAACCCTTGACGCCATCGCTGAAGATCATTTTCGATTTCCCGCACGATGGCGTGGTCAACAATATGCCCAGTATCCAAAGCTTCATTAACGGATCTTCCCACTCTATTGTTGGGATAGATGTACTTGATTACTTTATCAAGTATCAAGATTAGCCGCATATGAGCGTTGGATGCTTGCAGTAATGATGACCATTTTGCTACTGGGTAGCCATTCTCACCAGACTCAGTTATATTCACGTCGAATACCTCTGTCGGCATTTCTTGGTCAATAGTATCCAGATCAAGAATCTTGGGATATCCAAGAATTGCCGACATAGAGATATCCATCTTTTGAATCGTCCAAAAGATCCTCAATCTTACTTCGCTCTCTATGGGATTACATTGATTATCATGCTTCAGATGCAACCCCATTCGAAAAGCCGATTGCTGTGCCAGTATAATGTATGAATAGCCTACATCCAGGCCAGCAGTAGATTGGAGGTAAAGGACTAAGAATAAAACTGTTTGGAGCTGCGGAATGGTTCCACAGTCGGAAATATCTATGGCGCATCTTGCGCAAGTAAAGTATTTTCGACTTAGCAAAAGTTAGTTTCATGGTTCATCTTGAAGATTAGATGAAGAAAATTAAATCTAATGTTACCCTTGGTCAATTCCTGTTTTGCTTATCAAATCTCCTGACCTATTGCGTTCGTTGTGACGTTTATCTTGGACATGAAAGCCCAGAGCAAGAATTGAAAAGAGAAGATTTAGGAAATCGTTGTTCTTGCCCATGAAATAATCGCCAGGAAGTTTGTATAGCTCTGCTAGCATCAGGTAAAAAGCAGGCGTATCTATAAAACAATATAATGTGTTTGTTTCGCCAAAAGCGGCTTCACAAACTTCTTTTGCCGTCTCAAAAGACGGTAAATCTCCCAGGCAAGATGGATTATCTCCAGACCGAGCGAATAAAATCGACGAAGATTCCGATGAGGACATACCGGGACATGAATCCGAACTTATCGTGGTGTTATACTCACTCAGAACGTCATTCACGTATTCCCGGATATGCTGAAGTACGTCAACGCCGGATAAGTCCCCTCGAATCTCCCAGCTGACGGCCTCGCTGTGATTTTGGATCCCGACCATCTCTACTTGATGATCAGGTGTCATCGAATAATTGGTATTCGGTGATACCTGATCATCGCTTTTGTAGGATAGACAGGTCCGCAAATCATCCGAGGAATGAATATCGATCCCATATTCTGGGACCATTATGCCGTCAGTGAACCTAGAGAGATCCATATCAGGGGCCAGGACTGTTAGCTTATCCAAGGCTTCTCGGTACTGTTTCCGTAGATTTTCACAGTCTTTTCGACTCGGCCTCTTTTGTCTGTTTGAGGGCTTACAATAAGTGCAATCTAATAAGTTAATTTAGTAAGATACCTTGACTTGATGTCTACTGTTGCGTACCCGATTTGTAATAGATGCAATTATCACAGACACTCTTACCATCGCACTTGATTTTTCTCTTGCGACATTCATCACAGGCGCGGGAAATCCGCCGCCTTTTCGATGGTTGAGTCGAAGGTTGGGAGGTAAGTCTTGCTCTTGGAGAGCCACTGCTTTGGATCTGTGTTGGGTTTGTAGATGTCCCCCCTAGACCAAAGTCATTTACAAAAATAGTTGTTGAGTCCATGATGTTATGAGGGATAATGGTAGTAAGTTAGATTTCGAAGGGAAAAGTAATGTTTCCCGTGAGATGTGGCGAGATGTGGTGAGATGTGGTGAGATTTTGTGAAGTGTGGTGTCGGATTGTTGTGTTGTTGTGTTGTTGTGTGGTTATGATTTTGTGAAGATATAAAGTTGTATGAAGTGGTACAGAAAGAATTCATTCACCACAACCATCAGCGCTTTTTAAGGCAAAACTTTGTTTACTATCTTATCATTTCAGATTACATATCTGCTCACATTTTCATAACACCCCACTCTACCAAATCATCTTGACCCACGAAACCGACGAATGAGCAGTCGAGTGATTATGCGGAATCGTCTCCCGTAACAACAACACAGTAAACAACGGCAATATTCTATCCGTGCTTTGACCCGTTGAACGCCGTGACGACGGAATAATATGTAGCACATGTGAATCTTGATGTCTCCCGCGCTGATTGAGCCGATTTTCGTATTCCGGACTTCCCGGAGCTTAGCTTAGACGAGAAATGAGCAAGTATTTGATTTTAGACAGGGTTAATTGTCTGGATACGTTCCTGGCTCGGATCACCTGCAATTCTATCCCCCATATCCTTGAGACAAGTTCGTGGAGAATGTAAGATATCAGTAACTCAGATTCTCGTCTGGATGTGAGCTTTCCGCTAGATTTTCCCATCAGGTGTGAGAGAGAGGGAAATCTTATGAGCGAGCTACCCGTAGATATGGCCGTGTTTTGTCTGATGAAGAATAATAACCCATATTATTGCACTTCCGTACATTCTGATGATAGCTGTGATTCAATTCGACCCCTTGACGACATATCCCGAGTCGGCCAGGATGATGGTCAATACCACTCGCCGTATCCGTATCCGTAACGGCCTATACACTTTGATCCTAGGCAAGTAACACATGCCTTTTGAGTCGGACGGCTCGGTAAGATTACGTGACTACGGCACGAATGAATTGAGTAGAGGTGGTGTATTGCTTTCTTAGATTCGAGGACCGAGCGTCGAAAGCCGAGAGGTCCGAAGACTTCCCTCCATTCGGGTGTAAATCAAACTAGTTCATTTTTTGTAGCGATACCTATAGATGAATAGGATCGACATGAGGTCGAACACATCATTAAATTCCTTAATTTCACACAGTTAATGTCTATACCTAAGTGACTTGTAGGAACGTTCTCCTCATGCACCCATACACTTCCCACGTTTCGCTATGACGTCTTTTGCGTCATACGTGTTTAGGTAAGTCACTATGTGCCAGTATTCGAATAACGTGACCATCACGTGTAGGTTGTTAGAGATGATTTACTTCTTTGTAAGCTGCGCTATTCTTTGATCGAATCTCCTTCGTTCTAGACCGTTCAGGCACCTGATATTTGAGCCAATAGCTGTAGCCAGCTCGTATAGATGAAGTGTTCCAAAAAGAGAAGGAGCGATGGAAATGATGAGCACGGACCTCAGTTGTCGCCTGGCATACGTGGTTCCCTACTCAATATTTGTTTCGCGAAGCGTAATAGCCCCCATCATTTTGTCCTGTACGTCTGTAGATTTGGATTGTAGTCAATACGTCCTTTTTTGCCAGGGTCGGGCATTTTCTGAAAAGCGGACTGTAAGTAGCAATTTGTCTTCTTATTCTAGTCTCTGAAGTAAGCTTAGAACCATTAAGCATCCGGTTTTACCACTTCAAGATAAGTCTGAAATTAGACATCATGACCCTTTGGAAAAGCTTCTTATACCCATCAGTATGACAGTTCCGAGACTGGTGAGTCAAGACTGTATCGTGGCATTCGAATAGCATTCAAAGTGGCGTTAACCAAGTGTAGGATCCACCAAAAAAGTATCTGACATGAAAAATTATAGTCGTTCCTGCAAATCATTTTATTCAGCCATAGCTAGGCATTATTATGGTGGTTATGGAATCATAATTCGTCCACGCGATGTTAGAGTACATACATTATCCCTTTCAGATTGTAGCGAGAATCATATTGAAATTCGAATGGCATATAGCGACCATATGCAGCTGGAAGGAACATCATGTATTTCCATCGAGTTTCTAGGACCCTCAGATTGTCGTTGGTCAATGATGGGGATTAGAAGTTTCCTATAAGTTTTCCACTATACCTTTGTCACGACATGCTTCCATAAAACGGTGCTAAAGATAATTTTGATTATCAGGAGAAAAGCTTTAAACCTCAACTTCTGCGTCTACTATCTGAATAAGCAATTAAGACTTTAACATTTGTTTAACGATAATGTTACTGATATCCATTACTATTGTTGCAGCTCCATTTTTTGGCTAAAGTCTCGATATTGAACTGGCTGATATACTCCATTTCATAAGATATCACCTCAAGTTTATTCATATATTTCAGCTATTTTATTAGATGAAAGCTTATTTTGGAATGGATTTTAATTGTTTATGTATCATTTCGAAGCGTGTATAAATAAAGTCAACATTGATCATCTATTCATACAGTCGATTGAATGCCATACACCGTCGAGAAAAAACACAGCTGGGAAGGTAGTTGAAAAAGAAATTTCATCCAAGACTCAAAATTTGATAAATAATTTCAATCCAGAATGGGGTGGCCATGTTAACTTTGAGATAATAATGTCGAACTGAATAATTTTGTCTACTGATCACTCCTTGGATAATTGTAAGGCTCAACTGAACTTTGGGAGGATTCATGACCCAGTTCATGGACTTATTCATCAAAACATTAGATTTTCCCGATGTTCTTTGTTCTCCGACCGAAATAATTCTGCATCTATGGTATGAAATTTGTTTCCAGTTACTCTCATATGTGAAGTCATGGTTTTTGTCGCCTTATTGAAATTATTTCCGTACATTTATAAAATGAATACAAGCTTACTTGAAGACATACTGGCATCACTCGTCCTTAAAACTGTACATCAAGGAGTTAAATAATACGGCCATAACAAAAACGAATGAAATTTTGTCAAGAACCGAGTCGTTGACAAACTGGTATTCATAAAGTTCTTGATGACGGGATCTTTTTGTTTTCTTCTTTTTGCATAGGAATAGATTTATTGCACGTAGAGTTGATCGGGCCAAATTGATTACTATCGCTGCAATTTTTTATCGCTTCTATTTGAGTCGAGATGTTAAGATTGGCTTTCAGAGATGTGCGCATCAGTATTCGTACAAATATGCCTCTATATTTGGAGATTTGTTGTCGAAAAATCGAGCTGGCCATAAAATTACTATGTTTGCATAAATATTGATTAGATGTCATCTTGTCTTAAGCAATTGAGTTAGAATTGAGCAAGTTCGTATCCTATTGAAACTAACACCATCAGTTGTACAACTGCATATCAATGGCATGCTGGAGTCATGTATATTCATGTTGACGAACTGCTCATACCTAGCCCTTAAGCATTGACAAGAAACGAGACGTCCCAAGTGTGGTTCATCCGAAGTATTGCCGCTATATAAAATGCACGATTTGAACATCCAGGTCCAGAGATAAAGATTTCACTTCCGAAAAATGCCGAAAATGCGAGATATGCCGAGATATGCCGAGATATCTTTTTCTAAAAGTATATAAAGCCTGTTTTGGTTTGATTTTCTTCGAGACGATGAATATGAAATATCGGATTGATGATGATTGAATAAAAGTAAGTATTACTATAATCGATCATCGACACTTCAATCGTACTTCAACTTTGCCATTAATTCTTAATTTGTACACTTAGGTATGCAGGATAGAGTTTAATTATTTATCGGAAACGTTCTGCATGAATATCGTAGATTTATACATTAGATTGAAGGTCTTAAGCCGCTGAGGAGTAAGTGATGAATCGTTCGCCATGTGAAAAGTGCTCATCTTCATCGCGAGACATTGATATAATAGATTTCATGTCAATAATACCGGTTTTTTATGATTATTAATCTGTCTGTGAGGAGATCGGGATGATTATTCATTGGTGCAAACTCGATTGATCGTTGCAGCCAGTGACAGATGGTGCATTCAAATCTCAGATACGGAATGCAGTATGATTTTTCGTGTGGTCTAATGATCATGCTTTGAATTATATTTGATGGGAGATAATCTTCTGCCCAGTCAGGAAGACATTGACCTCATTCATGTGAAACAAATCTAAGAGTGAATTACAGTATTGAATTTTAGATCACATGTGATTCAATTGCACGTCTTTATAGATGGCTCCTGATGGCATTTTTTTCCATTATTTGGCTTGACTTTTTTGATGCGATCTCCCGCAAATTATATGCAGGGTTTATTTGCCTTGCCGCCCAATCCCAAAATAATTACCACTCGGCTAACTGTCGGGATTGTTGTAGGAGACTTCTGGAGATCTCAGATTCATAGATGTGTAGGTTAGTACGAAGCTCTCATTTATTGTGATGCTTATGTAATGGTATCCACTACAGAGTCAGGGAGCATGAAAAGAATCACTGTATTCAAGTAAACGAAACCATGTATTTGTAGCATATCAAGTTTTGAATTTGATTTCATTTAACCCGATTAGGCACCCTACGGGTCTATGCTGGTGACTACCTTCATAATTTTCAAAGGAGGAAACCAATTTGGTGAAAACCCCCTGATCCTGTCTGTTTATATTCCTATCAATTTATTTAGTTTACCTTCAGGAAGTGCATTGTACACTGTTCAGCCAGTGTGGAATCCGTCCTCTCCCCTTCAAGATCGTTTTATTATATCCGAAATTGCTAGGAAATCAAGTTACATTTAGTCTTAAGCTCTACTGTATATGCTAGTGTTTTGGAGCCACGAGACACCCGTAACCAACACCAACACAATCGTAGAGCTAAACATATCTCACGTTCCACCTGTTATAATTCACTAGGAACCTCACTTTTATCATCCGCTCATTCTTTTTTTTTAAGTTATTTGCCACCCACTCCGTAACCACTAGATTTTTATTACTCGAATGTCACAATTTGTCATGATAATCAGGAGGTTTCCATACGTCTACTTCTATACATACTAGCAGCATCTTGCTCGGCAGAAATGAAGTTCTTCTACAGGCTCATGGTAGGCTGAAATGAAGTTCAAATTGCAATAATATGACGCCTAGAAGGTCGGGAATCATTGATATCTGGGACGTGCGGGTAAAATCAGTTGTGATTCAGTATTGCGGCTCTAATCATTCTCTTAGAACTCTTCATTACGTTGGCAAGGATGGAAATCTAAGCTCAATGCGACGCTTCCCAAATACAACAACTGGCTGAAAACTTAGCATTAAGGAATAAAGAACTAGGCATTGGCCCGAGTACTAACATAACTATTGAGCTCGCCTATCTGGGACAGTGGCCTTTAGGATACCTACTAGCTACAATGTCTGAGCATGACGAAATTGTAGAATATTACCGGCACTTCAAGCACGAAAATGCCGCCCTAACTTTCTCACGTGGGAAAGAGATATCTCTTAATCTTGAAATGATTTGCCACTTCGATTAGCAGCTGTCTCGGATTCATGCGACACAGAATATTATTCACAGCATATCTTGGGCTCTTGCATGATTGGAGACAGTTCACGTAATTCGTAGTGGTATTGGAGTCACATCTTTTTGGGAAGACAAAACGAAATGCCTGATTGGCATGGTATTGTGGAATAAGTACGAGAGAATCTCAAATTTACAAAATCTACTTTTTTCCTTCAACATCAACTGTGTCTCGCGATGTACATGGAAAAGCCGAGACTCGTATCTAATTTATTCAATAAGTCTAGGATTGTAAGATTCAGTTTTTCACGTGTCATATTGGTTCCGTTTTGGCGCCTGTAAGGCGGAATCTGGGAATTAATTTCTGAAATGTTTTGCGACATGCCGGCTAGCTCTGCCGATATGAAAGCTAAGGTACGTGCCGACGCCCATGGCGGCCCGGCATTCTCGATGTGCTCAAGAACTTATTATTCAAAGTCTTATTGCACATAGCACCGCAAATCAGGGGGGGGGATATTCTCAAGACCTGACAGTGGTGTCCACTACGAACCTCCAGCTCTCACTGTACAGTCTGAGATCCGAGATGGAGTAATAAAGTCATCACTTCAATGAGAATCTCCAATCGCTTTTGCCGTCTGTATCGTATTCATCTATCAACACATCCCCTATCACCATTATCATGAGGCTAAACACGATCAGATCAGATGGTGGGGTCGCACCCCTTCTTATGACCAACCCTTGATCACGGAGGAGACGCTATTCGATGAGTTTCCGGAGTGTATCCAGCACCCGATACGGAGATGGTGGATTGGATCAAGTCGGCCTCGACTGTTACAAAAAAGGGAGATATAGATGAATATGCGCACCTCGTGTGATCCCGGTGACAAGGCCTCGCCTGGCTGGGGCTGCAGGTTGTTTGAGACTTTTTCCCGCGCACGCTGTCTTGGCTATTAGCACTTTTCCTTATTTTGGGTAGAAGGATTCGTGGATAAGGTGGCTGAATTCCACGGGTAAATACTGAGCTGAATGGCTATTCATCAAGGGCAATATATCAATGATCTTACAAGTAACATGAGAGGCAATGAGCAATGTACAAGGCGTGGCCTGGGTTAGGGAGGAGCCAAATGAGCTGGATAGTCTGTGATTTAAGTAGGATAATAATCTATAGACACACCTGGCAGTGCTCCCTTTAGCGTGTGTTGTTGTTGTTTTAATAAGGTCTTAAGTGAAAGATCCAGGCCCAACTAAGGGATAGAGGACGGATGGAGCCTGCAGAGATCCCAGATTCCTTTTGTTCATCCCACCCATGCCAAACTTTTGAATCGTAACCAAAATTGTAGCAGATCATGATAACTTGAAAGCAGGAATTATAAATTGAGACAAAGTAGTATAAAACACTCCTAAAGTTAGAAGATTTTTTCATATAGCCCAAACAATGCGCTCCTTACACATTCATTCGCCCGTCACAGCTTACAGATGACAAATTTTCCGATATCTGTTGAGAGCAAGACATGGGTTAGCGAGTACCATCGATACGGCCGGTATCCTGCTATTGGTTAATGATAGTCTGTTGAACGATATTGAGGTTGCAGTCTCCTCAGATTTATCTTCGGACTCCAGAACTCCGAAGCCCTTCTTCCGCCATGGAGACGTCCTTGTTTGAGGCGATAATCGCCTCCTTGGCCCTCTTGTCTGCAGCTATTGCTTGGACTGCTTCTGTAAACCTCCCATGTTTGACTTGTCAAATAATCGAAAGCTGCTCTTTCTTCACGGTGTCGGATTTGTTGGGACTGGCTTGGTAGTCCCATTAGTCCGATCGGTAAGTTCCTCCATAATTTTGACATCTAGTGGAGGCTTTGCAGTCCGCTTTCAAGTGCATTTTTGATCCGCAGTTCCAGCAAGCCGAAACGGGAGAGCAAGCGCGAGAGGCATGAAAGTCAAGACATCGATTGCAATGAAATATTTTTCGACGAGGTTGGAAGATCTTTGCAGCTCCAGGGTCATCGAAGAGGCGAAATCTAGATCGGGGCGTGGATTCGTGAGGGAAGAGCGCTTGCCAGTTTTGGTATGGCGCCCCGGATTTGCTAGTCTCACGAGGACAAATAAGAAAATGAACTGATTTGGTCACTCGCGTGACTTCGTCGGCGACCATCTATTGCGTAATAACGGAATCTGTGAGTTTGTTTATTCTCAGAGGGACGTTGGCAATTTGATGGGCAACAAGATTTGATGCTGGCTCAAGACTGATTCTAGATTCCCTCCGTGCCGCGGAGGAATCAAGGAGTTCTTTCCGAGCGAGTTCATCCTTTGCTGTTAGTACAAAGCCTGTTTTTACCCGCTGTACCAACGTGATATTGTTGGCTGCGGTACCGAGTGCTTCTGAGACAGCTAATCTTACGCCAGCTGGTGACAGGAGATGGTGGTGGTAGTCGTGGGCGAGGCGTAGAAAAAATCGTGTACCGACCGCTGTACTCGTATTGGCTCCTCTTGCTTTTGGTCGGGCGAGGTTGCCTTTTTTTTGACGGCCCAGTGCTGTGGCCAAGGCCTGCTCGGGATACATCAGCCCAAGTTGTCTTTTGAGCCAGCGCCTGGATTGTCGAAGGGTTCGGTACCCTTATCACTTGAGCCCTCGGAAGAGGAAGGTTGCTGGGGCGCACTGGGAGAGCTGGTGGAGTGCACCGTCGGCCTGATTGTACGAACTGGCCAATGGCAACTCGAAGGTAGACATTGATACCTTCTACAGATTCTTTTTCCTCGCCAATCCAAAGAGGCGAAAGTGCTGCTTCAACACTGGTTATTGCTGTGGATCAGAATGATATTCAAGCCTTGATTTGCGTCGTGAGACGCTTTTAGGCCTCCACCACTGATTGCAGCTTCGGAGGATATTCCGGTGCTGTTGTCGAAGCTGTGCCTTTTGAAGCTGGCACAGCGAATTCTCTTGCCGAAATTTCTATGTCTTCTATCGTCTTCTCTCTGACGACTTCCTTTCCGTTCCTTGAGGTGCTTGCCTCTGGGGCACGCACGATGGGATTGTTGGTCTCGGGCTCGGTTTTCACTGACCTGACGGGCTCAGAATTAGTCATCTTTTTGTCGGGAAGGTTTGGAGACTTCCCTTCAATGAAGACCTCACTCGCAAGCATGCTTGATATTTACGCGGGAGCTCCAGACGAACTCTCGAGTTGTCAAACATTGCATTGGGGAGCTTTTTTCGAACTAGTGGCATGATGAAAATGCCGCCGACACGATCACATTTTATTAAGAGAAAGCGACGAGCGTGAGATGGAATAAATGGTGAAAATTGGCAGATTCGAATTTCAAAATATTTTATGTATGTGTGTTTGTTTATTGTAGTTCGAGCTGGCAGAGACGAATTCTTCACCTTCCAGTGGTGCCGGTGTAATTGCTTAGTATGCTCTGCATATCTGTGGTAGCCAAGTAGATGCGCATCCGAATCGAAGTCAATAGCAAACCCATCCATATCTCCATTTGACGACTTCTCGAAAATGCTTCTCTTACCTTACTTATCAGAGTCCTCGACCTCTCTCTGACCACGCATAATCTCGCATCGACGATCAATAAAGAAGATGCTCCAATTGCAGACAGGAGCATGCCCCATTCATCTCCAGCCATCTCTCACTACAAATTTATGATTCTATTTATACCCGCAAGAAAGAAATCAAGTCGAAAAATACAAAGCCTGGCTCTAAGCTTATGGGGGACTATTTCTTTAATGTGCCAAACAACTTGAGGGATAACAGGCGACTGAAATAAGGAGCGAAAGGGGGAAAAGGTCTCTGAGGACCGTGATGGGACTGACATTCTTGACGAGTTATTAATTTAGGAACGTTTGTGGGCGCTAAGACGAAGATTTTGACTAATTAGCCAGGAGGGCTTCTATTGTCGATAAATCAACAGCGCTCCCCAGCGCCCTGGACGGCATTGAAAAAGTTGGGCTAAGCAACTATACAGCAATCACGCTCTATCAAGAATTTTCTGATATTTCAGCACGACCTTCGGGAAGGAATTGAGCGGTGACTAGAAAAACATAGAATGAATTTCCCGCGATTCCCTCAAATCTGCAACTCCCAGCTGGCCGGCCTCTTTAAACGCTTCAGAAAGATCACTATATCTTCGGATCTAGTCCGAATGTCAGAATTAGGAGAGCCCCGCACCCAGTGGTATTAACGATTTTTGACGGCTGCCATACACCCGCAAACAGCCATCGTTTCGTTGGCTGTAGAGGAGACATAATGAGAGGAAAGGCTTCTCTGAGTGTATAATCTAATGAGGACTTGTGAAGGGTGTTACTTTTTGAGGAGATAAACTACTGGCATAGGTATCCTTGGCCTATTGGTAGAGAGTACCTGCATGTCTTAAATAATCATAGGCTCAGACAGGACAATAATATGAATTAATAATTATCCTACTTAAATCACAGACTATCCAGCTCATTTGGCTCCTCCCTAACCCAGGCCACGCCTTGTACATTGCTCATTGCCTCTCATGTTACTTGTAAGATCATTGATATATTGCCCTTGATGAATAGCCATTCAGCTCAGTATTTACCCGTGGAATTCAGCCACCTTATCCACGAATCCTTCTACCCAAAATAAGGAAAAGTGCTAATAGCCAAGACAGCGTGCGCGGGAAAAAGTCTCAAACAACCTGCAGCCCCAGCCAGGCGAGGCCTTGTCACCGGGATCACACGAGGTGCGCATATTCATCTATATCTCCCTTTTTTGTAACAGTCGAGGCCGACTTGATCCAATCCACCATCTCCGTATCGGGTGCTGGATACACTCCGGAAACTCATCGAATAGCGTCTCCTCCGTGATCAAGGGTTGGTCATAAGAAGGGGTGCGACCCCACCATCTGATCTGATCGTGTTTAGCCTCATGATAATGGTGATAGGGGATGTGTTGATAGATGAATACGATACAGACGGCAAAAGCGATTGGAGATTCTCATTGAAGTGATGACTTTATTACTCCATCTCGGATCTCAGACTGTACAGTGAGAGCTGGAGGTTCGTAGTGGACACCACTGTCAGGTCTTGAGAATATCCCCCCCCCTGATTTGCGGTGCTATGTGCAATAAGACTTTGAATAATAAGTTCTTGAGCACATCGAGAATGCCGGGCCGCCATGGGCGTCGGCACGTACCTTAGCTTTCATATCGGCAGAGCTAGCCGGCATGTCGCAAAACATTTCAGAAATTAATTCCCAGATTCCGCCTTACAGGCGCCAAAACGGAACCAATATGACACGTGAAAAACTGAATCTTACAATCCTAGACTTATTGAATAAATTAGATACGAGTCTCGGCTTTTCCATGTACATCGCGAGACACAGTTGATGTTGAAGGAAAAAAGTAGATTTTGTAAATTTGAGATTCTCTCGTACTTATTCCACAATACCATGCCAATCAGGCATTTCGTTTTGTCTTCCCAAAAAGATGTGACTCCAATACCACTACGAATTACGTGAACTGTCTCCAATCATGCAAGAGCCCAAGATATGCTGTGAATAATATTCTGTGTCGCATGAATCCGAGACAGCTGCTAATCGAAGTGGCAAATCATTTCAAGATTAAGAGATATCTCTTTCCCACGTGAGAAAGTTAGGGCGGCATTTTCGTGCTTGAAGTGCCGGTAATATTCTACAATTTCGTCATGCTCAGACATTGTAGCTAGTAGGTATCCTAAAGGCCACTGTCCCAGATAGGCGAGCTCAATAGTTATGTTAGTACTCGGGCCAATGCCTAGTTCTTTATTCCTTAATGCTAAGTTTTCAGCCAGTTGTTGTATTTGGGAAGCGTCGCATTGAGCTTAGATTTCCATCCTTGCCAACGTAATGAAGAGTTCTAAGAGAATGATTAGAGCCGCAATACTGAATCACAACTGATTTTACCCGCACGTCCCAGATATCAATGATTCCCGACCTTCTAGGCGTCATATTATTGCAATTTGAACTTCATTTCAGCCTACCATGAGCCTGTAGAAGAACTTCATTTCTGCCGAGCAAGATGCTGCTAGTATGTATAGAAGTAGACGTATGGAAACCTCCTGATTATCATGACAAATTGTGACATTCGAGTAATAAAAATCTAGTGGTTACGGAGTGGGTGGCAAATAACTTAAAAAAAAAGAATGAGCGGATGATAAAAGTGAGGTTCCTAGTGAATTATAACAGGTGGAACGTGAGATATGTTTAGCTCTACGATTGTGTTGGTGTTGGTTACGGGTGTCTCGTGGCTCCAAAACACTAGCATATACAGTAGAGCTTAAGACTAAATGTAACTTGATTTCCTAGCAATTTCGGATATAATAAAACGATCTTGAAGGGGAGAGGACGGATTCCACACTGGCTGAACAGTGTACAATGCACTTCCTGAAGGTAAACTAAATAAATTGATAGGAATATAAACAGACAGGATCAGGGGGTTTTCACCAAATTGGTTTCCTCCTTTGAAAATTATGAAGGTAGTCACCAGCATAGACCCGTAGGGTGCCTAATCGGGTTAAATGAAATCAAATTCAAAACTTGATATGCTACAAATACATGGTTTCGTTTACTTGAATACAGTGATTCTTTTCATGCTCCCTGACTCTGTAGTGGATACCATTACATAAGCATCACAATAAATGAGAGCTTCGTACTAACCTACACATCTATGAATCTGAGATCTCCAGAAGTCTCCTACAACAATCCCGACAGTTAGCCGAGTGGTAATTATTTTGGGATTGGGCGGCAAGGCAAATAAACCCTGCATATAATTTGCGGGAGATCGCATCAAAAAAGTCAAGCCAAATAATGGAAAAAAATGCCATCAGGAGCCATCTATAAAGACGTGCAATTGAATCACATGTGATCTAAAATTCAATACTGTAATTCACTCTTAGATTTGTTTCACATGAATGAGGTCAATGTCTTCCTGACTGGGCAGAAGATTATCTCCCATCAAATATAATTCAAAGCATGATCATTAGACCACACGAAAAATCATACTGCATTCCGTATCTGAGATTTGAATGCACCATCTGTCACTGGCTGCAACGATCAATCGAGTTTGCACCAATGAATAATCATCCCGATCTCCTCACAGACAGATTAATAATCATAAAAAACCGGTATTATTGACATGAAATCTATTATATCAATGTCTCGCGATGAAGATGAGCACTTTTCACATGGCGAACGATTCATCACTTACTCCTCAGCGGCTTAAGACCTTCAATCTAATGTATAAATCTACGATATTCATGCAGAACGTTTCCGATAAATAATTAAACTCTATCCTGCATACCTAAGTGTACAAATTAAGAATTAATGGCAAAGTTGAAGTACGATTGAAGTGTCGATGATCGATTATAGTAATACTTACTTTTATTCAATCATCATCAATCCGATATTTCATATTCATCGTCTCGAAGAAAATCAAACCAAAACAGGCTTTATATACTTTTAGAAAAAGATATCTCGGCATATCTCGGCATATCTCGCATTTTCGGCATTTTTCGGAAGTGAAATCTTTATCTCTGGACCTGGATGTTCAAATCGTGCATTTTATATAGCGGCAATACTTCGGATGAACCACACTTGGGACGTCTCGTTTCTTGTCAATGCTTAAGGGCTAGGTATGAGCAGTTCGTCAACATGAATATACATGACTCCAGCATGCCATTGATATGCAGTTGTACAACTGATGGTGTTAGTTTCAATAGGATACGAACTTGCTCAATTCTAACTCAATTGCTTAAGACAAGATGACATCTAATCAATATTTATGCAAACATAGTAATTTTATGGCCAGCTCGATTTTTCGACAACAAATCTCCAAATATAGAGGCATATTTGTACGAATACTGATGCGCACATCTCTGAAAGCCAATCTTAACATCTCGACTCAAATAGAAGCGATAAAAAATTGCAGCGATAGTAATCAATTTGGCCCGATCAACTCTACGTGCAATAAATCTATTCCTATGCAAAAAGAAGAAAACAAAAAGATCCCGTCATCAAGAACTTTATGAATACCAGTTTGTCAACGACTCGGTTCTTGACAAAATTTCATTCGTTTTTGTTATGGCCGTATTATTTAACTCCTTGATGTACAGTTTTAAGGACGAGTGATGCCAGTATGTCTTCAAGTAAGCTTGTATTCATTTTATAAATGTACGGAAATAATTTCAATAAGGCGACAAAAACCATGACTTCACATATGAGAGTAACTGGAAACAAATTTCATACCATAGATGCAGAATTATTTCGGTCGGAGAACAAAGAACATCGGGAAAATCTAATGTTTTGATGAATAAGTCCATGAACTGGGTCATGAATCCTCCCAAAGTTCAGTTGAGCCTTACAATTATCCAAGGAGTGATCAGTAGACAAAATTATTCAGTTCGACATTATTATCTCAAAGTTAACATGGCCACCCCATTCTGGATTGAAATTATTTATCAAATTTTGAGTCTTGGATGAAATTTCTTTTTCAACTACCTTCCCAGCTGTGTTTTTTCTCGACGGTGTATGGCATTCAATCGACTGTATGAATAGATGATCAATGTTGACTTTATTTATACACGCTTCGAAATGATACATAAACAATTAAAATCCATTCCAAAATAAGCTTTCATCTAATAAAATAGCTGAAATATATGAATAAACTTGAGGTGATATCTTATGAAATGGAGTATATCAGCCAGTTCAATATCGAGACTTTAGCCAAAAAATGGAGCTGCAACAATAGTAATGGATATCAGTAACATTATCGTTAAACAAATGTTAAAGTCTTAATTGCTTATTCAGATAGTAGACGCAGAAGTTGAGGTTTAAAGCTTTTCTCCTGATAATCAAAATTATCTTTAGCACCGTTTTATGGAAGCATGTCGTGACAAAGGTATAGTGGAAAACTTATAGGAAACTTCTAATCCCCATCATTGACCAACGACAATCTGAGGGTCCTAGAAACTCGATGGAAATACATGATGTTCCTTCCAGCTGCATATGGTCGCTATATGCCATTCGAATTTCAATATGATTCTCGCTACAATCTGAAAGGGATAATGTATGTACTCTAACATCGCGTGGACGAATTATGATTCCATAACCACCATAATAATGCCTAGCTATGGCTGAATAAAATGATTTGCAGGAACGACTATAATTTTTCATGTCAGATACTTTTTTGGTGGATCCTACACTTGGTTAACGCCACTTTGAATGCTATTCGAATGCCACGATACAGTCTTGACTCACCAGTCTCGGAACTGTCATACTGATGGGTATAAGAAGCTTTTCCAAAGGGTCATGATGTCTAATTTCAGACTTATCTTGAAGTGGTAAAACCGGATGCTTAATGGTTCTAAGCTTACTTCAGAGACTAGAATAAGAAGACAAATTGCTACTTACAGTCCGCTTTTCAGAAAATGCCCGACCCTGGCAAAAAAGGACGTATTGACTACAATCCAAATCTACAGACGTACAGGACAAAATGATGGGGGCTATTACGCTTCGCGAAACAAATATTGAGTAGGGAACCACGTATGCCAGGCGACAACTGAGGTCCGTGCTCATCATTTCCATCGCTCCTTCTCTTTTTGGAACACTTCATCTATACGAGCTGGCTACAGCTATTGGCTCAAATATCAGGTGCCTGAACGGTCTAGAACGAAGGAGATTCGATCAAAGAATAGCGCAGCTTACAAAGAAGTAAATCATCTCTAACAACCTACACGTGATGGTCACGTTATTCGAATACTGGCACATAGTGACTTACCTAAACACGTATGACGCAAAAGACGTCATAGCGAAACGTGGGAAGTGTATGGGTGCATGAGGAGAACGTTCCTACAAGTCACTTAGGTATAGACATTAACTGTGTGAAATTAAGGAATTTAATGATGTGTTCGACCTCATGTCGATCCTATTCATCTATAGGTATCGCTACAAAAAATGAACTAGTTTGATTTACACCCGAATGGAGGGAAGTCTTCGGACCTCTCGGCTTTCGACGCTCGGTCCTCGAATCTAAGAAAGCAATACACCACCTCTACTCAATTCATTCGTGCCGTAGTTACGTAATCTTACCGAGCCGTCCGACTCAAAAGGCATGTGTTACTTGCCTAGGATCAAAGTGTATAGGCCGTTACGGATACGGATACGGCGAGTGGTATTGACCATCATCCTGGCCGACTCGGGATATGTCGTCAAGGGGTCGAATTGAATCACAGCTATCATCAGAATGTACGGAAGTGCAATAATATGGGTTATTATTCTTCATCAGACAAAACACGGCCATATCTACGGGTAGCTCGCTCATAAGATTTCCCTCTCTCTCACACCTGATGGGAAAATCTAGCGGAAAGCTCACATCCAGACGAGAATCTGAGTTACTGATATCTTACATTCTCCACGAACTTGTCTCAAGGATATGGGGGATAGAATTGCAGGTGATCCGAGCCAGGAACGTATCCAGACAATTAACCCTGTCTAAAATCAAATACTTGCTCATTTCTCGTCTAAGCTAAGCTCCGGGAAGTCCGGAATACGAAAATCGGCTCAATCAGCGCGGGAGACATCAAGATTCACATGTGCTACATATTATTCCGTCGTCACGGCGTTCAACGGGTCAAAGCACGGATAGAATATTGCCGTTGTTTACTGTGTTGTTGTTACGGGAGACGATTCCGCATAATCACTCGACTGCTCATTCGTCGGTTTCGTGGGTCAAGATGATTTGGTAGAGTGGGGTGTTATGAAAATGTGAGCAGATATGTAATCTGAAATGATAAGATAGTAAACAAAGTTTTGCCTTAAAAAGCGCTGATGGTTGTGGTGAATGAATTCTTTCTGTACCACTTCATACAACTTTATATCTTCACAAAATCATAACCACACAACAACACAACAACACAACAATCCGACACCACACTTCACAAAATCTCACCACATCTCACCACATCTCGCCACATCTCACGGGAAACATTACTTTTCCCTTCGAAATCTAACTTACTACCATTATCCCTCATAACATCATGGACTCAACAACTATTTTTGTAAATGACTTTGGTCTAGGGGGGACATCTACAAACCCAACACAGATCCAAAGCAGTGGCTCTCCAAGAGCAAGACTTACCTCCCAACCTTCGACTCAACCATCGAAAAGGCGGCGGATTTCCCGCGCCTGTGATGAATGTCGCAAGAGAAAAATCAAGTGCGATGGTAAGAGTGTCTGTGATAATTGCATCTATTACAAATCGGGTACGCAACAGTAGACATCAAGTCAAGGTATCTTACTAAATTAACTTATTAGATTGCACTTATTGTAAGCCCTCAAACAGACAAAAGAGGCCGAGTCGAAAAGACTGTGAAAATCTACGGAAACAGTACCGAGAAGCCTTGGATAAGCTAACAGTCCTGGCCCCTGATATGGATCTCTCTAGGTTCACTGACGGCATAATGGTCCCAGAATATGGGATCGATATTCATTCCTCGGATGATTTGCGGACCTGTCTATCCTACAAAAGCGATGATCAGGTATCACCGAATACCAATTATTCGATGACACCTGATCATCAAGTAGAGATGGTCGGGATCCAAAATCACAGCGAGGCCGTCAGCTGGGAGATTCGAGGGGACTTATCCGGCGTTGACGTACTTCAGCATATCCGGGAATACGTGAATGACGTTCTGAGTGAGTATAACACCACGATAAGTTCGGATTCATGTCCCGGTATGTCCTCATCGGAATCTTCGTCGATTTTATTCGCTCGGTCTGGAGATAATCCATCTTGCCTGGGAGATTTACCGTCTTTTGAGACGGCAAAAGAAGTTTGTGAAGCCGCTTTTGGCGAAACAAACACATTATATTGTTTTATAGATACGCCTGCTTTTTACCTGATGCTAGCAGAGCTATACAAACTTCCTGGCGATTATTTCATGGGCAAGAACAACGATTTCCTAAATCTTCTCTTTTCAATTCTTGCTCTGGGCTTTCATGTCCAAGATAAACGTCACAACGAACGCAATAGGTCAGGAGATTTGATAAGCAAAACAGGAATTGACCAAGGGTAACATTAGATTTAATTTTCTTCATCTAATCTTCAAGATGAACCATGAAACTAACTTTTGCTAAGTCGAAAATACTTTACTTGCGCAAGATGCGCCATAGATATTTCCGACTGTGGAACCATTCCGCAGCTCCAAACAGTTTTATTCTTAGTCCTTTACCTCCAATCTACTGCTGGCCTGGATGTAGGCTATTCATACATTATACTGGCACAGCAATCGGCTTTTCGAATGGGGTTGCATCTGAAGCATGATAATCAATGTAATCCCATAGAGAGCGAAGTAAGATTGAGGATCTTTTGGACGATTCAAAAGATGGATATCTCTATGTCGGCAATTCTTGGATATCCCAAGATTCTTGATCTGGATACTATTGACCAAGAAATGCCGACAGAGGTATTCGACGTGAATATAACTGAGTCTGGTGAGAATGGCTACCCAGTAGCAAAATGGTCATCATTACTGCAAGCATCCAACGCTCATATGCGGCTAATCTTGATACTTGATAAAGTAATCAAGTACATCTATCCCAACAATAGAGTGGGAAGATCCGTTAATGAAGCTTTGGATACTGGGCATATTGTTGACCACGCCATCGTGCGGGAAATCGAAAATGATCTTCAGCGATGGCGTCAAGGGTTACCAATGGGTATCCTTTCTGGCAGAAGTGAAAATCATCAAAGCTACTGGTAAGCATGTTGCACGGAAAAAGGTCATTGGCATCAATATCTCTAACAAACTTTACAACAGCACGCAACAACTTTTAAGCCTCGTTTATGCTCACGTGCAGATGATGCTTTATAGACCATTCTTGTCATACATCTCCGGAAATGCTTTTGTCGACGCAAATAAAAACAAAAAGTCACAGGCTTGCGCTTCTGCCTACTTTGGAGTATGTCAGAATGTGATTCGAATCGTGAAGGAGTTGCAAGAACGTGGATTAGCCATTGGACCGAGATGGTTTACGGTAAGTCATCCATAATCCTGGTATAATCATTGGGAAGCTCTCGAATAAATCGAACCATTTGATTTGGCATATCCATTTTTTCAAGGAAAAGGTGACTGACATTCCAGTTACAGATAAATATCACATCATTTGCCACTCTGTCCTTGGTTTATTTCAACTGTCAGCGGACTAATTTGTCTCGACCATCGGACCTTCATCCTGACCCTCAAGTGGGACATGAGGCGACCAAGGTTATAGCGCAAAGAAAACGGGATGCATGCAGCTTTTCATCAGCCTTTCAGGTTTGTGGCTTACCAGTATGGGGTATAGCGTGCTAACATTTTCGAGACTCTATCGAGACAAATATCGCCAAAGACCATGTCTAGCATCAGAGGTACAGTAGCATCAACTCACAGTAAGGAGGTATTACCTATCTCAGCAACCTTATCGGTCGAAAGAGAGCAAATTCAGACTAGGTCTGACTCACGCTCATGTCTTCCGGAGGAGGCCCCTAATTGTGAGCCTACAAACCAAAGGCTAGAATGGGATAATGAAAATGTAGCCGAAGTCTCAAATCTTGCCAGCAATACTAGACAAGATTCAGTATTGACTCCGTGTGAGAGGTCGGATGACGAGATTTTCGAGTTTATAAATTTTGAAGGCGATGAGGGTTTGAAGGGTTTTGACACGCAAAATGAAAGTGTGGCGGGAACTTGCTCTCTAGATATGGAATCAATCCAGGATATACCTACTGAATCTACGGATCTGGCCTTCGAAAGCATGTCAATGGACAACCTCATTCATTCTTGGAAATATGATAATGGGGTTCCTGATTTAGACGAAATGATTGAGACCGGGATATGTTTGGCAGAGAGTAGAAATGCAGCGAGTTTTGGTCCTCGGAACCAGAAGGATAATATAAATGGGACCAAAGTTTCGAATTAAAATTCAAGAATAAACGGGATCGGTGTTTGGTTAGGGCTCTGGGATATGGGATATGAAAGCGAAACGTATAGATTAGCGGGAGTTTAAAAGTCATTTTAGGCAATGGAAATTACTGGAGGATAAATTTTGTAGTAATCATATAATATCATACATGAATAGTTTTCTTAAATTATTGATAATGATTCATGAAACGTTTACATGCTATATTTTTGGTGATATATGATTAAAAGAGAGGTGATGTCAAGGTGCGCAAACTATTAGTTATTTTTCAATATAATCAGAAATGTGAGTGAAATCGAATCTGTGATGAATGGCTCGTTGAGAAAAAACCTGTGAGATACATTGGGGACTCAATGAACAACTGTTACGGCTTGATACTTTGATTTACTTCGTGTACATTCTGTATCAGGTCTTAAACTGGGGTCAAATACTCTCGTGATCTTGGAATAGCACAGAATTGTTTATGCAATCCTGCACTAACGTTATGCTACGGTGTTTGATAAGGATGCTCATTCATTCATTGTTCTAGTTTAACGTCCGATTTGGCTTCTATATACAGATCCATGAAGATGGTAAGCCGCTTTGTTATAGAAAAAGCTTTAAAATAAAACCCGATGTCCCGCCACTCTGAACCGACCCGGCTTACTGCTGAGGACGTTCCTTTCAACCACAAATTTATAAACTTTCCTCGAAATTCATTAACTCCCCCTTCGATGAGACTAACGTTGTAAAAAACTAAGGAAGGGAGGTAGTACCTCCTCGCTCGGCGTTGGTCTACGAAGTGTTCGAAGAGTTGGCCCCGATGGCGGTGCTGCTGTCGAGGCGATGGTTGGTACCACTGGGGCTTCGACTACCTTGCGTGGTCGTCCCGGCCCTCTTTTGAGTCCTTCAGCCTTCTTACTGGTGACCAAAGTGAATCCCTGATTAACTGTCGTTCCGACTGTTCGCATTGGCGCCATGGTAGGTTTGTCGTTCCATATATCTGCCGTTCTTGACAACAGCTCCATGCGAGCCTTCTCCACACTTCCCTTGTAGACCTAGTAGGTCCGACACGCTGCTATTTGCCATGAACGGTGTTCCTTGCCGCAGTTCGCACAAGAAACCCTTTTCCTAGGACAGTCCGGAGTTTGATGAGCACCTGCGCACTCACCGTATGACGCTTGGGTGTGTCCCCACTGGCTGCAATTGTAACACTGTTTTGGCTGGTGTCGGAAAATATGGTTATTTAGAGACAATTATATCACCCACTAAGTTGTAGTAGTGTTTGGATCCCTCTGATTGGTCTGAAGTGTGGGCCCTCATGTACGGGTATTGATCGCACTAGCGCCTTGGCATCTACATAGGGTAACTCACTAGATAGTTTAGATAGAGAAGAGAGAAGAACAACTAACCCCTCTGAAATTCAGAACCTATTGTGCTAGCACTTTTAATACCCTTGATATACCGACAGCTGGGCTCGCGGTGACCACACCTGCGCGGTGAAGAGCATGCCATTAATTACAAGGCCCTGTCGAACTACCTCCGTTTGCATTGCCTCTGATGGGAGGCTGACCACAATTGATCCTCGATTGCGGCCGTTTTTCTTCGATCGCTGGTGCCCCTTTCCATCATGTAGTCACCTGATTCGATTAATCACCAGGCCAGGAATTCGAGCCTTAGATGCTTTCTCAATCTCCCTGATGATAGCGTGGTTTTCGGTATCTCTGACACTTTCAATTCGAATCCGCAAAGGGTCACCAGAAACCTCGACGGGAAAATCTTCCCTTAGGATCTTAAAGCCGTTGGATTGGCGCATGTTGAGCGCCGCGTCTATCTGGGACGTCGACTGGACGAACACCTCAGTGTTATTGCTATGCATTTGGTGAATCGCGTATGCGCCTTGAATATGTTATTGTGCCTTTGTTAGCAGCTCTTGTGGCTGCAAGTTTTGTGCGCCGTCGATTCTTATTCTGACCGCCGTTTTCGCCATTTGCGGAGCAACGACCGGAGGGCAAGACTGAACACCTGTAAGCGGTGTCCTCTACGAACCTGAGAGTGAAATATTCTCCCAGAGCCAAGTTCAGTCAAATTTCGCAATATCAAAGAAGTTGGCCCACGAGGCAAAAATTCAAATTACTCCACCACGTCAATCTTTCATTCCCAAAGAGTCCGATTCTCGACTAAGCTTCATCAAGTCTACAAGTACGACATAGTACATCCTCACCCCAATGATCACACCTCTAGTCGACTTTCTCTGGCCTTAGTTGACCGCCAAATACACGCCCACGCCGATATTTATACCCGACGGAGGAAGCAAAGTGTGGCGCACAAATCTGGGGGATAGTTCTTTGGGATGGACGTGAGAGGGATCAGGACAAGTTTACAAGATGATGCAAAAGAGGGATACATTCTCGACGGGCGTGAAATTTCGAATTTTGGCAAGAGTTTTACGAATCGAGCTTTGTGCGCGCCAAGACTTCGCTTGCGAGAGTGCAGCTGACACTATAAACACAAGCAAACGATGGAAGGTGTTGTGGTCCGCCTCCTGGCGGTGTTCTCCGGTATAGTCTGAGTAGCCTGGGCACCTACTCCACTTGGGAAGGAGACATCTCAGATTACATTTCGCGCGGAGAAAAGTTGATGGATGACGGAGGCATGTCTGGATAACTCGGGGTTTTTGAGATGTTCCCCTGAGTGGATATTCACGGATGAGGGTTGACTTGGGGTGAAGAAAAAGCTGCCATAACTTCGCAGTGGTACTTGCAAATGAAATCTGAGGCATGAGTGCTCCTCTTGTAAATTAAGTCATTTTTTCTGTACTTTTCTTTGATATTGTGTCATAGCTAGATAGCTGCATACGCAATTAAAATCTGATGCAAAAAAGAAAGGAGCAACGACCGACGCGTAGGTCCTTGTAGCGGCTTCCCTGACGCGCAACAGGAGCTGCTTGTCGTGCGGCGTCCGCGATGCCTTTCTTTACCACCTCCTCCAACGTTATCATCCTCTCCTCAATCGGAGATGGGATCTGGGACATCGTTGTCCAAGCCTTCTTGTGATAATTGAATGCCTTGACGGCTTCATTTACGTCTTCCATCGTTGGTAGGTCCTCCTCATCCATCACTCCCATCACAATTGGTATTGGAAATTCCGGCTCTCGAATTTAGGACTCAACCGTTATCTAATTCGTCTCAGGTTTCCGATAAGATCGACTCTCTCTACACATGTCCCGAGTACGCTAATCGCGCCTACTGTCGCCAATACGTTTGGATATTTACGTAGTATAGTGTACCTTGGCTCATCATGGTAGATGAGAGGTGGCTGGTCATCACTAGTTTTGACAGGCACACGAGACTAGTGGGAATTTCTTCCCTAAGATGTATATATAAGTCCAATGTTCCCATAGTTGTTAAATATCAAGTCTTCTTTACTTCATCATATTTATCCATATAATATCGTACAGAGTATATTTCCCAACAATTAGTCTGACCTTTTTTAATAGCTTCCCCGTTATTTCCAAGTTCAGATCCTTTGGAGCTGTCTGCACTCCGCTGCCGTTGTTTGTTGATGACCTTGTCGCATTTTGCAACGCGGCGAAACCACTGGATTTACCCACACCAGCACCCACACTCGCCATGTTGGAGCACGAAAAGCGAAAAGTTGAGAGGAGGGTAATGAAGATGTAAAAATAATGATCACGATGTCAAATTGATGATACGGGCAGCATGGAACGCTGCGCAGCTTTCTGGCAAAAATGATGTTTTTTTTAATAAGGAAGTTATTGTAGACTTCTGCACATACAGGAATAGCCGCGCTATGATTGGTGGGATGAGTAAGTTGTAAATCTACAAGGGCCTCGATGAAAGTGTCCCAGATGAAGTCTGCAATCGACGAATAGGTGATGGCACTAAAAGAGGCAGTTAAGAAGATCTTCGCGGATCCCTCTCATGATCTTACTCCAGGAGTGGGAACGGGGATTTCGCCAACAACAACCCACACGTCGATCGTATCTACTCACATAGCCAAAATTAGAAGTTCGTATCAGAATTTATGAATCGGACAAACTGCAGCCGGAAAAGCTGCTTTCAAAGGTAAAAGAGCACCTTCAAGGTGCATATGCAATTCGATAGATGCGCAGCTACGAAACTGAGGTGTTCGTACACTCCACATCCTAGAGAGACGCAGCACTTCATATGTGTCACTTCCTTTGCGTCAAACAAGTGAATTTCAAATTCGACGGCAAGACTTTCCAGTCGAGGTTTTCGAAGTCCCACTTCGGACAAGAATCGAAGGTGGCAGAGATGCCGATAACCATGCCATAATCGAGGAGATACAGATGGAAGTGTTCCGAAACGACCTACTTATCAACGCCATACTCTTCAACGCGCAGATATGGTTCCCACGAGCCCAGCCAACCACTGTCCCAAATGCAGCCAATGGGGACGCGCGCAGGCGTCCTGTGGAAAGGCAGCCGGGTGCGGTGTGTGCGCTGGCTCTCACCATAGTCGGGATTGTCCAAGTAAATGGGTTTCTTGCGCAAGCCACGGCAGGGAACAACGTTCGTGGTAAAAAGCAGCGTGTCAGAATTACCAGATCTACAAGGGAAGTATGGAGAAGGCTTGGATGGATCTTTTATGGAGAACAGCGGAAACTTAGAATGAGAATCTTACAACGGCGCCAATGCGAACAGTCGAAACGACTGATGATCAGTGATTCTAGTTGGCCACCAGGAAGAAGACTGAAGGACTTAGAAGAGGACCGGAACGAGCGCGAAACTTAGTCAAAGCCCCTGCGCCACCATTGGTGCCTACTCCCCGATCACCTCGTCTACCAACGCTGGCTGAGGTGGTACCTTCACTCTTTAATTTCTCATAACAGTAGTCTGATCGAAGGGGAGGTTACCCAAATTTGGGGAAAGTTTATAAAATTGCGGTTCAAAGGAAAGTTCTCAGTATAAAACTGGGTCGGTTCAGAGTGGCAGGATAGTGGGTTTTGTTTATAAAAAGCCTATTACCTAACCAATGCGGCTAACCGTTCATATAGTTCTGTAAGTAGATATCGAATAGAAAGTTCAACGTGAATAATGAATGAATCACCTTCGTTGTTTGATTTACTTGTCATCGATATGAAATAAGTTATACACGCAGTATTTTTATTAAATACTAATTATCCCCAACCAGCTAGATCAGGTTAGTTGTGAGATGGTAAGACGATTTGTCTATCTGAAACTTGAGATTGGGGCCTTTTGCTTATTGGTACTGGTACTGTTACTGGCCGTTTGGACTTAGGCAAGGGACCAAATGGCGTTAGTAGCTAGTTGAGACGTGTGATGGAAATAATTCTCAACACGGTAAACATGAAAGGACAAGAAATAAGATCAGACGATTCTTTCCACCGACAGCTAATGCTTTGAAGTCCATCATAATCAACTTGATAGAATGAGCCTTCTTCGAGGAACAAACAGTCGACTCTATGGTTGGCGACCTTCAAATAAACATTGAAAATGTTGAATGAGACAACGCATTTTCATGGTTCACATCGGTTGTCTAGCATGGCGAGCTTCCCTACATGTCCTACAAAGTTACAGGCTCAGACAGAACAATCAAATGAATTGATAATAATGGCGAGGTTCCAACTAAACTTAACAAAGCCGTCGCCTTCAACATATCGCTCCTTTTGATCCGATCCGCGCCGCTTGAAAGCTAGCCGTGTAAATATGTGATCCTGAATTCTCGGAAGCGACTCTGTGTCACGAAGTTGCCCAGCAAAAAATACGCCTATAGTCATAGAGCCGAGCTTTGTCTATTTGGTTACTGTTTACTGTCCTTGAGAAAAATTATTATCCAAGGACGATCTGGAATGATCCCATACTTTAATGGCTCATCTATGTTAGGCTCGTCATAGTATTAGCGCGAGAACAACTACATGAGTGGTAATAATTAAAGAATCTTAAGTAATTGATGAAAACCTAGACTCAGTATGTATGAATGTTTAGATTTCTAGGTATGATCATCAAGATCAATTGAATTGATTCGATTGCTTATGTTTAAGCTCAGCTAGGCGACATGAGGTTTAGTGATATCTGAAATGCTGTGGCTATGAAATGCTACCCAGACTTTAATTGAGTGGCGGGTGTGTTGTTTATTGTACTACTTGAGTCTATGACTATCTAGCACATTGGGCTTCTTTCTGACCCAGGCCACACCTTGTACAGTGCTCCTTGCCTCTTTTGTTACTTGGAAGATCATTGATATATTGCCCATGATGAATAGCCATTCAGCTCAGTGTTTACCCGTGGAATTCAGCCACCTTTTCCACGGAACCTTCTACCCTAAATAAATAAAAGTGCTAACAATCAAAATAGCGTGCGCGGGAAAAAGTCTCAAACAACCTGCAGCCCCAGCCAGGCGAGGCCTTGTCACCGGGATCACACGAGGTGCGCATATTCATCTATATCTCCCTTTTTTGTAACAGTCGAGGCCGACTTGATCCAATCCACCATCTCCGTATCGGGTGCTGGATACACTCCGGAAACTCATCGGATGGCTTTTCCCCCATGATCAAGGGTTGGTGATGAGTAGGGCTCCGACCCTACCATCTGATCTGATCGTGGTTAGCTTCATGATAATAGTGATAGGGGAATGTGTTGAGAGATGAAGACGATACAGACCGCGAAAGCGTTTGGGAATCCTCTTCGAAGTCAGGACTTTGTTACTCAATCTCGACTCTGCAGACTCTACAGTGAGAGCTGAGAGCTGGAGGTTCGTAGGGGACACCACTAGGAAGCAGACCGCGGCACCTTCCGACGTTGCCTGTTTCTAGAGTATCGGTTGCACTATCCGAAATCGCTGCCTCTGCGCCCACAGATACCCTTAGGTCGTAATATCTAGTAAAATGTGAGTGCCAGTATACGCATTCTTAATCTCTTCACTCGCTAATCACACGTCCCAGCTGCCTGTCCTCCTGCAAGATGTGAAGCCCCATTAGAGCAATCGTCCCCTATAAACCAAGACCCAAGCTTTGTAGATTATGACCAAATTTCCTCCTCGCGGGTATACATAGCATCGTAACTTTGTAGTGGGAGATGGCCGATTTTTGATGAGGCAAATTCCCGATTGCAATTGGAGTAACTCCTGTATCGATATTTGAGGCGAGGCAGTGTAGTAAGATTGAGGTGGAGGACTCGCGTGAGAATATTCGGTCCGACATTGACGAGAAGTCGTCGATATTAGATATGCTTGAGCTTGCTTTCGACTTCCATTCAGTCGCGATTCTTTTTCGCTATCCTCGATATGCAAAGCATACTGAGCGATTGCACTGACACCAGCGGAAGGTGAAGAAATCGTCTTTGCCGGCACCTCTACGGGCATAGGAGTGAGACGTTTTCCCCGAGCCAAGTTCAGTCAAATTTAGCAATTTCGAAAAAGTTTGCCCGCGAGATGCTGGTTCAAGATACACCACCATGTCTGCAAGTACGACCTATGACTTCCTTATTTCAATGACCACGCCTCTCGTCAAATCAGTCTACGGCCTTCACATACACGCTCACAAGAAAATGAATATCTGCTGAAGACAAATTATGGTGCACAAATCCGAGAGGCAGGTTTTTGGGGTATAATAAATAAATCATCCATTATCCTGATTTGGCGCCTTGAGGCCCATGCAGGTTTTCATCGGAAGATGCGTACTTCAAGTAGGATGACTCGTTTTGACGTTTAAAACACTCTCACTCATATTTCATTTGCAGATACCACTCGAGGTTAACCCTTACGGCGTATAACCTCTTCCATGCATACCAACCACAGGGAAAAGCGTGAAAAGCCTCTGGATATATCGGAGTATGCTTTTATCATCCCACAAATACGATATCACCGCGAGAGAGAATGGTGTGTGGATTCTACTGGATTAGGACTAGCTTTCTCCTGTCTCATATAGGGTAGGAGTTCAAGCTGCCCAGATTCTACTTGTGGGAACGGCCCCAATGGTGTACCACTACACCATCCAACGCTTTTTCGGGTTAAAGATGTTAGATCTGGGGAATTTAAAATGTTGAGGTTTATGCGCGCCAAGACTTCGATCAGGAGAGTGCAGGCGACACTATCAATACCGCCGTGGCTTATTAGTGCGCTGGTATATCATCTTGGTGTTGTTTTTCGGTCAATTAGAGTATCCTGGACAACTATCCCACTTGAGGCAGGACATTGCTGGCTCTGATCCGGGAAAAAATAGCCACATTTCTCCCGACGCCGATATACATGTTTGAAGAAGGCATGCTTGGATAATCAAAGGTTTGGAAACGACTCTTTGGTGGATACTCACAGAGGAAGGTCGAATATTTGAGTAAGCAAATAAAGGCTGGGTCCACTACAAATGATTGAAAAAAGAAAAAGTCTAAGCATGGAACCTGGGCAACATTATAGTGACGGGTAGTTTATTTTCGTGACGTTGTCATCTACAGATTAGATAGGACGTAAACAATTCCCTTGAAGTCCTTTCTCTGTCTATGACTATGTAGGATGTGCATGTTGTCTCTCTCTATACGCCAAGGATACTTATCTAGTAGTTTATCCCTTCCTATGCCTCTCATACAGCTCTCCTCAAATAGTACCACCCCTCACAAGCTCTCATTCAATCATAAACTGGGGGGAGCCCTTGGCCCATTATTATCACTCTTTTTCAGCGAACAAAGCGAAAGCCATGTGCGGGTGTCTGGCAGCCGGTAAAAATTTTCAGTTGTTACTGGGTGCGGAACTCTTCTAACTCTGGCACTAGGACAAAATCCGAAGACTTCGTACCCCTTCTGAAGCGTCCAGAGAGGCCGGCCAACTGGGCTCCGCAGACACATGGGTACCTACGAAAATATACTCTCTAACCTTCCAGTCTCCTTTCATCTCTTCCCTGAAGGCCTTGTTTAAATATTGAAAAAGTCTTGACAGAATGTATTTGCCATGAGGTAGCTTAGCCCAGCCTTATTTTCCCGTCTTAGGAACTGAGGAGTTGTTATGGTTATGAGCTATGCGGAAGTCACATTGTGGAGTAATGTTGGTAAAGCACGAAGTAATACAAATCGGGTGCCGTCACGAAGTCGGTGAATAATCTCAATTAACTGGTATCTCGAAATACATAAAACGTTGTCTCTCTTCTTCTCTCCATCTCCCTATTCTCCCTCTACTCCAAGCGCCTCGTTAATGAGCAAGGTCAGATCCCTGTCAGTGTCCCAACGACAGTCTGAATAACGCAATTGGAAAGAACAATTCAAACTGCCCAAATATGATCCTTTTGTCGACAAGTAATGAGAAGTGGACGATGTTGTATTTAGTGAGTCATAGTGAATAGACTTATACAATATTATCCTGTGTGTATATAGACAGAAAGTATAAGACTAATCCGAATCTATTTATTGTGGGTACCTCTATGGATCTATATACATGCTCGCCTAACCAGTGCACTAGCCGGCAAAGACAAATGCTTCACCTTCCAGTGGTGCCGGTGTAAATGCTCAGTATGCTCTGCGTATCTGGGATAGCCAAGAAGAATTGCATCTGAATCAAAGTCGAAAGCAACATCAAGCACATCTCCATTTGACGACTTCTCGAAAATGCCTCTCTTATCATACTCATCTGAGTCCTCAACCTCTCTCTGACCACGCATCACCTCGCCCCGATGACTAATAAAGTAGTTGCTCCAATTGCAAACAGGAGCTAGCCCCATTAGTTTCCAGCCATCTCTCACTACATATTTACGACGCTATTTATACCCGCAAGAAGGAAATCAAGTCGAAAAATACAAAGCCTGGGTCTTGGTTTGTGGGGGACTGATGCTCTAATGGGGTTGTACATCTTGTGGAAGGACAGGCGACTGAGATGTGTAACGAGAGGGAGAACAGGTCTCTGAAGACCATGCTGAGACTGACATTTTCGAGGGGTTTTCAACTTTGGATTTTTTGTGGGCGCCAAGACCAAGATTTCGGCTAATTAGCCAGGAGGGCTTCTTTTGCCGATGAGTCAACGGCACTCCCCAGCGCCCTGGACGGCACAAAAGAAGTTGGGCTGAGCTACTATACAGCTATCACGCTCTGTCAAGGCTTTTCTGACATTTCAGCACGACCTTCGGGATGGAGTTGAAAGGAGGCTAGAAAGGCAGAGTGTGAATTCTCCGAGGTACCCACAAGTCTGCAGCGCCCAGCTGGCCGGCTTCTTCGAACGCTTCAGAAGGGGCAATATTTCTTCGGATTTAGTCCTAATGTCGGTATTAGAAGAGCCCCGCACCCAGTGGTTTTTTGCGATTTTTCCCGGCTGCCATACACCCGCAAATGGTCATCGTTTTGTTGGCTGGAGAGGGGAGATAATGAAGGGCAAAGGGCTCCTCTTAGTGTATGATCGAATGAGGACTTGTGAGGAATGGTACTGCTGAGGGGAGCTGTATGGGAGGCATAGGAGGGGATATACTACTGGTATAGGTATCCTTGGCCTGTAGGCAGAGAGGACTTGCATGTCCTACATAGTCAATGACTCAGACAGGACAATAAAATGAAATAATAATAATTAATAATAATAATAATAATAATAATAATAATAATAATAATAATAATAATAATAATAATAATAATAATAATAATAATAATAATAATAATAATAATAATAATAATAATAATAATAATAATAATAATAATAATAATAATAATAATAATAATAATAATAATAATAATAATAATAATAATAATAATAATAATAATAATAATAATAATAATAATAATAATAATAATAATAATAATAATAATAATAATAATAATAATAATAATAATAATAATAATAATAATAATAATAATAATAATAATAATAATAATAATAATAATAATAATAATAATAATAATAATAATAATAATAATAATAATAATAATAATAATAATAATAATAATAAATCATCATTTTGAAAAATCTGCCCCCATCGATTTTAATCCCGTGAAGTTGCAGTCCTATCCTAACAGTGATGGAGAGTAATCCTATCAAGGATTCTCACAGTAGAAAGTCTTATACGGCCCCGAAAGCTGGACACGACGCGTCGAACACAGCCCAAGATACTGATACAGCCTTAAAGAGGTTCAAGAAAGCAGTTGAAGGAGATGAGCTCTCAACCAGAGCATACAAGAAGATTATTAATGAAGCAATACGCGTAATTGAAGGACTTCGCGACGCGACCACTCACACAGCCCCAAAGGCTAACAATGAAAACACAGAGATAGCTAAGATCTTACAGGAAATAAAGTCCATTAAAGCATCAATCGCGCAGCCCCAAGCCTCGATCCAAGGACGAGAACAATCGTGGGCAAAGATAGCAAGCAGGCCTGAAGTTGCAGGTACCACGATAAGAATATTAGATGAAAATGAGAAGAGAGAAGTCGCAAAGCTCTCCAGCGAAGAGTTAGTAAAGAAGATTGGTAGCAACGAAATTGTCGGAGCTAGACAGATGTCAAATGGACAGGTGAAGGTATACTACGCGGGCCAAGAAGCCAAAGAAATGATGGAGAGGAGAAAAGAGTGGACGACGAAGCTGGCAGCTACAGCACAAATAGCCCACCCTTCATACCAAACACTAGTACACGATATGCCTCGGTCATTCGACCCAGGGAATTCGGAACACCTTAGAGAACTAGAAAAATCAAACGCAGTATATATACAAGGCATACGGGTACAGAGGGCCACATGGCTGAAAAAATATTCGCAGCCAGAGAAAGCTGCAGGCTCTCTTATCGTCTGGTTCGAACAGGCAGAAACAGCAGATAAGGCAATTGCGAAAGGGCTAATGTGGAAGTATGAACTGAAAGCAACAGAGATCTTTCGTTCAGGATTCCGTGCCATGCAGTGCTTTAACTGTCAGAGATACGGCCATATTGCAAAGGTCTGCATCGCCGCCTCCAAATGCGGCCAGTGTGCCGGCGCCCACAATACTAGAGAATGCTCCGGTAAACCAGAGATAAGATGTGGCAACTGTGCAAGGCACCACCACTCATGGGACTCTAGCTGTCCAGTTAGAATCTCAGCCAAAGCTAAAGCGGTCCTCAACAGGACACAAGACCCAGGTAGATTCACTGCACATGAGAAACAGCCAGAAAGTCAAGATATAGGCTGGCAGTTTGTAGGAAGCAGAAAAAGAAGAGCAGGAGGACTAGGGACACAAGTCGTCGGAGCTGATGGGGAAGTCATCGAACGCCGAGGGCCAGGAAGGCCACGAAAGGTCATCGCCCAAGTAAACCTGACCGCTACAGCAGCAAACGCTTCAAGCCTCAGGAATATGTCGCCTTCGACAATTCAAGAGAATCCCCGGCCTGTGACACGGGAAAATGTAGTAGAGATTAGCGAAGCACCGCAGTGCACAATGAGCCAATGAAGGGCACAAATACGCTAAATATAATACAGTATAACGTCAACAGAAGCAAAAATATAGTACAACATCACTTTCTCCAAGCGTTAGATCCAACGAAGCACCATGTGGTGGCACTACAAGAACCATGGCGTCACCCAACAGAAAATACCACAGTCAAACATCCAGCTTACCACCTAGTGTTTCCAAGAGGAAACAAATGCAGATCATGCATATACGTAAGCAAACACCTCGCAGTTAGCAAGTGGAGGATGGAAAAGAGTCCCGAGGAAGCCGAGGGAGATATAAGTACCATCAGTATCCAAACCAACGGAGGTCTGATGTACATTACTAATATATACAACCCTCCTCCCCTCTCTCATAGCAGCAAAAATCTAGGAACCCTAAAGTATCTCCCAGAAATTCTGTCGAAGAACGGTCAACATATCCTCGTAGGAGACTTCAACCTACACCATCCCAGATGGGGAGGTCAAACGGTACTCAGCCACCATAAACTTGCAGACGACTTAATAGAAATGCTAGGAAGTAAAGATATGGAGCTAGTGCTTCCCGAGGGGACAATAACATGGAGCAAAAGGGGAAGCGAAAGTACTCTCGATCTTGTCTTCCTATCTAAAGAGCTAGAAGACACAGTTACATGCTGCCAACCTGCCGTCGAGCTGGAGGCGTCCTCTGACCACATTCCGATCCATACGCAGCTGTCAATTCAGTCGAGCCTTAAAGAAGCGATGGTTCCGTGTCGTCAATGGAAAAAAGCAAACTGGGATGAAGTCAACAAGAAACTCAATGCCGAACTACTAATACTGATAGGAAAACATAGTGACCTTAACTCTCGCCAATCCATCGATCATAGGGTGACTTTGGTCACCTCAATTATCCAGAAGGTAATAAGGGACACTATACCCAACGCCAACCCATCAAGATATGCCAAGCCGTACTGGACCAACCAATGCTCCGAGGCAGTAAAGGAAACTCGAAAGGCAAGGAGAAAGTGGAAAAAATTGGGCACCGAAGAAAGCTGGATAGAATACCAGAAGTCCACTAGTAGGAAAAAGGCCCAAATAAAAAGAGCGAAGACCATAGGATGGAGAGCAGCGGTGGTAGAGGCGACGAGAGACCCTGGAAAAATCTGGAAACTTGCCAAATGGGCGAGAAAAGATCCCGAGGAGAAACAGAGGCTACCTCAGATAGTGGATATCAAAGATACTGACGGAAGAGTTCATACTGAAGCTCCGGAAATAGCCCGAGTCATGGCAGAACATTTCTTCCCCAAACCTGTGGTAGCAAACACATCGGAAATCGCAGCAACCATCTACCCCAAAGAGCTGGAAAATATCTCCGACACCATTACCAGTGCTGAAGTAGAAGAAATCCTAGGAAAACTGCCTAGCGATAAGGCTCCTGGTCCAGACGGGATTCCAAATCGACTACTCAAGGAATGTAGGGCAACTCTGAGTAAATATCTCGCGGAGCTATTCAATGCTTGTCTTTCTATCGGATACCATCCAAAGGGATTCAAAGAATCGAAAACGATTATCCTTCGAAAACCACAGAAGCCTAGATACGACTCACCGAAGTCATATCGACCGATAGCGCTTCTCAACACAATGGGTAAGCTTCTCGAAAAATTGGTAGCAAACCGGATCTCAAAGGCGGCCGAAGAGTTTAACCTCCTCCCAGATGAGCAGATGGGAGCTCGACCCAAAAGATCTACGATATCAGCAGTTGAACTTATCACGGAGCAGATACACACTATTTGGGGAAGAAATAAAAGCCAGGTCGCTTCCCTTCTCAGCCTTGATATATCAGGAGCCTTTGACAATGTCTCCCACGAAAGGCTAAATCACAATCTGAGAGTGAAAGGTATTCCAGGGTGGATCAGTAGATTTGTACAATCATTCCTAGAAGAGAGAACCACCTCGGTAGTCCTCGGTACATACAGAGGAAATCAGATCCCCACCAGCACAGGAATACCTCAAGGGTCTTCTCTATCACCGATTCTTTTTCTGTTCTTTGTTAGCACACTCCTGCCAATACTACAAACTCCGTCTTCTTCTGCTGTGGGGTTTGTAGACGATACTAACATACTAACATGGTCCAGTACAACCGAAGAGAACTGCAGAAAGTTAGAAGAACAGCACAGGATATGCGAGGCGTGGGCAGAAAAGAACGGTGTGAAGTTTGCGCCAGAGAAGTACCAGCTCATGCACTTCACAAGAGCAAGGAAGCGACACAATTTAGAAGCAACTGTCAACATACGAGGACATCTGACGTCTCCACAGTCCTCCCTCAGAGTCCTTGGAATCTACTTCGACCCCAAGCTTCAATGGGGCTCCCACATAAAGCATATTGTACAAAAGTCACACACCCAAGTACAGGCGATAAGTAGATTAACGCAATCAACTTGGGGTGCAACATTCAAGAAATCAAAGCTTTTGTACAGCGCAATTGTGAGACCAGCTCTGACTTACGGGTGTCCAATATGGGCTGCGGCTGGGCCAACAGGTAGAATACCAGAAAGGATAGTCAAACCATTGCGAGGTATCCAACGAAAATGCTTGAAGCTAGTCACAGGGGCATATAATTCCACCAGCAGTAGGGCTCTAGACCACGAATGCTCAATCCTTCCACTTGACATCTACCTCAAACAAATGAGAATTCAACATATCGGACTTTCGGAAAGACAACCCATCAAGCAGACGGTTCTATCCGCATGTAGTAAAATATCACAGGCTTATAGCCTGAGCGAAAATAGCCACGCAAAAAATCGAAGCCGAGACACTAGCGAGTGGAATAAAATCTGCGGGAACGAAAAAGTGAGGCGTAGACAAAAAGAAGCGGGCAAGATAGGAGCGTTCCAGGACTGGGAAACCGCATGGAATATTTTTAAGGAAGAACGACTATCTTCTCATCAGGCGTCAGCAGACCCAGAACTTTGGACAGCAGCAAGTATAAGCACCGACAAGAAAACAGGTAGAAAAAGAATCACCTACAGAAACACACCCTCTAACATTCACCGAAACCTGAGCAGGGCCCAAAGTAGTATTGCAATACAAATAAGAAGTGAGCATATCGGCCTCAACTCTTATCTTTATAGAAGAAAGGTCCCTGGAGTGGCAAATCCAAAGTGCCAGTGTGGATATCCGTCACAAAACGTTAAACATATGGTCATGGCTTGTCCGCAGTGGGCTAAGGGAAGAGGAGAGGTGCTGCAACGGGCAAAAGATAGGTCTTTCGAAGCTATGATGAACAGCCCGGAAGACATGAAGAGAATTACAGATTGGGTACTTAAAAACGGCTGGCTTGAACAGTTCCGGCTTGCAGAAGAAGTTGAGACAGCAGTCAGCGAAAGGATTGAGCGATCGGGAAAAGGATAGGACGATATTCACACTGGACGCACAGTGTAAGCGCACTTCCTGTAGGAAACATCGGAAATCATATAGACACGAGACAGACAGTTGTGGGGGGTTTTTACCAAATATGGTTTCCTCCTGTGTAAATATTATAGCTAGATATTCCTGCATGGGCCCATAGGGTACCTGAACGGGCTAAATGAAATCAAATCAAATCAAATAATAATAATAATAATAATAATAATAATAATAATAATAATAATAATAATAATAATAATAATAATAATAATAATAATAATAATAATAATAATAATAATAATAATAATAATAATAATAATAATAATAATAATAATAATAATAATAATAATAATAATAATAATAATAATAATAATAATAATAATAATAATAATAATAATAATAATAATAATAATAATAATAATAATAATAATAATAATAATAATAATAATAATAATAATAATAATAATAATAATAATAATAATAATAATAATAATAATAATAAAAAAACATCATCATTTGGTCAAAAGCGGCACCACGTTCCACGAACGTTATATCATCGTTATTATTATTGCATTCTTCTTAATCAATCTCACTTACCTGATTCCCCGAATTTTTTTCGTTGCGCTTCGGCATGGCGAGATGGGGACCCAGAAAGGTGGATTTCGCGGCGGAAAAAATTTTCACGGCACCTCAACCACCAACGGACAGCGGAACGGCCGCAATTACGGCTGTAGAGTCGCTCGCAAGCTCTACAGGCGTTAACATGGAGACATTAATGACAGTAGGGTTATTTTTAAACAAGGTCAGAGACAGACTGGTTATCGCAGGCACTGACAAATCTGCGACGCCGATGGTCGAAGTAGGTGAGGCACTCGATGCCTTCAAAGCCCATGCTACGATGTTAAAATCGAAGCTGAAGGCTTCACGAATGGAAGAACGCATGCTGGCCTTAGAGAAGGCAGTCAAGAAGAATCTCGAGGAGCCGTCGCACAAGACGGCTGCTTCGGCAGTACAAGGGATGGGAGGGCGACCCACATACGCCTCAATCGTCGCGCCGCCAGCGACTAAAGCGGCTGTACGAATACGAATTCAAGGAGCAGAAAACATGGAGCCGGCAGCGCTCCTAGACAAGGCGAAAATACACATTGAGGGGGCATACGCAGTAAGGAAGCTGCGGAGCAACGATACGGAGGTGTTTGTGCAGTCGGTCTCCCAGCGAGACGCTGCCTTGAGTATGGCGCAGCCAAAGGAGTTCTGCGTCTTGAAGCAGGATTACCCTGTTGAGATATTGGGGGTCCCATTGGGGACATTTATAAGAGGAGGTAAAAATCCAAATAACGGCGAGTTTATAAATCAAGTTGAGGCGGAAACAAAAGTTCGGATACCCGAATTAAAAATCAACAGGGTGAGATGGCTTTTTGACGGAAAGGAGCACCGATGGATGGGAGCTAACGGCCATACTCGAGGGTCAATCGTCGCGAGTCTGCCGACAGAGGCACTTCAACGCGAAGTGATAAGAAACGGCATTGTATACAACTCAATGCTATACACGGCCCAGCTCTGGTCACCCCGAGCGCAAATCAAGCAGTGCTTCAACTGCTGTCAATGGGGGCATACCCAAGCCTCGTGCAATAGGGTAAGGAGATGTGGTGAGTGCGCGGGCACTCATCAGACCAGGGACTGTCCGAGGAAGTCGGTTCTTTGCTGCAACTGCGGCAAGGACCATAAATCGTGGCAGAAGGGGGCGTGTCAAAACTTCGCGGCATACAAGGCCAGCGTGCAACGGGCACGGTATGAACTAATGGAGAGAACGGCGGAATACAGAAAAGGGGAATCATCAACAACGGCACCTACTACAACAACTACGGCAAAACCAACAGACGACCAAGGGTTCACACTGGTGTCCCACCAAAAGCCGGAGGTATTAAAGAGAGGGCCAGGACGCCCGCGCAAACAGCTCCTGGTCAACCAACCACCACAATTATTTGGACCATCGGGGTCAAACTCAAGACCAAAGTCAACACTTTTTAGCACGCGAGGGCAGGGAAAGGATGGCGAGGTCGAGTATAATTTTAGCTAGTCCTGTCTCGGACTGATGGCCAATTGCACTTCCTGTAGGTAACGAAGGACTACAGCTACAAAAATTTTAAAGGGGGAGGGGGTTTTTATCGTCATGGTTTCCCCCTCATGTAAATATATAGTTTTAGGTTTATAGTCACCTGCATGGGCCCATAGGGCGCCAAATCAGGACAATGAAATCAAATTCAAAAATAATAATAATAATAATAATAATAATAATAATAATAATAATAATAATAATAATAATAATAATAATAATAATAATAATAATAATAATAATAATAATAATAATAATAATAATAATAATAATAATAATAATAATAATAATAATAATAATAATAATAATAATAATAATAATAATAATAATAATAATAATAATAATAATAATAATAATAATAATAATAATAATAATAATAATAATAATAATAATAATAATAATAATAATAATAATAATAATAATAATAATAATAATAATAATAATAATAATAATAATAATAATAATAATAATAATAATAATAATAATAATAATAATAATAAAACATCATCATTTGGTCAAAAGCGGCACCACGTTCCACGAACGTTATATCATCGTTTTAATTATTGCATTCATCTCAATCAATCACTCTTACTTGATTCCTCGAATTTTTTTCGTTGCGCTTCGGCATGGCGAGTTGGGGGACAGGAAAGGTGGATTTCACGGCTGGAAAAATTTTCACGGCACCACCACCACCACCAACGGATAGCGGAACAGCCGCAATAATGCTTGTAGAATCTCTCGCGACTTCTACTGGCATGAAATTGGAGAAACTAAAAACAGTGGCATATTACTTAAACAGGGTCCGAGATAGACTGGCGATTGCAGGAACTGATAAATCTGCGACACCAATGGTCGAAATAGATGAGGTACTTGATGCCTTCGTAGCCCACGCCAAGATGTTCCGATCAAAGCTGACGGCTAACCCAATGGAAGATCGAATGTTGGCCTTAGAGAAGGTCGTTAAGGAGAGTCTCGATAAGCCGGTCTGCAAGACTGCACCACCACCAGCGCAATTAATGGGAGGACGACCCACGTACGCCTCGATCGTCGCGCCGCCAGCCACCAAAGCGGCAGTACGGATTCGAGTAGAAGGAGCGAACAAGATGCAGCCGGCAGAGCTGCTTAATAAGGCAAAATTACACATAAATGGGGCATACGCCGTGAGGCAATTAAGGAGCAACGATACTGAGGTGTTCGTGCAGTCGGTCTCCCAGAGAGACGCTGCCTTGAGGATGGCGCAGCCCAAAGAGTTCTGCGTCCTAAAGCAGGATTACCCTGTTGAAATCTTAGGAGTCCCACTGGGGACAATTATACACGGAGGAAAGAATGCCAACAACAGTGTGGCAATATTTAAAATGACGACGGAGACAAAAGCACGGATTCCAGGGATACAAATCAACAGGGTGAGATGGCTCTATGACGGCAAGGAGCACACCTGGGTGAAGGAAAATGGCCATACTCGAGGGTCAGTTATTGCGAGCTTACCGACCGAGGCTCTACAACGTGAAGTGATTCGAAATGGCATTGTAATGGACTCAATGCTATACACGGCCCAGCTCTGGTCACCCCGGGCACAAGTCAAGCAGTGCTTCAACTGCAGCCAATGGGGGCACACCCAAGCTTCCTGCAACAAGGCAAGGAAATGTGGAGGGTGCGCGGGCACCCATCAGACCAGGGACTGTCCGAAGAAGTCGGTACTTTGCTGCAACTGCGGCAAGGCCCACTTATCGTGGCAGAAGGGGGCGTGTCCAAGCTTCGCGGCATACAAGGCCAACGTTCAGCGGGCACGATATGGACTCATGGAGAGAACGGCCGAACTAAGAAGGGAGAGCGAAACACTAACGGAGTTACCTCAATCAAATACTGCTAACATACCAGACGACCATGGGTTCACGCTAGTGACCAACCAAAAGCCAGAAGGCTTCAAGAGAGGGCCGGGACGCCCGCGAAAACAAGTTCAGGTCCCAGCCCCATCACAACATCTATTTGCGCCATCGGGGTCGAAATCAAGACCACAGCCATCACTTTTCGGCACGCGAGGGCAGGGAAAGGATGGCGAGGTATACTTTAGCTAGTTCTGTTTCGGACTAATGGCCATTTGCACTTACTGTAGGTAACGAAGTACTACAGGTATAAAATTTTAAAGGGGGAGGGGGTTTTTATCGTCATGGTTTCCCCCTCATGTAAATAAATAGTTTTAGGTTTATAGTCACCTGCATGGGCCTTAAGGCGCCAAATCAGGACAATGAAATCAAATTCAAAATAATAATAATAATAATAATAATAATAATAATAATAATAATAATAATAATAATAATAATAATAATAATAATAATAATAATAATAATAATAATAATAATAATAATAATAATAATAATAATAATAATAATAATAATAATAATAATAATAATAATAATAATAATAATAATAATAATAATAATAATAATAATAATAATAATAATAATAATAATAATAATAATAATAATAATAATAATAATAATAATAATAATAATAATAATAATAATAATAATAATAATAATAATAATAATAATAATAATAATAATAATAATAATAATAATAATAATAAGATGATCATTTTGAAAAATCTGCCCCCATCGATTTTAATCCCGTAAAGTTGCAGCCATACCCTAACAGTGATGGAGAGTAATCCTATCAAGGATTCTCACAGTAGAAAGTCTCATACGGCCCCGAAAGCCGGACACGACGCGTCGAACACAGCCCAAGATACTGATACAGCCTTATAGAGATTCAAGAAAGCAGTTGAAGGAGATGAGCTCTCAACCAGAGCATACAAGAAGATTATTAATGAAGCAATACGCGTAATTGAAGGACTTCGCGACGCGAACACTCACACAGCCCCAAAGGCTAACAATTGAAAACACAGAGATAGCTAAGATCTTACAGGAAATAAAGTCAATTAAAGCATCAATCGCGCAGCCCCAAGGCTCGATCCAAGGACGAGAACAATCGTGGGCAAAGATAGCAAGCAGGCCTGAAGTTGCAGGTACCACGATAAGAATATTAGATGAAAATGAGAAGAGAGAAGTCGCAAAGCTCTCCAGCGAAAAGTTAGTAAAGAAGATTGGTAGCAACGAAATTGTCGGAGCTAGACAGATGTCAAATGGACAGGTGAAGGTGTACTACGCGGGCCAAGAAGCCAAAGAAATGATGGAGAGGAGAAAAGAGTGGACGACGAAGCTGGCAGCTACTGCACAAATAGCCCACCCTTCATACCAAACACTAGTACACGATATGCCTCGGTCATTCGACCCAGGGAATGCGGAACACCTTAGAGAACTAGAAAAATCAAACGCAGTATATATACAAGGCATACGGGTACAGAGGGCCACATGGCTGAAAAAATATTCGCAGCCAGAGAAAGCTGCAGGCTCTCTTATCGTCTGGTTCGAACAGGCAGAAACAGCAGATAAGGCAACTGCGAAAGGGCTAATGTGGAAGTATGAACTGAAAGCAACAGAGATCTTTCGTTCAGGATTCCGTGCCATGCAGTGCTTTAACTGTCAGAGATACGGCCATATTGCAAAGGTCTGCATTGCTGCCTCCAAATGTGGCCAGTGTGCCGGCGCCCACAACACTAGAGAATGCTCCGGTAAACCAGAGATAAGATGTGGCAACTGTGCAAGGCACCACCACTCATGGGACTCTAACTATCCAGTTAGAATCTCAGCCAAAGCTAAAGCTGTCCTCAACAGGACACAAGACCCAGGTAGATTCACTGCACATGAGAAATAGCCAGAAAGTCAAGATATAGGCTGGCAGTTTGTAGGAAGCAGAAAAAGAAGAGCAGGAGGACTAGGGACACAAGTTGTCGGAGCCGATGGGGAAGTCATCGAACGCCGAGGGCCAGGAAGGCCACGAAAAGTCATCGCCCAAGTAAACCTGACCGCTACAGCAGCAAACGCTTCAAGCCTCAGGAGTATGTCGCCTTCGACAATTCAAGAGAATCCCCGGCCTGTGACACGGGAAAATGTAGTAGAGATTAGCGAAGCACCGCAGTGCACAATGAGCCAATGAAGGGCACAAATACGCTAAATATAATACAGTATAACGTCAACAGAAGCAAAAATATAGTACAACATCACTTTCTCCAAGCGTTAGATCCAACGAAGCACCATGTGGTGGCATTACAAGAACCATGGCGTCACCCAACAGAAAATACCACAGTCAAACATCCAGCTTACCACCTAGTGTTTCCAAGAGGAAACAAATGCAGATCATGCATATACGTAAGCAAACACCTCGCAGTTAGCAAGTGGAGGATGGAAAAGAGTCCCGAGGAAGCCGAGGGAGATATAAGTACCATCAGTATCCAAACCAACGGAGGTCTGATGTACATTACTAATATATACAACCCTCCTCCCCTCTCTCATAGCAGCAAAAATCTAGGAACCTTGAAGCATCTCCCAGAAATTCTGTCGAAGAACGGTCAACATATCCTCGTAAGAGACTTCAACCTACACCATCTTTCACGGATCCGTAATTAGAATTTTAATACTAATTTTAATTCGTGATAAGATGAAGGGGTAGTTAATTAAAGACATCAATTTAATAATAGCTTCCCCTATACAATTAGTCGTGTAAAACGGCATGTAAGGATATGCAAGAGAGTCATGAAGAGAAGGACAAGAACACAGCCATTAATGCGAAGATATTGGCAAGAATTGATTACGATTAATTCCGGCTGGCAAATGCTTCTACTCTTGTATATAATAGTTCGGCGTGAGAGAGATTTACTCCTCACGCAACGTCTTCTTTATTTACCCTTTACAATACATTTGTTTACCCATCTCTTCTTCGGGAAGACCACTTATCCATTGCCCAGTTCTTCATCAGCAAGACCCACGTGTAACACCTACTGCAACTAGTTGCCCATTCATCTCTTCCTAGAGAAGACCTGTCATTCCTTTGACCCATTTAGAACCTTCACTTACCACCTAGATCTTTACTAGGCTATACAACGCACCCCGTGGAACACTATCAAACCCTCATCCCTGAGACCATCCCAGATGGGGAGGTCAAACGGTACTCAGCCACCATAAACTTGCAGACGACTTAATAGAAATGCTAGGAAGTAAAGATATGGAGCTAGTGCTTCCCGAGGGGACAATAACTTGGAGCAAAAGGGGAAGCGAAAGTACTCTCGATCTTGTCTTCCTATCTAAAGAGCTAGAAGACACAGTTACATGCTGCCAACCTGCCGTCGAGCTGGAGGCGTCCTCTGACCACATTCCAATAACCACACAGCTATCAATCCAATCACCTCTCAAGGAAGAGCCGGTGCCCTATCGACAATGGAAGAAAGCAAACTGGGAAGAATTTAACAAAAGATTCGAGACTGGACTAATAGAAATGAGAGCTAACCACGAAATCCTAGATTCTCGCCAAACTATTGACTATAGAGTAACCTGCATCACTGAGACTATCCAAAAAATAATCAGTCAAACAATACCATACGCTAGACCATCGAGGTTTGCTAAACCGTACTGGACCACCCAATGTTCCGAGGCGGTAAAAGAAACTCGAAAGGCAAGGCGAAAGTGGAAAAAAGTTGGCACCGAAGAAAGTTGGATAGACTATCAAAAGTCGACCAGTAGGAAAAAGGCGCATATAAAAAGAGCCAAGACCATTGGCTGGAGGGTGGCGGTATCAGAGGCCTCTAGAGATCCGGGAAAGATCTGGAAACTTGCTAAGTGAGCGAGAAAAGATCCCGAAGACAGACAGAGGTTACCCCAAATAATAGATATCAAAGATACCGACGGAACTATCCAGACCGAAGCCCCAGAGATAGCGCGAGTAATGGCTGAGCATTTCTTTCCCCAACCTCAGGCAGCAAATGTTTCAGATATTACTGAAACTTGCTATCCCGAAGAGTTGGATGGTATTGCCTAAACCATTACTTGTGCCGAAGTAGAAGAAGCTCTCGGAAAACTACCGGGAGATAAAGCTCCAGGCCCAGACGGGATCCCAAACCGACTCCTCCAGAAGTGTAAAGCTACTCTAAGTAAAGATCTCGCAGAACTATTCAATGCCTGCATCTCCATGGGATATCATCCGAAGGGGTTCAAAGAATCGGTAACAGTTGTCCTAAGAAAGCCACAGAAGCCGAGATATGACACACCGAAATCTTATCGACCGATAGCACTTCTAAATACAATGGGTAAGCTTCTTGAAAAACTGATAGCCAACCGGATCTCAAAGGCGGCCGAAGACTTTAATCTTCTTCCAGACGAACAGATGGGTGCTCGACCTAACAGGTCCACGATATCGGCGGTAGAGCTTCTAACCGAACAGATTCATAACATATGGGATAGAGATAAAAACCAGGTCGCTTCACTTCTCAGCCTTGATATATCAGGAGCCTTCGACAATGTCTCCCACGAAAGGCTGATACATAACCTGAGAGTAAAAGGTATTCCAAGGTGGATCAGCCGATTTGTAGAATCATTTCTCGAAGAAAGAACAACCTCGGTAAATCTCGGGACTTACATAGGAAAACGTATCTGCACCAGCACAGGAATTCCACAAGGCTCATCGCTCTCACCGATTCTTTTCCTCTTCTTCGTCAGCACGCTCCTGCCGATACTTCAAACTTCTTGTACCTCGGCAGTCGGATTTGTCGACGATACTAACATACTAACATGGTCAGGTACAACCGAAGAAAATTGCAAGAAGTTAGAGGAACAGCACGTGATATGCGAGGCATGGGCAGAAAAGAACGGCGTGAAGTTTGCGCCAGAGAAATACCAGCTTATGCACTTCACACGTGCAAGGAAGCGACACAACCTGGAAGCAACTGTCAGCATACGAGGACATCTGACGTCTCCTCTGTCTTCCCTTCGAGTCCTTGGTATATATTTCGACCCTAAGCTCCAATGGGGCTCCCATATAAAGCATATCCAACAAAAGTCACACACCCAAGTACAGTCGATAAGTAGATTGACGCAGTAAACTTGGGGTGCAACATTCAAGAAGTCAAAGCTATTGTACAGCACAATAGTGAGACCAGCCCTGACTTATGGGTGTTCTATTTGGGCTGCCGCTGGGCCAACGGGTAGGATACCAGAAAGGATAGTGTCGGAATACTTCGGTGGTAATTGATATCACAAGCTTGATGTAGCAGTAACAATTATGGTACGTATGAAATGATCTATCTCCCCCCTGTCTTCCTTGAAGAAAAACATCTATAAACCGTAAAACCCCCGTCTCCTAACGCCATTCCCAAACGGGTACCTCATTACTCATCAACACAATTAGTCATTAGTTCTAAGGAAATACATATTGATCATTTGATCGTTAAGTCATTAAACAGATAGTCAAACCACTACGAAGTATCCAACGGAAATGCTTGAAGCTTATTACAGGGTCATACAACTCTACCAGTAGTAGGGTCCTAGAACACGAGTCTTCGGTTCTCCCGATAGATATCTACCTGAAACAAAGGAGGGTCCAACATGTCGGACTATTAGAAGGACTACCTGTCAGGAGATTGATAGTATCTGCGTGCAGCAAAGTCAAGCAGACTACAAGGGGAACAGAGAACAGGCACGCCAAGAATCGAAAGCAAGACATTGAAGAATGGACCAGAATTTGTGGCCTGGATAATGAGAAAGGGAGACAAAAAGAAGCCGGTAAGGTGGCCGCGTTTCAGGAGTGGAAAAACTCATGGACACGTCCAGCAAACGAGATACCATCTGGTCATCGAGCTTAGGCAGACCCCGAACATTGGAAAGCCGCAAATATTATTACAGATGAGACAACTGGCAGAAAAAGGATTACATATAGAAACACACCCTCAAACATCCACCGAAACCTAAGTAGGGCCCAAAACAGTATTGCAGTTCAGATAAGAAGTGAGCACATTGGTCTTAACTCTTATCTGTATCGAAGGAAAGTTCCCGGAGTGATTGATCCAAAATGTCAGTGTGGATATCCGTCTCAAAATGTCAAACATATGGTCTTGGCGTGTCCTCAGTGGGCCATGGGAAGAGGAGAGGTGCTTCAAAAGGCGAAAGACAGGTCATTTGCGGCAATGATGAACAGCCCAGATGACATAGAGAGAATAACTAAATGGATCCTGGCAAAAGGCTGGTTTGAACAATTCCGGCTTGCAGGAGAAGTAGAAATAGCATTGGACGAAAGGATGAGACTATGTGGACAAGGATAAGACGGATTTCACACTGTATAAACAGTGTAACCGCACTTCCTGTAGGAAACCTCAGAAACAAAATAGACACGAGACAGACAGTTGTAGGGGGTTTTTACCGAATATGGTTTCCTCCTGTGTAAATATTATAGCTAGTTATACCTGCATGGGCCCATAGGGTACCTGAACGGGCTAAATGAAATCAAATCAAATCAAACCAAATAATAATAATAAAAACATCATTTTTCTCGAAAAGCGGCACAACGTTCCACGAACGTTATTTCATCGTAATTATTATTGCATTCATCTTAATCAATCCCTCTTACCTATTTCCTCGATTTTTTTTCGTTGCGCTTCGGCATGGCGAGTTGGGGAGCCAGTAGGGCGGAATTCGCGGCTGAAAAGTTTTTCACGGCACCACCCAAACCAACAATGGGCAGCGGAACAGCCGCAATTATGGCTGTAGAGTCTCTCGCGACCTCTACAGGCGTTAACATGGATTATTTAAAGACAGTGGCGAAATATTTAAGTAAGGTCCGACGCGGACTTGTGAACGCAGGTTCATACATATCGGCGGCACCAATGCTGGAAATAGATGAGGCTCTCGACGCTTTCAAAGCCCACATTCAGATGTTACAATCGAAGATGTCGGCACAGCCAATGGAGGACAGGATGCTTGCCTTAGAGAAGGCTATTACGAAGAGTCTCGAGGAGCCGTCGCGCAAGGCGGCTCCTCAGTCGGCACAAATAATGGGAGGTCGACCTACCTATGCCTCAGTCGTCGCACCGCCAGCGACCAAAGCAGCAGTAAGGATACGAGTTGAAGGGTAACCAGTTAGCCAAGTGCAAAAGGTGACCCACTGGCCAAATGTGGTGGTACATGGAGTCACCACTTGTATACCAATAGAAGATATCAAACAAGAGATAGAAAGCTTCAATTAAGGGATCCATACACAAGGCTAACCTCGCTGGCTTAGCAAAGGAAAAATTGGTGTCAAGAAGAGCTCAATGATCTTCTCTGTCACCAATGAAGAGGAGAAACCTCGACTACTCAATAAGGGAATATTGATTGGGGGCCTACTACTCAAGGTGGTTAACTATCTGCAAGCAACTCATAGAACACAATGCCAAAACTGTCTCAAATATGGGCATCATTAACAATGGTGTAGACAAACCCCACTCCGTGCAATTTGCCTCGGGCCACACAAATCAAATAACCATCAATGTGTCATGTATAAGGCAACTGGCAGCTGCATCTACCATGCAGCCCAGTGTGCTAACTGCAGGTCCAATACACACATAGCTTTCCAAGGATTGGACTGCGACTACTATAAAGCATTATCATGTTAGGCACACTCTAAATTGGCCAACGCATTGCTGCATGAGGACGTGAGACCTTGCAGTCACTTTTTGAGGTTCCACTCAAAGAAGAGATAGACATTCTTTTTGTTCAAGAACCCTATGTGTTCTTTAATAATCATTTACAGGCTTATCAGCCAATCACTCATTCTGTATTTTACAACATTCTGCCATCATGCAACTTTTTAATTCGACCGAGGGTGATAACATATGTCATGGGAACCAGCCAGTTTCAAGTATCTGCTAGATATGATATGGTCTCAGACTCTGATTTTCAAATTTTGGAACTGAAACTTCCATGTGAGAAATTCTTTGTGGTCCATATCTACAATGAAAAGCCAACCTCGAGCTCCATCCGGCAGCTAACTGTTCAACGCTTTCTGGATCTTAACCTGACTATAAATCAACCATTTTTATTTCTTGGAGATATCAACCTCCACCACCCGGCTTGGAATCCAGAAGTTCATAATACCACAACCCTTGCCAACAATTTAGTCAAGTATCTTGAAACTGTCAATGTTCAGCTTCTTACTAACTCAGCCGTCATTGAAGAGTTTGGAGGTACATTTCATAGGTCCAATTCTAAAAGAACATCCATAATTGATCTCACCTACGAAGCTAGTTTTCGACAGCTGAAGTGGGGGAGCCGGAGATATAGTGAGCCAACTGGGTCAGACCATGAACTCATAATATTTGAAGCTCAACTTTCCACTTCTCCCTATAATCCAAGTCACACTAACATGGGTCTTCCTCTAAGATTTAACCTCAAGAAAGCGAATTGGAACCAATTTAATTTTCAAATCCAAGCAGAGAAGGGAAGGTAATAAATGAAATTGGATGAAGCTATCAGGTGCAACAATACTGAGCTTGTAGCCTCAACCATCCAAGTATTCATTCAGAAAGCGGCAGAGAAAACAATTCCATACTTAAAACCTTCAAGTCAATCAAAGCCATGGTGCAGTGAAAAGCTAACACTTCAACGAAAAGAATTCCACAAGCTTAGACGCCAGCAAAACTTGCACCCAGATAATCTGAAAAATGAGGATACAAGGTTAGCCCGGAACTGTCACGAGAAGCTTTATTAGCTGGGATTGACGAGGTCTAATCTTTTTGAATGAAATTGTCTACGAGGAAGGAAAGGATATCTAAGTATCTACAAAATATATATTTACAGTGGGTCGCTGTTTTGATTAAGCGAGTTCATGTGACTTATGCGAATCGTCCGTTTCCTAATAGGAACAGATATTTTCATCAAATTCAACATAAAAAAAAGGAGCACTGGTTTGAGTTTCTGGCTTCAGCCAAAGAGAAATTGATATTCAGAGCTTATAACTATTTAAATCCTAACAACTATCAGTCACAAATTATTCCAACACCGCGCTACCAAACAGGCACAAATGATGAGGAAATAACAGCTTCAACAGGGGGACTATTCTCAACACCTGTCAGTGGTGTCCCCTACGAACCTCCAGCTCTCAGCTCTCACTGTAGAGTCTGCAGAGTCGAGATTGAGTAACAAAGTCCTCACTTCGACGAGGATTCCCAATCGCTTTCTCGGTCTGTATCGCCTTCATCTCTAAGCACATCCCCCTATCACCACTATCATGAAGCTAACCACGATCAGATCAGATGGTAGGGTCGGAGCCCTACTCATCACCAACCCTTGATCATGGGGGAAAAGCCATCCGATGAGTTTCCGGAGCGTACCGAGCACCCGATACGGAGATGGTGGATTGGATCAAGTCGACCTCGACTGTTACAAAGAAGGGAGATATAGATTAATATGCGCACCTCATGTGGTCCCGGTGTCTAGGCCTCGCCTGGCTAGGACTGCAGGTTGTTTGAGACTTTTTCCCGCGCACGCTGTTTTGATTGTTAGCACTTTTATTTATTTAAGGTAGAAGGTTCCGTGGAAAAGGTGGCTGAATTCCACGGGTAAATACTGAGCTGAATGAATATTCATCACGGGCAATATATCAATGATCTTAAATGTAACAAAAGAAGCAAGGAGCACTGTACAAGGTATGGCCTGGGTCAGAGAGGAGCCCAATGTGCTAGATAGTCATAGACTCAAGTAGCACAATAAACACACACACACAATTTTTTGAAATTCGAATATTCGAATATTCACCCTTTCCCCCTCTTCCTCCCTCTCTCGATATCGTAATATCGTACGCCCTTAATTCAAAATTTGTGAGCGACTGGCAGACTACCAATATGCCCCCAGCTCGCAGTAAGCCATCGCGGGCGAAAGACATCGTAGATAACCGCAAGCACCTCAAACACGTTGCTCGACAGAAAGCAAGCGTCAAGTTTGGCCCACTGACTGCCGTTCAAGAGATGAAAATCGACCAATTAATCGACGAAAGTACCATAGATTGCGATATGATAGATGTTGGCAACTTTGACATTGACAAGATTCTTAAGAATCTGAAAAGACTACCTAACTCAATTCACTCCAAGCCAGATGCGACCGGAGCTGAAAATGCAGCGACGAGTCGCAACAATTTAGGGACAGCGACTACCGGACAGCATATACTTCCTCTCATTGAAGTCGCTGTGCCGGCTATGAGGCGGGCTGCGATTGCAGATATTAACAAGGCAAAAGGTGCAGCATCTACCCCAAACCCCCTGGAACATACACCAGGAACCACAGAAGAGAATCCTTCTCCTCACAGTGGAAATGAAGGCAGGCAGACGGAGGAATGCCCCCCCGAACTCAGAGCCTTGATTGAGGCTGAGGAACGCCGGGCCGCAAAAACTGCGGAAAATGTAAAAATTTGCACCGCTGCAATAAACGGTGTCGAGAATGCTCTGTCCCCCCTATCCAAAGGGTCGAGTGTTCAATTTATAGACTCTATGAAAGTCTACATTAGAGCTGCAATAGCTCAATTTATGATCGCGGGACCAGGTACAGTCCTCCCATCACTTCCCCCACGCCCCGAAAGCCAGGCTACTGGCAGCAAGATTATAGAACGTGCTGCCAAAAAGCAGGATGAGCCACAAAGTAAAGTGACTCATGACAAAGTCTCCCAGGCCAAAACCACTTGGGCGTCAATCACCCGCACCGGTATGAAGACTCCCCCGGCAGCTACAAAAGTCGCACAGGCTATGCCAAAGGCGGCAAACTCCACGCGACCTTCAAAAAACCCGACCATCCCAACGCAATCAGGCACCAAAGATGAACGCTTGTTTCTTCGCCTTGAAAATGAACACCCTTGGGGAAAGCTATCACCGTTTGGTGTTAGAGAGGCTGTGGCAAAAGTGCTTGAAATTCCTCAAGCCAATATTGAGCACGTAAACCGTGTTCCAACTGGCTTCGCAATTAGAGCCGAAAACCAAGAGGCACGCGCCATCATGTTAAGCCTAGCTGGGTCCCTCATCCAGCAAGATGCCATACTGGAAGAAGCATCGGACCTGGGCTTACTTAGAATCGCAACAGTCCCAGTTGCCATTAATACAATAATGGGTAGAGTAATTGTCACTGAAGAGATGGTAACAGACGAGATAGTCAGGGTCACCAAAGCTGTCTCGGTAAAAGTTCGCCCACACGGGAAAAGCCGACCGGGCGCCCCATACCAGTCATGGGTAGCCCTTTTCGAAAAAGCATCGATCCCTCGGCCAGGTTTCCGACTTTTCGACGACTCTGGGATTGCAGTCCGCCACCAGCCTCGTCAAAGCATCAACCAGTGCAAAAGGTGCCTACAATTTCATGGCACCAGGGGCTGCTCGCGTGCCCAAGTCTGCTGGAATTGTACTTCAACTATGCATTTCATCGCTGAGTGCAAGGCACACACCAAGTGCCGCAACTGTGGAGGTCCACACAGGTCAGATAGTCGGGACTGTCTAGCTCGTCCAACATGTAACGGCTGGTAAGCCGATTGGTCCCTGTAGCCTATGTTGGTTAACTTAGGCCTGATTCGAGTGGCGTTATTAATGGCTACCAATGCGCTAATATGCGACGCCACCCAATACAATACTTTTGCGTCGGCATTTGCATGGTATTCACATGGCATCGGACTCGGCAGTGCGGCACGGCAGTACAGCACTGCATCACATGTTGATAGGCTTACACTGACTGGGAATATACGAGACCGAGTACAATCCTTCCGGACCATAACGCGATAGTGCTGTATTACAGGCATAGTCAGAACAATAGGGGAGTCCCATAGCATAGGAACAGGAGAGGGATTAGCCTTGGTGGCGAGGAGGCTTTCACGTATATAAATGAATAGATAGATGTAGTGAAAGTTCTCTCCTTAGAATTATTATTTACTACCATCGACCACATAGTTGCCCCAGCACTTGTCCCTCGAAACCGTGACACAACAAAGTCTGGAATGGCCTCCAGGGAAAACCTTCAGACTATAAGGCAGGCTAGCCAACGCGAATTCGCAGCAGTCATTCGGGCCAAAGCAGCTGTCAAATGCGCAGAGGCAGCGATGACAGCAGCCGCAGAAGCGTCAAACACTAACCAGCCAGGTTTCAAATCGACCAACTGTTTTGAAGTTCTCATGTCCGACGCTACAGCGACTGTAGCAGAGGTCGATGAGGCATCAAATCAGCAAAAATCTTTGTGAAGGGCACCCCACGGGTCTCTTCGAGCCTCTCTCCTACTCTAAGCTTTATGTCAATAAACGTAGGTAGAGGTGGCTCAACGCAAAACATTGCGCTTGCCCGAGCATTTGAGCTGGGTATCGACGTGGTTCTTGTTCAAGAACCTCTGTGGAATAAACAAAAGAACACAACAAAGGATCACCCAGGATATACCTATCATCTGCCTAACGGCGGCGAAAATGTTAGGCCGAGGGCTGTGACCTATACCCGGATAGACGATAAAAAGATATCGGCAACACAGATCTTTCCTTATGTTGTGTCTACATGTGACGGGCTGTGCCCGGATTGGGACTGGTCACTAGGACCACTCCGTCTCCAAGGTAAGGTATTGGCAAAGCAACGCTCCTGGATAGACGAAAGGGGACTTTAAGGGGGTATTAAAGGGGGTACGTGCCAGATGGGGGAGTACGATACAAGGAAGAGAGCCAGGGAGAAAGGATGATTCTCAGGGGCCAAGGAATATAGCCGGGAGAAAGGACGATTCTCAGGGGCCAAGGAAGGGAGCCGGAAGAAAGGATTAATTCTCATGGCTAAAGGGGGGAATTAATACTAGCGTACGCGAAAGACATAAAGGACAGGATACGATACGGTAGTTTAGCTTTCCCCAAGGAAAAATTATCAATTTCTATTGAGTTAACGTCTTTCAAGTACTTCTAAATTCTTTAAACCCTTTACACTACAGGAGACTATTGCTGGGTAGAAGTGAACGGCATTACTTTTCTCAACGTCTACAAGGCACCCAATGACTCGACAGCTATCCAGCCTCTCATCAACTGGATTCCAACGCCAAACTCCGTCGCTGCTGGGGACCTTAACTCGGTATATTGGGCTTGGCAACCTGGCGTGGAACGTCCTCATGGACAAGGAGAAATGATCGAGAAATGGGCAGACAAACACCATTTGATCTGTCATATTATTGGGGAGCCCACTCACCGAGCTGGAAACACGCTAGATCTAGTTTGGAGTAATGTCGACGGCGCCCGTGCTTGGGTAGATCGTGGTGGATGTGTCACCAGCGATCACTTTCCTATCCGAGGACAAATTCCAGTTCGCAACTCAGTGATGAGACCCGAAAAGGCAAAACTCCGAGTAACAAAGGATAAGCTACCCAGATACGCCAAGGTAATTGCACAGTGGGTCCGACCACCACCAGTTCTTGACACAATCGAGAGGGTTGAAGAGTATGCCGAGGAAGTTTGTTTCCATCTCACTAATGCAATCAATGCAGTAGGAACACGACCAAAAGCCCGCTGCGGCAGATCTGCTCCGTGGTGGACCCCAGAGTGCAAGGCAGCCTTCGCCGAGTAGAAAAGCGCGATAACTCCCAGTCAACGGGCACTCAGCGCGAAAAAGCTCCGATCAGTTGTGAAGACCTCGAAAAAGGAGTTCAAAACCCAACAGGTCGAATCAATTACTACGCCGACTGATGTATTCAAGCTAATGAGAATGGATAACCCCAGACAGGCTAGTATCCCTCCGCCACTGAATCATAATGGGACGTTGATAACAGATCCATTAAAACGGGCCACGATCCTTCGCGACTCCCTCCTGGCACGATTTCAGGCATCAGACGACTTGTCACCATGTACAGTCGCAAGCTGCAGTCGGATACCATGGGAAGAGGACGTAGCAGATGAAGAGGTCCGAGCCTGTACCATTGGCTGCGGAAATACGGCCCCAGGAGCAGACGGAGTCTCCGTAAACCTGCTGGAGGCGTGTTGGAATACAATTGGGCCTTGGATTTCCCAACTGTTCCGAGCTTGCATTCTGCTTGGCACCCATCCAAAGTATTTCAAATTAGCTGAGGTGGTCCTCCTTCAAAAGAATGATAGAGACCCAACGACAATCAAGGGTTGGAGACCAATCGCTCTTCTCTCATGCTTGGGAAAAGGGTTAGAAAGGCTCTTAGCTAAGCGGATGGCACACCTTGCAGTTATCCATGATGTAGTCGGCCAGCAACAGTTTGGTGCACTGCCTAAGCGCTCAGAAACTGATCTAGTCTCATGTGTGGTCCACGACATCGAAGAGGCAAATTCACAAGGATGGGCAGCTACTTTTGTAACGTTGGACGTTCAAGGAGCATTCGACTCGGTACTCCATAATAGATTAGTAAGGAGGATGCAGGAGCAGGGATGGCCGGAGTCTATTCTCAAATGGACTAGCTCCTTCCTCGCCAATCGGATGGTTCAAGTACGATACTCTGGGGGAGTCACTGCCAAGAGAGAGCTAGTGTGCGGAGTTCCACAGGGCTCACCGATCTCGCCACTTCTCTTCCTTCTATATATGGCAGAGCCCATGCGAAGTGGAACCCCGGGTCTGAGGTTTAGCTACGCCGACGATATTGGTATCCTTGGATTTGGCCGGACGATTGCAGCGTCTGCAGCCGCAGCACAGGACGAGGTCAATAACCTACTAGACTGGGGTCGAAATAATGCCGTCGCTTTTGATACAGACAAGTCTGAAGTCGTCCAATTCCCCGGACGATACCGCGAAACATCGGTTGGAATTTATGTTAACGAAACTCTCATAGAGCCGTCGCAAAATGTCCGCTGGCTTGGTGTGTACATCGATCCTCGACTAAACTTCAAACACCACGTCACAACCTGGTGTGGCAAAGCGTTAAAAATTGCACAGTACATGCGTCGCTTCAATACAGCCTACCGAGGAGCCGCTCCTGAGGCGTTGGTTAAAGCGATCGACACATGTATTGTCCCAATCGCAACGTACGGAGCTGACGTCTGGTGGCCTGGCCTTAGACGCCCAACAATACGAGGGATGGTGACACCGCCCACTGCTGGCCTATGCAGTATGATTGATAAGGCTGTCTTAATGGGTCTTAGATCAGCACTACCGGTAATGAGGACAACACCCAACGCTGTACTACATAGGGAAGGAGGAATACCAACCGGGAAAATCATTCTCGAAGGAAACCGACTTCGCCTCTCTGCCAGAATGCAAACACTTGACGACCGCCATCCGCTCAGGATCCGTGCTGTAGTTTTCCCAAATGTTGGTACGCGGAAATACAAGAAGCACAACCGAAAATCTGCGCGTCCTGAAATTCAAATGTCACGGGCTCAGCGTGCTTAAAGACAGCTACCAGAGGCAGAGGCCGCGGAACCACTTGCCCCACCATTTTATCAATCGCGGCCGGGATCGAAGGTTGGTTCGAGAAAAGACCAAATAGAAGCCTGTAAACTTTGGATCAATAATGTGCCAAAGTCAGAAATCTGTGCCTTCTCGGACGGAGCATCGGAGGGAAAGGGACGCTCAGCTTGGGGGTTTGTCCTAAAGCTGGATGGGAAAACTTTTCAAAAAGGAAGTGGCATAAAGCACGGTGGAGAGGCTTTAGATGCAGAGATTATGGGGGCACAGGAAGCTCTTAAAGCAGCGTTGGGTCACCTAAGAGGGAAGGAGTGCCTGGCGAAGGGAACGACGCAGTGCATTAATATGTTGATGGATAGTCGACATGCGATAAATGCACTGAGCACGGGCAGGTCCTCGACCAGCCACGAGGAAGTACGAAAGTTTCGCGAGTTATCTGGGCTAGCTCAGGTAAGAATAAAGTGGGTAGCAGGACACTCAGGAATACATGGAAATGAGGAAGCAGATGCAGCGGCCAAATCCGCCCTACGAATGCTTCCCAGTGTGGAAACTGAACCAGCAACCACCACGACAGCATTTTTACACCAAAAATTGCATCGACAGCGACAGACTTTGCTCGACAGCTGGTGGAATGAAACTTGCCCGTCACGGTATCGTGAGCTAGATCTGCTCATGCGCCGTCGTAAACCACCAGAACTGGGGCTTTCCAGGCTACAGTTACAACATCTCATTGCAGCCCGTACGGGCCACGGCAATTTCGCGGCGCACCATCGTCGCTTCAACAATCCGCACGCTATAATAGAGTGCATCTGTGGGGAGGAAACTACCCCTACCCACTTCATACATTGTCGACTCAACGCAAATATCACGCGTCGAATCAGAGGGTCATTGTCACACAATGCCTTCTTACACAAGCTACTCGGGCCTAAGTGCTTCGAGAGCTTCAAACAATTTGCGCAGGATACAAATTATTTTGGGTAATCTCCTGTGCATCCATCTCCTACTCTCAGTGGAGATCGAATATAACTTGTCAGGAAACTAAACCTGACAAAATGGGAATCGAGGCGAGGATTATTGCTTCCCATTCTAAATTATTTGCAATTTATCTTTTTCTTTTGTCAATTTTGGGAAAAGGAGTTTGCGTCGGCGCATATTTTTAACTTACTGCTGGTTTTGTGGTGGTTCATGAGGTGGAATCAAGCTGGGTATGTCTTAGATGTAGTTCTTGCTGTGAACATCGGTCCTGTACTCATAGTGGATTTGGAGCTTTAGCTTAGGACTTGAATAAAACAACAACAACACACACAATTTTTTGAAATTCGAATATTCGAAAATTCACCCTTTCCTCCTCTTCCCCACCCCCTCGATATCGTGATATCGTTCGCGCTCAATTCAAAATTTGTGAGCGACTGGTAGGTTGTCAAAATGCCCCCAGTTCGCAGTAAACCATCGCGGGCGAAAAACATCGCTGAAAACCGCAATTACATCAAACACACCGTTCGAAGAAAACTACGTGACAAGCTGGGTACCCTGACTCCAGGTCAAGAAATGGAAATTGACCAGTTGGTCGACGACAGAGCTCTAGATGACACGATGTTAGATGTTAGCGATGTTGACATTGATAAGATCCTCAGGGATCTGAAAAGACTTCCCGATTCTATTCACTCCAAGCCAGATGCGACCGGAGCTGAAAAGGCAACGATTTCTCAAAAAAAGCCAGCAACTGCGACTACACAGTAGCAGAAACTGCCTCTGATAAAAGTCGCCGTGCCATTGACAATGGCAGAGAAAACTGGCGACACCAGCAAGAACAACCTGAGTTGCTCTTCGATTGTCTCAGGTCCTATGGCAGCCTCAACAACTAGAGAAGCCCCTGAACCCAAACTGAAATCATCCAACGAAACTGACACTGTAGCTAGCGATGAATTCTGTCCCGAAGAGCTGAGAGCTGTAGTAGAAGCCGAAAAGCAAAGGGTCGCACAAAAGTCTGCTCAGATTCTGTTATGCACATCGGCCATAAGAGGCGTGGAGGCCGTACTCTCCCCGATAGCCACGGGCGACAATAAAGTATACGTCGAATCAATGAAGGCTTATTTGCGTGCAGCAATTGGCCATTTTATCAACTGGGGCCCGGAGTCTACACCACCATCGCTCCCCCAACGCCCCAACGCTGTATCCCCAAGGGTCCCATCTCCAAAGCCTACAGTAGAGAACAAGCCCATGGTGCGCGCCCAGGGAAACACATGGGCAGTGTCTGATTAAAGTTCTGTATCATATCACGTGCCTTATTATCGTAATATTTCCTTATATAGAATAGCGCCGGGAATAAGAAATTGGCTCCCCAATGTAATTATTAGATGTTCCATAGGAGGGAGGGAGTTAGACAGGAATTAATTGATACCAATATTGTTACAACAAGCTTGTCACGAAACCCGTCCACTTGAAGTATTCCGACAGGCAGGAATTGCTAGATTAGGGCTGCAAAACGATGCAGGGAGAATCAACACAAAGATGGCAGCAGTCCCGCAGAACGTACAAAAAACGAGGCCGAAAGTAGAGTTTCATGGATCATTGTGGCATAGCGTATTATAAAACGCCATGCGGATGGCTAAGTTAAAACACAAATAATAGTTCAATGCACTTCTAAAACCAGCAAGGAAGACTGATAAGAATGGGCTGGTTTCATTAGGTGATGTGTAGCAGATTGTTGGGCATAGGGGCTGTGTGCTACGTGCTATTTGGTAATTTTATGTATATAAATACTCAGCGTGAAGAAGCATTATTCTTCACGCAACGTCTTCTTCAATTACCTTAACAATACATTTGTTTACCCATCTCTTCTTCGGGAAGACCATTTATCTCTTTCTAGCTCTTCATCAGCAAGACCCACGTGTAGCCTCTATCGCTACTATCTACCTATTTGTCTCTTCCTAGAGAAGACCAGTCATCCCTTCGACCCACTCATCACCTTTATCTACCACCTAGATCTTCGTTAGACCACATACGCACCCTGTGGAACACTGTCCTAACCTCGCCTTGAGATAGAGGCGGACGATCGGCTTTTCATCCGCCTACAGGACACACACGAGTGGAGACGTCTCTCCCCATCTGGCATACGCGAAGCTATAGCAATGCAGACCAAATGCGCGCCATCGGATGTGGAACACGTGCACCGTGTCCCCACAGGTTTTGCTATATGCGCCATAGACTCTGATGCAAAGAATCGCCTAATGGAAGCGTCAGATACACTGAATATACTGGGTGCAAAATTGGAGAAACCATCCGAAATAGTTGCCCTCCGCATTGCCACAGTTCCAACAGCAGTTTACACGCTAGATGTAAAAATACAGGTCAGCCCAGAAATGGTGGCCACGGAAATAATAAGAGTGACAAAATGTACCCCGACAAAAGTTCGAGTCCATGGCAAAGGAAAGCTCGGGGCCCCATACCAAGAGTGGCTCGCTCACTTTCCAAAAGGATCGTTGCCAAAGCCCGGCTTCAGGCTTTTCGACGACTTGGGTGTAGCAACAGTACACCGGCCACAAGCCCCTGTGTTGCAATGCAAACGCTGCCTCGGATTCCACCCCACCCGAGCTTGCTCTCGTGCGCCTGCCTGCTGGAATTGTGGATCCACGATGCACATCTCTACCGAATGCAAGGCATCTACTAAATGCAGGAACTGTGCAGGACCGCACAGATCAGACAGCCGAAGATGCTTGGCTCGGCCTACAAAATCTGGTCCGCCCACAAAAGAACAGCTTGTGACCATTCGACAAGCTAGCCAGCGGGAATATAGCGCCGTGGCCAGAGCAAAAGCGGCTGTAAATCTAGCAAACAAAGCATCAGCCAGTGCCATCAATAGCCAAGAGATACTGAAAAGGACGGCTACCAGCACAGACGCACCAGATGCAGCCATGGTTGATGTGTCAGGCTATGGGGTTCTAAACCCCGAAGAAAATTTGTAAGGGCCGCCCACAGGCCCCAACTTGCGCACCTTCTACCCTCATATACATGTCAATAAACGTTGGTAGAAGCGGCGCAATCTACGACATTGCACTTTCCCGGGCTCACGAGCCAGGTGTAGATGTTGTACATATACAGGAACCTTCGTGGGATAGAAATATGAAGGATACTAGGTCGCACCCAGGATATAATAAACACATACCCCATGGAGGCGTGGATATCAGACCAAGAGCGGCAACATACACTCGAAAAAGCAAGGTAATAACTGCAACGCAGACATTTCCCTGTGCTACATTAACAGGGGACCACTGCTGGGTAGTGGTTAACAGAGTCACATTTCTAAATGTGTACAAAGCACCAAAAAACCCAGTGTCTCTACGACCACTTGTGGACTGGACCCCATCGGCAAAGACTATTGCTGTAGGAGATTTCAACTCAGTTCACAAGGCATGGCAGCCGGGGGCAACTCGCCCACATGGACAAGGGGAAGCGATAGAAGAATGGGCCGACAAACACAAACTTTCTTGCCATATCATTGGAGAACCAACACATAGAGCAGGGAACACACTGGATCTTGCCTGGTCCAATATTGACGGAACTCTCGCGTGGGTAGACCGCAGCGAATGTATAACAAGCGATCGTCTACCGATCAGAGGTCAAGTGCCAACTACATTCAAAGCTCTAGATACTGAGCCGCCCAAAATCAGGGTACGACCAGGCGACCTGCCGAATTTCGCTCGAGCTGTTGCCCAATGGGCCCATCCTCCACCGAAATTGGATACAATAGACAAGGTGGAAAAATACGCTCAAGAACTATGCTCCCATCTATCCAATGCTATCAAGGCTACGGGCACTTTAGTTAAAAACGGACACGGAAAACACTCTCCATGGTGGACGCCCAAATGCAAGGCAATCCATGCCGCATATCGAGCAGAAACTATACCCCAACGCCGGGCTACCCACGCGAAATTGCTGCGAGAGGCTATTGTCTCAGCAAAGAAAGATTACGTCACAGGAAAAGTCCAGAAGATGACTACAGCCATGGATGTTTTTAAGCTGATGCGTTCGGCTAACCCTAGGCAGGTCAAAACACCACCGCCCCTCAGCCACAACGGCTCGCTCGTCTCAGACCCGGCTGAAAGAGCTACAATACTCCGAGACGCCCTTCTCGCGCGCCATGAGTCAACAGATGACCTCTCTCCATGCACAACGCCAAGCGAAAACAGGATACCCTGGAATGACGACGTCTCAGAAGACGAAGTCCGTACATGCACCATTGGATGCAAGAAGACAGCACCAGGGGCAGATGGAGTTTCAGTAGAGCTCCTCGAAGCCTGCTGGAAGACAATTGGCCGATGGGTGACGCAACTGTTTAGGGCCTGCATCCGTCTCGGCATACATCCAGCATGTTTCAAGTTGGCAGAAGTAGTCCTTTTACATAAGCCAAATCGAGACCCATCGACGGTCAAAGGCTGGAGACCGATCGCTCTCCTATCATGCCTGGGTAAGGGTCTAGAGAGGCTACTGGCAAAAAGAATGGCGCGTCTGGCAGTCACACACGAGGTAGTGGGTCATCAACAATTTGGTGCGCTCCCAAAGAGATCTGCAACAGATCTGGTCTCCTGCGTGGTACACGACATTGAAGAAGCTAGGTCGCAAGGATGGGCGGCTACTTTCATTACCTTGGATGTACAGGGAGCGTTCGATGCGGTGCTTCACAATCGGTTAATCAGAAGAATGCAGTCACAAGGATGGCCGGACTCAATTTTGCGGTGGACAACCTCTTTTCTTGCTAATCGACGAGTTCAGGTAAGGTATATAGGTGGGGTCACAACAGAAAGAGAATTGGTCTGCGGGGTCCCACAGGGGTCACCGATATCTCCACTTCTATTCCTTCTGTACATGGCAGAACCCATGCGGGATGGGAATCCGGGACGAAGGTTTAGCTACGCCGATGACGTTGGTGTTCTTGCTTTCGGCCGCACAATAGTAGATTCTGCCTCGGCCGCCCAAGAAGAGGTAAATCAACTGACCAGTTGGGCGAAAAATAACGCTATAGCCTTCGACACAGATAAGTCCGAAGTAATCCAATTTCCTGGGCGCCATCGGGAGATAGGAATAGGCATACACGTCAATAGTACCTTTATTGAACCATCGGAAAATGTTTGCTGGCTAGGAGTTTACCTGGACTCTCGGCTCAATTTTAAACACCATGTGACAAAATGGTGCGGCAAAGCTGCCAAAGCTGCTCATCATATGCGTCGTTTTAATTCTACTTACCGAGGTGCTGCCCCAGATGCACTGATAAGAGCGGTTGACCTATGTATCATCCCTGTCGCTACTTACGGCTCCGAGGTGTGGTGGCCAGGCCTGAAGCGCCCAACTCAACGCGGAGTCAGCACTTCACAAACGACTGGCCTCTGCAGCATGATTGACAAAGTCATCAGCACAGGATTACGGGCGGCACTTCCAGTAATGAGGACTACGCCCACAGTAGTGCTACAGCGAGAAGGAGGGATCCCGCCGGCAAGAATCATTCTCGAGGGGAATCGACTTCGCCTATCAGCAAGGCTCAAATCCCTTGACTCTGGACATCCTCTGAGAAGACGAGCTGCTGTCTGCCCTAATATTGGGACAAGAAAGTACAAGAAACATGATCGTCAATCAGCACGACCAGAGATTCAAATGTCTCGAATCCAGCGTGCTTATCAACAACTCCCAGAAGCTGAATCCGCCGAGCCTTTACCGGCTTTGGCCTATCTCAGTAAGGTAAGCGCGAAAGAGAAAGACACGGAAATTTGTAAACGCTGGATAGAGAGTCTACCAAGCTCAGTGATCTGCGCCTACTCTGATGGGGCAGCAGAAGGACACGGTCGCTCGGCGTGGGCTTTTGTCTTGAAAAGAGACGGAAAGACCATAGATAGAGATTCCGGTACCATACATGGGGGTGAGGTACTGGACGCTGAGATAGTCGGAGTAAGAAAGGCTCTAGAGGCGGCATTGCAAATAAGTGGGCTGGAGTCTCGGACCCCAGGAAAACTGGTGGAACCTATCTACGTGCTGACCGACAGTCAGCATGCAAGAACCGCTATGCTGTCCGGAGACACATCGACAAGCATTAAAGAAGCCCGAATATTTCGGACAATGACACAGGCTGCTCCCGAAAGAATCATCGTAAAATGGGTTCCAGGACACAAGGGCATTCAAGGGAACGCAGAAGCAGATGCTGCAGCTCGGAGCAAACTCCGCAGTCTCCCCCTCCGAGATGAGGAGCCGCAAAATATCAGCAGTGCATACATCTACCGGCTTATGAATTAGAAGAGACAGATGCTGCTAGACCAATTCTGGGACGAATCATGCCCACCCAGATACCGCGAACTAGACTTGATGATGCGCCGGAAAAAGCCACTGGAACTATCACTTCCACGACGACTTCTATTTGAAGTCATCGCGGCTCGTACCGGTCACGGAAATTTCGCCGCGTACCACAGACGTTTCAACAACCCAAACGCGAACATGAAGTGTTCGTGCGGAGAGGAGACTACAGCAACGCATTTCATGCATTGCAGACTTTACACTCGTCATACCCGACGACTAAGGGAAACTACCCCATACCAACAATTTCTTAAAATTCTTCTAGGGCCCGAATGCCTCAAAGAATTTTCAACGTTTGTGCAGGAAACTGGCTGCTTCAAAAGCCAACCTGCGACCTTGTCCACAGCTCTCAGCATGGACGAAGAATAATATTTATCGTGGAAGCCGTGAAAGGGAAGGAGTCAGGGTGAGGAGCGCTGATACTGGTCCGTTAAATTGGAATTTCCTCTGTTTACTAATTTTGACTGTTAGAATTTGTTTTTGTTTTAAACCGGCTACAATTTAGGTAGTGGTTTCACGCAGTTAGAATGAGTTGGGATGTGGTAAAGAACACAGGGATCCCTTCCGGCTCCACCGGTCTTGTACCCATAGCGGACCGGGAGCAGTAGCTTAGGACCTTAAAATTACAAACAAAAAAAACACACACAGTTTTTTGAAATTCGAATTTTCGAATATCCCCCTTTACCACCTCTCCCTCCCTCTCGCGCTCGTCGCATTCCTTCAATAAATTGTAATCGAGTCACTGGCATTTTCGTCATGCCACCTGTTCGAAAAAAGCTCCCCAACTCAATGTTGGACAACGCGAGAGTCCGCCCGAGGGCTCCTGCAAAAACACCTGGCCTCGCGCAAAAATTATCAAGCCTATTTGCGAGTGAGGCCTTTATCCCTGGGAAGTCTCCAAACCTTCCCGGTCAAGAGATGACTGATTCTGACCCGATCAGAACAGAAATAAATGGTCAACAGATCACGAAACCCGCCGAGCTGGCCCCCGAGGCAAGCAGTTCCAGGAAAGGAAAGTCGGTCGTCAGAGAAAAGACGACCGAACGTGCAGAATTGCCTGCCGGAAAAAATGCTGTGCCAGCCTCAAAAGGCGCAGCTTCGACATCAGCACCGGAATATCCACCGGAGCTGCAATCAGTGATGGAGGCCGAGAAGCGTCGCACGATGCAAATCAAGGCCCGTTTATCAATCTGTTCCACTGCAATAAGCAGTGTTGAAGCAGCACTTTCGCCTCTCTCGATTGGCGACGAAAAAGAGTTTGTAGACGGCATCAAAGTCTACCTTCGAGCGGCCATTGGCCAGTTCATACAATCAGGCCCAGGGAGCACTCCACCAGCTCTCCCTGCGTGGCCCAGCAACCCTCCTCCGCCGAGGGCTCATGAAATTAGGGTACCTAACCCTACGACAACCCAGGCTCCGGCCCAAAAGACAACTTGGGCCACAGTAGCCCGTGCAGGTCTAGGCCGCAGCGCCGGGCCGTCGACTACAAAGGCAGCACCTCCCGCCCCAAAAGCAAAAAGTGCCAATCCGAGGACAAAAGTCGACGCGAGACTTTTTCTACGCCTCAAAGCTAACCACCCCCACCGACTCCTGTCACCAGCTGGCGTAAGATTAGCTGTGTCACAGGTGCTTGGTACCGCTGCCGACGACATAACGTTGGTTCAGCGGGTCAAAATAGGCTTTGCACTGACAGCAAAGAATGAACTCGCTCGGAAAGAGCTGCTAGATTCCTCGATGTCACGGAGCGAATCTGGAATTAAACTGGAACCAGCGTCAAATCTGGTTGCCTTGCAAATTGCCACCGTACCGGTGACAATAAATACACTTGCAGGTCCCATCGAGATCACGGCAAAGATGGTTGCTGACGAAGTCACGCGAGTGACGAAATCGGTTCCGTTTCTTGTCCGTCCGCACGGGTACTGCAAGCCTGGGGCGCCATACGAGAACTGGCAAGCCCTCTTTCCTCGCGAGTCCACGCCCCGACCTGGATTCCGCCTCTTCGACGATTCTGGAGCTGCGAAGCTCTTCCGACCTCGTCAACAACTCGAACAGTGCAAACGTTGTCTTGGCTATCACGCCAGCCGCGGATGCTCTCGCGCTCCAGCTTGCTGGAACTGCGGCTCAAACATGCACTCGGAAGTGGAGTGCAAGGCCCTCACATGATGTCGCAATTGTGGGGGACCTCACCGATCGGACTCTCGGCACTGCCAAGCCAGACCCAGAAAAGATGGACCGGTGACCAAGGAACAGCTCGCAGCAATTCGTAGAGTCGAGCAAGAAAGATATGCAGACTTTGCCCGTGTCAAAGCTGCATACAAAAAGGACGAAGAGGCGAGGAACGTCTCTGCGAAGGACGTCTCCATGGCGGAGGGATCGGGTTTCGGAATTCTAGAAACCGAAGAAGAAGTTTGAGGACTCGGCAGTCCTTGGTGAAGTCTACAACAACTTTCACAACAAAAAGCAGGAAACCAGCCGACAGCAAAGGTTACCTGAGAGCTCATCTTTCGCTCTCAGCGGAGATTAGGAAAAGTCACTTGGAAAATGTGACAGGGAAGGAAACGGGTGAGAAGCGCGGGATCTGGACCACATATGAAATTCTTCTAAATTATTATTTATTTTTTTCAGTTTATTTCAGTTTTTTGTTTGATTTACGCTTTGATTTTAGTTTTGATTTAAGTTATGTTGTTAACTTCATCTACTTTTGTTGAGGTTCCCGCGGTTGGAATGAGTTGGGCCTGTACGCAGAGAACCCCACCGGCTCCACCAGTCTTGTACCGATAGTGGACCTAGAGCTTTAGCTTAGGACTTTAAAATAAAAAACAAGAAAACACACACACTTCAGTCAACAAAAACCTTCGAATTCTGGTAAAATTAACTAAGGAACTAATAGCACAAGCAGATAGGCTTTCAGTAACATTTGAAATGGATAATTGTGATCTTATACATTTTTCATAGCATCGAAAGCAAATTACAACACCACTTGTTTTTCGATGTGGATTTCTGCTAGAGCCAAGCGAAACAGTTCGATGAATAGGAATATGGTTTTATAGGAAGTTATCCTTCAAAATCCATACAGACAAGCGCCTTCAACTAGCACATGGAGCCCTAAGAAGGCTAAACAACTGGCATCTGCCTGTAAAGGACTCTACTTCTGTTGTGATCAGACCCATTTATAGATCACACAACTTGGAATGGCTAGTATTGGGCAAGTGTAACGGACAGGACAAGCGACAGGACAAGCGACCCTGCGTCAATGATACGTCATCGACACACAGCAATGACAACACCAGTATCTCAACCATACATGATAATATGATAATATGACGCAGGTATATCTAATGACATAGTTATTGAATGGCTGAATGGTTGGCAGTTATTGCTATTGATGGTATATTTTATGTATTGTCTTTGTGTATAAATACTCGCTGCTAGACCTCTGTATATGATCAACCTTTTCCACTCTTATATTCAATAGTCATCAATATAGCAGATATACAATACATATCTGTCTTCTTCACGTTAGACTTAAAGTGCTATCCTACATCCACCCAAGTTGACTGTTACACCCACTGTGACAATTCTTAGACTTCTCATAACCTCGTTATTACAATAACTTCCAACAGCTGCGGCAGTTTTATATATCTTGTGTCACCTCAGTCTTAGACTATGGCGCAGGGCTATAGCAGAGTAGAAGAGGACCAGGTGGACTAAATAACAAGTATGAGAAGCTCCAAATCCAGGCTTTTTTCTACATCAGAGGAGCCTTCTTTAATAGCCCTTGAAGTTGAGGCAGCTATTTTGCCATTAAAAGTTAGACAAATGAAGCATAGTATCAACTACGCCTTGAGGCTACTCCAATTGTAACAAATGCATCCAGTCCAGCAACAATTGATTAACCCACTGCAGGATGATCTTAGCACAAATAATGGGCCAAACCTTGATTTATTCTGCCTATTAGACAAGCAACAGGCACAACTTTCAAGATTGAGAACTCTGCTACGTCCATTTTCCTCATTCAAAAGACTAGAAGAGAACAATATGGATTGGTTGGCACCTTGGGATACGCCATCAATTCAGGTCAAATTTTCATCTAAATTAAAGGAACTAGCCTTCTTGGAACATATGACTTTCATCCAAACCATCCATCTGGATGTGGCCATAGTCTACACAGATGGATCACTATCTAAAAAAAAGTGAGCAGCATAGAATATGTCATTTATCTACCATTTACTAGGGAGGTAAAATGCGTCTCTTTGAATCTTGGAAAATCCATCGGAATAACTAATGCAGAAACTTACTGCGTCCTTAAAGCCATTCAATACCTGAAGAGAAATCTTACAAATGCTAAGTACTAGATCTTTACTGACATTCAAACAAGCCTGCAAAGAATTATGGGAAAGACTAACCAACTTCCCCATCAAATCTGGAGTAGCACAAAAAGTTGTTGTATAAATATAGATTGGTGCCCAACCCATTTATGAATTGAGAGTAATAAATTGACAGACTCACTTACCAAAGGAGCAGCTAAAAAAATGGCTTACAATAAAGACATATTTACATCAGACTCATTTCTAAAGCAAAGGTCCAAGGAGCTCATTATCAAAGAGTGGCAAAAAGACTGGGAAATAAAATTGCTGAGAGGAGAGGAAGGGAGAAGATGCCGAGGGCTCGGGAAGTACTACCGGAACCAAGCTCAAATGCATACACCAAATTTTCCTAAAGCCATTTGACTTCCAGGTTCATAGAGGACTAGATGAATCTGGATATTTTCAAGCTCAAACTGAAATCGGAAGCACAAGAGCATATTTATATTTGATTGGAAAGGTAAAAGATGATGGGTGTAATTTCTGCCACTCAAAAAAGCAGACAACAAAGCATCTAATCCTACACTGCACAAAATTTACAAAAGAGCGTGAAAAAGCATTTTCTGATATTCAACTAAGGATATTACCAATAATTTTAAGAATTAGAAGAGGAAGGGAAGCCTTATTACAATTTTTGAAAACTTCCAAGTGTATATCATCATACAAAGGAGATGTATTAGGCACACAAATAATGGGACTGGGGGAGCAATAGAAGTGTTAGTGTCTAGAAGATTGGAAAAGATTTGTGATTAAATTATTTTGTGTTTTTGTTCTTGTTCTTGTTGGTATGATAAAGGTCATGTCATAGTTCTTATCATGACCCTCCATAAAAGGGTGAAAGGATGCCTAATGCGCGGTGGGGGGTCTAGCTGTCATATTAACATAATTGTATAGGAATAGAGAGGACTGGTGTTATTATTGACACTAGCGTCGAGCTAGTCTGAGGAGGCCCTTAAGCAGTCCTCGTTCACTTCTTTAGAGGACATGCGACGTTTTGTTAGATTTCCATATCTTGTCCGCATCCTATCTTGTCTACGTTCCATCTTACGTATCTTGTCGGTTTCTATCTTGTTTACTCTCTCGCCCCGTAATAGATCATTGTTAAAGCCCTGCACCATATTATTGGGTACTAATGCAATGAAATTGAAATCTTTTGCGTGACAGGAAGAACCTAACATCTATTTAGACGTGACACGGGTAGATGGGCTCTGAAAGCTCATTGCTACCTACGTGACCGGCAGTGGAGCCAGAAGCGACAAAAGAAAAGAATGAAAAAAAAATGAACAATATTTGTCTGACATACTGTGCCCTGCGCCGGATCCCTATCTTCCACACCCATCTCCTCTCAGGTCAGAAACAATCTCAGCGTAATCACCTCACATCCTGTTCATTCTTCGGCAGACTGTAACATCTGCTTATAGTTAAGAATTGAATGAACTTCTGCCATCCCTTCTCCCCTATCATTTCCCTGGCCCCAGGTGGGGCCACTTTCTCATAGCTTCTCCAACGTAGCAAGCAGGTCGGCACTCTGAAAAATGCCAGGGCCTTTTCTCTCGGCCGCAAACGCTTTTCAGATCTTCATGTTTGGGGTTGAAACGTCGATGGTATTCGGCGTAGTCCCCGTGGACTGTTCTTGCCGCAATAAGACGATGGTACGCCCATCTTGCTAAAGCTAGTTCCGGTGGTCTCTTGCAACGCATGAATAGGTCCAGATCTTTGTATCGTTTCGGTCGATACTTCTGCCACCACTCTTCCACGAGCTCTTGGCTGCGCTGTTTAACCCACATCCCTAATGCCGCAAATGTTAGATCTTGATCTTCTAGAATGGGCGCAGCTGAGGTTAGTGACCGGTTATTGGGAGCTCCCAAGGCTGATTTGGCCAGCTTATTGGCCTCTTCATTGCCTTGAATCCCCACATGCCCGGGTATCTAGCGTATTTCCACACGTTTATTGTGTCTCAGCGATGAAAACTTATCCACCACCGACTGCGAGGAGTTAGATCATCCTCTTTCGAGCGCCTGGGTGGCCGCTTGGTTGTCTAGAAGAATGCGGATCAGTAAGTCTTCTCCTACCTCTATTGTACTAATGCAATGACATAGTAGTCAGTCAATATTATGTAGAGCTGCCTTGCATGGAATGCACGGGCCAAGTGTAAATTATGTGCTGTTATAGATCTGTAGATGCTTTCCTTTCCTTCTCTTCCTTAGTTTAGATACTTTGACATTACAATCCTGATCAGAGTCTCTACTTGATTCGACATTGTCATCGCTTAGCTCGTGCTCTTTCCGGACACTCACAGTCATACACTAAAAGTCTATTAGTTCACTTAAAGTTATGAGAATACTTGTGTAAGTATTTCGAACTATCGTTCAGAAGAAGTGCGCATTCATTGTTCATTCGTGTTCGTCCGAGTTGATGCTTTGGAATTGCTATCTAGCCTATATTCGGATAAAGCATTATCCGAATGTCAGAATCCACAAATCAAGAGAACTAGCTAATGCAATGCAACAACCACCGACTCCAAATAACTCCATCTAGATGAATCATTCGGACAGTTCTGTATTTAGAAAATTTGTCATAGCTCAATAGCTGAATACAATATGAATTTCAAAAAAAATAAAAAAAGAGGCCTAGACACCGGCACCACATGTGGGGCGCACAATCATCTATGTCTCCCTTCTTTGAAACAGTCCAGGCTGACTTGATCCAATCAACCATCTCCGTATCGAGTGCTGGATACGCTCCGGAAAATCATTGTATGGCTTTTCCTCCATGATCAAGGGTTGGTGATGAGTAGGGCTCCGACCCTATCATCTGATCTGATCGTGGTTAGCTTTATGATAGTGGTGATAGGAGAATGTGCTTAGAGATGAAGGCGATACAGACCGCGAAAGCGATTGGGAATCTCCATCGAAGTGAGGACTTTGTTACTCGATCTCGGCTCTGTAGACTTTCTAGTGCAAGCTAAAGTTTCGCAGGGGATGCCACTGACAGGTGTTATAAATAGTCCTACAAATGAAATCCAGAGTATGTGTGTGTCTTTAACGTCAAGAGAGTCGTCCATCATGTGTTTATCGCACCGGTCATGTGTCAAAGCTTTATAGCTGAATATACATTTAATTAACTAAACCAAAAACGACAGCTCAGAGCATACGCAATCTGCGTTCGCCAAACACTAGTCGCTTGGGATTGTTTATTATCGAGCCTAGCAGGATCGACAAAGTATATACCAACGCAGAAATAATAGAAAGCTCAAAAACCAAACCCTTCATCAATTCGAGAAATTCGAAAATTCATTTTTTCCCTCTTTCCTCCCTTCTCGACCTCGTCGCATCTATCTCTGAATTGTGATCGAGCTCAGGCATTTTCACCATGCCTCCAGTTCGCAAAAAGCGCCCCAACGTCAAGTTGGACAACACGAGAGTCCACCCGAGGGCTCTCCAACAATTACCTGGCCTTGCCCAGTCTCCGAAATGCGCGGAGATGAGCAACGTCTCTACCAAAGGGAAGGAAAAAGCCCTCCCCACCGTCACTGAGCCCGATACTGACATGATCGGGTCAGTCGAAACTATTGAGGAAATTCCTCAACCATCCTCCGTCCCCCACGGGATTGGAGAATCGTCAAAATCTCCCCCGACCGTGCCAAAACTGTCGGAGAACGCTGCACCCAAAGCAGCGTCAAAATCAACGTCGCAGCCCAAAGCTGCCACGAAAGCAGATTGCCCTCCGGAACTTCGACCCATTATCGAAGCCGAGCAACGACGTGCCGCCGAAATAACGGCAAATCTGGCCCTCTGCTCCGCCGCAATCTCTGGCGTCGAAGCTACCCTTCTTCCTTTGACCAACGGGTCAAACAGACAATTTGTAGACTCGATGAGAGTCTACCTACGCGCAGCCATCGCACAATACATGGCCACGGGCCCGGCCTCCACGCCACCCGTCCTCCCTCCTCGCCCTGCGAACCCGATCCCAAGGGCTCCCGACGTCAGGAGCACAACGATTTCCGCCGTCCCAGCGCTGCCTATAAAAAGCACCTGGGCCACGGTGGCCAGAAACGGACTGTCACAAAAAGCAGTCCTTACTGTTAAGGCTGTTCCGCGACCTGCGGCAAAAGCCCAAAATAAAGAAGCTCCGAAGGCTAAAGTCGACAAACGACTGTTCCTTCGCTTAGAGAGCGATCACCCATGGCGCCAGCTTTCGCCTGACGGCATAAGGCATCAATTATGTAGTAGGCTAATGTACACCTTGAGTGAAAAAAGCTCTATACACCGTATCAGAACCGGATTTGCGATTCTGACAGCGTATGAAAATGAAAGGGAAGAGCTCTTAGATGCCTCACCGAAGTTGTCAGACTTCAATGCCAAAATCGAGGAAGCTTCCAACCTTGTCGCCTTTCGGATCGCGAATGTTCCAGCGACTATAAAATTAATCAACCGTATTGAGACGGTTGATGCCGGTAGGATCTCACTGGAGATTTACCGCAAAACACAACGACGTCCATGCCAGGTGCGACCGCACGGGACATGTCGTCCTGGAGCGCCATACAGAAACTGGTATACCCTTTTCAACCGGGACTCTGCCCCTCGTGCGGGCTTCCGAATTCTCGACGAGTCCGGAGCGGCTACAAAGATCCAGCCTCGTCGCCAAATTGAACAGTGCAAACGCTGTTTGGGCTTCCACGCCACTGGTGGTTGCTCCCGCGCCCCAGCGTGCTGGAACTGCGGATCAAACATGCACTCGGAAGCCGAGTGCAAGACCCTCACAAAGTGTCGCAACTGTGGGGGACCCCACCGATTGGATTCTCGGGACTGCAAAGTCAGACCCAGAAAGTCTGGACCGGTGGCCAAAGAGCAGTTCGCGTGGATCCGCCACATCGAACAAGGGGAGTTCGCGAAGGTGGCACGAGCACGAGCAACAGCAAAGATGGCCGAAGAGGCAATCACCGCCGCTGCAAAGGACGTCTCGATGGCCGAGGCTACACGTTTCGGAGCTCTGGAATTTGAAGAAGAAGTTTGAGGACACAGCAACCTCGACGATGTCCCTTTTGGGGCATATACTATCCAATAGCAGGATACCGGCTGGATAAAAAGTGCCTGCTATCTCATCTCTTGCTCTCAGCGGAGATTGAGTAAATTTGTCATTTGGAAGATGTGGCAGGAAAGGGAACGGGTGAGAAGCGCGGAATCCGGACCACATAAAAAATCTTGTAAATTTGATTTCAGTCTTTGGCTTTTAGTTTTGATTTTAGTTTTTGATTACAGTTTCTGAGTTATAATTTACCTGCTACTTTTTCTGTAGCGGGTCACGCGGTTGGAATGAGTTGGGCCTGTAAGCAGTGATCCCCGCCGGCTCCACCAGTCTTGTACCGATAGTGGACCTAGAGCTTTAGCTTAGGACTTTAATATAAAAAAATAAAAAAATAAAAAAACCCCTTCATCAACTGCCATTAACCATCACCTGACTAATCTCTGTACTCCACATATTCAACTGGGAAGTACATATTAGCAAGTTCTTTAGAAGACATTAAATAATTTAGGATTAACACCCTTGCTTCATTGTATAGCATAAAATATTAATACGGCGAAAGTAATAGCCTCAATATCTAATTAGAGCCATAAGATCGTTAAAATCTCCGGATTAGTTTACCATTCGATTTGTGGCTGTCAGCACGAAATTGATGATCCTAGTCGGTAGCTTGATACTTTCTTCCGTAATCTTGCATCTGAGCTAGCTCTTGTTGCAATCTCATACATCCGTATCCGTCAATTATGTCTTCGAGTATCAGAATCATCAAAATTGGTATATGGTACATTTTCTTGAGTTGACCAATCGCAAGAGGGATTCCCTTGTAGGCGGGGCCTGAAGAGCTAGCGTCCAAGATAGTCAGTGCGAGGGCCGTTGAAAGGGCGCGAAGCAGGTCTGCCCTGTATAACTCTCCTGCATTAAAGATGGAGACGCTCGACCAAATTTCAGCTTGTAGGTTCCAAACTTTAAGACCTGGCCTTCTAGTGCGGCCTTCAGAAAATCAAGCTTGTATTGGTTCGATTTTAAATCAAGCATGAGTGGTCGCTGATAATTTTATTAAAAATATTTACTGTCTAAACTTTGTAGCAAATAATGAGCACGGCAGGGTACCGAGTGACATACAGTAAAATTAATACTACTTCCGTGATGAACCCTGAATAGGTAGATAATTCGATTTAGAATAGAACTGTCGGTATTGATGCATCAATGGCAGATTAACGGTTGTAAGGTAAATTTCAGTTTCAGACAGTTCAGATCTGGGTACAAGAATTTTTCGAGTTGTGTAGCTTCATATCCAAGGGGTATGGCTTTATAACTAATCTGTCTATATGCCAAGATTCTTAGTTATGAAATTATATTTTCTGGAGTGGAGACGACTAAATGTGGGGAACACTTACAGCATAACAGTCCCGCTTCTCTGATACGAACTCAGACCTAATCCTTTTTTTCATGTTAGATTTTAATATCGTACGCAGCTATCTGACTATGACACAATATCAGAATTATAGTGCACAAAAATTGACTCAATTTAAAGATGAAGCCCTCGTGCCTCGGATTACATTTACAAGTACCACTGCGAAGTTATGGCGGCTTTTTCTTCAACTCAAGTCAACCCTCATCCGTGAATACTCATCCAGGAGCACCTCTCCAAAACCCTTAGTTGTCCAGATATGCCTCCATCATCATTTAACTTTTCTCCGCGCGAAATATGGTCTAAGGCGTCTCCTTCCCCAGTGGAGTAGGTGCCCAGGCTACTTATACTACACCGGAGAACAACACCAGGAGGCGGATCACAACACCTTCCATCGTTGGCTTGTGTTTATAGTGTCAGCTGCACTCTCGTAAGCGAAGTCTTGGCGCGCACAAAGCCCAAATCGTAAAACTCCTTGCCAAAATTCGAAATTTCACACCCGTCGAAGACGTATCCCTCTTCTGCATCATCTTGTCAACTTGTCCTAACCTCTCTCAATTTCATTCCAATGAACTGTCTCCCACATTTGTGCGCCACGCTTTGTTTCACCCGTCGAGTGTAAATATCGACAAGGGCGTGTATTTGGTGGCCGGCATAGGCTATACATTGGTCGATGGGAGGTGTGGTCATTGAAACGAGGATGTACTTGGTCGTACTTTTAGACTTGATATCTCTTAGGTTGGAGTCAATCTCTTATGGAGTGAAAATTTGGCGTGGTTGAGTAATTTGAATCGTTGCCTCGTGGGCCAACTCCTTTAGTATTGTGAAATTCGACTAAACTTGGCTACAGGAGAATGTTTTACTCCCAGGTTCGCAGTGGACACCGCGTACAGGTATTCAGTCTTGCCCTCATGTCACATGCATGCTAAGGCTGAAAGGCTGATACTTTAACATGGATCTAGTTGACCCTTTTTGTTACGAAAAGGGAAGATTTGGATAGATATACTTACCTCGTGTGCCTTCAATGTCTTGACCTCTTCAGGTTGAGGCTACACTTTTTTGGTTAATTTTCTTATGACCTCAGTCTCAGCGCTATCTTGCATTCGTTTTTGGGATATTATTTTCCGTGGAATAGGTGGCTAACTACGATGGGTAAACACTGAACTGAATGGCTATCCACCATGGGGATCATCTTAGATACACTTTTTCGCAACGAAAGAGGATAGGAGCACCAGACAATGAGTGGCTTGGGTCAGGGAGAGGCCTTACATGCTAAATAGTCTGTGAACAAAGCAGTACAATAGACAAAGCAAAAATTCTTCATGTGAATTAATTGTTGGGACCTTTGCGATGCGTTGATTTTGCTCAGGCTGCAGAATTAAATGCATGTGGTCAACAAATAACCGTCCTAAGTCCGAAGGCTACACTGCCACTCCTGGTCTAGCCATGTTAGATTCCACCTAACTCAGAGTTTGTGCGCAGATTTAATAGCCACCCTTTTCTGTTGGGTCCAATCCAGTTTAGTTGATACCTACTGTAACTACTGCGAAAGCAGACTGGGCTGGGACAAACTGATGCACATGTTGGTGAGATTTAGTCCATTGGTTGCCCACCACGCAAGAATACCTGTACCCCTTCTTGGAAACAGATTGCGCAATTCAACGGCTGGCTGATCGGCCTCCTCTATTGCTTCATAAGGGTAGCCATGTCCTAGGATTTGGTCCTAATGCCGGTATTAGAAGAGCCCCGCGCCCAGTGGTTTTTGCAAATTTTCCCAGCCGCCATACACCCGCAATTGGCCATCAATTAGTTGGCTGGAGAAGGGAGATAATGACGGACAAAGGGCTCCTCAAAGTTTATGATTGAATGAAGACTCGTGAGGCCTGTACTGTTTGAGGAGAGCTGTATGAGAGGGGTTATACTTCTAGACAGAGACCCTTGGCCTGTAGGAAGGGAGGACCTGCTTGTGCTATATAATCATGGACTCAGATAGGACAATAATAAATCAAAGAAATCGAATGCACGAAGGCTTCGAGGAGAATATCGAGAATATAGAACTGCTGCTACATCCCATAATTCGAATTGTCTCCACTCATCCAATAAGCAACTTGAGATGCTGCCTAAAGAGTCGACCGTGCTCCGGCCCATACTGTAGCCTTCAACTCTGCAGACAAAGATACAGCGCGAACTCATCCATTCCTCCTAAAATTTTACTACAAATAGTCAACCATGTCACATGACTGCATCTGTCACAGTCTGCCCGATCAAACCGAGGACTTGGGTGACTTCTTCGAGACTAACAGACTCAAGTTCAAAACCATTACCCCAAGCACGAAAAGTGAATTCTAGTTCTGGTGGCCAAAAGCCGAGAAGTGAAGCCTAAGAGCCCGGGCTAGTCGGCTTACATGTTGCAAACTTTCAACTAATCTCTCAACAGCCTTCTCATCATTAGATGGGTTCGTTCCATTCCAAAAAGTTCTAGGTCCACATAGAACATTTCTCACTTATTCTTTTCGAATAGAGTATATCTTAACTCCCACATTTCCCAACAGATTATCGTTAGAAACAATGTCAGTTCCATTGGTCAGATTTATGCATGTCATGGGTTGTGACAAATGTTTTATGTCAAGGAATGTGGGGAATTACTAAGACTCAAAGAGAGATTCTCTTTTTTGCATAATTCTTCTTCAATAAATGATCTGGGGGTTTGAAATATCTTCGATCATACCGCCCAACAACATTATTTCCTCTCAATAGACCACTTACACATCAAGAAAATATTAGTCTTCTCCGTGACAAAATAGCTTCATGGGCTTATTTAGTTTTGTGCATATCTTCAATCAGCTCATTTCTCTCATTGTTTCTACTTGGATAAAGTGAGGAAGTAGATATTGACAGGTGATCCACGGGAACTTCAGCCCGATAAGAGGGACAATAGTTAGCTTCAGCTAGTTGCCAAACCCCGTTTGCGCCACATCCCCCCTCTAAAACTTAGTTACGCATAAGTACAGGCATTTTCCCTTTCAAATCTCATTCGACATGACTACTCTTTTACTCTAGACCCACCTCCTTAACTTTACGATCAGGTCAATATGAGTCAGATAGTTAATCAAGACCATCTATTCAGTGGCCTAGACCCAGCCAACTCAAATAAACGGGAGACTAGGTTTGACAAAGATGGCTGTATCGAAGCAGGTGTCAACAAGATTGAAGCTATTACTCTGGTCTGGACGAGAAAAGAGTTGCTGATAGCCTACATTTGGTTGGTTATTTACCATCAATAACTATCCAATCAAACTAATAAAAAATATATTTTAGCATCTTCCTAGTTTTCTTTGTGATTTCTCTCCAGCAACAGATACAATCTAATGTCATCCCCTATGTAACTTCTAGCTTTGTTCTCTTGCCCTTGACCGGGACTACAACAATCGTTTCGAGTATTGTCGGTGGTGTCCTCCGCTTACCTACTGGCAAATTTATAGATATCGTTGGTCGCCGTGAGGGGATGATCATGATGACTATGATCACAACCATTGGTATGCATATCTGCAGCTGTCACTTTATAATGGATTCTCAGATCATGCACTAAAATCCCAAGGTCTGTCAATGATGGCAGCAACTCATAATGTTAAGACATTTGCAGCTGCTCAAGTGAGTATTGATCTATTTCCTATTTTGTTACCACGATAAATGACTTTAAATAATTCAATAGGTCTTCTATTGGGTTGGATTCGATGGAATGGCATATGTTATGGATGTTTTCATGGCGGATAGTTCAACACCAAAAAACCGAGCCTTAGTCTTTGCCTTCTCAACCGCACCGTATATCATCACCACATTTATTGGACCCCGAATTGCTGCAATTTATCTTAGTACCATTGGCTGGCCGTGGGCTTATGGCACATTTGTTATAATCACTCCGATCGCCACTATTCCTCTTGTCTACATTCTGCACCGCAATGAGCAAAAGGCTCGCGCCGCTGGAATATTACGCCAAAAAAAAATTAGTCAATCCTTAGGGAAAAAATTACTTCATTACCTTGTTGAGTTTGACGGTAAATTCCTAATATCCTTTCCTAACGAAATTATTCCAGCTAAATATTCATAGTCGTTGGGTTGACGCTCATCTGCGCTGGCTCTACCCTTTTATTACTCCCATTTTCATTGGAATCTTACCAGACTAATGGATGGGGCTCAGGGATCATTATTGCTATGCTTTTAATTGGAATTGCTAGTGTGATCAGCTTTGTCATTTGGGAAAGATCTTTCGCTCCGGTGTCTTTTATTCCATTTAAGTTGCTTCGGAACCCATCTATCTGGGGCGCATGCATGCTGGCAATGTTCCTCTTCATCAGCTTCTAGCAAGTAATACTCATCTTATCTCCATGAGCCACTTGACTAATCGAACTAGTCTCTGGGATAGTAACTTTCTGCCTTTCCTCCGGGTTGTACATGGATTGTCTATTACAAATGCAGGCTATGTTTACAACATTTACAGTATCGGCTCATGCTTGTGGGCTCTCGTTTTCTCGGGTATGATCAGATTGACGGGCCGTTTCAAAAGCCTTGCCTTGATGCATCTCGGCATTCAGGTGCTCGGGGTTGGCCTCATGATCTTCTTCCGTCGCCCTAGTTCTCGCCTGGGTTATGTCATCATTTGCCAAGTCTTGATTGCATGCGGTTGCGGGGGTCTTGTAATTTCTGAACAGATGTCCGTCATGATGGCTTGCCCGCATAGAATGGTGGCGGTTCCTTTAGCACTATTAGCTCTCTTTTCTTCGCTCGGAGGCGCCATCGGCACGACTATCTCCACCACGATCTTCACCCACTGTTTCACAGCTGCTTTGACCAAGGCATTACCTGGCAACGAGACTCTAAATGCCTTGTTGTATGGTGACCTTGATGTACAATTATCTTTCCCATTTGGATCACCCGAAAGAGACGCCGTGATTTATGCCTACGGCCAGTCTATGTTGTATCAGACCATTGGAGGAACACTCGCTCTGGTCCCCTGCCTTGGTTTCGTCGCTGTCTGGAGAGATTTTCAGGTCAAAAACTTGCCCGTTATCCGTGGCAACACGCTCTAGAGTATATTGACATCAACTTTTCAATAATTTATACCTTCAGGATCTAGTGGAGATGTCCAGTCACCATCGTAGCTCGTCGGGCCCCACACTGTCTGGAAAGCATGAACCCTTAAACCTGATACGATGAGCAGGGCTATCTTAAACAACCAGTTGTGATTTTGTCACAAAAATTTTAATAGGCCAGCGTAGCTGTATATTTATATGCAATGGTGATAAAGACTCGTTTAGACTCATTCTTTTTTCTCTTCGGCCTTTCCGACCCGAGATTTCCCGACAAATATACCACATTCAACCAGCAAACTCCCCAAACACCATAAATAACATAAACCAAATCCAAAAGCGCCAAGACAAACGTTTAGAATTACCCATAGATCGGGTTTATCAGCTGGCGGTTTGACGAAAGCCTCGAGAAGGTGCCAGAGGCCTATAGCTACATAGAAGAAGCCGTGCACAGAAGCTGTGATCAAGCGTAGCCAGGTGAGCGGCCGACGATCTCGCCTGTACAAATTTAATGAAGTAGGCGGGAGACCAAGCAGGTAAGCCCAGAGAAGACAGAAGACATAGTAAGGTATACGGACCTCAATACGCTGGAGTAAGGGGAACATGGTCCATACCGCCAATAGATTGGCAAATCCGACCCAGCCGCGCACATTCTTATTGAGGCCATGGCTACTAGCCAGTAGGACTGTCATTGGCATGAGTGGTAGCAAGACGCTCTTTTCATGGACCTGGAAGCTAAAAAGAAAGAAGCCCCAGGCGGTTGTTGAAAGAGCTAATGGTAAAGCTATCATACGAGGCCTTGTGAATATCACTATGCACGGTGGTAGAATAGCCATAGTTGTAGCAACTAATGAAGCCTGTTGGAGTAGCTTTGGAGGAAAGTGTCGAAGTTTTATTAGGACGTTCAGTGCGCACCAGAAATTGGCGACCTTATCTTCAAAGAGACCTCGAGCAAAGGGAAAGATTCGGTGAAATAGTTGTGCGACCTGGCAGATGATAGGATTGTACCAAACATGCCAGTCTAAAAGGTACGATGATTTAGCAAACGACTGAGGAATGGAGGTGCTTGAACATTCGCTGTGAGGGTCGATTCCTCGATATACGTCATAGATTATTCCAAGAATAAAGGGTAGGAATATGATTGCAAAGGTTGCACTGGTAATTATTGCGATGCTTAGAAATCGAGTATAATTGATCCGTGGAAAAATACAGACACCTAAAAGATATGCAAATATTGCAGGTGCGTAGTAGAGGGCCATCTGCTTGAATGCGAGAGATAGAACGAAGAATACACTGCCCCACAGCAGCCTTCGAGCTAGAATGCTACTCATACATGCCAGGACTAGGCCTAACATCACGGTGTTGTATTGAAAGTGTACATGATCAATGAGAATCAGTCCTGGTTGAAGCAGAATGGCAGTGAGAGCCACGTTAGCGTTCCAGGAATGAACGCTGTGTAGCTTTGTGTAGTGTCGCAGGAAGATGATTGTTGCTGGTATATAGACGAGAAACTCTGATATGATGACAGTAGAGCGCATGAATATTTTGAGGGACGGATCATCGAAGCCTCGGGATGTATCAAGGGCAAACCATTCGGCATTGATGATTGATCCAATCTGGCCCAAGAAATGACTGTGATATGCCGTCAAGAGCGGGTAGTCTAGACCCCACCATTCTAGATCATAGAAGTACCACTGCGATGTGGGAAGGTGTATCGTTATTTCCATCCAGTGCCGCTGGGCCTCATAGTCTCCAAAATGCGGTGGGTTTGCGTAACCTTGGATAAACAATTAGCTATTGCCTAGTTGTTAAGGCCACCGAGCTGCTCGGCAGAATGAAGAACCCAACCTGAGTAGCCCCATAGGCTTGCGGCCCATCGCAGGAGGCCGATGACCATCAAGATTGGTGGCAGGACTTCCCATTGCGAAGCGACGTTGCGTGCCGGCCACAAGAGAGCAGCGAGCGGGTAGGCCGGGCGGACACGGGTGCGAGGAGGACTCGCAGCGAGGCGGGCGTCGAGACCCAGTGGCAAGCTTTTCCTAAGTTTGCGCCGCGACCGATGGGGCGATACAGCAGTGGCGGCCATTTGAGCGGATTGCGCGAGGTAAGAACGGATGGAGTTTGTGCAAAGACGTGCGCAGGCTGGCGGGAAGAGAGTGCACGCACCATCGAGCCACGGCCCTGGCAGTTACTTTTGCGTTCCGTTGTGTATCCTAGACCGATCCGACAGCGTCTGTTTTTCGAAAAAAATCATTTAATGTGTTTTCAGCTATCTAGCCATGTACACATGTTGCATAGCTCTTTTGAAGTTCGGGACACTCATACTCTGGATTTCGTTTGCAGATACTATCGTGAGGTGTGATTGCTCACACAAACAGTCGACCCTCCTCCGTAAGTACCTATCAAAGGGAAATTTCAAAACATTTGGTTATCCAAGCAAACCAGCACCGCGAGAATTATGATTTTATTTTGCTGGACTCGAACAGCAGTCTTGTGCCCCAAATTGGATATGTGTCCAATCTATCTAGACTCTGCTTGGAAGACCGGTCAAGACAATGTACCACCGCACCATCCAACCATCGTAGTGTTTATATTGTCGCTTGCACTCACAGTAGAGTCACGGCAGAACGGCATGTGGACACAACCATGATTATTTGATAATCTGAGCTGGTAATTCTCATACCACCACAGTAATAGATACCACTGGAAATTGGGAATAAAAGGGGATTAAGTAGATAGTTACATGGAGATACTACACTAGGAGCATAAAGAATTCATGTTTTGGTTTCGAGCTCAGCCAAAATCTATTGTAGTTGAGAGGCATAAGACTACCTTCGTCATTTTAGCCCCGGTCCCTATGACTTAGTGAGTTCAAATCTTGGCACGACTTTCAACTGAAAACTTACCAAGTTCATGGTATGCACAGCTACCAATGACGGATTCTCCACCTTCCAGTGGTGCCGGTGTAGCGGCTCAGTATGCTCTCATATCTATGATATCCAAGGAGAAACGGGTCCGTACCAAAGTCGAAAGCAAACAAACACATCTATAATCGGCTACTTCTCATCACACCCGTTCTTGTCATTCTCACAAGGGTTCTCTACTCTAACCTTACCACACACCACCTCGCCTCAACGACCGATAAAGGCGTTACTCCAATTGTAAACAGAAGCTTGCCTCATTCGTTACTGACAATCGCCCACTACAAGTTTACGACACAACGTACACTCGCAAGGAGGAAATTAAGTCATAACATACAAAGCTAGTTTCTTGGTTTAAGAGAGACTGTTATTCTAATGGGGCTATACATCTTGTGGAAAGACAGGCGGCTGGGATGTTGAGCCAGGAGAGCTTCTATTGTCTATGCGTGGATGGCTCTCCCCATAGCCCTGTACGGCACAAAGGAAGTTAGGCTAAGCTTACATACGCCAATCAGGCTCTAGCAAGACTTTTCTGACATTCTAGCACGACCTTTGGAAAGGGGTTGGAAAGAGGCTGGAGAGGTAGAGGGTGAATTTACCGACCTACATATAAGTCTGCAGCGCCAATCTGGCCGGCTTCTTCGAACGCTTTAGAAGGACCACTGTATCTTCGGATCTAGTCACAACGAAGGTATCAGGAGAGCCCCGCATCCAGTGGTTTTTCCAATTTTCTAGGTTCCAATATGCCGACAAATGGCCATCGTTTTGTTGGCTGGAGAGGAGAGATAATGAAAGGCAAAGGGCTCCGCTAGGTGTGTGATCGAATGAGGACTTGTGGGGGGGTGGTACTATTTGAGGGGAGCTGTATTGGAGGCATAAGAAGGGATTTACTACTGGCATAGGTATCTCTGGCCAGTAGACAGAGAAGACCTGCATGTCCTAAATAGTCATAGACTCAGACAGGACAATAAAATGTGTAAAACTTTTAGATCGTGTAAATATCACGAAATCTATAGTCATAGACTCAGATAGGACTATAAAATAAATCTCAAAAATTTACATGTCACGTGAATTCTCCTAAAGTTAGAGCAAATATAAGAACGAATTTGAATTTGAAATCTTTAACGTGACAGGACGAACCCAACATCTATTTAGACGTGACACGGGTAGATGGGCCCTACGAGCTCATTGCTACCTACATGACCGGCATTAAAGCCAGAAGCGACAAAAGAAAAATAAAATCACAGCAAATGTCTGAGTTACGGTGCCCTGCACCGTATCCCTATCTTCCAAACACCTCTCCTCTCGAGCCAGAAACTATCTCAGCATGATCACTCCCACCCTGTCAGTTCTTCGGCAGACTGTAGCATCTGCTTATGGTTAGGAATTGGAAAAACTTCTGCCATCCCTTCTCCCCTATCATTTCCCTGACCCCAGGTGGAGTCATTTTCTCACAGCTTCTCCAACGTTGCAGAGCAGGTCGGCACTCTGAAAAATGCCAGGGCCTTTTCTCTCGGCCGCAAATGCACATCAGATCTTCATGTTCGGGGTTGAAACGCCGGTGGTAGTCGGCGTAGTCCCCGTGGCCTGTTCTTGCCGCAATAAGACGGTGATACGCCCATCGAGGCAGAGCCAGTTCCGGCGGTCGCTTGCAGCGCATGTAGAGGTCGAGATCTTTGTATCGTTTAGGCCGATACTTCTGCCACCACTCTTCCACAAGCTTTTGGCTCCGCATTTTCACTAGTCTCCCTAGAGCCGCAAAGGTCAGAATTTGCTCGTCTCCGTTGGGCGAAGCTGAGGTTAGTGATTGGTCATTGAGATCTCCCAGGGCTGATTTGGCCAGCTTATCGGCTTCTTCGTTGCCTTGGATCCCCACATGACCAGGTATCCAGTGTATTTCTACACGCCTATTATGTCTCAGCGATGAGAACTTGTCCACCACTGTCTGCGAGGAATTGGATCTTCCTTGTTCGAGCGCTCTGACGGCCGCTTGATTGTCCAGAAGAATGCTGACCGGAAAGCCTTCTCCCACCGCTAGTGCAGCCTCCAAGGCTTTCATAGCGCCTACAACTTCTGCGTCGAATACCTCTGCTCCGGGAAGCGGACCCGAGCCACTTCCAGCTAGTTTGCCTCCTTGGTATACCACATAACCCCAAGCTGATTGCCCGGGGCCCGACGAGGATCCATCAGAGAAGGCACAGACTGCGTTGGCTGGAAGGGAAGTTAACCATCGTTTGATGCTTCCTGACCTAGCTTCTTTTTCCCGACTGCCTGGTGTCGATGCCGGGAGACCATGGGGAAAGTAGAGCTTTCCAGGGCCTTCCGCTGTCGGAACTTGACGCACGCTTATTTGTAGGCGTGTCATGTACCTTTCTGGCTGTCTGAACAAGCGATCTCGTTGTCCCGATCTAAGACCTAGGCGTTTTATAGTATCTTTCGGGTCCTCCGCCGCCCGAAGGGCTAGAGGGTGCCAGGCATCCATTCTTCGCATTCGAGCTGCAGACCGCAGCATCTTTTGTTGGAGAATTATTGATGCCGGGGGAATTCCCGCTTCACGATGAAGAGCGCTATTGGGAGTGGTACGCCACGCTGGGAGTGCTACTCGTATAGCTTTCGTGATAGTTTTGTCCAGCAGAGATGTGTGCCACCCTACTCCAGTGCCGACTTCTTTATCTCGGATGGTGGTTATTCGAGAAAGACCCGGCCACCACGCTTCTGCCCCATAGAGAGCTGTGTTCAGAACGCATGCCTGTACCGCACGAATTAGAGGTCCGGGTGCTGCCCCGCGCTGAACTCCGTTTATATGTCGTAAAAAGTGGACTAGACGATTAGCTTTTCCAGTCCATTCCTGTACATGCTGCTTGAAGTTCAGCTGAGTGTCAAGCCAGACTCCTAACCACCGGATATGAGGCGACGGTTCGATCCGGCGATCTTTCACCAAGATGGAGAGGTTGGCTGTGTTGATTTTCTTCCTAGGACCTCCTCCGGTCACTAGAAGTTCCGACTTTGCCGGGTCAAATTCGATCCTGTGTTCTCTGGCGAGAAGGACGAGGCTGTCGAGGTCTTCTTGGACTGCTGCGATAGCTTCGGCCGCGGTGCTTCCAACTCTAATGATGGCTAGATCATCAGCATAGCCAAACCTGCTCGTTAGTCCATGGTCCTTAAAAAGCACAGCGATATAGAGCATGAAAAGAAGTGGTGACAGTGGCGAGCCCTGAGGTACTCCACATTCCAGTAACTTCTCGTCTGTGGTTCCACCACGGTATTTCACCTGGACTTTTCGTTGGCAGAGAAAGGTCTGAATGAACCGGCACAGAGATAGTGGCCAGCCTTGTTCTCGAAGGCGTTGGAGTAGTCGGTTGTGAAGGACTGCATCAAACGCACCTTGGATGTCTAGTGTGACCATAGCCGCACATTTTCCGCTTCTCATGGCCGCCTCAGCATCATGGATTACACAGGATGCAAGGTCGACCGCAGATCGTCCTGGTACTGAGCCGAATAATTGCGGATGAACAACTTGGTGACTTATCGTCAGCCATGCCATTCTCTTGCCAACTAGACGCTCAAGTCCTTTACCTAAGCTCGACAGCAGCGAGATTGGTCGCCAGCCCTTGGCAGTTGATAGATTTCGTCCCGGTTTGGGAAGAAGCACAACATCTGCCACCCTAAATGCCGTCGGAAAGTGGCCGATTTTTAGACAGGCCTGGTAGAGATCCTTGACCAGAGGCCCGAGGTGGTACCAACAGGATTTCAGTAAACGTACTGTTATTTTGTCCGCTCCCGGTGCCGTATCATTGACAGAGATGGTAGCGTTTGTCACATCTTCCAGTGATATTTCCGTGTCCCATGGAATGCGCACCTCCTGTCCATTCTCCCAGGTTGGGATGTCGTTCTCGCTGCTAAATCTTGCCAAGAGAATGTCTCGTAGCGCACTAGCCCGCTCTCGCGGGTCTGAAAGCCACCGATTTTCCTCAATCTGCAAAGGAGGGGGCTCAGCTGCTGGTCGAGGCTTAGCCCATCTCATGAGCTTGAATACCTGTGCGTCAGTTGTAACTGCCTCCACTTGCCTCTTCCAGTACTCTCGCTTGGCTTTTCGCACAACGGCTCTAAAGCTTTTACGCGCCTGTCTTACAAGGTCCGGATTTTCTCTCGCTGCCTTGTAATCCTGCCACTTGATGCGACATTCATCGTTCCACCAGGGCCCGGTTTTTCCGCTTTCAATGGCTGGGACTTTCCCCGCAATCTTCAGCGCGTCTGCAAGAGCCTGCAGGAGATTAGCTGTGAATTTTTCGATGTCCATGACACTGTCCAGAGGGGCAGCTTTGGTCCATTGGCTGACACATCGGTTGAATTCCTTTAGGTTCTCATCGCTGACACGAGTGTTCCTTACAATTCCAGATAGGTCTGATACTGTAGGGTTTAAGACTGTACCCTCGATGGTCGAGTGATCTGAGGTACAGTGATACTGCTTGGAGACTGATGCTGTTGCAGCTGTGTTGCTCCACGTTAAGTCCAGCACGTTCCCATCCCTATGCGTTGGTTCTCCGACAATGCTAACTAGATCCATATCGTGAGCTGTTGCCCATTCCATGATCTGGCCTCCATTGCCGTACTGAATTGTCGTTTGCGGCTGCCAATGCTGTGACACAGAATTGAAATCGCCACCAACAACCACGAGTCCTCTGACTACCCACCGAAGTAAGGGCTCCAAGGTTCCACTGGTGCCCGGGGCACGATACACGTTGACGAAAGTCAGGCTGCCCATCTTTACAAAACAGTAGTCAGATGTCGGGCCTGATGACGGCGGAGAAAATTGAGTCGCACCAATGCCTTTGCGTGTGAAAGTACTCACGCGGGGCCGGACGTCTGTTCCTCCAAACGGTATGTGGCTATTGTATCCAGGGTGACTTTTGGTGATAAAACCCCCCTCTTTCTTCCTTGTCCATGGTTCCTGTACCATGACTACATGTGCACCGGCGTCCCATGCCTGCTGCAATGCTATATCTGTATTCTCCCCACCCCTTCCTACATTCACTTGGTGAAAGTGGAGAGTGTTATGTTTATCTTTTGGTGCTTTTGTTGAGGGGTTCCCTAACATTAACACGTCATTGTTGAATCCGGGGTAATGACAGTTTCAACTGCCTTGCCCTTCCTTTCCGAATACGCTAGAGCAGCGTGATAATCACGATGCCCGCGTTCTCTGATGATGTGTAGTTCTGCAGGGGTACGGGGCAGAATTATCCCGTTTTGTCTTCTTGGTCGGGCCATGCAGCTACTCTCATGTGAGTGGTGAGGTCCGGCACAATTTGAGCACTTTGGCACCTTGGCCTGGCAATCTGATGTCTCATGGGTTCCCCCACATCGTCCACATCGTTGGCTCCGGGTACAGGAACGCGTAGTGTGGAATCCCCAGCAACGTTGGCATTGCTCGATTGGTCGTCGGCGCGAGAAGGGAATTGCCGGTCCGCTCTCGTCAAAAAGACGGAACTTTGTGTTTGCTGGTTTTTGTTGGAAATGAATGATCCAGCTCGTTGAGTACTGACCAAGCTTTGTTTCTGTGGGCCGTACCTGGATTGGTGTGGCGCCACATACTGCCTGGCACTCGTTCTTCACCATTTCAATGGTGACTGGCATGCTGCCTTCAAGTGTCCTGATATACAATGGCACATGTGGTACCATCAGAGATGTCCATTTTGAGGCTGCCTCAATCACTGTGTTGTCTTCCTGTAGGGAAGGTGCACTTCTGATGATTGTGTCTCTCAATGCGTCTGACGCACATTCGAGAGCGATCCCCGACCTGACTGGGTACATCGAGGTGATAGCTGAGGCTGCTATCCCAGCCTTGTCGGTTATTATCTTTTTGATTGTGACTGGTGATAATTTGTGCCAGTGGTGATCTCTACCCAAACGAAGGAACAGGCGTTTGTCTTCCTTGGGTGTTGTCTGTGCCTTAGGGCGGCTTATCGGAGCCGGTCTTCTCGGAACTTGCGCACTGGGCGGTGTTGGTAACTTGGCTGCTTTGCGAGCAACTGTAACCCAAGGCGAGCTTTTTTCTTGCGGCTTTGGAGGTAGGCCGTGGCTGTTGTTCTCAACAACAATGTGGTTCCTAGGCGCGACTGGTTTGGGAGTGCTTGCCATGGCGGGGGAGTTCTTACTTGGACTATTGATTACTTCTGCCTGATCTACTGCAAAGGCAGTGATGACAGGCGTGATCTTGTTCATCAGAGTCGCGACGACTGCTGCTGCTTGCTTCTCTCCTTTGCTCTTGGCCCAGGAGTCGATTAGTTCAAGAAATTCCTGGGCTATGCCCAATCTTTCTTTTCTTTCTTGTTCTGCTTTTTGCATTGCATTAACAATGCCTAGCAGGCTTGGGTGGAGTTGCCCCCCTGGATTCGGGGGCGTTGTCGATGACGATGCAACGGCTGGGGCCATTGCACCAGATGGAAGTTCTTGTAAGAAGTGTTGTGGATAATATGATGTGGGATCTATAAGCTTTAATATAAGAACGAATGATTTGATTTGATTTCATTTAGCCTGTTCAGGTACCCTATGGGCCTATGCAGGTATATCAAGCTATCATATTTACACAGGAGGAAACCATATTCGGTAAAAACCCCCCACAACTGTCTATCTTGTGTCTATTTGTTTTTAGAGGTTTCCTACAGGAAGTGCGTTTACACTGTAAGTCCAGTGTGAAATCCGTCCTATCCTTTTCCCGATCGCTCAATCCTTTCGCTGACTGCTGTCTCAACTTCTTCTGCAAGCCGGAACTGTTCGAGCCAGCCGTTTACAAGTATCCACTCTGTAATTCTCTTCATGTCTTCCGGGATGTTCATCATAGCTTCAAAAGACCTATCTTTTGCCCGTTGCAGCACCTCTCCTCTTCCATTAGCCCACTGAGGACAAGCCATGACCATATGTTTCAGGGTTTGTGACACATAATCACACTAACAATTTGGATTTGCCATTCCAGGGACCTTTCTTCCATAAAGATAAGAGTTGAGGCTGATATGCTCGCTTCTCATCTGTACTGCAATACTACTTTGGGCCCTGTTCAGGTTTCGGTGGATGTTAGAGGGTGTGTTTCTGTAGGTGATTCTTTTTCTACCTGTTCTCTTGTCGGTGCTTGTACTTGCTGCTTTCCAATGTTCTGGGTCTGCTGACGCCTGATGAGAAGGTAGTCGTTCTTTCATAGAAGTATTCCATGCGGTTTCCCAGTCCTGGAATACTCCTATCTTACCCGCTTCTTTTTGTTTACGCCTCACTTTTTCGTTCCTGCAAATTTTATTCCACTCGCTAGTGTCTCGGCTTCGATTTTTTGCTTGGCTATTTAAGAACGAATGCTTATTATTCTGGTTGGGTCCTATTTGAATTTACGACCATGTAAGAGAGACTACTAAATACAAATTTTCTTTTCCGTTCTAAATGAGGGTACCCTTCAATTGATAATGGCATCTCCATTACTAGTCCACCATGTGAAATGAACGATTTATTGCTACGTGCTACGACGGACTTGTAGGGAGGGCAAGGCTGAACACTTGTACGTGGTGTCCTCTACGAAGCTGGGAGTTGAATGTTCCTCCAGAGCCAAGTACAGTCAAATTTCGGAATTCCAAAGAAGATGCCCCACGAGGCAATGATCCAAGACTCTCGACGAAATCAAACTCTCCGGCCCAACGAGATCGATATCTATAGAAAAATCATCAAGTTTGCTAGTGCGACCTAGTACATCCTCGTTTCAATGACCTTACCTCTCATCAACCAATCTCTGGCTTAAGCTGGACACAAATTACACGCCCTCGCAGATATTCAAACCCAACAGAGGAAACAAAGCGTGGCGCACAAATGTGTGAGACAGCTGTTGGGATAGACGTGGGAGAGATTAGAATAAGTTCACAAGATGATGCAAAGAGAGTATATAACCTCGACGGACGTGTGATTTTAGATTGTTGCAAGGAGTTTTACGAATTAAACTTAGTGCGTGCCAAGACCTCACGTGCGAGAGTGCAGCTGACACTATAAAAACAAGCCAACGATGAAAGGTGTTGTGATCCGCCTCCTGGTAGTGTTCTCCGGTATACTTTGACTAGCCTTAGCACCTACTCCACTTGGGAAGGAGACGCCTAGGACCACATTTCACGTGGAGAAAAGTTAATGGATGGTGGAGGCATGTCTGGATAACTCTGGGGCTTTGAGAGGTTCCACTGGTTGGATATTCACGGATGTGGGTTGACTTGGGGTGAAGAAAAAGCCACTACAACTTCGCAGAGTTACTTGCAAACGAAATCCGAGGCATGAGTGCTATTCCTTTATAATGAGCCATCGATTGTATACTTTTCTTTGATATTGTGTCATAGCTTGATAGTTGCATGCAAAATTAAAATCTGATGCACGTGTACCTCTGATATATATTCTGAGATTTAATGAGCTACATTTGATCATATGAACTTACTGCTAGTTACCCATCCACTAGGTTGCATATTTCCATACTTGAGGTCTACCTCTCTCCTCATATACTTGGAATGTTCTGTCTTGTGTGTTGATATAAGCTGTAATTTCATATTGAACTTGACGCCATGTTTTAGTAGCTATATGTTACCATAGGGACAGATTTGACCTAGCGTCATCAACCAAATGGGTCAGAAGTCCAACCCTGATAAGATTCCCAACAATCACATTGGTATTTTGGCCATTATCCAGTAAAGCTAGCTCGTTTTCGACGGCGGCGTTGACGGTTTCTTCAAGAATCTCTTTACTAGTTGAGCATTTATAAACCTTTCCAGCAAATACTGTAGCAAATAGGCCGAGTATAGAAGCAGATATCACGGAGTTCATGAACTTCATGTTAACGCTGACTTGTTGGGGAATTTATGCTTTTCAAGGTGTAAGTGCCGGATGGGTTTTTGCGGTTGAGGTTCTTGAGACATCAAGAGCTGGAATTAAATGTGATCCAAGTTTGAATGGGGTTGATTATTGGATGCTTTCTTTTTTATAGGTTCGAAGTGTGAATGGATGAAGTGAATAGAGGCATCCGTCCCTCAATTACTTTTAGTGTCCTGATTGTTAATTTGATAACAATCAAAAGTCGATATTTGGTATGCGTTAATTAAATGAACCTGAATTGCTACAAGCCATAGTTACCGAAGGAATTCAAATGAGTGTTAGCAATCTACTACGTCAAAAGCTTGTTGACTGAGCCAAATCTCTTAGATGAGATAGTGAGAGAGAAGGGCATGTTTATTGTACTACTTGAGTCTTAGAATGTCTACCACATTAGGCTCCTTTCTGGCCCAGGCCACAGCTTAAAGGTAATGTGATGTCCTGGGTCTGATTCAAACCAATTGACTCGACGATCTTCCGCATTATAAGGACGTAAGATATAGGAAGGACCTTTGGCAAGATGGTCAACGAAAGCCGGACTTCCCGGGTTCGATATGTCTGATGAATAATAATCATTCGTCCTTGGTAGTCCCAAGACTCGTTCAATCGAGAGTGACATGGAATGAGTGCCAAGCCATTTGTCTTTCCTTTGTGGATTCAGCCAATTTCCATGACATGGCACATCTCCTACGCCGCCAAATGATACGCTAATCACAATTTTTTGACCCATTCGCCACATGAGATAGCCGGCAAAGACGGGTTCTTCACTTCCCAGTGGTGCTAGTGTAATCGCTCTGTACGCTCTGCATGTGAGGGATAGCTATGAAGAATCGCATCCGGATGCAAGTTCGAATCCAGCACAAACGTATCCATAATCGACGATATCTCATCAATATCGATCTTGTCATCACGGAGCCAGATAACGTAATTGGGTAGTCTTTTTCGAGAGCGGATCTGACCCTCGAACGGGATTCCGACTTCTTGACGACTCGGGAGGGGCAGCCACAGTCCCGAAGCGTCAAACGCAAGCAATCTGCAAACTTTGCTTTGGTTACCACAGTACCGGCGACTGCTCTCGGATTCTAGCATGCCGAAACTGTGGCTCACTGATGCATTCAGAAAGAGAATGTCTTGCTGCAGCTAGATGTCGCAACTGCGGAGGTCCTCATTGCGCAGATAGCCGGAACTGTCTCTCCTGACACACTCGTGCTGGAGCGCTGACTAAGGAGCAGCTCGTTACAATCCGGAACGCTGGCAACCGTGAGTTCGAGGCGTTCAGGAGGACAAAAGCGGCGGCTGACAAAACGCGAGCAGCCAGCCTCGCCAACACTAGATCAGGGAGTGCGAGTAGCCCAGGCTAGTCCGCCTTACCACCTGCATTAGTCACGCCGACTGATGCCACCCCCGTTCATGAAAGGCGCCTCACGGCGTCGTTCAGCCCTACCAAAGCTCAAGTTTATGTCAATAAATGTTGGTAGGGGGGGTCCAACGCACGACATTGCGCTTTCTCGAGATTTCGAGAGAGGCGTTGATGTTGTGCTTGTACAGAAGCCTTGGTGGTACAGCGAGACAAAATCTCACCCTGGATACACTCTGCACATCCCGCACGGCGGGATACGCGTTCGGCCACGAGCTGTAACGTACACTCGAACGAAGGAGAAGGAAATATTTGCTAAACAGATTTTCCCAGGCTCTTCGCTGACCGGAGACTACTGCTGGGTAGTCGTCAACAATGTCACACTTCTCAATGTGTACAAGGCGCACAATAACGACGCAGCAATCGAACCGGTAATCAACTGGGTACCTCCATCGGCATCAATAATTGCAGGCAACTTCAACTCTGTTTACTGGGCATGGCAACCGGGTACAGTATGCTCGTATGGTCACGGCGAGAAAATACAGTCCTGGGCTGAGCAACACCGCCTCACTTGTCTTATCATTGAGAAGCCTGCGCATCGAGCCGGAAATACGCTTGATCTAGTATGGACAAATGTCGCGGGGGCACAGGCATGGGTAGAGCGGAGTGAGTGCGTGACAAGCGACCATTTTCCTGTCTGTATTGTGATGTAACTGTTATAGTTGGTATTAGTGCACCCATGTCCGAGGTACAAGTGCTAGTATGCGATACAGGGATTAAATAGTCCCAGCACGACTTATTACAATCAGCGCTTAGAACTGAGTGTTACTAGTACAACGCAGTGCAGAATATGTTACTCCGGCTACCTGACAATGGGCTTTGTTATGGGTGTAGATAATGTACATATATATCAGTCCTATCTATGGGGCATAGACTATTCTTGAATTATTATCTCTCAACTGGTCTTACATTCTCAGTGTCCGATCATCTCTTTCTGCTCATTCGCCGTTATCCCTAGCTTATACACTATTCTATATCTGCTCATAACCTAGTCACAACAGTCTGCGGCTTGGTAACTAGTAAAAGTCATGCAGAGGAAGAATGTCAAGGCTCACTGCGAGTCTCGAAAGAAAAGCTTCCGGACTTCGTACGAGCAGTATCTCAGTGGATCTCAGCTCCGCAATCCTTGGAGTCGACAAGCGATGTTGAGAGATACGCAGAAGCGATTTGTCAGGCCTTAATAGACGGATTGAAAGCGTTCGGAAAGAGACGTAGTCAAGAAAGCGGTAGGCCTGCGCCCTGGTGGACTCCAAAGTGCAAAGAGGCTCATCATAACTATCGCTCGGCATATACCGAGGAAGAACGGACTGCCTGCGCCAAAACCCTGAGGTCTACAGTAGCATTAGCCAAGAGAGAGCACTGGAAGAAGCGGATAGAAACGATGCGCTCGTGCTCGGACGTCTACAAGATGATGAAGTGGGCGGCCTCGAAACACCAAAAAATACCGCCACCCCTTCGGCATGATGGGAAACTAGTGTCAGACCAGGCAGAGCGAGCGACGATTCTGCGCGATCTACTACTGGGCTGTCACTTGGAAACAGACGATCTCCCACCTTGCACAAGGTCAGCAGAGCCTCGGATTCCATGGTCTGAGGAGCTATCAGAGCTGGAAGCTCAGTTATGTACCATTGGAGGAGGTAATACCTGTCCTGGTGCAGGCAGAATCTCAGTAGCTTTGCTAGCCGCACGCTGGAGCAGTATTGGGAGATATATAACACAACTCTTTCAAGCACGCCTGAGACTTGGTTACCATCCGGCATGCTTCAAGCTGGCGGAAGTCATATTCCTACCGAAAAGTGGTCGTGATTTATCAACGGCCAAAGGATGGAGACCAATTGCACTCCTCTCATGTCTAGGCAAGGGACTAGAAAGAATCTTTGCGAAAAAGATGTTACCATTAGCCATCACTTTAGACGTTGTAGGCCACTAGTAGTTTGGCACACTACCAAAACGATCGGCAAATGATCTGGTATCTTCAGTAGTGCAAAATGTCGAGGAGGCTCGATCTCAAGGATAGGCATCCACCTTTGTAACGATGGATGTACAAGGAGCATTCGACGCTGTCCTACACAACCGGCTACTATGGCCAATGCAGGCACAAGGCTGGCCAGACTCGGTACTACGATGGACATCCTCCTTTCTCAAAGGGAGGAGGGTACAGGTACGATATCCGGGAGGCGTGACCAGCCCGAGATCTTTGAGGCTAGAGGTGCCACAGGGATCACCGATCTCTCCGTTGCTCTTCCTTTTATACATGGCCGAGCCCATGCGAAACGGGAACTGCAGAGCACGATTCAGCTATGCGGACGACATTGGGATTCTCGGCATTGGTCGCTCGTTAGCCGAGTCTGCGATGGCAGCACAAGGCGAGGTCGACCATCTTCTGAAATGGGCTGAAGAGAACGCGGTTTCGTTCGACCTCGAAAAGTATGAGGTGATACCATTCAAAGGGAGAAATCAGGGCGAATCGGTAGGAATACAAGTTGGCGGTAGGCTAGTCCAGCCGGCGGAGCATATTCGCTGGCTTGGAATTCACCTTGATCCGCGTCTCACCTTCAAGCACCATGTAGCGACCTGTTGTGGGGAGGCCCTCAAAGCTGCCCAGCACATGCGGCGACTTAACCCACTTCGACGAGGAGCGGCCCCAGGTCCTTTGGTTACCGCCATCGACTCATGCATCGTACCAGTAGCAACATTTGGAGCGGATGTATGGTAGCCCGGACTAACACGGCCAACGAAGAAAGGTACCTCAACGCCATAGACTACACACCTATGTAGTCTGATCGACAAAACCATTCGACTAGCCCTACGTGCCGCATTACCGGTCTGGAAGACTTCGCCTAATGTCCCTCTTCATAGGGAAGGGGGCATGTCACCGGCGAAGATTCTCCTCGAAGGAATTTGACTCCATCTGGCAGCCAAGATTCAGTCGCTCGATGACTGTGACCCTCTCCGGAACCGCGCAAGCGAGTACCCTAACGTTGGCTCGCAGAAGTACAAGCTAAGGAAGAGAGTCAGGCGCCAACCAGAAACCCAGATATCGCGCCTAAAGTGTGCTTTTCGACAGCTTCCGGAGTCATCCGAAGAGGCAGAAGGGCTAGCAGGCCCAGTGTACACATCAAGTCTTGGAACGAAAGAAGAGGGAGTCATAGCACACTATAACTGGGTTAGCACGATCTCTCCCTTTGACATATGCGCCTACTCTGATGGGTCATCTAAAGGCCACGGACGATCCTCATGGGGATATGTCCTCCAACGCGGAGGACAAACGTTCGCACAAGGTCAAGCTCGTCTACACGGCGGTGAAGTTTATGATGCAGAAATTGCAGAAGCAGCAGTAGCACTTCGGGAAGCTATGCGCGCTCGAGAGAACGGTGAGAAAATCTTCGTTCTTCTTGACAATCAGGTAGCTATACTCGCGCTTCGGACGGGGAAGTCATCATCGTCGCTGCAGATAACCCGCGTCTTTCACAAGCTCGCTTCAGAAGCGAAAGTGACAGTGAGATGGGTGCCTGGACACTCCAGTATTAGTGGCAACGAAGAAGCAGACGCTGAAGCCCGAGCCGGTCTTTAGCTGCTGCCAGATAGACAGTCGTAGCCAGTGCAGACAACGCAGGCATACATACGCCGTTTGATGCATAATCGCCGACAGAAACTAGTGGAAGACTGGTGGAATAAGTCGAGTCCGGACAGATATCGAGACCTGGATTTACAGATACGACGTCGGAAACCACCAGAACTAGGCCTTTCTCGACGATTACTCCACAAGCTCCTGGCAGCAAGATCAGGACATGGAGACTTTGCGGGTAATATTTTTTTTTTTTTTAAATTCATAGTGTATTCAGCTATCTAGCTATGACACATCTTTTCTACAAATCCAGTTCCCAGAACTCCTTCATTTCAACTAACTCAATAATCAATTCATAAAATTCCCATTTAGATATCCTAATTTAATTTCCTTTATGTGCTGCCATGCACTTGGATGTATCCAAATATTTGAGTAATGCTTGTTTTCCTTTTCTAGTGCAGAACAGAATTGGAAGTATCCTTGGCTCTATGCCTTTAAAACAATTGTTTCTCTGCTTTGTAAACCGGGGGCAATTTGCGGGTAATCACCGCCGCCCGAACCACGAAGACGCGAAACTGGAATGCGTCTGTGGACAAAGGATAATGCCAACTCATTTTTTCCGATGCAGGAAGAATGCTACTATAATGCGCAGGTTGAAAAGATCCACGACCGTGGAGGACTATACCAACCAACTCCTTGGATCAGAAGGTCTCGAGAAGTTCAAAGAATTTGCAATGAATACCGGCTGCTTTGGGAGCATGGGTGCAGACCCGCCCTCAGCTTGATACGAGGGCCGGAGTGATTATTTTGTCAGGACGAGATAAATGACTGAGGGGGGTATAGGATGAGAAATACTAGCACCGCTCCTACATGTTAATTTTCTTTGTTTCAATTTGCTTTGTTTCAGTTGGTTTTGTTTGCTATTTCTTTTGGGTTTTGGTTGTTTGTAATCAGAGTCACATAGTGACAGTGGGGTGGGAACGAGTAGGGCATTGCTATTTAGGATAATCCTTACCGAGCCCACTAGTTCCGTGCCATACGGCGCTGGGCTGATGCCTGGGACCTCAAAATAAATCAATCGCTCACACAATTTTTGAGAGAATTCGAATTTTCGAATCTTCACCCTTTCCTCATCTCCATCCCTCTCGCGCTCGTCGCATTCCTTCAATAAATTGTCATCGAGTCGCTGGCATCTTAACCATGCCACCTGTTCGTAAAAAGCGTTCCAACGCCAAGTTGGACAACACGAGAGTCCGCCCGAGGGCTCTCGAAAATATACCTGACCTTGCCCAGTCTCCGAAATGCGCGGAGATGAGCAAGGTCTCAACTAAAGGGAAGGAAAAAGCCCTCCCCGCCGTCACTGAGACCGATACTGAAATGATCGGGTCAGTTGAAATTTTTGAGGAATTTCCCCAACCATCCTCCGTCCCTCACGGGACTGGAGAATCGTCAAAATCTCCTCCGACCACATCAAAACCGTCGGGAAACGCTGCAGACAAAGCAGCGCCAAAATCAACGTCGCAGTCAAAAGCTGCCACAAAAGCAGAGTGTCCCCTAGAGCTTCGACCAATTGTCGAAGCTGAACAACGACGCGCCGCCAAAACAGCGGCAAATCTGGCCCTCTGTTCCGCCGCCATCTCTGGTATCGAAGCCACCCTCCTCCCTTTGACCAACGGGTCAAATAGACAATTCGTAGACTCGATGAGAGTCTACTTACGCGCCGCCATTGCGCAATACATGGTCACGGGCCCGGCCATCACGACACCCGTCCTTCCTCCTCGCCCTGCGAACCCGACCCCAAGGGCTCCAGAAGCCAGGAGCAATACAACTCCCGCCGTCCTAGTGCTGCCTGTAAAAAGCAACTGGGCAACGTTGGCCAAAAATGGACTGCGACAAAATGCAGCTCCTATAGCAAAGGCTGTGCCGCGACCTGCGGCGAGAGCCCAAAAGAAAGAAGCTCCCAAGGCGAAAGTCGATAAGCGACTGTTCCTTCGCCTGGAAAAGGAGCACCCATTGCGGAATCTCTCAAACCACACTGTGAAAAGTAAGGTAGTGGACACGCTTAATCTCTCTTACAATGATATAACCTCGATTCATCGCGTAAAGACCGGCTTTACTATTATAGCAAAGAACGAAAAAATACGACAAGAGATCCTAGATGTCTCTCCGAAGCTGGCAAGTGAAAACGCCAAACTCGAAGCATCTTCGGATCTTGTCGCCTTACAGATACCGAACGTACCTGTAAGTATCGTTTCACAGTACGGCCCCGTAGCGACCAATGCTACAGTGTCACCGTTGAGATCTTCCTTACGACCAGCGCGTATCCAATCCAGGTCTGACCTCATGGGACATGTCGGCCTGGATCGCCTTATCGAAACTGGCATGCCCTTTTTCACCGGGACGAAGCCCCTCGTGTGGGCTTCCGCCTTTTCGACAATTCGGGTATGGCAACCATCCATAAGCCTCGTCGATCAATTGAACAGTGCAAACGCTGTTTGGGCTTCCACGCCACTCGTGGTTGCTCCCGCGCTCCGGCTTGCTGGAACTGCGGATCAAATATGCACTCCGAAACAGAGTGCAAGGCCCTCACACGCTATCGCAACTGTGGGGGACCTCACCGATCTGATTCTCGGGCCTGCCAAGTTAGACCAAAAAATTCGGACCGGTGACCAAAGAGCAGCTCGCGTGGATTCGCCACATCGAACAAGGGGAGTTCGTGAAGGTGGCACGAGCACGAGCAACAGCAAAGATGGCCGAAGAGGCAATCACCGCCGCGGCGAAGGATGTCTTGATGGCCGAGGCAACAGGTTTCGGAGCTCTGGGATCTGAAGAAGAAGTTTGAGGACACAGCAACCTCGACGATGTCCCCTTTTGGGGCATCTACTAACCAACAGCAGGATACCGGCTGGATCAAAGGTGCCTGCTAACTCATCTCTTGCTCTCAGCAGAGATTGAATAAATTTTGTCATTTGGAAGGTGTGACGGACGAGGGAATGTGTGAGGAGCGCATTTACTGGGTCCAATATGGAGGAATCTTCTGGTTTCCGGAGTTGTTTTGATTTTTGTGATTTTTCGTTCTTGTTCAATCAGCTGCACTTTTGGTAGCGATTCACGAGGTTGGAACGAGTTAGGCTGTAGGAAAAGTTACAGGGAACCCTGCCGGATCCGCCGGTCCTTGACCCAATGTGGAAAACATAGCTTTAGCTTAGGACCGAATGTATAAAAACAAAACCCAATTTTTCAGAGAATTTGATGAAAATTTGCCCTACCAGCCCGTTTCACCACGTAAATTCACCTCTCGACTATCTACTCATCAATCTCCCCTGGTACCGTGCCACTCAGCCTTAAAATGGCACCGGTACCCCCAAAATCCGCAAAACCCGCGAAAATTGTGTTAACCACTAAAGTAGTAAAGCACAACCAGCAGACGCGTCTGGAATCACAAAAGCAAACGCTGAACAAACCAAGAAGCATTGCAATGCAAAGAGCGACAACAAAGGGACTGACGTAGAACGGAAGACCCCAATAACGCAAAGACAGCAAATGCCCCACAACTCCTGCCAGCCCCGGACTTGATTCCCGGGATGACTGTGCGCGATAACCAACCTGCTGGTGGTGCTCCCACCAGTGCGGCACAACAATACCCGCCAGGAATCGAAGCTTTGTTGGAAGACGAAAGAAAGCGGGCTGCAAATGCCTCTGCCAGACTCGAAATGGGTTCAACAGTCATAAATACATTGGAAAGCGTTATACTGTCACTAAAAACGACGGATAACAAAGAATACTTGGACGAGATGAACGCATGTCTAAGGGGCGCTCTCGCCCACTTCCTACGCACTGAAACTACACTAGTGCCGACAAGCCTCCCCCCCGCCCCGTCGGCCAGTAGGCCAGCAGCTGCGGGCCTCCTCCAAATTCAACAGCCAGACCCGCAAGGCCTGCCGTCGCAGTGTCCAAGGTAACTTCAATCTGGGCAACTGTAGCCAGGAAAAGGCTACCCAATCAGCCGGCGCCAGTGATGGTTAGCCGTGCTCCATAAAAGCTGACCCCTCCGACCAAGAAATCGGACAAGACGGTCCCTTCGTCCACGCCGGACAACCGATTGTTCCTCCGGCTGAATTCAAAGCATCAATGGCAAAAGATGTCCTCAGCTGGTATCAGAGATGCTGTGGCGCAGCTTACCAACGCGCCAAAAGTAGCCATTTGTTGTGCTGGTGATGGCTAGGATTACGATGCACAAGGGTAATGATCACTGAGGGTGAAGGAAGAACTTTCTGTTTTACTTGGTATTTGAAATGGGGAACGTACACTTGCATTTGACGGCTAAGATATGATGTTACGGCGTGCGCTAAGGATACTGGGGATCGCCGTCTGCCGAAGGTAAGGTATTAATAACTATTAGGATTACAGTTGCTAACGAAGGATACTTAGATATGATTCGATTGGCGAGGTGCCAGGTAGTCTAAGGTTGTGGAACCACAGAATAGTCGAAAGACACGAAGTCAAGAAGTCGAGTTGCCGAGCAGGCGATCAAGAATGATAACTCAGGGTGAACAGAAGTACGAAGAATGTAACAAATAACGAAAGACTGAGAATATAAGATTATAACAATATGTAAATCTAGATTGCAAGATCAAAGATCAAAAGAATGAAAGATTGAGAAGCTGGAGAGCTACTATGTGGCAGCTCCAGCTTCCTTAAGTCTAACTTGAGATAGTACTTGAACTCAACTAAGACTATGACAAATGACAAATGCTGTCATGACGCCAGCCCCTCCATCTCTAACTGTCGGAGTTTTCTCGGAAACCTTCTCAGTAAACCTTTTCCCAAAACCTTTCTTAAAAACCTTCTCATATCACCTTTTCCTCAGAACCTTCTCCTTGAAACCTCTTCAAGGATGCCTGGCCATAACATATGATGTTTTATCGAGAGTGAATTGTGGATGACTCTATGGATATCTGTTCTAATTTACAGAGGGAAATACTCCCCTTTTATACCCCATGGACTCGCTTACCAGCGAATCATATGCCCATCATGCTTTCTCATGCTGTGTGCCTTGCCTGAACAAATGCGCCAAACATGTCATGTGAGTTGTCCATGCCTGAGGTACCTTGATGACACACTCACCCTCCATGCGCTACCTGCCAGGGCTACCCTAGCTGAGCACAACACTCCCTCTGTTGGTGACAACCTTTTCTCAGCTACTCAATGAATTGCCACAGGAGATTTCACCTTCGTTAGTGTGTCAGCAAGTTGAAGGTTTGATGGCACATAGCTAACAGTTATCTTTCCGTTTTCATGCTGCTCGCGGCAGAAGAAGTTCCTGAGGGCTATGTGCTTGGATCGCCTATGATTGTCATGATTCTTAATGAGTGATATGGCTGCTTGATTGTCGACATGTAGATTGGTGCGTGTTGCGCCTTCAACATGGTCAGAAAGGCCGAGCTCTTGGATTAGTGACTTAACCCATTGGAGTTGACGACATGTCTCCGTTGCTGCTAGGTATTCTGCTTCCGTGGTTGAAAGTACGACCTCTTGTTGTAAGTGTGACTTCCAGCAGATGGGACCTGATGCAAGCCTGATCAGCATTCCAGATGTTGAGCGGCTTGTAGATGGGTCGGCTGCGAAGTCTGCGTCTGTGTATGCTTCGAGGGTCGCTTGCTGATCATGTCGGGTGAATTCAATGCCCTGATCTGGATTATTCGCAGTATATCGGAGTACTTGACGTGCAGCTTGCATGTGTTCCTGTGATGGGTTGGTCAGGAATCGTGCAAGGTGATTGACTGCAAATGAGATGTCAGGTCTGGTGTTGTTGGAAAGGTATTGCAGTCCTCCTATGAGGGAGTTTTACTCTGTCATTTCATGCGACATGCATTTCTCCTTATTTCCCTCCATCATGCGCTCGATTGGTGAGCCTGCTTTCTTGCAGTCCGAAAGATTATGTCTATTAAGAAGTGTTCGTGCGTAGTGTCCTTGGGAGAATCTGATCATCTCAGGATATGGATGACTGATCTCTATGCCGAGGAATATGTTCGTGCTCACTGTCTTAAGTTTGTACTTATCGTGCAGGGCCTTCATGAGTTTGTCGATCCTTGACTGATGTGGACTTACAACCTGAAAGTCATCAACATGCATCAGTACAAAGAGGTCTCTTTTGTGGTTGGTGTATAGACAGACGTCGGATGTAGTAGGTAATAGACCTAGCTGTGCGAGTGTTGTCTTTGCATCGTCATACCACAGTGCTGCTGCTTGCTTGAGTCCATAAAGGCCTTTATGGAGTTGGATGACATAGCCATCCTTTTTGTAGCCTTTTGGTAACTCCATGAATGAGTCAATTTTGAGGTCCGGATTGAAAAATGCTGTTGGTACGTTGCCTTGTTTTCTGTGCCAACCTAGTTGGTGTGCGAGGACAAGAATAATGCGTCCTGTTTCTGGTCTAGGTGTGGGAGCAAACGTCTCATGGTAATCAATGCCTTGTCGCTGGGTGAAGCCTTTAGCTGTGAATCGAGCCTTATAATTTTCAATATCGCTGTTAGCTAGGTATTTCTTCTTAAATACCCGTTTGCACTTCATGGGTTTGCGGCCTTGGGGTAGTTGTGACCGTGGAATTATCTTAATTGCGCCCTTTTGCTCTAGTGAGCTGAATTATTCCTCTGCTGCCATTTTCCACTGCGACGCTTCTGTGCAAGTCATGGCTTGATCCCATGTTTGCGTATCAGTGGTTGCTTGTGCTGTCATGCCGTGATGTAGTCGATGGTAGTCTACACGCTTGATGGTTCTCCCTCGCTGTGACCTTGTGATGCTTCCTTCTGGTGAGTGTTGACGCTTAATGCCGGCCATTGGCGGTATTGGATCCCAGCCAGTCATGACACGATCTAGCGGCTGGTCTGGCTCCGATGTTTCTACAGCAGATATCTCCCTCTGATCAGGAAGTTGTTGTCTTGGTCTTCGAATGACTTGCTGATCTGTTTGATGCAGTGTAATTTCGTGAGCAACTGGCGAATTGGATATGGTGTGAACATTGTGCGATTCTGCTACTTGATCAATTGCGTGTGATGCGGGCTGTGTATCATGCGTGTCGTTCGACTGCGGGTTGTTAGAAGGTTGGGGAATGGTTTTAGGTTGCTCCCTCTGGTCATCTTGACCATGATGGGGTTGGTAGTTTTGTGGTTGATGCCCCAGTTGATGCTGAGTACTCGTGTTACTATGCGAAGTACATGGTGGTTGAGAATGTTGCGACTCTGAAAATATGGAGTCGTAATTGGTCCAGTAGCTGGTTGTCTGCTGTTGGTCTATGGAGTTTAACTCGTTGCCGAAAACAATATCTTCGTTGAACGATGCATGAGGAGTTATGCTCAATGACCATTTCCAACCATGGGTAGGTGTCCAATGGGGATGATAAATGAGGAAGTTTTTATTGGTATTTATTTGAAATCCAACAAACCAGCCCATCTCAGCCGTAGGATCAAATTTGCCTGGTTTTGGGTGAATGTATTTATATGCGCGACATCCGAAGCGTGGGAGGTTGGTGAAGTCAATTTGATTGGGATAAGGCTGCTTCAGACCTTGGAGGAAATTTAACAATGGTATCAATTTTGTTCGCAAACAATATAGACGATTAGTGATGAAGCAGGCATGTTCGACTGCCCATGGCCAGTAACATGCGGGAATTCTGGCGTCTATGAGCATGGATCTAGCTCGTCTCAGTATGACCTTGTTAGACGCTTCTGAGGTGCCACTCTGCTCGGGTGTGTATGGAGCAGAGATGTCTGTCCTAATGCCATGTTGATCACAATGTAATTTGATACGGGTAAATTCTGATCCCCCATCCCTGAAAATTGTGCGCACTCTTTTTCCGTATTGATGATGCTGTTGCACGACCCATTGGACTAGTTCTGTTGCGATTTGGTCTTTTGTGCACGTGGAGATAGCCCATCTCATGCGTGTTCTGGCGTTGGTGATGATTACGGCATACTGATACCCGTTATATGCTGTTGTTAATTGGCCAACTGTGTCAATGAACACTTCATTCAGTGGGTCAAATGGGGTCGGTCTTGGTCCTCGTAAGACATGGCGTTGTGCCTTACTGAGGTGGCATGTTTCACAGGTGGTTAATTCTGCTGTGTCCAATCCTTCCATTCCTATGGTGCATTGCGCTGTCTTTTTCAAAATCTTTTGACCTGTATGCCCTAGTCTTTGATGCCAACGTTGTGCACTAGATGTCTTCGGGACTCTTGCAACACCAGGGGCTGCAGTGTGTATGTGTTTTTCCGGAAGATGTGTGAGTGGTTTAATGTAGTAAACGTCATTTTTACAAAGCAGTTCAGCTATTGGCGTTTCTTCATGGTTTGGTTTACACGTTATTGAGCATGTCATGTCAGCATTACATGTTATGTTGCCTAATCTCTGTAATTTACCAGCTGAGATTATTGTCGACATTGAAGTTGTTGTTGACAGTTTCCGGGCTCATAACTTATCGACTTTAAAACTTGTTGTCAATATTGTATATGTATGTCTGTTATCACAGACATCGGAAATAATTCATGAGATTGCTTAATGAGTTGCTAGATTTGATTCCGATATAATATTGTAGAAGACTTGTCCCAACTATCAGAGGGCTACAAAGTCTTTATCTGTCTACAGGTAAACTCCCCATATTCCAACCAGGCTAGCCATACAGGACGTAGCATTTAAAGCCTGATTCGTATCATCATTTTGGGGTTGAGGTTTATTGTGCATATGCTACTCGAGTCGCATGTCTGACTACTATGCGACATGCATAGGTATCAATCTAAAAGCCCACACCAAAACCGAAACTACTCACAACCCTGATCATGACCCCATGAATAATTGTAACAGTAGCCTGCAACATAGCACAATTAGGCTAGACATTGTTGACCAGGACCTAATCCGAACAGATTATTATGCAAGACGATTTTGGAGAGTATAGTGTGTTGTGGAGATCAATGACTAATTTGCCAATGGCGACTCGTGCAACACCTTGCTTGGTCAATTGCATGTCTCCTACGGCTTGGTCAAATCTCAATGCTTTATGCCTGGAGTGCATGGTGCGAAACATGGATTCACATGGGACAAAGTGGTGCGAAGCACCAGTATCATAAATGACAAGATGTGTATGGGTACTATGGGCTGATGCAGCCATGCCCACACTGTCCTCGTTCTCGCTGTCGGTATCTATGCCGGTCACAGCTCTCATATTCCCAACTGCGGCCTGACCCGTCCCGCCTTGTCTACCAATAGCCCTCCTTGCTTGCCATCGTTCACCTCTGGGGCCATTCGCTAACTGAGGATGCTGTTTGAAGCACTCCCTGCTCTTATGCCGATGGTTGCATCGCCTGCATTCGGCCTCCGGATCAAATCTCTCCGTAGGTTCACGCGTGGCAAGTACCCGGTTGGGTGGTGGCGGCGGAGCGGCTTGGGGCAGAGGATCGACCGTCTGTTACCACTAGCAATCCTGAAGGTCGACATTAACGACTCCAAGGTAGCGTACGAATTTTGATCCGTACATGCTCGCATGTCCCTCCAATTGGTTAGCCAAGGGACATGCCTAGTATCCTGGACGAATATTGGCGCCGTGTTATGATAGGTCTATGATTCGGGTGTACATACAATTTGTGGGAGTTTGCTACTAGTGATCACAGATGTGATGCTGGGCCGGATAGGTCAAGAAGAGGAGTGGAGAATGATCTCTGTAGAATGAGGGAAGACTGAATTGCTTGCTCTATCTACTGTGGAGGAAAGCTCACTACTTATAGTCCCTAGACTATTGCTTACTAATTATACTAACTCAATGAAGCAGGAGCAAACAGAGCAAATGCATGCAGTTGCGTGACCATCATAACTGGAGCTGTGCACTGTAGCTATGTGGGTCTAGGCACAACAACAGATGTGCTATTTGGAACTAGCCATGGGGCCCTTCAGCCACTGGGGATGCAGTGAACGTTCAATTTCTAATGCAACGAAAAAAAGAGGTTACAGCAGATGCTTTGCTCGGAAGAAGCCTCCGTTAAGCGCGGTGAATAAGCTGAAAAGATTGGAGTTCGCCCAATTACATTTAGATTGGAGCGACGAACAATGGAGTTGCATATTATGGACTGATGAAACCTGGGTATTGGGTGATTGTGATATGAAACCTCATGTCACAAGAAAATTACGTTTAAATTCTATCAAAATCTTCCTTGTTCTAACAGCAGAGTTTAGCCTGATGTTGAGTTTGATGAGACTTGTATTGTGGCTCACCATGCTCGTGGGAACAGCTGGATGTTTTGGGGATCATTTTGCGGATAACAAAAAGGCCCATTCCCAGTCTGGGAGAAGGATTGGGGATCAATGAGGGCCTCATCCTTTTGTGAAAGGATTTTGCCTCTTTTGAATCAATTTCACGTGGAAAATCCAGAAATTCTATACATGCACAATAACGCACCATGTCATAAAGCGTACTCAACAATTGAGGCGCTGCGTGAAGTTGGAATAACGCCTATAAGATGGCCACCTTACATTCCGGAACTGAACCCGATTGAGTCATTGTGGAACATCTTAAAAAACCACATTCAGGTAAATAGTCCTGAGAAAAATGAGGTCAGGCTCGTGCGCTCTGCCACGTTGAAGACATTGCTACAGGATGCATGGGACTCTTTATCTTCTGAGGAGCAATTGTCACTAGTTGGCAGCATGCACAAAAGATGTGTAGCAGTGATAAAGGCAAATGGAGGGTACATAAAGTACTAGGATGGAGAAGACTAATACAAAACATGTAGTACGCTTTCATTTTAGTTGCAAGCCATACTGAGCTTTGATGTAGACTTTTGTAATACAGATCAATAATTTATGAAATAGATGAGCATTTTTAGAGAATATCAATTGATTTTTTTTAATTTGAATTACAAATGTGGACCATTGTACTTTTCCCATTGAGTTGAAAACCATCCCAATAATTTAGACTTTCACAGAATGTCATTGGATAGTACCCCTTGCTTGCATAACTATTCGAATAACTAGACATGGGCCTGCATGAAGACCATACCAATGAAGGCAATTTGTACAGGGATCTAACCCCAGTCATTTTGAAAATTTTACCTATGCCATCCATAAGAGACTGTATGTGTATGTACATAGATCTACATCTACAGGGATCATAACTTAGGGTCCATGGAGATTGATAAATACTGGTCGAAAACCACAGTTGATAAGATATGCACATGTGACAGCTGTTAAGCCGAAAGACTCCTGTAGCCTGCGCTGGCTAGGGTAGGCTATGGCACAAGGGGAAGGTCTCAGAAGCCACAGAACTTCGAATATTCTCAGTGAACCTTCTGGAAACATACTGAAGGTTCATGAGGATAACAGGTGTACCGAGAACCTTCTAGGTAGTTGTAGAAGCGTCTCAATTATTCAGGTCACAGGGAGAATCATCTTGAAGGGCAGTAATTTAGAATATATATATATGTAGACTTTACATCAAGGAATTCTCTCTCCAGAGAATTATAATTAATATACTGTACTTACAAGATCGCCCAAGCATTTTGTACTGAAACTGTGACAGCAAACATGCAATCTCACTCTTATCATCTCGTTTTTACTCTGAACCATACATCTCAATACAATTGTTTCCACTCGGATCTTCCTCGCAGAACCTCATACAAGACTTACTGCATCGCTCTAACCGCCGACACTGATTCCACTACAACCTCCATCTTTGCCCAAGCTCATAACTTTAACAATTGTGTCAGGATCCTAGACAAAATGGAGGGCCCATACATCAACAACACTCCATGTCTCCATTTCCACAATTAGGACCTATTCAAAAGCCAAAGTGACCCTTCTAAAGCGTTTAAAGGGACCGACCAGATGGGCGCAGCAGACTTGTGGGTACCTCGGAGAGTTCACCCTCTGCCTTTCTAGCCTCCTTCCAATTCCTTCCCGAAGGTCGTGCTGAAATGTCAGAAAAGTCTTGACAGAACGTATTTACTATGTCGTAGCCTAGCCCAGCCTTATTTTGCCGTCTGAGGAACTGAGGAGTTGTTATGGTTATGAGCTGTGCGGAAGTCACATTGTGTTGCGAAACCAACCTAGACACTCCCCATGCTTGTGGTTTCAGTATGTGTCCATCAAGATTTTCGGGTGTCGCGTATCCGCTACTAGTTACACCATCATCTTTTGTTATGTCTGATATTCGAGACTGCGACGAGAATACGCGTAACTGTTAGAAATTGTCAAGGATTTCTAGGAGGAAATATCTCGATTAAGTGTACAATTTCGGACAAGAATTTATTGATAGTTGTATGTGATATCGAAATCTCTTCTCAATATGAATTAATAATTTATGATACTCTGTTAACTTATTTTTAAATATACAGATGAGTCTATTGTTAAATACAGATCCCGAACTCCCAGTGATTGTAACGGCTAAGAAGCCGGTATTTTCCTGGAGCCAGTAATGGCAAGTACTGGCGTATAACCACCAGGGGGTGGGCCGGCGCAATAGCCTGCAGAACATACCAGAACCACTGTCGAAGGTACTAGATAAGATTCGACATGAACAAGACTGTAACTGAGACTTGGAGAAGCTACTAGAAACCATATTCTCAGAGTTGCAACTGGAATTATCTAGAAATGAACTGACCTTAGATGGAAGGGCTTGGAGTGTAGTAATCTGTATAAATACCTGGCTAAGTATCTGTAGCTTAGTTCTACATAGTTGAATTGTTAATATACCATCATCCATTCAAATGCTCCCTGCTTTCTATAGTTGATCTGTGACAGTGATCTAGCAACAACCAGCCACTCAATTATTGCAAGGTAGCATTTCCTAGCCACTGCATTCTAGATGCCACTGAATCTTATTTCGTCCAACTGAGCTTAATCATATTCAATCAAATCAACTCAATTGATCTTGATGATCATACCTAGAAATCTAAGTCTTCATACATGCTGAGTCTAGATTTCCAACAGTAACTGGTATTAGATCTGTAGTTTGTCCCGTTGTATCCCGAAATGAGGCATTATACTCTAGCCCATGTCATTGCCAGACATCAATGTATATAGACAGTCTCATATCCTTTAGTAAAGATCAAGAGTTTCGATTAAGCCTTTACTATAAACATAATTCACATCTACAGATACCTGTCGGATAACACATCATAACATCTAAATAAAGAATCACCTTTATTAAAGATTGTTAATCTGTACGCAATTGAAATACAAGATTGAAGCGTCACTGGCTATATTCGAGTCATGCATATGTTATTAGATAGATTCCCACCTACCTATGCATAGCTCTGCTAGCATTTGTAATTTGTATTTTGTCATTACAATCGAGTCACTTAATCTCCTATTAAACAGCATTAATTTTACCATGCTTGGTTATACTTTCCACTTATAATTTGCTATTAAGGGAAAAAACAGGACCAATTTTAGAACCATGTAAAGAAGGGAAATACGAGCTGTTTGCATAAATAATTGTAATTACTGGGCTATATCTGGAGATTGGGAGGAAATTATGAGAATAATTTAAAAGATGTATTTAAGAACTAAGATAGCATCCTCAGAAAGGAGGATCAATTAAATAAACTCTGAGAGAGATTCATATTAGTATAACTTTACTCAACAGTACCCTTTGAAGAATATACTTTATTATTTCTCCGTGATCACTCGAAGAGTTCTGCATATTCTAAGTTTAATTTCAACACATCACGGAGTGATGAGAAGTGGACAATGTTGTATTTAGTGAGTGACAGTGAATAGACTTATACAATACTATGCTGTGTGTATATAGACAGAAAGTATAAGACTAATCCGAACCTATTGTTTGTGGGTACTGTTAGAGAACGGTACGCCAGCTTCTCGCAATTGTATGTTAAAAATGAAATTATTTTCTATCTAGAGAAGAAAGTTGTAGCTACGAAGGGTTTTGGATAATATAAACATGACGCATTTCGTTTCTCGTGAAAGTTTTATAAGCAGAGTCGAGGCTTTTCCCAAAATAAGTATAACGCCTATTTGGCGCCGGATAAACTCCGGTTCCAGATAAACCAGGCCAGGGCCTTTAACAGGTACCTCTATGAATCTATATATCTGCTCGCCTAACCAGTACATTAGCCGGTAAAGACGAATTCTTCACCTTCCAGTGGTGCCAGTGTAAATGCTCGGTATGCTCTGCGTATATGTGTTGTGATATTGCTTGTCAATGACCGGCTCTGCGCCGACAGGTGCATATGCACGTCGTGCGTTGACCATGGATACAACCACTGCCGCTCCTGAGTCTCGGACTTGGGAGCGCCGGGTTGAGTCATTGCAAGGCAACAATTGGGGTAGCGACGTGAAGGGTCTACTGACCACGTGCGCTAGCCATAAGCGGTTAGACATTGCCGGACAATTACGGAATAGCGCTCAGAGGTACATGCAGACCTTGCACGCTACCAGAACCATACAACTGCTCCCGCTCCTGAGTAGTGGACTCATGAGCGCCGGGCTGATTCATTGCAGGGCAATGATTGGAGCAGCGTCGTGATGAGTCTATTGATCACACACGCTAGCCATAAGCGGTTAGGTATTGCCGGGCAATTACGGGATAGCGCTCAGAGGTACATGCAGACCTAACGCACTATTGGAACTATACAACTGCTTCCGCTCCTGAGTAATGGACTAAGGACTGCAGAGCTGAGACACTGTATGGGAATAATAGGAGCGACGCTGTGATGTGTATACAAACCACAGGCTGAACCATGGACTGGATTGCTGTCGTTCCTGAACAGTTAGGTTCAGGATTGCTCAGCTGGGATATTACACGTAAGTGATTGAGGCATTGCAGCGACGCGTACTTGGACCGCGCGCGCCAGCCACCGGAACAGCAGATGCCTCTCATGAGAGATGGACTCATGAGCTGCAGAGTTTTACCCAGGCACGCTGTTGGCAGTAAGTCAGGAGAGAGAGCGTAGACAATGACAAGGGTCATATTAGAGTATATAAGTAGTCTATGTTCTGTCTCATGAATAGCATCGGAAAAGTATCGGACACCTGCCATCAATCAAGTTACCAAGTATCAAACCATCTGAACAAACATTGTGACACATTCCAAGTAACTATGTTCCCAATTAACTCATAACCTTAACAATATGGGATAGCTAAGAAGAATAGCATCTGCATCGAAGTCGAAAGCAACATCAAGCATATCTCCATTTGACGACTTCTCGAAAATGCCGCTCTTACCATACTCATCTGAGTCCTCAACCTCTCTCTAACCACGCATCATCTCGCCCCGATGACCAATAGAGAAGTCGCTCCAATTGCAAACAGGAGCTTGCCCCATTAATTTCCAGCCATCTCCCACTACATATTTACAACGCTATTTATACCTGCAAGGAGGAAATCAAGTCGAATAATTTCACGGATCCGTAAATAGAATTCTAATACTAATATTAATTCGTGATAAGATGAAGGGGTAGTGTTAAGGTTATGAGTCATATGGGAACATAGTTACCTGTCACTTGTTATGTCTGATTGGAGTATGTAGAGGATGTGTTCGACAGATTTCAATACTATCAGAAGTATGAATATATGCTATCTTATATACATCTGTATGACCCATGTCATAGTCTTAGTTCCATCTCGTGATTGACTATCTATAGTAATCACATTACCAATCCAGCGCTCATGAATCCACGGTTCATGAGCGGCCATTGCTGCTCCTGCGGCTCTCGTATATCCTCCGCTTGCCAGTCGCATCACTGCTTCTATAATCGCAGCTCAGTACCCTAGTTGAGCGCCCCTGAATAGCTGATCCAGGGGCGACCGTACTGGTTTCCTTTAGTGACACTCGAGATACACCTGTACACTCGATGCTGTTGCATATACGCTGAGTGGTACCCGACCCCTTGCGGCTAGCACTTATATTCCAGGGGCTTATGGTGTCGCTACCCCGATCGCTTCCATGTATAGTTTTTACCTGGGCGCTCCCGCGCCCGAATCTTGGTGGCGAGCAGTAGATGTGCATGTTGCAGTGCTAGGCGTGGGTTTGCACCTTCGGTACCATGACCGTATTTGTCGGTACTATCTCAACAGGTAGTTAATTAAAACCATCAATTTAATAATAGCTTCCCCTATACAATTAGTCATGTAAAACGGCATGTAAGGATATACAAGAGAGTCATGAAGAGAAGGACAAGAACACAGCCATCAATGAGAAGATATTGGCAAGAATTGATTACGATTAATTCCGGTTGACAAAGGCTTCTACTCTTGTATATAATAGTTCAGCGTGAGAGAGATTTACTCCTCACGCAACGTCTTCTTTATTTACCCTTTACAATACATTTGTTTACCCATCTCTTCTTCGGGAAGACCATATATCCATTACCCAGTTCTTCATCAACAAGACCCACGTGTAACACCTACTGCAACTAGTTGCCCATTCATCTCTTCCTAGAGAAGACCTGTCATCCCTTTGACCCATTTATTATCTTCACTTACCACCTAGATCTTCACTAGGCTATACAACGCACCCCGTGGAACACTATCAAACCCTCATCCTTGAGAAAAAATACAAAGCCTGGGTCTTCGCTTAAGAGGGACTGTTGCTCTAATGGAGCATACAACTTTAGGGGGAACAGTTCTCTGAATAACATGCTGGAACCGACATCTTTAAGGAGTTTTCAACTGAGGATTTTTTGTGGGCGCCAAGACCAGGATTTATTATGATGTATGAGCACTGGACAGTGATTGAGAGTGGACTTGGAGACAGTACAATGGTTGATGTCACAGGTAATCTATGTGATATGACTCAGGAATAGATTTTATGTTCTAGAGAATGAATATGAAGAGGAGTGAGTGTTTTGGTTTTTATTCTAAAGTCCTAAGCTAAAGCTCTAGGTCCACTATTGGTACAAGACTGGTGGAGCCGGTGGGCTCTCTGTGTACAGGCCCAACTCATTCCAACCGCGGGAACCTCAACAAAAGTAGATGAAGCTAACAACAAAACTTAAATCAAAACTAAAATCAAAGCGTAAATCAAAAAAAATAATTTAGAAGAATTTCATATGTGGTCCAGATCCCGCGCTTCTCGCCTTTTTCCTTCACTGTCACATCTTCCAAGTAACTTTTCCTAATTTACGCTGAGAGCAAAAGATGAGCTCTCAGGTAACCTTTGCTGTCGGTCGGTTTCCTGCTTTTTGTTGTGAAAGTTGTTGTAGACTTCACCAAGGACTGCCGAATCCTCAAACTTCTTCTTCGATTTCCAGAATCCCGAACCCCGAACCCTCCGCCATGGAGACGTCCTTTGCAGAGGTGTTCCTCGCCTCTTCGTCATTTTTGTATGCAGCTTTGACACGGGCAAAGTCTGCATATCTTTCTTGCTCGACTTTGCGAATTGCTGCGAGCTGTTCCTTGGTCACCGGTCCATCTTTTCTGGGTCTGGCTTGGCAGTGCCGAGAGTCCGATCGGTGAGGTCCCCCACAATTGCGACATCATGTGAGGGCCTTGCACTCCACTTCCGAGTGCATGTTTGAGCCGCAGTTGCAGCAGGCTGGAGCGCGGGAGCATCCGCGGCTGACGTCATGGCCAAGACAACGTTTGCACTGTTCGAGTTGGTGACGAGGTCGGAAGAGCTTCGCAGCTCCAGAATTGTCGAAGAGGCGGAATTCAGGTCGGGGCGTGGACTCGCGAAGAAAGAGTGCTTGCTATTCTCGTATGGCGCCCCAGGCTTGCAGTACCCGTGCGGACTGACAAGTAACAGAACCGATTTCGTCACTCGCGTGACTTTGTCAGCAACCATCTTTGCCATAATCTCGATGGGACCTGCAAGTGTGTTTATTGTCACTGGTACGGTGGCAATTTGCAAGGCAACCAGATTTGACGCTGGTTCCAGTTTGATTCCAGATTCGCTCCATGACATGGAGGAATCTAGGAGCTCTTCCCGAACGAGTTCATTCTTTGCTGTCAGTGCAAAGCCTGTTTTGACCCGCTGAACCAACGTGATGTCGTCGGCAGCGGTACCAAGCACCTGTGACACAGCTAATCTTACGCCAGCTGGTGACAGGAGTCGGTGGGGGTGGTTAGCTTTGAGGCGTAGAAAAAGTGGTTGGGGGACTTTTCTTCTCCGCATGAGCAGGTTAGAATGGCGTTTTCGTGCTGAAACCGTCGGTGGTAGTCTGCGAAATCTCCATGTCCAGACCGTGCAGCTAATAGATATCCTAGTGTGCGTCGCCCTAGACAGGCGAGCTCGGCAGTTATCTTAGTATTAGGACCAATTCCTAATTCTTTGTATCTAGATGGAGAATTTTCTACCCAGTAAAGTGCAACAGAAGCCTCGTATTGGGCTTTGACTTCCCTTCTTGCCCTCGCAATAGAGAATAACGAGTGTTGAGCTGGAGCCGCACAAGCAGCTTTAGCAAGCGCGTCGGCTGCTTCGTTTCCCAGAATACCTGCATGGCCCGGGAACCATCGGATAGCCACTTCCCCAGGCGTTGTGTTTTGGCCGCGTGACCTTCTTTTCCAGTTTGCTGCAAGTTTGCGAAAGAGAAAGATTTTCGCTGAGCTAGACGCTGTGGGAACATCAGAGAGAAGGCAGAGGGTGGCCTCCTGGTTGTCAAGGCAAATGGTGACGTTAGAGGCATAGAAAGCTAGTGGGTTGAGGAGTGCTACGGTAAGGCCTTCCGTGGCCCCGGCAATTTCAGCATCATAGACCTCTGCCGAGTTTCCTAGAGGGAGTGATCCTCGCCCAATCTCCTGCGTAAGACCTCGATAGATGACGTACCCCGCGCTTGCTCGGTCTGCTATGAGAGCTCCATCTGAAAATACGAATAAGTCTAGAATGGGTCGAGCAGCCTGCCACTGTTTGAAGGAATTTGATCCCGAGAGTCTACCTACTGCCCCAATTTCGATTGGCTTTTCCTCACGGGGTGCCGACCATGGTGGGGGATGGTATATTCGGAAAGTTCTAGTGAAATACTCTGGCGGATTCAGCGCATGCGGCTAGTGTTCCAACGCCTACGAAGAGGGTGATAGGGGTCAGCTGCAGCAATTCGAACCGCTAGACGGCTGTGAATTCTGTTAAGCCACCTCTGAGCAGGGCCCCAGCCAGCTTCACGTAGAAGTGCTGCTATTGGTGTGGTGCGGTAGACTGGGAGAGCTGCCCCTGCCGCGTCGTTCATCCTATGTTGGACTTGCAATATAATTTTTTGGGAAGTCTGTTTAGAGTACCAGATCTCGGCCCCGTAGAAAAGGGTCGCAAAGCCAGCACCTTGTAGCGCTTGTCTTAGAAAAAGAGGGCTTATTACTCGAGTGGTTGTGGACAGTCTTTTCATATGGCTCGTGATAGCTAGAGACTTCCGGCAAGCCTGTATGGTATGATATTGGAACCTGTTACGGTTTGACCGTTGTTTTAGCTTAGGAGGAAACCAAAGCGTTTAATTAGGAATAATTACGATAAGACTGAAAGAGGAAGGATGGGTAAATAAAGATGAAATGGCACTACTAGCCAGGAGTTCGAAGCAACATCATAGCGTAATGGCTCCTGATAATACTTGGCTCGGTAGCAAGTATTAGACCTAGGGAGAAGTTATCAGTCAACAGATTTACGAAGCGGACCAAACGTTATAAGTACCTGTTAGAAGTAGCTAGAGATTTCTTTTCTCTTCATATAGTTTAATAAATCGATTTATTCATTATCAACTCGGTTTCTGTCACAGAACCAAAGAGCACGATCGAAAAATATTCCAAGCAAGCGAGTGTGGTCATTGGGCGTTATAGTTGTCCCTCCAATACTAATAGTAGGCTCTAGTGGTGAGCCTCGCCTCCCATGGAAGTATTGGAGCTCAGTCTTAGGAAGTTTGAAACTAATTCTGTTAGTCAGACCCCATGCTATAGTGCTATCTAGTTTCTCCTGGATTTTACGTGCACATTTGTCTAAGGAGGACGCAGACGCAAAAATGGCAATGTCATCTGCATAGCCAAAGCGGCCAGTGGAAAGACCTAGTGCCTCTTCCATAGCCAGAAGAAATTGAATTGGCAATACTGGTGAACTCTGTGGGAGACCACAGTGAGTTTGAAAGGGCGGGGAGGTAGTATCTTCAATAGAGATGATGGATTCTCGCTGCTCCATGAATGATGCTACCCAGCGGACCACGTTTGATGGCAATCCTTGGTTTTGAAGCCTGTAGCAGAGCCGTCCTTTTTGGATACCATCAAACGCCCCTTGGACATCGACAGTCACTATACCAGCTACTTTCTTTCCCGCCCATTTTTCCTGAATATCACAAGCGAGAGCTGTGGTAAGGTCAGAAGCAGAGCGAAGAGGGATGGCACTGCATTGGTCTTTAGCTAGTACCCAATATTTCAGAGCTATAAATGAAAGTCGCCGTGCTATCAGTCGCTCAAAGCCTTTACCTAGGCATGAAAAGAGGGATATTGGTCTATAGGACTTCGGGAGGGTGGGATCTCGGTTTCCTGATTTCGGAAGAATAATCACTGTAGACTTCTTAAAGGCTATTGGGTGTATTCCTAGCTTTTCACACCGGTGGAAGAGAGCTGACACCCTATTGCCAATTATTGGCCATGCTCGACGGAGAGAATTCTGGGTTATTTCGTCGGATCCTGGGGTTGTAGACGAGACCTGACAGCATGCGCAAAATATCTCTTCCTTGGTGATTGTGGGCCATGGGAGATCTTTCCTGACAACACTTGGTGTATTGATTGGAATGTCATCTTGGGGCGAGAATCTATTCAGCAGGGTCTGTCGGAAGGTCTGAGGCTTTGCTTCAGGAGTGGCTATAGGTTCATGCGGTCCAACGAGAGGGGGCATAGGGCTGGCTGTTTGTTTCTTGTGCCACCTAGTAATTTTATATGCCTCTGTGAGACTCGCTACTTGGTCAACCTTGTTACGCCAGAAGTCTCGCTTGGCTTTCTTGACAGTTTTGGCAAATTCGCGGCGTTCTTTAACAGCATCTAAGCCTTGTCGACGTATTCAACAAAAATTGCGGTGAGCTTCTGCACAAGCCTCATTCCACCAACAATTTCCGCTACCATTTTTTCTGGACCTTGGGCAGGCTGCACGTAAGGCTCCTGAAATAGCTTCTACAAGAAAGGTTGCTTCATTGTTGACATCTGATATTAGGGGAGTTCTAAGCCGATCCCTCAAAATGTTATTGATTGCAGACCAGTCTGCAGCAGCGTATCGGAGTCGGCCAGGGTTAGGGACCTCGGGCCCTCTAACTGTAGTTCGGAAATATAGTGTCCTATGATCTGAGCCGACGTCAAGATCATGTCGAGCTTTGTAAGAAGCTTTGGAACACTCTTTCACGAAGCATAGGTCGAGAACAGAGCCTCCATCTTGAGTAGGCTCTCCGTAATTGTTTAATAGTAGGAGCCCCTTTTCGGCTGCCAACTCTAGGAAAAATTCACCACATGCATTGTATTACGACCGACCTCAGGTTGACACTAGAAGACTCCCTCGAAATATAAAAGAGTAATTGCTTTGTATTTGGACCTAAAGCTACGCACGATAACTAAAAGAAAAGACAAGGAGAGAAAGAGGTCTGCAGCCTCGCTGGGCTGAAAACTCTACCAGCTCGCTTCCGGGACCAACGCTTACTCAACCACACTCCACATCACGTGATACCATAAACCTATCATCTGTAAACTCAAGCCGTAACATTACCCCCCTCCTTTGAAAAACTGCGTCCGCGCAGTTCGGGTCATTGGTCTATTGTCCTCCAAGTTGCTGTAGTCGTCAATTCCAGCATTGTAAGCTTCTATCCATTTCGGCAGGGCCCTTGGAGGTCCTTTAGCTTATGGGTGACTGGTATGGAATTCTTTGATCTTGTGTGGGCCAGTCATTGCATCCGAGCAGGGGTACCATTCCAGATCCTCGTCCGCACCTTGCCACTGAATCCTGTATTCCAGTTTGTTGTTCTGCACCCGTGACCCCAAAATGCTAGTAATCTCCCACTCGTCCTGGTTCGCTATTATTTGCATAGGCGCTTGTGCAGGGCGCAATTGACCAGGTAGAGGGTTACTAATGTATTTTCGTAGGGAATGAGAATGAAACACGGGATGAATTTTCCAATGAACTGGCAAATCGACTCTCCAGCTCTCTCCCTCTTTCGCCAGAACTTTGACTGGGCCGTACCACTTGTCGGAGAGTTTTCTTGAAGGACGATCCAGCTTCCAGTTCCTAGTGTCAATGACTACTAGGTCCCCCACTGCCCAATCTACCTCGCGGCGGGTACGATCGGCCAGTCTCTTCATCTTATCTTGTTGCGACTGTAAGGATGACTGAGCGAAGGCTATTGCTTTCTCCTGGCGGCTTGCGACATCCAAGGCGTTCTGACGACTGAGCTGTTCGGTAGCTGATCTGGGAGGTTCAGGGTTGTGAAGGTCGAACGAGGTTCTTGGTTCGTACCCATTCAGCACCCGGAAGGGGCTGATATTTCCGAGCGACTCGTGGGGCAAGATCAGCTGTGCTATATCCATAAGTGGCAATAGGGAGCTCCAATTATCTTGATAGTACGTGCAAAAAGGGCGTAGTCTCTGCTTAACGTACTGATTCATGACCTCGGTTTGTCCGTCAACGTTAGGGTTATAGGCCGTAGTGAGTTTGACTTTAGTGCCTAAGATCCGGCAGTATTCTTTCCAGAAAGTTGAGACAAACTGTGGTCCACGATCGGAGACTATAGAGTCGGGCATTCCGAAGTGACGTGCCCAATGCACAAGGAATAGCCCGGCCATTTCCTTAGCTGTGATCGTTTTATGGCACGGAATCGAAAGGGGTTTTTTTGTCAATCTGTCCATGATGACAAATGCAGTGTTGTAACCCACTTCATCAAGAGGAAGCTCAGTGAAGTCCATTGTCAGGTGTTGGTACGGTCGAGCAGGGATTGGCAGAGGGTGTAATAGGCCAGGTGTCTTGTCCCGTCAGGCCTTCTGGCGGGCACAGCTACAGTTGGCAATATAACGAGCAACATCATTCCCTAATCTAGACCAGTGGTACTTCTGACCGAGCAGTAACTTGACCTTGTTGACTCCGGCGTGTGCCACACATGACTGGGCATGCACGTGGCGTATCAAGGCGGTGCGCAGCTCTGGAGGTTCCATGGGTATCTCCAGGCGTCCTTGGAAGTAGAGTTTCCCTTGGTTAAGCTCATAATCTATGTGGTGCGCTCTAGCCTTTGCACGAAGGGGTTCCAAGTCAGGGGAGGTTTTATTGGCTTCAATAACCTGATCAATAATGTTGTATCCATTGATGTCGTATGCCACTACAGAGGCCGGGTCCGGTGGCTCACCATCAACAATCAGGTGGTCCAAAGATGATGTAGCTTCGTCATTGACTGTTAATCCGGGATTATCAGTCGCAACCTCGTTGACTGCATCCACTGAGGTTCTATGAATGTAAGAGTCGACGTCATTGAGGCAGTCAATTTTTGCCATACGCAGTTCTTCCAAGATCTTAGGGTCTATCTTGTCGTCCGGAATCATCTGTTGGTTCCGGTATGCCCGTTTCTTAGCCTCAATGGGTGTGAGTTCCTGATCGCGACGGGAGAGGGTGTCTGCAAGAGTATTTGTAATACCTGTCCGATATATAATCGTGAAATGGAACTCGGCGAAGAACTCTGCCCAGCGAGCTTGGCGGGCCGTGAGTTCCTTTGTTGACATGAAGTACTCCAAAGCCTTATGGTCTGTATACACATGGACGTTTTTCTGGGCACCCAATAGCTCAGGCTTGTACTGCTTGAAGGATCGGAAAATTGCCAAGAGTTCCTTATCATGGATTGGGTAATTGAGCTCGGCGTCAATCATTGTTTTTGAGAAATAGCCCACAGGGTGAAAAAGACCATCATCCTGCAGTTGGGAGAGGACGCCAGCGACAACTCCATCCGAGGAGTCTGTCTCTAGACGCGTTTGCTTATTTGGGTCATAATGGCAGAGGATTGGGGCGGACTTCAATGCTGATCTCAACGTTTCCCAGGCTACTTCGCATTTTTTGACAAATTTAAAAACAACATCCTTGCCCGTTAAGCATGTGAGAGGACGACAGATAGTACTATAATCCTTGATAAAACGTCGGTAGAAATTGCAAAATCCTAAGTAGCTTTGCACACCCCTAATGTTAGCAGCGTACTCCCAGTTTTGAATAACCGAGATCTTGTCAGGGTCGACTTCGATACCTTCAACCCCGATAATAAACCCCAAAAACTTTGTCTTTGTAACATGAAACTCGGATTTTTTAATGTCGGCCTGGAGCCCGTGATCCATGAGAATCTGCATTATCTTTTTGACGTGGGTCTCATGCTCTTCGGGATTGCTAGAGTATATTAAAATGTCATCCATGTAAGCTGAGCAGAAATCGTCTAAATGTTCCATGAGAATATTGTTGATGAAGCGCTGGAAGGTGGCTGGTCCGTTCGTCAGACCAAAGGGCAGCACCTTATATTTGTAAGTGCCATATCGGGTGCGGAAGGTCGTATAGTCTTCAGAATCTTCAGTCATTCTAATGCGGTGGAAGGCTTGTTGGATATCCAACTTCGTGAAGATCTTTGCCTTCGAAATACGTGCCATTATTTCGTCGATCAAGGGAATCGGGTACGGATCCTTGGCGGTTAGCTCGTTGAGCTTTCGATAGTCAATACACAGACGTAGACTACCGTCGGCTTTCTTCGCAAAGAGGATCGGTGCAGCATGCGGAGCGCTCGAAGGGGCAATGAAACCTTTATGGAGGTTCTCTAGGATATACCGCTTGGTTTCTGAGAGTTGTTCATCCGTCATCCGGCGCAGTGGCTCCATAGACAAGTTGTTTCCAGCTTGTAAGTCGATTTTGTGATCGACATTGGGCCTATGGGAAGGGAGCTCATCTGAGGCTCTCCGAGAGAAGAGGTGTTGGAAAGCTTGGTATTGAGACATGAGTTTGTCTTTCACCATATCCTCGTCTGATTGGTATTTGGCCTCCAAAGCCATCTTAGGTGATAGTTTACTATCAAGGGCCGCGATCTCAACTTCGTTTTGGAAGTTTAATTCATCCTGTCTTCGCTTGATCTCTATGTCAATTTCGTTAACCGAAGCAACAAAGGTATAATTTTCCTTTCTATGGGAGTCCCGGGAACTTTGGGCCGGGCTTCTTAGATGGAACCGATGCATTGATGACGCTGAGATCATGGAAATGTTGGTCGAGTATTTGCTGTGTAGTTTCGACCTTGGAGACTGGGTGGGCAATTCGGCTGGTAGTTCTGGCCCATGGCTCTGATCACTCGTGGAATGACCGTAGGGACTTGATCTCTGGAGCGACTCCTCCATCCTAGATAGACGGTTCCGCATGTCTCTTATGAAGCATGATGGTCTTCCAGGCTGGGGTTGCATGCGAAACTTTTTGGCTCTCGGTGGCTTACCATTGGCGTAACTGATTAGTGATCTGGGGTCACTGGTAAGCTGCACCCCCGAGAGTTCTGCTTCCTCGGCGGCTTCCATCTGGCTGTCTCGTCGGGCGACGTCTGCTTGATGTTCGGCGTTGGTCTTGCGAGGTGCCTTGTCAATGCAGAGAAGCAATCGGCGATCATAGTAATTAATAACTGGCATGTCATCTGGCCAGTGTATCCGATTCTTTGATCCAGCGTAGTCCAGCTTGAGATCGTAGTGTTCTAAAAACTTTCGACCAATAAGAATGTCGGTACCACCTAGGTCCGTAACCAGGAAAGGGAAGTTGATACGGCGTTTATCTATGGTAAGTGTGAGGAGGACGGCCGAAGTGATCGGTTTCCCAGAATGGCCGTCATAGCCAGTGGGGACGATTGGCTTAGGAAGGGTGAGAAATGAGGTTCGGAACAATGAGAGAAGTTGAGAGGCCAAAGAGGTACTAATAGCACCAAAGATATTTGCTCCACCATCGATATGTGCACTTGTTTTGATATAATTTCCATTTCTAGCTAGTTCTATATTAGCCAGAAACTGGCGTCCTCCAAATAGAGAACGATAATCAAATTCCAAGTCCTTCCACAAATCATGGCCTTTACCGTAGTGGGAGTCTTTACCACGGCTTAACAGTTTTTTGAAAGATCTTCTGATCTTTCGTCCTCGTCCAACTGTAGGGCTGCGATCCTCTTTTCCATCTGTCGATGCCTTAGAACATCCGGACAGTCTCGCATCCAGTGCCCGGACTTGTGACACAGTCGGCAATCACCAGCTGGGGTCGAGAGGGCAGGGCTCACAATTGCGGAAACGAGCGGAGACGGGGAACGGAGACGGACATTGGAAAGACCAGTGCCGGAAGTCGAGGGACCGACAAGTGAGCTCAGTCGCCAATTGTCCTTCTTGAGAATTCCGGCGTAGCGGTTACGTCCTCGATCTTCGGCAGGAATAACAACCGCCTTGCGGGCCAGCTGGCTCTCCTCGAAAGCGATGTTGCGAGATTCGCGATCAGCGATGGCTAGGAATTCGTCCAAGATCGCGTAGTTACCATTCATCTTGTACTTCTCGATCCTGACATCTCGTTTCAAGGCCGGGGAGATTTTCTCACAGACATCCTCAAACCAACGGGATCGCGCAATCTTAGCAGTACTCGCATAGTTTGTGAACTTTTTGCGGAACTCGTCGTATGTCATGTTGCCCATGATAAGTTGTTGGTACTTGGATTTTGCAGCTTGCACATGATTATGGTCAAAAAAACGTTGATCCAATGCTTTGAGGACATTTTCTGCTCCATCAAACACTCCTCCGAAGTCGGGATCCATATGCTGCAGGATGATTGTCTTCGCTTCTCCTCCTGTACACTTGAAGTATGCCCTAACTTGGGCTTGCCCCTGTCGGAAGTTCCCCGAAAACTCTTCGAAGAAAAGCTTCATTTCCATCTTCCAAGCATCGTATCCAATGTCGCCCAGATGGTCAGTAAACACACTTCGCGGGTATTTGACTCGGTGTGACTCTACAGCGGCGATCAAAGGATCAAGTACAGGCAGATAGTAGTCAACCGAAGGTTGAAGATCAGCCGTGAGGGCGCGAGGGGTCGTTCGAGCCTCGGTGGTTGGCGACTTGCTTGACTGAGAATTGGCGAGCGCTGCGGCGACGATCTGACCTATTGTCGCTTGCTGAGCTAAGGTGAAGTCAGACATTTCTTCAACTTCCCTATCTTCTTTCAGTGTATCCTCAGTGGTCTGTAAAGGCAGATCAGTGCTGCTAGGAAAATCGTAACTCGTAGGCGTAGTAGTTTCTCGTGCGCTTCGACGCGTTGACATACGTGGAAGATGGAATATAGAGACCGTTTTTTGTGTATGGCAATCGAGTTAGCGAAGTTCCGAGGCAGAGAAAGAACGCTACAGAGGTAGGCGCAACTTTAATAATTTTCCGGCTTGCTCCGGAGACACTCCAATCAGCGAACTGACTAGAAGGCACCTACTTGGAATGGTAGGCAAGAAGTCGTTGGTTAAGTCGTGCAGCAGAGGTGCGACGACGCAGTTAATGACTGGCAGATAATATGCTTCTCAGCAAAGGTTGTATTGGTCTTTTCTTATATTACGACCGACCTCAGGTTGACACTAGAAGACTCCCTCGAAATATAAAAGAGTAATTGCTTTGTATTTGGACCTAAAGCTACGCACGATAACTAAAAGAAAAGACAAGGAGAGAAAGAGGTCTGCAGCCTCGCTGGGCTGAAAACTCTACCAGCTCGCTTCCGGGACCAACGCTTACTCAGCCACACTCCACATCACGTGATACCATAAACCTATCATCTGTAAACTCAAGCCGTAACACATTGTTTTGCGCTGCGGGATCCCAAAGCGAGTGACGGATATTGAAGTCTCCTGCTAAGATACTTGGGGACTGTGTAAGAGACTACAGACTGGCAAGCCCTGCTCCTGCGTCCACAGAACCAGTTGGGGCATTGTATAGGTTTAAAATATTTACTGCACGTTTGTTCTTCCGTCGAATACAGACTTGAAGCAAATCTCGGGATTGTATAGCTGGCTGGAAAGGAGATAGACCAACACCTTTGCGGGTGTAGGTGATGACTCGGGGTCTGGCTGTCCAGTTGAGAGTTGGGGTAAAAGTAGAAAAACTTGGGTGTGTTTTAGTAGCTTTGCATGTAAAGTCGGAAAAAATCCATGGTTCCTGGATTAGTACGATGTCTGGTCCTGCTTGATAGGCAAGTTCAAAAGCTGTGTCGTGAGCAGGCCCACGTTTTTCAGCATTGACCTGCAGTACGCAAAGACCAGCAGATTCCTGCTCTCTACGTGTATGTCTAATCAAAATTTATCTTCCATGGTGATCAAGGGGGTAAATCTGGATCCAGATACGATAATAGCAGCAGAAGATGTAGGACTACCTTCGAGCGTGGCTCTAGTTTGCTGAGTTGTTTCTACCTCGGTGGGAGGAAGTGGGGGAGGATTGAGAGCGACCCAGACCCTGTGACCCTCTTGTCTGATAGCCTGGAGCCTATTTTTGTGTGGTCGTATAAAGACACCGTTCGCGCGGAGTGGACGAGCTGGGCAGTCGGGTGATGATGCCTGGTGAGGCCCAGCACAGTTTAGACACTTGACTGGGGTAACACATGGCCCGTTATGAGAATCTGCTGCGCAGATGCCGCAGCGAGCGTGCCTGTTGCATGCATTAACGTTATGGTAGCCGTGGCATCTAGGACATACCTGGAGCTGAGGTCTATTATCAAGAGGCTTTAGCCTTATGGCTCTAGCAAATAGACGGAGGTGTGTTGGAAGCTTCGAGGTGGCGGAGGGCGAAACTACGAGACGAAGAGTCCCATCTCCTTGGGGAGATGCTAAAGATCGACGGGTCTAGCTCATGGAGTTAATTTTTGTGGTATCCATGTTTGCAGACTTTAATTCTTGCCGAATTTCTTCGTCTGAAAGTGGCTCGTGAACCCCGGATGCGTTGTATCTTTATCTTGGAACTGGTCCGAGAAGATAGTGGAGCCTTTTTCCTGTCGCTTTATCTGAGCATTTCCAGTAATTGGCTGTAGGGCTTGAGCGGCCTGTAGTAGCTCTGGAGCTTGGCTCGCCGAGGGGGCTACTAGGGCAATACCGGATGGAACATTCCGAATATCTTTGATGAGCTCTGGTCGGTCCAATAGTCCTTGGAGCCTAGAGCGGACCAGAAGTGTGTCGTGGAGACGTAGAGGGTGGTCGGTAGGGAGACGAACAATCACCCTAGTGTCGATCTTCGGTGTTTTCGCTCATTTCTTGCCCTTCTTTGGGTGGGTTTTTGGTGCGAAACCAGTATCTTGGGCCGGCGCTGGTGGGCCAGATTTTGATACATTGGCGTACGTTAGCTTTGTGGCGGTTTTAGCTGGTGCTTGGCGGGCTGGTACAGTCATCTGGTGTGAGTGAGTCTGTTGGAAATGGAGACACGGAGTGTTGTGGACGTACGGGCCCTCCATTTCGTCTAGGTTCCCGACACGATCTCGTGTGTATTTAAGAGGTTGGAACAGGTAATATGGTAGCGCTTCAGGCTACCTATTGGATATATGAGCGGCTGTATGGCGTGGGCGCAAGGAGGTTATTGGGGGTTTTCTATGCCTAGATGGCGCCACACTCGTTTATGCTGTGGCTTAGGCTCTGTGTCGCTTACACTTATACTTGTAGCGCACACTTCCCACACTTTTAGCTGTAATCCGAACATAACACTCTTTTAGTCAACTTCTACTTTCGTTCCATGAATATTGCGCCCATTTCATTGCGCGATATTTCCAACAAATACACGCCCTCGCAGATATTCAAACCCGACAGAGGAAACAAAGCGTTGCGCACAAATGTGTGAGACAGCTGTTGGGATAGAAGTGAGAGGGGTCAGGACAAGTTCACGAGATGATGCAAAGAGAGTATATAACCTCGACGGATATGTGGTTATGAGTTTTGGCGACGATCTTTACGGATTTGGCTTTTTGCGCGCCAAGACTTGACTTGCAAGAGTGCAGCTGAAACTATAAGTTCAAGCCATCGATAAGAGGTTCCGCGATCTTCATTCTGGTGGTGTTCTTCGGTATGGTTCGAGTAGCCTAGGTACCTACTCCACTTGGGAAAGAGGTATCTCAGATCACATTTCACGTGGAGAAAAGTTAATGGGTGATGAAGGCATTTCTGGATATCTCAGGGGTCTCGAGATATTCCTCTGGGTATGTATTCACGGATGAGGGTTGACTTGGGGCCAAGAAAAAGCCACCATAACTTTTCAGTGGTACTTGCAAATGAAATCCGAGGCACGAGTGCTCTTCCCTTATGTTGAGCCATCTATCACGAACTTTTCTTTGATATTGTGTCAAAGCTTGATAGATGCACACACAATTAAAATATGATGCACATGTAACTCTGATATTGTCAATCAAATAGACTCAGTCAGGATGTTTGAGAGAAGAAGTACTTGTGCATGTCTCTCAAGCTATGTCTCATCTCTATGTATATATATCACATCCCTCAGACTCCGATCTCACCCTTTGTCCTTAGTCTAGACTACTTTACTTTTAAATCCTTTGACAATGCCGAACCCATGTCAGGAACTGAAAACATGAAATCCCTTTCATTGGATTTCCCAAAACTGACTCGGCCTCCAGTCAATATCATCTCTCTTCCCGGCTTTCCACTAACTCCGATACATAACTCATGTGAATACTACCTTACCAATTCACCAGAATAAATAATCATAAATTCAATAATATGTAACCCAAACAAAAGAACATTCAGCTCAACAGATATATATTCTTGTTAGAATTTAGAATAATTGGGGCTATCAAGTAGGCCACGTTGTTGGTACACACGTGACTACAAATTCTATACTTAGTTTCACTTCGGCAGTTGCTTGAATCAACGCGCTCTACAACCTCAATGACTGAGGGGTCATTATTTCCTTAATAATTCTGATATTTAATGAGCTATAGTAGATCGTATGAAGTTACCCCTAATTACCTTACCACTAGTCTGCATATTTCAATGCTTTGAGGTCTACTTCTCTCCTCAAATACTCGGAATGTTCCGTCTTGTGTGTTGATATATGCCATAATTTTAAAGTTAACTTGACACCAAGTTTTAGTAGTTATATGTTACCATAGGGACGGATTTGACCTACCGTCATCAAGCGAGTATTTCAAAAGTCTCATAACGGCAATATTATCAAAAATTATTTTTAAATTTTTGCCATTATCCGCTCTAGCTAGTTCGTTTCTGACGGCGGTGTTGGCGGTTTCTTCGGGAATCTCTTTAGTACTTGGGCATCTATAAACGCTTCCAGCAAAGACTGTTGCAAAAAGACCGAGCATAGAAGCAGATATCACTGAGTATCCGAACTTCATGTTGACGCTGACTTGTTTGGGAGTTTACTTTTTCTATAGTGTATTTAACGGGTGGGCTTTTGCGATTGAGCTTCAGGAGACGTCAAGAGCTGGTATTAAACGTGATACAAGTTAGATCAAGGTTGATTATTGGATACTTTCTCTCTCATAAGATCGAAGTGTGAAGGGATGGAGTTAATGAATGCATCAGTCCATCAAGTACTTAAAGTTTTCTAATTATTAATTTGAAAACAATTAAAAGTCTATATTTGGTATGCGTTAATTAAATGAACTTTATTTGCTACAAGCTATGGTTACTGAAGGAATATTCAAATGAGCCTTAGCAATTTGGTACGTTCAAAGCTTGTTGACTGAGCCAATTCTCTTAGATGAGATAGAGAGAGTGTGTGAGAGAAGGGCATATTAATCGTGCGATTTGAGTTTTAGAATGTCTACCACATTAGGCTCCTTTCTGGCCCAGGCCACTACTTATAGGTAATGTGATGTCCTGGGTCTGACTCAAACCAATTGACTCGACTATCTTCCGCATTGTAAGGACATGAGGTATAAATTTCCATGACATGGCACATCTCCTACGCCGCCAAATGATACGCTAATCCCAATTTTTTGACCCATTCGCCACATGAGATAGCCGGCAAAGACGGGCTCTTCACCTTCCGGTGGTGCTAGTGTAACCGCTATGTACGCTCTGCAGATGTGGGATAGCTATGAAGAATCGCATCCGGATGCAAGCTCGAATCCAGCACAAACGTGCCCATAATCAACAATATCTCATTAATATCGATCTTGCCACCCTCATGATAGTCCACCACCCCCATATTAATACCGACCTCCTCGCCTCCATGACTGATATTGGTGGTACTTCAACAGCAAATGGCTGATTACCTCCGAAATTTTCGGCCATGGCCTACTGCAAATGACGGTGCGTACAACCGCAGGGATAAAATTAAGTCATATATTACAAAGTTCGGTTTTTGGTGTATGCTGAACTGTTGCTCATTAAGATTATACATCTTGAAGAGGGACAGGCGACTGGGGCGTGGAATGAGCTGAAGAAGATTTCTTACGTGGAAATGATGGGTCTGATGTCTTCGAGGTCTTTCGACCTCGGAATGTTGGAGGGCGCCAGGACCGAGATTTCGGCTAATTAGACAGGAATGATTCTAGTGTTGACTAATCAACGGCACTCCTGTCTGGATATGGGACGACAAGGTAGTCGACGCAAGGCCACAGCATATATCACTAGTGTCCTGGTTAGGCGAGCATGTATTTAGATTCATAGAGGTACCCACAATAAATAGATTCAGGATTAGTCTTATACTTTCTATCTATATACCTACAGCATAACATTGTATTAGTCGTTTCACTGCCACTCACTAAATACATCATCATCCACTTCTCATTACTCCGAAATGTGACTCCCGCATAGCTCACAACCATAACAGTTCCTCAGGCGGCAAAATATGGCTGGGATAGGCCACGACATAGCAAATACGTTCTGTCAAGACTTTTTCAAGATTTAATCAAGACCTTCAGGGAAGGAGTGAGAAGAGGCTAGAAAGACAGAGGGTGAATTTCCCGAGGTACACACAAGTCTGCAGCGCCCAGCTAGCCGGCCCCTTCAAACTCTTCAGAAGAGTCACTTTGGCTTTTGAATAGGTCCTAATGTCGGTATTATGAGGCCCGTACCCAGTGGTCTTTACGATTTTCCTGGCTGCCAAACTCCCACAAATGGTCATCGTTTCGTTGGCTGGAGAGGGAAGATATGAAGGAAAAGGGGCCCCTCTAAGCTTAAGTTTGATTGAAGAGTTATGAGGGTTTTGCCAATTGCGGGTAGCAGTATGTGAGGCAAAAGACGAGATATACTACTAGATAGCTACCGTTAGCCTATAGATAGAGAAGAACTGCATGAAATATCAAGCTATACGCTGAGATAGTACAATAAAATTATAGTGATAAATCTGGTTCAATTCCGTCGAGACACACTTACGACAATCACTCGTGGTGAGTGTTTTTGTTTTTTTTGTTTGTAATTTTAAGGTCCTAAACTACTGCTCCCGGTCCGCTATGGGTACAAGACCGGTGGAGCCGGAAGGGATCCCTGTGTTCTTTACCACATCCCAACTCATTCTAACTGCGTGAAACCACTACCTAAATTGTAGCCGGTTTAAAACAAAAACAAATTCTAACAGTCAAAATTAGTAAACAGAGGAAATTCCAATTTAACGGACCAGTATCAGCGCTCCTCACCCTGACTCCTTCCCTTTCACGGCTTCCACGATAAATATTATTCTTCGTCCATGCTGAGAGCTGTGGACAAGGTCGCAGGTTGGCTTTTGAAGCAGCCAGTTTCCTGCACAAACGTTGAAAATTCTTTGAGGCATTCGGGCCCTAGAAGAATTTTAAGAAATTGTTGGTATGGGGTAGTTTCCCTTAGTCGTCGGGTATGACGAGTGTAAAGTCTGCAATGCATGAAATGCGTTGCTGTAGTCTCCTCTCCGCACGAACACTTCATGTTCGCGGTTGTTGTTGTTATTGTTGTTGTTTTATTAAAGTCCTAAGCTAAAGCTCTAAATCCACTATGAGTACAGGACCGATGTTCACACCCAGGACTACATCTAAGACATACCCAGCTTGGCTCCACCGCATGAACCACCACAAAACCAGAAGTCAGTTAAAAATATGCGCCGCCGCAAACTCCTTCTCCCAAAACCGACAAAAGAAAAATATAATTGTAAAGAAATTTGAACTGGAAGCAATCCTTTTCGCCTCGATTCCTGTTTAGTCAGGTTTAGTTTCCTGACGAGTTATATTCGATTTCCACTGTGAGTAGGAGATGGATACACAGGAGAATACCCAAAACAATCGGTATCCTGCGCAAATTGTTTGAAACTCTCGGAGCACTTAGGTCCGAGTAGCTTGTGAAATATCCATACAAAAAAAAAAAAAAAAAGAGTAGCTTGTGTAGGAAGGCACTGTGTGACAATGACCCTCTGATTCGACACTTGATGTTTGCGTTGAGTCGAAAAAGTATGAAGAGGGAGGGGGTAGTTTCCTCCTCACAGGTGTTATGACACGCTTATTATGGCAAGCAAGAACTCAAGGTTTAAAAGTTAATAAAGCTAAAGAGCAAATCTCTGTCTACAAATTACATATATAATGAGATTTAAGTGAGTAGTAATGAAAATTTTATCAGTGCTTCCACAACGCCAAATCTCCGTGGGTATCCTAATCCAACGCCATATCTCTATACTAGATCCCTAGTCACTTAACAACAGGTGCACTCTGAGATAGCGTGTGGATCGTTGAAGCAACGATGGGAAGCCGCGAAATTGCTGTGACCCGTACGGGCTGCAATGAGATTTCGTAACTGTAGTCTGGAAAGCCCCAGTTCTGGTGGTTTGCGACGGCGCATGAGCAGATCTAGCTCATGATACCGTGGCGGACAAGTTTCATTCCACCAGCTGTCGAGCAAATTTTGTTGCTGACATTGCAATTTTTGATGTAAAAGTGCTGTCCTGGTGGTTGCTGGCTCAGTTTCCACGCTGGGAAGCGTTTGAAGGACGGATTTGGCCGCTGCGTCTGCTTCTTTATTACCATGTATTCCCGAGTGTCCTGGTGTTGTAATGGAAGATTTATGGAGAAGCGTAAGTTATTAGGCTTGTATTTAATGTCACCTAGTGTTACGGCGTGTGGGGACTGAAATAGGATTTGCCGTCTGCTGAAGATATCCTAGTAATGACTAGGCGAATAAGTACGAGTCGATATAGATAGGTACGGTTAGGGGTGTTAAACTGCTCGGGCGAGGCACAAAAGATTAGGACTGAAGAACGAGAGATCGAGAGGTCGAGACGAGTAGTATAATTATAGAGACTATGAGGATATAAGATTGAGAAGCTGAAGAACTACTTTAGAGTAACTCCAGCTTCCTTAAGTATAACTAATTACGTGCTAGATGTAAGTGAGGCTTTGAAAGATTATGTCATGGTAAGCCCCTCCAACTCTAATTATCAGATTTTTCTCGGATATCTTCTCATTGAACCTTTTCTTGAGAACCTTCTCCTTGAACCTTCTCCTTGAACCTTCTCCTTGAACCTTCTCCTTAAACCTTTTACTTGAACTTTCTCCTTGAACCTTCTTCAAGGATGCCTGGCCATAACACCTAGTGAAGCCAGTTGGGAGATTGAAGAGTCTGAAAACTGTAGTGGAGAGTTGTTGATTAAACCCACTTAGTATCAGAGCGCTTTTTAAACTAATTACTACATCTAAGTGAATGACACGATTCACTTGTTTCTGCTAAATAATTGGGAGGCTGGTCAGTGTATGAGTCGTCATGAATATGGCTAGTAATAATAGAACCTTATTACGTTCCGTATTATGCGACTCTTCATTGCCAAGTAGCGCCAATTTCAACACCAGGTACCCATTTTATTCTTACCTGAGCTGTTCCACATAGTTCGCGAAATTTTCGTACTTCCTCGTGGTTGGTCGAGAACCTGCTCGTGCTCAGTGCATTTATCGCATGTCAACTATCCGTCAACACATTGATGCGCTGCGTCGTTCCCTGTTAGACTCTATGAGTCAATTGAATAATGAATGAAGTAAAAGTAAAAAGTGTCAATTAATTCCTGGCTGCCATTTCTCTTACTGATACTGTCTAGATTATGTACGTCTAGAAAATGGCAAATGCTCTATGTGTCCCCAACTTGTCCCCATAGACCAAGTTTCTCATGGTTTGGAACAAAACATCTCTAGTCAGAACAGATAGAGTTCTTATTGCTACGGCCCAAGCGAAATACCTTTTTCCGAAACAAGTAACTCCAAGCTTTGTAAACCTAACTCCTTAAACTTTATATCTGACATTAATCGCCTTCAAACTATCCACAGTTTGATATTCCCTTCGCTTGGTATTCTTTCCCTCTTAGGTAATCCAATGCTACTTTTGGTGCTTCCTGTTCCCCCGTAATCTCTGCGTCCAAGGCCTCTCCACTGTAACGGCTGGTAAGCCGATTGGTCCCTGTAGCGCATGTTGGTCAACATGAGCCTGGCCTAACATTGGTAGCGCACGATTGATCGACATCAATGCGCGGATATATGATGCCACTCAACAGAATATCAAGGCATCGCCATTTAGTTTGGCAGGGCAGCAGTATTGGACCATACAGTTACAACACATGTGAAGAATCCCACTGGACCCGAGACGGAGGGACTGTGCCTCAAACACACAGACAATGTAGATATATATATATATGTTTAGATAGAGTCTGAAGTAGTTCTCTCTTCAGAATGATAATTTACATACTATCAACCACATAGTTGCACCAGCGCCTGTCCCTTGATCCGTGACATCCACCGTGCTTTATGCCACTTCCTTTTTGTCGGTTCATAGGTGAATGGCGTTCGGATAAATGGCTTGACTTGGATATGTACTTCTGTAAGGATTAGTCAATGTATCACGTGACCTGGCTCGGGCGCCAAGCTCCAACTTGTAATTTAGATAATAGTGCTTGAGGAAAGAGAAGAGGGGAGAATAGATAGAATGATAACACTTGTTTATAGCACTTTTGAGGCATTGAACCAAGTGAGCCCCGCTGTACCAACACTTTTAGAAAAGTTTTCCCATCCAGCTTTAGCACAAACCCCCAAGCTGAGCGTCCCTTTTTTGTGCTGGCTCGGTTGAGTTGTTAGGAGACAGGGGAACGGAGGATGGGCTGCTGGATTAGGAAAGGGTGGAAAATACAGGCTGGTGCACAGACGCTATTCATGTACTCTACAATCTCTTCACCTGCCGAGTTTAGTGAATTAATCTATCCATATATTATCATACTTCACATCATTCTTTAGATGATATTATCAATCGTCGGCATGCACATCTAGCATCACCTTCACAGATCACCATTGTCAGTAAGAGTTCACATTTGATACCTACTGACACCCATTTGGCCACAGTGATACGCAATCAGTGTCCATCGTGCCATCACCCAGCGTGAGCGCGCCATCTCCACGACTCACCATTGCACATGAGCACGTGTAACTCCACCGACGGACAGCAGAGTCATAATTTCCATATACCTCACAGCTCATAACCACAACACCCTTTCCCTCCGATGCTCCGTCCGAATAAGCACAGATTTCTGACTTTGGCACATTAGTGATCCAAAGTTTACAGGCTTCTATTTGTTGTAAAGGTAAGAGCTTACGGAGGTTAATTAGCAGAAGTTTTACAGATGATTACCGATGAATCAATGCGAACTGCTGATATATTTGATATTCAGAACTATGAGGATTTCGGAGGTAGAAAGAGCTAATTATATACACATCTGAGGTAGCTAGACTCTCGCCTTAATTGGCCAAAACAGTATCACGGAATATTCTAGTATCCTCCATCTGGTAGTACTATCTAGAAACACTTTCTATACAGTGCTCCATTGTTCCTCTACTCATCATGGAGCTACCTGGAAAGTTTTTCCTTACCCTCAGTGATCATTACCCTTGTGTATCGTAATCCTAGGCATCACCAGCACAACACTATTCGGCCTTTTCTCGAGCCAGCCTTCGATCCCGGCCGCGATTGATAAAATAGTGAGGCAAGAGGTTCCGCAGCCTCTGCTTCTGATAGCTGTCTGTAAACACGCTGGGCCCGTGATATTTGAATTTCAGGACGCGCAGATTTTCGGTTGTGCTTCTTGTATTTCCGCGTACCAACATTTGGGAAAACTACAGCACGGATCCTGAGCGGATGGCGGTCATCAAGTGTGCATCCTGGCAGAGAGACGAAGTCGGTTTCCTTCGAGTATGATTTTCCTGGTTGGAATTCTCCCTTCTCTATGTAGTACGGCGTTGGGAGTTGTCCTCATTACCGGTAGAGCTGATCTAAGACCCATTAAGACAGCCTTATCAATCATGCTACATAGGCCTGCAGTGGGCAATGTGACCATCCCTCTTACTGTTGGGCGTCTGAGGCCAGGCCACCAGACGTCAGCTTTGTATGTTGCAATGGGGATGATACACGTGTCGATGGCACAGCTGTCCGCCACAAGAGACATACACGTCTCATTTTTTCTCCACGTCCGCCACAACGCATTCCACCTACGGTATTTTACTGCCGCACTTATTTCTCAATCACTCATGCCGCCCCAGTCCTCCGCAGAGGCTGGCCCCTGCCCCCCCCTCCCTACTCAATGCTCGACGCGTCAAGACGTCGAAATGGTCCTGAACGGGCCACAACATCCATCTCTTTCACCCACTCAACAATTCTTAGAGCCAATCTACGAGGCGAGTCACCAAAACTCACCCAATAACTCAACTCTGTCGCTTCAAATTGTCGCGACCGAATTCCTTGCCGAACAGAGCAGGATATTCCAGACGCGCTCTGCACAAGCGGAGCGCTTTATCATCGGGTTCTGCAAGCTGCTGGAACCAGTCACTGACGAGAGACTTCGGAAACTCTTTGATCAGGACTTATTGGCCCTTCAGGGCAAGATCTTGGAAATTCTGTGGGGCAACCCATCTCAAGTTGACGCCTACGCCCCCCAAAAGACTGCAAGCGGCCATACCAACCCACCAAATCCGGTTCAAGTTACGGAGTCTCCTAAACAAAGTCCTGCAAGCGTCACACGTTCAGTGCTGATCCTCGCCAGAGAAAATAACAGACCGGCACCATCAAAGCCGTCTGCCACAACAGCAACTCTCTGTGGAAAGAGATAAAGGATCACTTAAAGCAAAGCGGAGAAGAGTGAATTGATTATTTATTTATTTTTAAATAGGTATCAATAAAGACCATAAAAACCTTCGTAAGAATATAATTAAGTAAAACAGTGAGAAGTAGTAAGCAATTATTTACGCTGTGTTCTCTTGTCATAGAAGTAGAGCCACACTAGTACCTATTCGTGCAAATCTTACAGGGGAGATGGGACGAGTATAAATAGTGGATGTAGGGATTGCGTTGGGAACCCTTACGTAATGAAGGTAATTGTTACTAATCGGACTATACTTCATTTTCCAACACTCTCCAGCCTAACCAGGGCTCGAAAACAAACAACAACAAAAACACAGAGAAATCTTGGACCGAGGTGTTGGGAAAAAGAAACAAGCCAGCAAACCAAGCGGCTCCAACGTACACACCCAAGACAGTACTGATGAGGCCCGTCCCCACGCTGAAGTCTAAAGCTCCAGCAACAAACCCCCAACGACCTGACAAGCGTATATTCTTGCGCCTCAGACCTGACCACCCGTGGAGACGCATGTCACCCCACTTTGTAAAAATTAGCCTAGCTAGCAAGCTGCGTCTGGCCAACTCGACCATCAAACAGGTCACTGTCTTGAACTCAGGGTTCGCAATACAAGCCGAAGGGAAAGGAGCTAGAGGTGCACTTATTTCAGGAGGAGCCACATTAGATAGCTCAGAAATGAAATTGGAAGCTGTCTCCAACTGGATATCAGTCCTGGCACCGAATATTCCAGACAAGATTTACACTGTGGAAGGGCCCACTATAGTGACACAAGAGATGGTAATAGAAGAAGCAGCTCTCAAAACAGGAGTTAGACCAACCAAGATTTGCTCACGAGCAGAGCGCTGCTCCCGCTGTGGCTCAATTGAGCACAAAGCTACTGAGTGCAAACAGACCGTTCCAAGGTGCATCAATTGCCACGGGCCACATGCTGCAAATGAGCCTAACTGTATGGCTAGGCCGACACGGGCTGGTGGTAAGACGGTGCAACACACAAGGGACCAGCTGTCGGTGATCCGCGAGCAGGGTCAAAAAGAAAGGAATGCTTCGATCAGAGAGATGGAAGCAAAGCAGAAAGCCACCGAGGCTACTGCTAAAAATGAAAATAGAAACGTTGCTCAATGCCCGTAAGGGACCACAACCCAACCGAGCTACATACAACCGCAACAACAATATTGTTCCTCTGTGCCAATTTGGGCAGAGGAGACCCCGCTACGGACATCATCCTGCAATCCGCTTGGGATTCAGGAACCGATGTCCTACTTATCCAGGAACCCTGGACCCAATAAAAGGACAGCTTCTGGCTCACCAAGCCGCATCCCGGATTCGATAGGCATTTGCATCCCCGTGTCGCTGCCAACTCTTCAAGGCCACGCTCCCTCATCTACACGCGAAATAGGATTAAGTGCCAACAGTAAGCAATCTGCGAGGCATCACCAGATCTCACTGCAGTAAAGGTAGAAGAGGTCATATTTGTCTCCGTATACCGAGCTCCTAGAGCAGACCTTATGCTGCTACTATCATGGGCTCCATCTGGGTCTACAGTTATTGGCGGAGACTTCAATGCTGTTTACACCGACTGGCAGCCAATGGCTACTAGGCTACACGGTGACGGCCAGGTGCTCACCGAGTGGATGTTCGGGCACGGTATGGGCCTATTTTCCACACCGGGGATCCCAACACACAATCTCGGAAATGTTGGAAATATCGCGCAATGAAATGGGCGCAATATTCATGGAACGAAAGTAGAAGTTGACTAAAAGAGTGTCGTGTTCGGATTACAGCTAAAAGTGTGGGAAGTGTGCGCTACAAGTATAAGTGTAAGCGACACAGAGCCTAAGCCACAGCATAAACGAGTGTGGCGCCATCTAGGCATAGAAAACCCCCAATAACCTCCTTGCGCCCACGCCATACAGCCGCTCATATATCCAATAGGTAGCCTGAAGCGCTACCATATTACCTGTTCCAACCTCTTAAATACACACGAGATCGTGTCGGGAACCTAGACGAAATGGAGGGCCCGTACGTCCACAACACTCCGTGTCTCCATTTCCAATAGGAAACACACTCGACCTAGTCTGGTCTAATGCTGGTGCCCTTGCAGATGTCTCGATAGAGCTTGACTCAACATCGGACCACAGAACGCTTGCAGGAGACGTTCCCCGCCCGAACTCGAAAGCCAGAGCTGTTATCAAAACTGGCCAACCGGTGCGAGTGACAGATGACGCCCTCGAAGACTTCGCCAAGGTACTAGGTAGGTGGGCCCATGGAATAGGGATGCAGCCTTGTCAAATTGGAGCGTAGGCGTTTGACCTGAAGCGGAATAGAAGGGCGAGAGGAGGTCGGATGGATCGCTAGAGATGGCTGAAGGTCTACTGGAGATTACCAGAAGGAGCTAAAGGTTTGAAAGGTGGGTAATATAAATTGCTAAAATGTCTAGAGGTTCGAGTGGGTACTGATGGTAACTAAAGGTACAAAAGGTAACTGGAGGTGACTAGAGGTAATCCGATGTTATCCGATAATGGTGGTTGTGACAGAAAACTAAGCAAAGAGAACTTCATATCTACAGACCATGCCATCATATATATACCTGCCCTCCTTCCACTAGCTCATCATAACATAGACCTTAACCAAGTATCAACACAATACCATGTGTCAAGGACTGTGCTGTTGTCATAGCAACATAGAAAGAATGGTAAAATTATATACTGAAGGAAGGATCGGAAGAGGAATCCTTACAAGCCTATAGTCTCAACAAGTGCGGTGGACAACCTTGCGCACAAACTGGTTCAACCCATCAGCAATGCTGTCAGGGCTACCGGAAGACGCGGGAGAGCGAAGAATGGTAGGACGGCACCTTGGTGGACGTTGGAATGCTCACAGGCCAAACGTGAATACAAGATATTCAGGGACGAAGAGAGCAGAAAGGATTTCAGTCGCATAGTCAAAAGTGCGAAACGCCAATACTGGCAGCGAAAGTTCTCGGAAGCTACAACTGACATCGACATGTATCAGATGGCACGTTGGGCTAAACCGCAACCTACATCTGCTGCTCCGCCACTCCAAACTCCGGCTGGTTTTTTCTCGGATCCAGGAAAGCGTGCAATTCTATTGCGCGATCTCCTTCTCGGCCGGTTCGCCAGCCAAAACGACGTGGACACCGAACACCTCAAGCCAGGACGCGGAAACCTTCCATGAGTCTCTAGCGTCACTGATGAAGAAGCCAAGTGGGTCACAACGGCCTGCCTGAATAAAGCCCCTAGAGCAGACACAATTTCTGTTCGTCTTCTTAGGACAGCCTGGCCGTCAACTGGACAAGCAGTGAGAGTACTCTTTGAGGGCTCACTTCAACTGAACCACTTCCCGAAGGCATTCAAGCTAGCGGAAGTAATTCTTCTCCCCAAACCTGGCCGCAATCTCAGTACAGCTAAAGGATGGAGGCCCATTGCACTACTCTCCTCTCTGGGCAAAGGTCTTGAGAGACTAGTCGCAAGGCGCATGGCCTACACCGCCATTTCGCACAAGGCTGTGCCGCAGCAGCTTTTTGGAGCACTCTCCGGTAGATCAGCTAATGACCTTGTCTCATGCGTTATCCAAAATGTGGAACATGCAATGAAGAGGCAGAAGAAAGCAGTCCTTGTCACTCTGGACGTACAGGGGGGATTCGACGCTGTACTACACGGAAGGCTGCTGCAGTGGATGAACAAAGTTGGGTGGCCGAAATCAGCCATCACTTGGATAAAGTCTTTCCTGACAGAACGATCTGCCCGCATCAGACACGAGGACGGAGTAACAGATCCAATTCACCTAGAATGCGGGCTGCCACAAGGATTGCCCCTATCCTCAATTCTCTTCCTCCTCTACATGGCCGAAGTCGTGGGTGTTGTGGTTATGAGCTGTGAGGTATATAGCAATTATGACTCTGCTGTCCGTCGGTGGAGTTACACGGGCTCATGTGCAATGGTGAGTCGCGGAGATGGCGCGCTCACGCTGGGTGATGGCACGATGGACACTGATTGCGTATCACTGTGGCCAAATGGGTGTCAGTAGGTATCAAATGTGAACTCTTACTGACAATGGTGATCTGTGAAGGTGATGCTAGATGTGCATGCCGACGATTGATAACATCATCTAAAGAATGATGTGAAGTATGATAATATATGGATAGATTAATTCACTAAACTCGGCAGTTGAAGAGATTGTAGAGTACATGAATAGCGTCTGTGCACCAGCCTGTATTTTCCACCCTTTCCTAATCCAGCAGCCCATCCTCCGTTCCCCTGTCTCCTAACAACTCAACCGAGCCAGGACAACAGTGGGGGGCAGTAGTTGGAGATTTGGCTATACAGATGATGTTGCTATCCTCGGAATAGGTTCGACACCAACCGAAGCTGCAGTAGCTGTCCAGCAAGGAGTCGATGAAGTCCTAGGGTGAGCTGCTAATAATGCCTTCTCTTTCGACCCAGATAAGGCCGAAGTAGTCTACTTCGTCGGTCCCAGATCCAGGGGTCACGATCTTCCGGCTATAAGGGTAGGCACTCGCGATGTACAAGCATCCAACGATATCCGATGGCTCGGGGTCGCCTTGATCGCGGTCTGACCTTCGAAAGCCACGTCGCAAAGTGGATCAGGAAAGCAATGCGGCTAGTGCAACACTTCCGGCGACTCACTCAGTGTACTAAGGGACCAAGGCCCGACTTACTAACCACAGTGATCCGTACGGTAGCTCTACCAGTCGCGTTGCACGCAGCGGAATCGTGGTACCCGGGGCCAACCAGGGAAACATTTCGGGGTGTCGCGCGAAATTCATGCAAGAGACAATGCAAAGTTATTGACCAAACTTCTGCCTTTGGAATTCGCGTGGCTCTACCAACCTGGCGCACCATGCCAATCGCAGCCCTGAAAAGGGAGACTGGCATTCCACCTGCACATATTCTGCGCGAGGAACGCAGGCTCAAGAAGTCGCACGAATCCGGAGACTGGATGATTATCACCCGCTCCGACTTCAGGCCATGGAAAGCACTGACAGCGCTCGTCACCGACTAGGACTAAAGATATGCAACAAAACTAGACTTGGTCTGGATCGAGTTCATGATTCGAGGGTCCAGAGGATGTACCGAATTCTACCAGAGGCTGAACTTCCGCCACCGCTCCGACCTCCGGTACCCCCTCTGCTAATTTCCTGCTGGACAAGCAAGAAAGAGACTGCCAAGTTCATAAGAGAGTGGCTACCTACACTTCCACCCGACTGTCTCTGCGTTTACAGTGATGGTTCTGGGGCTTCAACCGACAGAGTGTCATGGGCCTTTGTGACTTTTATCAGGGGTACAGGCACGGCAATCTAGCAAAGCGGCTCAGGTAAATTTACCAACGCGGAGGTTCATGGAGCTTTGGCTGCTCTAGAAGCAATCACTGCCAGCAATCGAGATCGAGGACGCAACGCTATCTACATCCTGCTCGACAATTCTGCGGCTGTTAAAGCTTTACTGACAGGAACAACGGGCTCATCATCCTGGCGTATCCAAAAGTTCGTGAAACTGGCCGCGGGATCTGCCGCACCTGTAAAAATAGGATGGATCCCACACCACGAAGGGCTAGCAGTAAATGAAATCGCCGATGAACTCGCTCGAAGAGAGCTTAACTCGCCGGACAACTCTAGCACGACACATGGTATGATGACCCTCGCCTCATCTGGACGGAAAGCCCGTGAACTGGCCAGGCAGATGTTGACAGACTGGTGGCACTCGAATCGCCCCAAACATTACGCCGACCTTGAACTCGAGATGCGGCGCAAGAAACCGCCAGAACTAGCGCTACCTATAGCGGTCTACGCCCGCTTAATCGCTGCTCGAACTGTACATGGGGACTTTGCTGTTAAGGGAGTACAGTTCGTAAGGAAGCCGCGATTAGATTCTTTGCCCCAACAAGTCGCCAACTGGATTTATCACTAGCGTTCTCTGTGACATAGTATTAAAAGCCTAGTAAATCCTGTAGTTAGAAAGAACAAGGAAATGAACATAGATACGATTTCATTATAGAAGTACTCAACTGACACCGTGCTCCCATCAATTGTGATCAATATTTAACAATATTTAACATTTGCAGCATATCGTCGCCACTTCAACCACACTGACGCCAAACTCTACTGCGAGTGCGGGAGGGAAAAATCAATTGGTCACCTTGTCCAGTGTCGAAAAGCACTGGCAACTTGGCGGCTGAAAAGCGGAAAGCGTGGGGCGCCGGCTCTGGAAACGATGCTCGGATCAAGGGGATGGCAGCTGTTCAGGGACTACGTCCAGGAGAGTGGAATATACGCGGAGGCTAGTCGGGGGATGGCAGGTATACCTGTGACTCGGAGGTGACAGAACGGAAGCCCAGGTGGTTTGGCATGGACAGAGGGATAGGAATCGAGGCTCAGGCGCGTGGTGGCTGAGGCGGAACAATGGAAGGGAGATTGTTTAAGTTTTTCTTTTGTAATGCGGGATTTCGCGTGAAAGTTTTTGTTTTGTTTTCAATTCTGGGCTGCTGAATTTGTCAGGGTTCAACATATAGATGCATTTTGGCATGGTTCCGGTCATTTAGGTGAGACGAGGCATTTGTACTATACGGTAGTTAACCTGATCCGGCCCGACCCCACTCGTGCTCAAGCTCCAGTAGGAGTGCCACCGTAGTTACTTCACCTAGCACGTTAATGAGCAAAAAAATGCACAATTCGAGAAATTCGAAAATTCAAAAATTCCCTTTTTCCCATTTTCTATTCCCATGATCTCTTCTGTGCTTGACTTCTCGAATTGTTAACCGTCGCGAGGTATATAAAATGCCTCCGGTGAGAAAAAATCTTCCCGATCAAGAGATGACTGATTCTGAACCGATCAGAGCAGAAAACAATGGTCCCAAGACCAAAACCCCCGTCAAGCTGGCCCCAGTGGCAAGCAGCTCCAGGAAAGGAAAGGAAGTTGTTCGAGAAAAGACAACCGAGCGTGCAGAATCATCTGCAGGAAACAATGCTGTGCCAGCCTCTAAAGACGCAGCATCGAAATCAGCAATGGAGTTTCCACCAGAGCTGCAATCAGTGATGGAGGCCGAAAAGCGTCGCACGACGCAAATAAACGCCCGACTCGCAATCTGCTCGACTGCAATCAGCGGCGTCGAAGCAGCACTTTCGCCTCTTTCGATTGGCGATAATAAAGAATTTGTAGACGGAATCAAAGTCTATCTTCGAGCAGCCATCGGCCAGTTCGTACAATCTGGCCCTGGGAGCACACCACCAGTTCTCCCTGCTCGCCCCGCCAACTCTCTTCCGCCGAGGGCACCAGAAATAAGGGTTCCTAACCCTCCAACAACCCAGGCTCCGGCCCCAAAGACAACTTGGGCCACCGTAGCTCGGGTAGGCCTAGCCCGCAGCGCTGGGCCATTGACAAAAAAGGCAGCACCACCCGCCCCCAAAGCAAAGAGTGCCAACTCGAGGACAAAAGCCGATTCACGACTTTTTCTGCGCCTTAACTACTTCCAACCCCACCGTCTCCTCTCCCCAGCTGGCAGTAGATCAGCTGTGTCTCTGGCGCTGGGAACCGCTGCTAATGATATTACGTTGGTTCAACGGGTAAAGACCGGTTTTGCTATTACAGCAAAGAATGAAGCTTCTCGAAAGGAGCTCTTGGATTCCTCCGCACTGCGGAGAGATCCAGAAATACACCTGGAACCAGCATCAAATCTAGTTGCTATGCAAATTGCCACCGTTCCGGAGACAATTCGAACACTTGCTGGCCCAATCGCCGTGACGACAAAGATGGTTGCCGACGAAGTCACGCGAGTGACCCAGTTGGTTCCCTTTCTGGTTCGTCCTCATGGGACTAGCAAACCAGGGGCGCCCTACTCAAATTTGCAAGCGCTCTTTCCCCGAGTATCCGCTCCTCGACCTGGATTCCGCCTTTTCGACGACTCTGGAGCTGCAAAGCTCTTCCGACCTCGTCGCAAAATCAAATAATGCAAACGGTGTCTTGAATTTCACGCCACCCGTGGTTGTTCCCGCGCTCCAGCTTGCTGGAAATGTGGATTTAATATGCACTCAGAATCAGAGTGCAAGGCCCTCACCCGGTGTCGAAACTGTGGGGGACCTCACCGATCGGATTCCCGGGCCTGCTTAGCTAGACCCAGCAAGTCCGGACCGGTGACAAAAGGGCAGCTCGCGCGGATCCGCCAGATCCAGCAAGGGGAGTTCGCGAAAGTGGCTCGATTGAGGGCTGCAGCCAAAAGGGCCGAAGAGGCAACTATGGCCTCAACGAAGGATGTCTCGATGGCCGAGGGATCGGGTTTCGGAATCCTGGGATCCGAAGAAGAAATTTGAGGGTACAGCAACCCTCGGTGAAGTCTACAAAAAGCTTCACTATATATAGCAGGATACCAGCTGAATTCAGGGTATCTGCGAACTAGTCTTTCGCTCTCAGCGAAGATAAGAAAAAGTCACGTGGAAGATGTGGCAGGAAAGGGAACGGGCGAGAAGCGCGGGATCCGGACCAAACAGTATTTCTTCCAAATTTGATTTCAGTTTTTGATTTATGTTTTTGATTTATGTTTTTGATTTATGTTTTTGATTTTAGTTTTGCTGTTAACTTCTACAATTTCAGTAGAAGTTCATGCGGTTGGAACGAGTTGGGCCTGTACGCAGTGATCCAAGCCGGCTCCACCGGTCCTTGACCCAATGTGGAAAAGATAGCGTTAGCTTAGGACCAAAAGTTATAAAAAAAATAAAAAAAACAGACTCTGTAGGGCAAGCTAGCCAGTCTGACTATCTGGTCTGTGTGGACCCCCGCAGTTGCGGCACTTGGTGTGTGCCTTGCACTCTGCAATGAAATGCATAGTTGAAGTGCAATTCCACCAGGCTGGGGCGCGCGAGCAGCCCCTGGTGCGGTGGAATTGTGGGCATATTTTGCCCTAGTTGATGCTTTGACGAGGCTGGTGATGGACTGCAATCCCAGAGTCGTCGAAAAGTCGGAAACCTGGCCGAGGGATCGATGCTTTTTTTAAAAAGGCCTACCCATGACTGGTATGGGGCTCCTGGTCGGCATTTCCCATGTGGGCGAACTTTTACCGGAACAGCCTTGATGACCCTGACTATCTCGTCTGTCACCATCTCTTCTGTCACGATAACTCTACGCATTATTGTCTTAATTGCGACTGGGACCGTCGCTATTCTAAGGGAAGCTAAGTCCGAGGCTTTCTCCAGTATTGCATCCTGCTGGGCGAGGGATCCAGCTAGGCTTAGCATCAGCGCGCGTGCTTCTTGGTTTTCGACTCTGATTCTTTGTTTTTACCTCATTTTATTGTCCTGTCTGAGTCTATGGCTATGTAGCACATGCAGGTCATCTCTGCCTACTGGCCATGGATACCTATACCAATTGTATATCCCCTTCTATGCCTCACATACAGCTCCCCTCAAACAGTACCACCCCTCACAAGTCCTCATTCGATCATACACTTTGAGAGGCCCTTTGTCCTTCATTAACTCCCCTCTCCAGCCAACAAAACGATGGCCATTTGCGGGTGTATGGCAGCCGGGAAAATTTGGAAAAACCACTGGGTGCGTGGCTCTTCTAATACCGACATTAGGACTAGATCCAAAGACATAGTGACCCTTCCGAAGCGTTCGAAGATGCCGGCTAGCTGGGCGCTGTAGACTTGTGGGTACCTCGGAGAATTCACCCTCTGCCTTTCTAGCCTCCTTCCAACTCCTTCCCGAAGGTCGTGCTGAAATGTCAGAAAAGTCTTGACAGAGCGTGATTGCTGTATGGTAGCTTAGCCTAGCTTCTTTTGTGCCATCCAGGGCTCTGGGAGGGCCATTCACGCACAGACATAAGAAGCCCTCCTGGCTAATTAGCCGAAATCTCGGTCTTGGCGCCCACAAAAAATCCAGAGTTGAAAACTCGAAAAGACCTGTCCCAGCATGATCTTCAAAAACCCGTTTTCTCTATCGCTCCACACCTCAGTCGCCTGTTCTTCCTCAAGTTGTTTATCTCATTAGAGCAACAGTCCCACATAAGCCAAGACCCAGGCTTTGTATTTTTCGACTTGATTTCCTCCTTGCGGGTATGAATAGCATCGTAAATATGTGGTGAGAGATGGCTGGAGATTAAAGGGGCTAGCTCCTGTATGCAATTGGAGCAACTTCTTTATTGGTCGTTGAGGCGAGACGATGCGTGGTTAGAGAGAGGTTGAGGACTCAGATGATAATGAGAGGCATTGTTGAGAAGTCGTCGAATAGAGATGTATTTAAGGTTGTTTTCGGCTTCGATTCGGATGCGATTCTTCTTGGCTATCCTAGATACGCAGAGCATACTGAGCATTTACACCGGCACCACTGGAAGGTGAAGAATTCGTCTTTGCCGGCTTCGGCTTTGATTGTGAAGCCAGTTGGCACACGGTAGACATGCTCAATTTTTGTTTGGGAGATTTCGAGCATTTGCGTAATTGCTTCTTTAACACCGAAAAGTGAGAGTGTTCGCCAGGAATATTCTTTTTCGAGGCGGAGAAACAAACGTTCGTCTTATTGAAAAGCTGAGGGCGATGGATATGGAGACGTCGCCTTGTGAACAAAATACTGATAGATATGGGAGAATTCAATAGATCACTTGGACAGAGTGAGATGATTCATTGATAGTGAATTATATTTGTGGATGATGGATGTAGATACTGAAAGTAAAAAGGCCCTATCTATATACAGGAGTTCCTACCCTTATTCCTCTACATGTTATTGTCTATGATAGCTAGAGAGACTACAATGGTGTCCTCATTGTAGTGAACACGTTGATGTTAGTGTGTAGCGACCAGGAGGCAATAGTGATAGACTCTAAGGGGTTAACTTTGCTGGTGCACAGTTATCCCCTAATGGTGTGTGCAGTTATGAACTCAGATTTTTACAATATGTCTTGCAAGGCCGGTTTTGTTGGTCCGGTTGGATTTTGGGCCGTTTGAGTCGAGGTTGCCGCCTTGTGCATTGTCTGCGCGACTTTTGTAGGTGCCGGGAGCGTCTGTAGGCTATTACGGGTGATCGAGGCCCAAGTGGTTTAGGCCTGGTGCACTTCGGCTGGAATCGCTTCGCGTTGTGGCTCACTTTGCTTACCAGCAGCATATTCTGCGGTCTTGCAACTAATAGTCTGGCTTTCGGGGCGTGGGGGAAATGATGGGAGGACTGTTCCCGGTCCCGATATCATGAATTGAGCTATTGCAGCTCTAATGTAGACTTGCATGGAATCTATAAATTGAACACTCGACCCTTTGGATAAGGGGGAGAGAGCATTTTCGATACCGTTTATTGCAGCCGTGCAAATTTTTACATTTTCCGCAGTTTTTGCGGCCCGGCGTTCCTCAGCCTCAATTAAGACTCTGAGTTTGGGGGGGCATTCCTCCGTCTGCCTGCATTCTCTTTTTTTTTTTTTTTTTTTTTGAATCATTGTGTATTCAGCTATCTAGCTATGACAAATAAAGGGTTCTGCCTGCGTTCATTTTCACCGTGAGGAGAAGGATTCTCTTCTGTGGTTCCTGGTGTATGTTCCGGGGGGTATGGGGTAGATGGTGTACCTTTTGCCTTGTTAACATCTGCAATCGCAGCCCGGTTCATAGCCGGCACAGCGACTTCAATGAGAGGAAGTATATGCTGCCCAGTAGTCGCTGTCCCTAAATTTTTGCGGCTCGTCGCTGCATTTTCAGCTCCGGTCGCATCTGGCTTGAAGTCATTTGAGTTGGGTGGGTCTTTTTTTTACTACTTGAGTCACGGACTATCTAGCACATTGGGCTTCTTTCTGACCCAGGCCACTCCTTGTACAGTGCTCCTTGCCTCTCATGTTTCTTGAAAGATCATTGATATATTGCCCGTGATGAATAGCCATTCAGCTCAGTGTTTACCTATGGAATTCGGCCACCTTTTCCACGGAACCTTCTACCCAAAAAAAAAAAAAAAAAAAAAAAAAAAAAGGTAGCAATGAAAACTGCGTGCGTGGAAAAAATCTCAAAAAATCTATAACACCATCCAGATGAGGCTTAGGCACCGGGATCACAAGAGGTGCACATATTCACCTATATCTTCCTTCTTTATAACATAAGAGGCCAAATGGATTCAATCTACCATCTCCGTATCGGCTGCTGGGTAAGCTCCGGAAACTTATCGCATAGCTATTGCTCCATGATCAAGGGTTGGTGATGAGTAGGGCTCCGACCCTACTATCTGATCTGATCGTGGTTAGCTTCATGATAATGGTGATAGGGGAATGTGTTGAGAGATGAAGATGATACAAACCGCGAAAGCGACTGTGAATAATCATCATAGTGAGGACGAAAGTGTTACTCTAACTCGGCTCTGCAAGCTCTTCAGTGAAAGCTGGAAGATCGCAGGAGATACCGTTAATAGGTAATGTGTTTTCGTCTCTCCCAGTCAAGTAGTGATTCGGTGGAAGAGCAATCGTCAAATTTGGAATAAATTGATGTGCGGCTCTGCGCTTACTAGTGCGTGTACGGATGGGAAGGTTGTTGTTCGATAAAATGCCTTAGGGAGAATTAATCTTGCTGATGTACATTCAGGTCGTTCATATGGTTGAGAGAAACGGCTTGCGCTGTTATTTATAGGATGCCAAGGAATGATGGAGATATTCAGATCGCGAAGCATGAGACGATTGAAGTCACCCTTTCATAGCTAGATAGATACATTCGCTATTTCAATTCGACCCAAAAAATAGTTGAAGTTTCAATTGAATGGTTGTGTGTTTGTAAGTTTAGCCTCTAGGTTTCGGGCTAGCCCACGTTGTTTCGTTGGTAATCACATGCTAAAGGCTTACCTGGTATACGAGTGATAATTCAGACGAATCTTTGGTTACTCAATTTTGGATATCAACGGTTAAAACAGCATTCTAGCCAAACCGTTCTGGTTGGTAACCACAATATTAAATACTGGAGGCCACTGCCCTGGCGAAAAACTATATTATTAATAGATTGATGGTAACGAAAATAACGGAGTAGTTGTATGAAAATCCGATGACGATTGATATTTTCAACAATGCGTTGTGAAGCGACGGTAGCAAATGTGTGAGCATCCTTCCCAGAAATTAAATCAGCTACCGGGGCTCTGTCATACCAATATAAGTTATATATGCAATGTACTGAGATAATAGCAGAATTCTATGTGAACCCTCCTTAAACATAATCAACAGTAATATTAATAAGAGCCGAGTCCAAAGCAGTTTGGCAATGCAAATACGAAGAGGGCACATGGGGCTTAATTCGTATTTACACAGAAGAAAAGTACCCGGAGTATTAGGTCCAGGTTGTCCATGCGGCCACCAATCACAGAACTCCAAGCATATGATTATGTCCAGCCCTGATGGTCAAATGGTAGAGCTGAGATCTGGAGAGAAGCCAAAGATCGATCCTACGAAGCGATGATAAACAATCCTGGAGATATAAAAAGGTTAACACAGTGGATCCTAAATCATGGTTGGATAGATCAATTTCAGATGACAAAAGCGGTCGAAATACTGCTGAGGGAAAGGAAAAGGTCAAATATTTCTTGGGGAGGATAGAGATGATCTGGTTTGTTCACATAGATGGCACTGTGGTGTAACTGCGCTTCCTGAAGAAAGTTTTTGAGATCTTTAGAGAACAAATAGAAAGATGTGGGAGGTTTTCACCATAAAGATTTCCTCCCGGGTAAATATTATGGACTGTAGACACCTGCATGGGCCCATAGGGCGCCAAATCAGGATAATGAAATTAAATTCAAAATAAGAGCCGAGAGCAGTACCGGTTTCCCATCGTTGCCTAGTTTTCGGGGATCCATAGTGTTGCAGTAGCCTGGTGCTAGTAGTGGAGCTAGTGCCACATATTTGTGGCACTTACTACGATGGGCATGCTCTTGCGTAATTGGACCTAAACAGCCTAAATACCTGCATAACATCCCATCTTCAATCTTGAGAACTCCACGCTCATCTGGCACTGTACTAAGTCGACGCATGTCTAGCTAACCCCTTTCATTCTATAGAGTATCTATCCAGCGAGGAAAATATTCTCCATCTAAACAGCCTTGTTTCCCAACATAGACGTACCTCTTCTGAGGCTTTCACATAATGAAAACTCACAAAACTATTCAGCAGCAGCCTTCTTCGGCCTTGTCCCTATCGCCAAAGTGGCTACAAATGTACGACTCATTCATAACCAAAAATCAATCTTCTATCACATCAATCGAATCCGCCTTACAATCCCTTACCTATATGATACCTGGTCGCTTTCGTGATGCTGAACTGGCGTCAGAATCACTTCACTGTTCCATCCAATTACTGTCCATGTATCACGATACGGTCCTACTACGCTCATCAAAAAAGTCATCAGGGTTATCAAATATTCAATCATTGCACAATCGCTATACTAAGTATTGGACTCAGCGCTCACGTCCATATCGTCAGGTTGCTCTTCTTCTGAGTATAATCCGATACACTGAGCTACTATGGGAAATGATAGCCAAACGTCGAGGAGAACGAGTGCGCTGGCGCGTCGTAGTAATGATCGAGGCAATTAAGGCATGTTGCAGACTTTTCCTCCTACGAACGACCAATTCGCGACCCATTGTTAATCCCATCTTACCAGCGCGCGAAACTATTTCAGAGGCTAGTCTCTTCACTGAGGATGGCTCTGATGAGGTAGCCGAATATGGGCAGCTGGCGGTTGAGAAGGAATACCATATGAAGCGAACAGGCCTACATCTTCCCATGCTACCAAATTCTGCCGATATCTCAGGCTATCTTACTTCTAGGGTCCTCACTGCCGATAACATCAAGGCACCAGAAACACTTTTAAACCAAGTCTACGGCTCAGCTCATCTTGCTGAATGCTTGTACATTATACAACCACTAATATACTCTATCGCCAGGTCTCGATGCCGGAACAAGAAGAGTTGGCAACCCTGGCTACTCGGCTTTAGCTTAGAATGCGCCGCGCGCCAGATACGGAAAAATGGCGTTAATCTTACAACGCTTGAGCGGGAACAGTGGGGCAAGAGAAGCTGGGCCATGGCCTGGTGGTTGATGCGTGGTGCCTTTTATGAAAATATTATGCGCAACTTCTTGCATCGCACCTCACAACGCTTACCAGGCCTACTCCTGGGTGTGCTTGAGGACTACATATATCTGTGGGATGAATATTATTTTAGTACAAGCTCCAACTAAGAATTTAATCGGAACCACGTAGCTACTTGTTTGTGCTCAGCTTTTCGTATCACATACCCTCCCTGAACCCCAGGCTAGACGGAGCTTGCCTAGCCGATTCGTGCGCATTGGGTGCGAGTCCTAGCGAGCCATCGTAAACCATTGTAAATTCTCATACTTTTAATCAATTGGTGTGTATCCAGTTATTAGATTCTGAAGCATGGTATATACTTTGTATACATGTTGAATGGATTTTTCGACTTCGAAGGCAATCATAATCTGGAACTTATTTGCAAATACTACCGAGATACCACCGCTCACGTAAAATAGCCTACCCTCGTTCGTGAGCATCCACAAATGGGATATTTAACACTATTAACATCCATGCACATGGTCACTGCGGTGAATATGATGTAGCTTTACTAGTTTCGAGCCAACAATCCCTTGCCTCAAGTGGTGTAAGTGTACAAGCTATCGAAAACCTACATAGAAGACTTGCGTGGACAACGTTCCACTGCACCATCTAATTATGTCAGTGTTCACAATGTGGCTCAAACACTCAGGACCATAGCCGTGGCGCGCACAGTACCATTGTCGATTTTTCCCTTTGGTGGGTTCTAACGGAGGAGGGTCGACTGTTTGTGTAAGCGAACATACCTCATAGTGGTATTTGCAAATGAAATCCAGAGTATGAGTGTCTAACGTCAAAAGAGTCATCCAATATGTATACATAGCACCGGTCATGTGTCATAGCTTTATAGCTGAATACACATTAAATGATTTAAAAAAAAAGTACCTTTGATGTGAAGAGCCGCTCTGCAAAAATCTTAATGTCATCCATTTAGAAATAACAATCATGCTTAAATTAACCATATAGATGTTATGTTCCATCTGATGTCCGTCTCAGATATCTACCTTTTGGATTTGTGCGCCACAATTTTTTCCCCTACGGCTATTCATCTTGTCATGAAGGGGGACTCTTCTCAACATGTGTCAGTGGTGTCCCATACGAACCTCGAGCTCTCACTGTAGAGTCTGCAGAGCAGATATTGAGTAACATCTTTTCAACTTTGAGCTGAGTTATTTCTCCCCCTCCGTCAAAGATACGCTTCCGATAACATATAAGACGACCAAGGCGACCAAGACGATGATAATGATGTTAGGAATGAGGGAGGATAATGCGGTACCAAACGCTACAACGGTAGTTAGAGAAGCCCTTGTTATATTTCAACATGTGCTACCCACCGGCGGGCGAGCAGAAAGCCCACGAAAGCAAAGTAAAAGACCCTTCCGCCCTCAATAAAAGCAGATTTCGACTCGTCAAATATATCGTCCCTACTAATCCTGACCTCCGAACCTACTATCCAGGAGGGCAACTGAAATACATGCGTTACCCGACGACCCCACGTCCGTAACGACTTTTGGATGTTAGGCTAGGCTCTTTCATAACAGTCACTCTCGACCAAGACTTTTCTGACATCCTTTCACGCCCTTCAGTTGTCCCGCGGCACTAATCAAGGGAGGAGTAAGGAGGAGGCTAGGAAGGTTGAGAGACGCTCTTAGCTATACAAAGATCTGCTGCGCCCGGCTGGCCGGCTTCTTCGTCATAGGAGAGCCCCGCACCCAATGGTTTTTGAGACTTTTCCCTGCAGCCACACACCCGCAAATGGCCATCGTTTTGTTGGCTGGAGAGGGGAGATAATTAAGGACAAAGGGCTCCTCAAAGTGTATGATCAGATGAGGACTTGTGAGGGGTGGTACTGTTTGAAGGGAGCTGTATGGGAGGCATAGGATGGGATATACAACTGGTATAGGTATCCCTGGCCAGTAGGCAGAGATGATCTGCATAATCAATAGAGTTATAGGCTAGGGCAGGAGAATAAAACTAAAATTATAACTTTGGCAGTTTAGAAGCGACTATATGGGATTTGCGGGCTGAATGGTGAAGTGGTACACCATTGAGGCGTTCTCCCAAGAAGAAACTGGGTAGCTTGAACATTTACCCCGCTCGTGTCAAGGGAAAGCTGGTTCGAATCCAGTTGAACCCACACACCGCTCTCCCTCGCGGTGAGGTTGGAATTGTGGGATGATGAAAGTATACTCGGATGGCCACGGGTTATTCACGCTTTTCCCTGTGGTGGGTAGTGCATGCGTGTTTTTATTTTACTACTCGAGTCTATGACTATCTAGCACATTGGGCTTCTTTCTGACCCAGGTCACTCCTTGTACAGTGCTCCTTGCCTCTTTTGTTACTTTTAAAATCATTGGTGTATTGCCCGTGATGAATAGCCATTCAGCGCAGTGATTACCCGTGGAATTCGGCAACCATTTCCACGGAAACTTCTACCCAAAAAAAATAAAAATGGTAGCAATGGAAACTGCGTGCGCGGGAAAAAGTCTCAAAAAACCTGCAGGCCCAGCCAGGCGAGGCCTAGACACCGGGACCACACGAGGTGCGTATATTCATCCACGTCTCCATCCTTTGTAACAGTTGAGGCGAACTTGATCCAATCCGCCATCTCCGCATCGGGTGCTGGGTACGCTCCGGGAACCCTTCAGATGGCTTCTCCTCCATGATCAAGGGTTGGTGATGAGAACAGTCACCCCTGTGGTGGGCATGCACGGAGGAGGTTATATGCCATAAGGGTTAACCTCGAGTGGTATCTGCAAATGAAATCTGAGTGTGAGTGCTCTAAATGTCAAGTCGAGTCATCCTACTTAAAGTACATATCTTCGGATAAAAACCTGCATGGGCCTCAAGGTGCCAAATCAGGATATTGAATGATATTTATATACGGAATTTGCATTATAGGCCATAATCCAGTCATGCAAATATTACAACTAGCGACTAGACAAATTTTTAATTTCCTAGGCACAACTCCCCTGTTGTCCATGTCCCATTTATTGTCTTTAAATTTGTGTCATTCCATCATTTGTTGCAAAGTATGCCTTCTATCATCCACGTTAATATCTTACACCTGAAGTTTGTCACTCATGGAACCAACACTGTCACTTTTAGAATCATGTACGGAACTGAGATTTGAGAAATTTGCATAGACAATTTTATTAGTCAGTCTATATTTGAAACTGGTAGTAATTATGAGAATAATCTCAAGATTTATATATTACCTAGATATACTTCTCATGGAGATAAGGATCGATCGATTCAATCTTCGCAGAGAAAACTCAACCTTAATCCAATTCTGCTTGACATCTTACCGTCCTACGTTCGAAGGATGATTCACGTATAATTCCCGGCAGACCTCGTATTATTTAGACGTGGTCAAAGAAAGTAATAAGCCATCTCAATCCAAAGATCTCTGCCATTTTTCCCCATGATACAGTTTCAATCACTCAGATATTCACAATTAATCTTTCACGGTGATCAAGAGAGCGAATCCAGGTACAGACCCAGATATAGCAATAGATGGGACGGGAATATATTCATGCGTAGGTATAATCCAAATGTTTGTAAAATCTATTGGGCTAATGATTGTCCTATTGTCATGATCTCTGAAAATTCTCCGATAGTCGACACTCTATTCTAGATCACTTCGGGCATATCTGGAAGATACTAATATCTGGTTGTAAGACCATAAATTAGTCTGTTGAACATAGGAGAGACTTATATGAGCTAGAAACCAATATTTTGGATATTTTAGATAATTTAGTAATACATAGAATGTTGAAGTAAAATTTTGATAGCGAGAGAGAAGATTATAAAATACCCTTCCAATACTGATCGCACAAACATCAATACTAGATCTGTGAAGAACAAACAGTCCTTTACTGCGTTAACGTCATCAGGCCTTTAGGCCATTGAAGCGAAGTCTTGTGATCGCTCAAGACATAGTTTGTGTATCCTAAGGGTGTAACACAAAATTTATTGGAGATTTGCAGAAGATTGCTAGGAATCTATCTCCTTGAAATCATATCCTTAAGCACACCCCTAAATTTCCACATACCAAAACCAATGCTGGTTAGAAATCCAACTCCGAAGACTCTTAAAATCTTCTCGATGATAACTTCTTGTCTAATAGTAATTTTGATGACATCCGAGTATCGTTCGTTCCCGAAACTTACCCTTGAGTACTTTGTCGCCCACCCTGAGTTTGGAAACCATAAATTGATAGTTTCGTCAAGCCGCTTTCGAATTTTGTACATGCGGGACTTGACTGAAGCTCGCATTTCTTCGTAATTATCTTGGGCAAGTTGTGAAATCGCTTTGCTGTCTTCTACACGAATGCTTGAGTATTCTTCGAGTGCCTGGGATTTTGTATCCGTGTCTGTAAGTGACGAGTACTTATCTAGGGTTTGGAACAAAATTCGAACATCTTCGAGACCTGCGTTCATACCTTGGCCATAAAAAGGCACCATCGCATGCGTGGCATCGCCAAGTATGACAGTGTTATCACTAAAGTGATGCGGAGAACAAGTCAAACTAATAAGAGGAAGGTGCGGATTTTTGATGAAAGACTCAATAAGCGATTCAGGCGATATCAACTGGGGCGTAACTCCGGGAAAGCTTTCCTGGAAAAATTTTACGAGCGCCTCAGAAGACTGGTCAATACTTTTATAAATTGACGCTGGCATAAAGAGTGTGCAGGTAAACTCGCCATTGCTCGATGGGATGGCGATGAACATACGGTCCTTTCCTGGCCAAATATGCAAATGGTGAGGGGACATTTTAAATGAGTCGGATGATGAGACGTAGGGAGGTCCCTTTGCTTCAATCTTAAATTCGCACCATAATACGTCAATGTAGGATTGGGAGTAGTCCATACTTAGTTGTTTCATCATGTGATGGCGAACAGCCGAATGAGCCCCGTCAGCCCCGATCAACAGGTCAAAGTCCACTCCAGTTTTAGTTTTTTTCGGTTCAGTGGATGACTTAGAGACGATTTCAAAATCAATTTTGCGAGATTTCAAATCAGCACGGATCAATTTGTGATTGAACATTAATCGGACGTTTGGGAATGTGGAGAGTTCTTCGATCAGTGCAGAGTTCAAGTCACTCCTATCTATCGCATGTATTGCCTAAATGCTGTCAGTGAGAGAGCTACATTTTGCCAAACGGAAGAAGCGGATTGTATACCCTTCCATGAATGTCATAATCTTGAGATTCTTCGTAGAGCAAACCATCCTTGCCCTGTCCATGGATCATACGCGCCTTCATAGGTACAGAGCCTTGAAGGATTTTTGTGACCATCTCCGTTCTACCGGAATTAATTAAAGCATTAATACCACGTTCAGATAGGGCTAAATTTATGGACTTGGTAAAATTTAAAGGGATGACCGAAGAGTCGCGAAGATCTAAATGACCGTGTTAGAGGGGTGAAAGAGATGTTGTTTAGATTAGTAGGTGTAGACAACATACCGTCCCTTAATTCATATACTTCTACATCATGACCACGCTGTGCCGCGTATATAGCTGCAAGTGAACCAACTGGACCGGCCCCTATTACCAATATCTTCTGTTTTTTTACTTCACCTGTAATTTGATTCATTGCGATGTACGATAGTAGGCCTTGAATTTGTGTCTTACTATGTCTAAGTGTGTCAAAGCGTGTTTTCCGCGCTCCAAAATATCATCGTCTAATGTATTAGTCATCCTTGTCGATCAAACTTTCGTCTCGGACTCCACAGGCAACCATTCATGAACACATTAAGGTTTAACGCGCGCGCCAGGAGTTGCATCGAGGAAAAGTTGCATATAGATTTTCACGAAAATGATTCGGTTTCTTAAGCGCTATAATAAGTGTCGATGTTGCACAAATCGAATCGTTTTTTTTCTTCAATCTGATATGTTCTAGGTCAACCGTGAATCCATCTACTAGTTCAAAATTGCATGTTTATGAATTCGAGAAGAGATCTTATTTAGCTGTAACTTGTTTTTATTGATTAAATGCCATCCTTATCCTTGGAAATAATAAGTTTTCTAGGTCGTACGCAGCAGTAATGTTCTTCCCTTGAGGCAGAATACATGCAGCACCAAAGCAGATATGACTTATGAGTCCTAAGTACCATGACGGAAACCAGCTGCTAAAGGAGCTAAGATTATGCGCTAGCTGGATGGGTTTTGGGACAAACGACGTTGTGTAGGATATGCTCAGGAAAACATTTCTGCGTGAGGGATTAGCCCCTGCGAATCGAAAGGACCCCATTCAATTTGGCCATTTTTCCATCTAGGTGAGCTTGTCCAGAGAGAAGCTGGGGTAGATGAAATTCACTAGTCGTGGATTCATCTTCAAATGTGATGTTTGTGTGATTGTCATTGTAATGACTAATTATCCTCTTGGCAAGGGGGCATAGTTGGCTCACATGCCGTCGTGTGACATTACACACTGCAGAATTCAATGTCGGCTTTTACATTTTCCTTCTCTGGTGAAGATATAGAAGATTGTTCCACACCAGATGATCATCTAGACCCTAACCCACAGACATCACAAGATATGGTATCTAAAAGTCGAAGATGTGCTCACAATTCAGCGTTCCCCATACCTGGGCAAGCTGCACTCAAGCCACAGGTCCATCCACTAAGTACATTGCTCAGCAAACTACCGTCAAGAATTTCCTACAGTACACTACATGTTCCTCTTGGAGATGGCTCAAGTATTTCTATTCCGAGGCGAGAACTTTGGGATGTTAGACTTCAACTTATGGCTGAGGATGACGAAGATAGCCTTGGGAATTTAGCTAAAGTCGATGTGAAGACTGGTGTGTACGAAGGTGGCTTCAAACTTTGGGAGAGCTCAGGCGACGTCGTTAACGTTCTGTCCGAGCGAGGTAACTCTCTCCTCATGGGTAAGTGTGGGATTATTGAGGTTCGAATTACTCCTCCAAGACTTGTACTTGTGCTAATTTTCATGGATAGCTTGGATGTGGAACAGCACTTCCATCTCTCTTTGGGTTTCAACTACTGCTTCATACGTCACCCAAGGCACTACAAAAAACAAATCTCGCTCTCGCTGACTACAATCCCACAGTTCTTCAACTAGTCACTCTTCCGAATTTGATCCTTTCCTGGGCTTACGTTCAAAGCGAATCATGGGAAGAAGAAGGTGAATTAGAGATCGACGAGAACACTGTCGAAAGATTTTTAAAATCTCTAGAATCACACCACACCATTTTATCTTTCTTTTCGGGTGGTTGGGGTCCAGAGTTTATACGTCTAGTGGCACAGAACATAGAATCGGATTTAGACCAATGTATAATTATTGGTGCAGAAACTATATATTCTCCCTTCGCACTTAAGTCTTTTACAGAAACCCTACTCGGCCTACTTAAGATAATATCTGCAAAGAAAAAGACATCCCTTGTGGCAGCCAAAAAGGTTTATTTTGGAGTAGGAGGCTCTATAGAAGATTTTTATACTCTCGTCGAAAAAAATGGTGGCCTACTTGAACTGGTTCAAGAGGAATCTGATGGAGTGAAGAGGGTAGTAGTTGAGGTTCAAACACCAGAAGCAGGAATTGACGCTTACATGTACGGTCATAGTCTATCGACCCAGCTGGCTATCAGATAATTGGTACAAATACAACAAGCTTCATTTACAACAAAGCGTCAGCATCGAGCTAGTACTCGTGCTCTGTGCTTCTCTCCAACTCTACAACATCAAAATCTTGACTACTGGGCAAGATATGAGAGGTGATCACGCGACTGCAAGAATAGTTTAGTCAGGTATACTGGTATAATGGTACGGAAATGGAAGAAAAAATGAGTTAATACAATAGCCAAATCAACAATTCTATTACCGATATTACGCACGGATTTTTTACAGGAGATTACAGATATTGATGGCAATAGAGCATTCATCACTGTTTTGACCTTGACGTGGTTAAGTTATAAAACTATGCAACCCATGAACATATTGGTTTTGCCATTGATTGACGCAGCTAATTGTCAAGTTTCCTTTTTTTGGCGCAAATCATTTTGATGGACGGAATCTAATTTATGCTATCGAGAAACAGTTTTCTGAGGAGACATGTCAATTTTCTTTGGTATCTTGTGTGGCCGAGGCATATGGAGATAAATAAAGATTATTGATATTAAGTCCATAAATTAGTATATGCTCATCTAGAAAATTCAAGACAAAATTTGAAAGTTTAGAGAAGCATTTATTTGATGATGCTACTTAGCTCTTTTTTTGATGCTTAAAGGCAACCTTCCTAGAACCTTCTCCCGTAGGTTCATAATGAATCTACCCCTTCTAATATCTCCAATGCACGTCCTACGAGGTGAATGCTACCAGTAATGAACACGTGAGATCTTTCCGACTTTCCTGAACTTAATATTCGACATAAGCTCAGTGACTCTTCCAAACTAGCTAAGATATGAGTTTTGGCTCCACTAGGTTCGAGATCTATCCATCTATCTGCGAAAGCTGTTTGGTCCCTAAGTTCTTTGATTGCTATCGGATCCATAGACGCATTTACCGAGTCTTCGTATTAGTTAGCGGACATTAAAGCTCGAAATATTTGTCTACACACTTTTTCGAGCATTTGTGCCACTTGGGACTGTGGGACAAAATATTACGTGATCAAATTGTATGTTATTTGCCCTTGTATTTGAAAACATCGTCTCCAACAATACCATTATATCTCGTTTGCCTCGTTGATTAAATATCAAGACGCGCAGCCCATTCTACAGGGATCCGGAATTCACTCGCATATATTTGTTGTCAACCCTAGAGATCTCACTGGCAAACCAAGCGGCGGCTACTTCAGCACTGCTGACATTATGTGCACCATCTAGATACCAGGTAATTGATTCTTCTTCTTTTTTTTTCACACCTTCCTCGCCAAACCACCTCCTCTAATCCCGCTACTATCTAAGGAGGCAATGGATTGGGTGCGGATAGGCGATGCTTGTATCTGCCGAATAACCTCCGAAGAGCGGTATCTGCTAAATACGCTGCCAGGGATGCGTTTCTTCGTTGAAAGGGCGCATCCGGCTGAATCTGTACTTCTTCTAGTTGTAGAAGCGTCTCGACAACACGGCATGACTCGACGTGACGTTCTATAGCTCGTTTCTGGATGACTTCCATAGCCTATGGCTCCAGCTCAACCGTAAAATTTGGACAGTATTTCCTCATAATACCTGCTTTATGCCATGCAATTTCCGGGAAAGTGCTGCCAAGTGCAGCGGTGTGATCAATACCAATAACTGATATACCGGTAGCAACTGGTACTTCCACCACATTGGTAGAGTCGTTTTCTCTGCCCACACCAACTTCATAGATCGCTACGTTTACATCCTACTGGGTAAATATGTGATAACTGAGAAGCGTCAAGAATCGAAAGTTGCCGATCTTCTCCAATGGCTTTGACGATCCGTCGATAGTAGGAGCGCTTTCTAGACAGTTCCATACTTGGAACAATTGGTGAAATTTTCTCGAGCGATAGAGGCTGAGTTAATCCTAATACGTTCGCGTACCGATATGAGATGAGGCGACGTGTAAAGCCCGATTTTTAGCGGAACATTTAGTGAGAATCGATATTAGTTCAAAATCGATTCAACATAGGTACATTTCGAGCCTTTACCCTTAGTACCAGTAACATGCACAATTTTTAGCTTGTTTAGGTCTGATATCCGTTGAGGGTCAGAGAAGCGGGAAAGACAGCGCCACCAGAAGCCTTAGTACCTCGTAACCAAGTAGACGTATACAGGCCCGAATATTATCATTCGGGCTAGATAGCGTCTTGGAGATCATCTCCTGACGAGCCTTTGGCGATGGAAACGATATCTGGAGGGTATTCAAGAGAGTAATGGCATCCTAAACTGTTAGATAGTTGAAGATTAGCTTGAACACTTTACCCACTTCATAGGTCCTTGTGTGAGCTAAAGACGAGTAGCTCTTAGAAAATTTTGTCGAGAGATAAAAGTTGCAGAGTTATTTCGGGCAGAGATATCGACAAGACAAATGGCCGCATCTTTACGAGTGAAATCGGGGCACGCATAATTCTTGGATACTTTTGTAAACGTATAATTTAATTAAAACTATATTCATCAGTATCTTTGCAGTGCACAAAGACTGCTGCTTTTGAAGTGTATTCAGATGCCGTTTCGATCAGCTATAACTACTGTATTTATGGGATTTGACGCAAACTTTACTCAACCAGGGTATGAGCCCGACCTTATCAACTGGTGTAATTAAATTGTAAGGTTAAAGATAGGTGTTTCTCTGGCTATTGAAAGTGAAAAATGAGTGATGTTCGACTACAATAGCAGGTGAACAGAGCTTTCGCTGTTGAGCTGTGAGAGTTGACGAGCTGAGCGATGATTATGACCATCAGAGATGCTAAACTAACAAGATGAAACTAAGAAACCTGAAGGATAAAGAGGCTAGAATTATTAACAGAAATTAAACTAAAAGATATGAGAATTGGGGATACGTTAGGCATCTACTAATCCCTTGACTTCAAATCGCAACCCACATGTCTTACAGCCCTCTGTTCAATGAACCCCCTGGAAGTTAAGTAACTCCAGGATCCACTACATTTCGTTTCACCTAGTTTAATTTCTGCAAATAATTTATCCTCTTCTTCCTTCAGGGCTCTTCATTTAATTTTATTAGCTTAGTATCTCTGAATGTCATAATCATCGCTCAGCTCGTCAACTCTCACAGCTCAACAGCTAAAGCTCTGTTCACTTGCTATTGTAATCGAATACCACTCTTCTTTCCCTTTCAATAGCCCCAAAGTCTCTCTGTGTGAAACCCCCAAACAGGGTATAGGCCTTGATCGGGCTCTTCCCTAAAATATGTCTGCCGATACCGCCTCAATTTCTCATGGTCTCTGAAGGCAAACCTTCTCTTGCTGTCCTCTCATGGTCAGTATCGGACATGGAAGCAAATTTGGCACGTCCAGAGGAATTTTTGGGCTGTTGGAGAGGTAGGACAGGTTGTGTTCGAGCGTAGGAGAAGATGGATTTGGATTTAGATGTAAAGCTGTGAGAGTTAACGAGCAGAGCGATGAATTAGACCTTCAGAGATACTGAGCTATTATAATTATATGAAGAGCCCTGGAGGAAGAAGAGGATAAATTATTAGCAGAAATCAAACTAGGTGAAACGTATTATGGGGGATTGTTGAGGTACGTGCTAATGTCTAAACTTGACAAGGGGACTATTCTCAGCACTTGCAATGATGTACCATACGAAGCTTCAGCTCTCGCTGTAGAGTATCAATAGCCGAGATAGAGTAAAAGAGTCCTCACTTCCTCGAGAATTGCCAATCACTTTCGCTGTCTGTATATATTCATCTCTCAACACATTCCCCTATCAATATTATCATGAAGCTAACCACAATCAGCCGGTAAAGATGGATTCTTCACCTTCCAGTGGTGCCGGTATAATCGCTCAGTATGCTCTGCATATCTGGGAAAGCCAAGAAGAATCGCATCCGAATCGAAGTCGAAAGCAAACACATGCATATTTCCATTTGACGACTTTTCCATCATGCAGCACTCACCATTATCTTCTGAGTCCTCAACCTCTCTCTAACCACACATCATCTCGCCTCAACAACCGATAAAGGCGTCACCTCAACTGCAAACCGGAGCTTGCCTCATTCATTACCGGCCATCACCCACTTCAAATTCACGACGCTACGTATATCCGCAAGGCGGTAATTAAGTCATTACATACAGAGTTGGGGTCTTGATTCATAGGGAACTGATGCTCTAGTGGGGTTGGACATCTTAAGGAGGGACAGGGGCTGAGACGTGGAGCGTGAGGGGGGACAGTTCTCTGAAGACCATTGTGCGTTCATGTGTAGGGGTTGCGAAGTAGCTTACGGTGACTTGGAACTCAAAGCACGCCTGTTATAAGTATCACGGGATGCCTGTGGAGTTCGTTAAGTCATATGTAAGTTGTTCGTACATAATCCTAACAGGAAACTCCTAATGTTACAAGCAAGCTAATACATAATTACAAAATAAGTTCCCACTAAACTTCTCAACGCAATATTTCGTGACCTGGAAACACACCATGCTGGGACTGACATTTTCGAGGGGTTTTCAGCTTTGGAACGCATGTCAGCGTCAATGCCGTAATTTCGGCTAATTAGCCAGGAGGGCTTCTTATGTCCGTGCGTGAATCGCCCTCCCCAGAGCCTTTGACGGCATAAAGGAAGTTGGGCTAAGTTTCCATATGCCAATCAGGCTCTGTCAAGACTTTTGCGACATTTCAGCACGACTTTCGGGAAGGAGTTGGAAGTAGGCTAGAAAGGCAGAGGGTGAATTTCCCGATAGACGCACAAGTCTGCAGCGCTCAGCTGGCCGGCATCTTCGAACGCTTCAGAAGGATCACTATGTCTTTGGATTTGGTCCTAATATTGGTATTAGAAGAGCCCCGCACCCAATGGTTTTTGAGACTTTTCCCTGCAGCCACACACCCGCAAATGGCCATCGTTTTGGTGGCTGGAGAGGGGAGTTAATGAAGGACAAAGGGCTCCTCTTAGTGTATGATCGAATGAGGACTTGTGAGGGGTGGTACTGTTTGAGGGGAGCTGTATGGGTGGCATACAAGGGAATTTACAACTGGTATAGGTATCCCTGACCAGTAGGCAGAGATGACCTGCATGTGCTACATAGTCATAGATTAAGATAGAACAATAAAATGTGTAAACTTATAGATGGCCTAGTGTAATTGTCACGTGAATCGTCAAAAAGTTAGAGCAAATATAAGGATGCATTAAGGAAACAATGACACCTCAGTCATTGAGGTTGTAGAGCGCTTTAATTCAAGTAACACAGTGTCATATCTAGTTAGACTGCATACACTTAATGAATAAATAAAACAAGGTCTAGGTGACTAACGAAGTGGAACTAAGCACAGAATACGTGGCCTTGTGTGTAGCTACAACGTGGCCTACTTGATAGCCCCAATTATTCTTCATTCTATCAGAATGAATAATTTTTTTATCCGCTCATGTCAAATTGGAGATTACAACTATGGAAGGCAGACTATTCAAATACAACTTTTCTTTTTCATTGTAGATGAGGGTTTCCTTCATTTGATGGTGTGATCCCCACTACGGGTTCACCATGGGAAACTAACGATTTATTACTACGTGCAACGACGAACTGGTAGGGAGGGCAAGGCAGAATATCTGCACGTGGTGTCCTCTGAGAAACTGGGAGTGAAATATTCTTCCAGAGCTAAATTCGGTCAAATTTCCTAATTCCGAAGAAGATGGACCACGAGGCAATGATCCAAGACTCTATACGAAATCAAACTCTCCTGCCCAGCGAGATCAATCTCTAAAGAAACCTCATCAAGTTTGCAAGTGCGACCTAGTACATCCTCGTTTCAATGACCACACCTTTCATTAACTAATCTCTGGTTGAAGCTGGCCACCAAAAACACGCCCTCGCCGACATTTACACCCGACGGAGGAAAAAAAGCGTGGCGCACAAGTCTGAGGACGGTTCATTGAGATGGAATTGAGAGGGATCAGGCCAAGTTCACATTTTGATGTAAAGGACGGATATATCCTCGACAGGCGTGTAAATTTGATATTTTCGTCAGGAGTTTTTACGAATCGAGCTTCATGTGTGCGCCAAGACTTCGTTTGCGAAAGTGCAGGCGACACTAAAAACACTGCCGTTGTCGGATGGTGCGGTGGTCCACCTCCTGGCGGTGTTCTCTGGTTTAGTCTGAGTAGCCTAGGCACCTACTCCACTCTGGAAGGAGACGCCTAAGACCACATTTCACGTGGAGAAAAGTTAATGGATAACGGAGGCATGACTGGAAAACTTAGGATATTTCCCTGAGTAAGTATTCACGGATAAGGGTTGGCTTGGGGTGAAGAAAAACCCCCTCAACTTCTCAATTTATATAATCACACATAACATCGTTCATCAAACCTTCCAAACCATCGCATTACGCGCAGAATAAAGCAGCATCATGGCTGCGTTTAACCAGCCGTCGTCCTCGGCGTCGATCGACCCAGGCGACCACCTTCACCCGAGCCTTCTTGGGATTGCTGCTGCAATGGAGCAATCAGAACGCGAACGAAAGCAGCGAATGAGCGTAGCTCAAGATTTCCTGCATACTATTGACGCTTGGGCAAAATCCAAGGTGGGAACTGAAGGCGCGACCCTAGTTGCGCCACTTATAGAAAACATTTCACCTATTGTGACAGCATTTGCGATAGGCAACACCAATGCCAAAATTAACATAGGCAAGAAACCAGCACCCGAAACCACTCAAGAACCAACTCCTGGGCCTAGGGCGACAAAACCAACCGAGAAACCCCGCCACGAACTTCCTCCGAAGCCACGCGAAAATGCTTCCCCGTGGGTCACTGTAGCGCAGAAGGCGGCCAAGCTCCCGGACCCGCCAGTTAATCAGGTCAAACATAGACCTGTTGTGCATACAAAGCCGAAAAAACAAGAACCACCGAAAGAAGACAAAAGACTGTTCCTCCGATTAGGTCAAGGACACCAGTGGCGAAAGTTGTCACCTGTCACAATAAAGAAGATTGTAACTGAAAAAGCTGGGGTCGCACCCTCAGCCATCACAGCAATGACACAAGTTAGGTCTGGCCTAGCAATTGAGTGTGCATCAGACGCACTCAGAGAAACAATCCTGAGTGTTGGCGCTTCTCTACAAAAGAAGGACATAACAATTGAGCCTGCCTCAGACTGGACCTCTGTCATGGTCCCTCATGTACCGGTTAACATCCGGACATTGGACGGAAGAATAGGAGTCACCAGCGAAATGGTGAAGACCGAATGCCAGTCAGTGTGTGGTGTCGCGCCAATACAGGCGCGCCCAAATGACATAAAGCTGGGTCAGTACTCCACCAGTTGGATTGTACACTTCAAACAGGCACCAGCCAACCTAAAGTTCAGGCTGTTCGACGAGAGTGGACCAGCCATATCATTCTCTCGTAAACGGCCCATCGAGCAATGTCAACGCTGCTGGGGTTATCACTCGACAAGGAACTGCGTCAAAGGACAGCGGTGCGTGAAATGCTCGGGCACGCATGAAGCAGCAGAATGCACAGCCGACATTCCCAAATGTTCAAACTGTGCTGGACCACACGAGTCAACACATTTGGACTGCATGGCCCGTCCAAGGCGATACCATGGCCAAGTGACATCACGATCACCGGCAGAGCTACGAATTATTCGAGAGCGAGGACATCGAGATTTTAAGGCCGCAATATTAAGATCTCAAGAAAAAGGTAAGGCCCGCGAGGTCATTAATATACCAGAAGAAACGATGGTTGATAATGAGTAATACACCAAATTCTCACAAGCACAACCGAAAATATAGCACCCTTCTATTTCACCAAGTGAACGTGGGAAAGGGCGAACCTAATATGGACATAGCGCTGCAACAGGCGTGGGACGCAGGAGCGCACGTTGTCATGGTACAAGAACCATGGACATTGCAAGAAGATGGGGAGTATAGAACGAAAAATCATCCTGGCTTTCACAGCCACAAGCCCATCGGAGATACAGGGGGTCACCCAAGAGCAATCACCTTTACCCGGAAAGGTGTCGAAGCCTCACAAATACATACGGCTCCCACAACACAAACTTTGGACTACTGCTTCGTTCAAGTATCTGGCCTGACTTTTGTAAACGTATACCGTGCACCCGGGCCAAGCGGTACCTTAGAACCCTTACTCCAATGGACGCCCCAAGGCCCCACGGTAGTCGGGGGAGACTTCAATGCGGTCTCGAAACACTGGCAACCCCAGGCACCAAGGCAATATGGCAGCGGCGACCAGATCATGGACTGGGCACTAGCGCGGGACATGCAGTTAATAACCTCAGCCGGCGTACCCACGCATCGAGATGGAAACGTGCTAGACTTAGTGTGGAGTAACACCTTCGCTGAGGCGTCGGTATCAAATAAATACAACTGTACATCGGATCATATGACTATCGTAGGATCTGTTCAGGTGACAAAAATGGCAGACCTCAACGCTGTCTCACAGGATCTGCGAGTCCGTGACCAAGACCTTGGTAAATTCGCCCAGTATGTCAAAGCCTGGGCCAAGCCTGGCCCCATACGCAACGAGTTGGAAATTGAAAGACAAGTAGCGAACCTGCTGGAGGCTCTGGGGGATGCCCGCAAGGCAGTGGGACGGAAACCAGTGAGAATAGCCGGGAAATCAGCGCCATGGTGGAATGAGGAGTGCAAGAAAAAGCACCTCGAGTTCATGGAATCCAGAGACAACTCAGAAAAAGCAGCCCTGGCCCGGAAAAGGTTTAGAGCTACAGTCAAAGTGGCAAAAAGGGAACACTGGAGAAAACAGATCGAGAATGCCATCACGGACACCCAGGTATTCAAGATAATGCAATGGGCTAAACCCAAGCCATGTCGAGAACCTCCTCCTCTGAAGGTCGCGGAGGACAAATGGTTATCAGACCCACTCGAGAGGGCAGAAACCCTGAGGGACATCTTGATGACTAGATTCAACGCAGCCCACGATCTCTCCACATGGGAGACGGGACAACCAGAGACTATTCTGTGGAACCCAATATTGTCGACAGAGGATGTAAAATCGAGCACCATTGGAACAGGCGACAAGTCTCCAGGAGCGGACAGAATCACGGTTCGGCTGCTTAAGGCATGCTGGGAGCAAATTGGCGAACAAGTGAAGAGCCTCTTTCAAGCTTGTTTACAGCTTGAACATTTCCCCACTATGTTTCGAGTTGCAGAGGTCATCCTCCTCCCTAAGCCAGGACGGGACCTCGCAACAGCTAAAGGTTGGCGACCAATCTCTCTTCTATCCTGTCTTGGGAAAGGTTTGGAACGACTTGTATCCAAGAGAATGGCCTGGCTAGCAATCGAGCACCGAGTCGTTCCTCAACAGCTGTTTGGTGCACTGCCTGGTCGCTCAGCAGTTGACTTGGTCTCCTGCGTCATACACGATGCAGAGGTGGCAATGCGATACAAGAAGGTAACGGCCATGGTTACTCTGGACGTACAAGGAGCGTTCGACGCGGTCCTGCACAAACGGCTGATCCATCGATTGCGGAATCAGGGATGGCCAAGGATACTTTGCCTGTGGATAGAATCATTTCTAACCCAACGAAGGATAAGGGTGCGACACCGTGATGGAACCACGCGGGACAAAGTTGCAGAGTGCAGAGTCCCACAAGGGTCGCCGCTATCACCCCTTCTGTTTTTATTATACATCGAAATCTTGATGCGAGACGGAAACAAGAGCACAAAATTCGGGTACGCTGACAACATCGCTATACTCAGCATAGGGAGCACCGCGTCTGAAGCAGTGGCCGAAGCCCAGAAAGAAGTCGACAAACTCGTCCAATTAGCGAGCAAAAACCAGATAGACTTTGACCCGGCAAAGTCTGAACTACTGTTAATTGGAGGTGGGCCAAGTAAAAAGTTGAACACCACAGGTCTAGCTGTCCAGATCCAAGGCCACTGCATAGCCCCGTCCCCGAACGTGAGATGGCTGGGAGTATGGCTAGATTCTCAACTCAACTTCAAGCAACACGTTCAGGAATGGTGCGGGAAGGCGCAACGTATAACACAGTCTATACGACGGATAAATTCGGTCCAGCATGGCGCAGCTCCGGGACCAATGATTAAAGCAGTGCAGTCCTGTGTCCTAAGTACGGCACTATATGGAGCCGAAGCGTGGTGGCCAGGTCTCACCCGAATCACAACCCAGCGGGACAAAATGGTTGGCACAGGAGTAGGCTGGCACACTGATCTCCTCGACAGCACTATCTTGAAGGCAGTTCGAGCTGCGCTACCGGTGTGGCGAACTACACCAAAAACGGCGCTACACAGAGAGTCGGGTATTCCCCCATCTGCTATTATCTTACAGTAGAGAAAAATTCTAGCTGCCGCACGGATTCAAAGGCTGGACGCGTGGCATCCTTTAGCATTCAGGTCTACAGAGGAGCCAAAAGATACAGTAAGCCGCCTAGGTCTCCGCATAGGTCAGAGGAACCGGCCATTCAAGTGCCCAGAAAGGTACCTCACGCGACTTCAGATCAGCGCCAAAAATATGCCGATGGCCGAGGGCCCCGGCAAACTGTATTTCCCAAAAGCTGAGCCCATCAGACAGCTCACTGGCGGTGACAAGCAGCAAGAAGCAGCTCACGCTAAGCAATGGATAGCAAGCCTGTTGGATGAGATAGTTTGCGCTTACTCAGACGGCTCATCATGTGGACCAGCTAGATCGGCGTGGGGATACATCTTATACAAAGGAGGCCAGATGATTGGGAGTGATGCCGGTCCTCTGCTAGGGGCGGAGGTGTACGATGCCGAAATCTTTGGCGCCCAAAAAGCCCTCGAAGGAGCGATAGGAAAAGCGGGCAGCTCTCCGATAAAAGTGCTCCTCGATAACTCCATAGCCGCAAGAGCTCTTCAAACCGGTCGAACGAAATCTTCTCAGGCGGTGGAAGACACATTCACAAGACTGGTACGACGAGCCAGATCAGTTGAAATCAGGTGGATACCAGCCCACTCAGGGATCACTGGGAACGAGGAGGCAGACAGACTGGCGAAGGAAGCCCTCAGGAAACTCCCGGCTGAAACGACTACAGCTCCCTCAACAATTAAGGACGGACTTAAATACAACTTCGCAGCCCTCAACCGGTTTGTTAGGCAAAGGTGTGAAGAAGCGGTGGAATCCTGGTGGCTAAAACATAGACCTAGCCGCTATGAGGAGTTGGATCTCCGAATGAAACGAAAACGTCCACCAGAGCTAGCACTTCCGAGGTAGGCGCATCACCACTTGGTCGCAGCGAGGACGGGACATGGTGATTCTAGGAACTACCATGAAAGGTTTGGCCACGTATGGGAAAACTGCAAATGCGTTTGCGGAAGAGAGAAACGTCCCTGGCATTTTGCCGAATGTCGGATTGCTCTACGGCACTGGAGAGAAGAGAAGCATGAACCACCACCGAGTGGACGGGAGATGCTGGCAGAAAAGGGAGGGGGTAAATTTCTCCAGTTCTTAACAGCAACTAAGTGTTACGAGATGCAGAGCGCAAACCGGGAGGATTAAGTCCTGCCGGAGGAAATTTTCCACAGGACTAAGGGCCACGAGGAAGGAGAAAAGGCGCAGGGCGTTTTTTTTCGAAATTTAACTAATTATCTTTGTTTTCTACAAATAGTTTCTGAGAAGCAAACTATGTACCTAGTTTGTTGTGTGGCCCCAGGGAGCACAGACCCGTATCACGCCTATTAGGTGTAGGGCATAAGCCTGATACGTAATATATTCAATTCAATTCGCAGTGGTACTTGCAAATGAAATCCGAGGCATAAGTGCTCTTCTCTTTTATTAAGCCATCTATTACGAACTTTTCTTTGATATTGTGTCATAGCTTGATAGATGCACACCCAATTAAATCTAAAACAATTCTCGGAGCATTTGATAGGCTCCAGCCGTTGGCAATGATAAAAGTACTCCAGAAACTTCAGCTACCAGTAAATTTCTGTTGGTAAAACACGAAGTAATACAAATTGGGTGCCGTCACGAAGTCAGCTGTCCGTCACGAAGTCGGTGAATAATGTCAATTAACCGGTATCTCGGAATACATAAAACGTTGTCTCTTCTTCCTCCCTTCTCCCTCTGCCCTTTCTTCCTCTACTCCAAGCGCCTCGCTAATGAGCTAAATCAGACCCCTGCCAGAGTCCTAACGACATCCTTAACACCGCAATTACATAGAAAAATTCATAATGCCCAAGTATTATCCTTTTACCGAAAATTTCATTTCATTGGTCAACTCTTTCTTGACAGGAAGAACAATGCAGCTATGCTTCAATGGACAGATGAGCAGTGTGTTTCAAGTCACTGGCACACCCCAGGGTAGCCCTATCTCACACTTGCTCTTCTTGCTCTCTATTAGATATCTGTACTCATTGAAAACACCACCAAACTTTCTCCAGCTATCCTACATTGAAGACCTTTCCATATCAGTGAACAAAAATATTCGCCTATTAAAAGAAGCTACAGATAATATAATTGAACTAGCAAACAAGCTATCAGTCACCTTTGAAATGGACAAAACTGAGCTCATCCACTTCTCCCAATATAGAAAGCCACTCACATCAACACTTATACTACAAAATGGTGTAACTTTATAGCCAAGTGAGATGGTGCGATGGTTGGGTTTCTGGTTTCACAGAAAGCTATCCTTCAAAGCTCATGTAGACAAAAGGCTCCAGCTAGCCAATGGAGCCCCAAGTAGAGTGAAGCAACTTGTCTCATCTACAAAAGGGCTTCGATTTCAAGCCCTAGGCCACTTGTACATAGCTTGTGTAACATCTGTGTTAGACTATGGGTCTGTACTTTGGCAGGGGAGAAGAGGTTCAGGAACACAAACTAATAAGTGTCAGAGGCTTCAGAACCAAGCCGTCATACTAATAAGAGGTGCCTACCAACGCAGCCCAATCAAGGCCCTCGAAGTGCAAGCAGCCATCCTGCCAACAAAAGTCAGACTGATAAAGCATGCATTCAGCTATGCCCTCCGCCTACTACGACTCCAGAATACACACCCTGTATAGCAGCTACTGTTTCAGCCATTGAATGATGAGTTGAATACTCTTCCAGAACTTGACCTTGGAATATTTAACCAGTTGGATAAGCCAAAAAATCAGTTTACAAGATTTGGGATGTTTCTCACAGTGTGACGGCTTGTAAGCCGGTAATTGCCTGTAGCCTGCGCTGTCTAACGCAGGCTTAGCATGAAACTAGGCAGGGACTATTCTTGGAAGCAGGGTCTTACAACTTGGCAAACACCTCCAAGAATAGGGCACGAGAAGGGATACGAGAAGGTATACGGATATACGGATAGAAAACTGTGTCATTGGCCTGGATAATAATCATGTATAAAGTAACAGTTATTCTCCTCTTCAATCTGTAGTTCACCATAGATTGAAAATAAACTACCTCTGACCATAAGGTTGCTCAAGTGCCTATGCTTAGACTGTGACACACAGTATTTGCTAAGTTTCAGAAGTTGGAGGAGATGAATTCAGCTTGGATGGCACCATGGAACTCAGCACCTCTAGCAATTAACATAACATCTTTAACCAGGGTTTCAGCTCATGAACAACATTCAAAATTAATGCAGACAATAGAGCCAGACATAGCAATTGCTTACACAGATGGATTTCTTTCCAAGAGTAATGTGAGCAGCATTGGTTTTTTCATCTATATGCCTTTCACCCGAGAGTTGAAAAGCTTCTCCTTCAATCTGGGAAGCCCCATTGGAATCACTGATACTAAAACCTACAGCATTTACAAAGCCATCCAGTACCTAAAGAAAAAGCTGCCATATGCAAGATACTAAATTTTCAGTGACAGCCAAGCAAGCCTTCAGAGAATACAGGGGAAGACAAACCACCTCTCACACCAAATTCGAAACCTAGCCAAAGACTGCAATCTAACCATTTCTTGGTGTCCAACCCATGTGGATATTGAGGGTAATGAACTTGCTGACTCAGTTGCAAAAGGAGCAGTAAAAAAGACAGCTTTAAGAAAAGACAAATTTACATCCCATTCCTTCCTCAAGCAGAAAGCAACTGAATACATTTTGATATAATTTATGCGACAGTGGAGTTAAGAGTATACTGCATGCCAGCTATATATTCAGCTGCGTGTGGATACTTGCCATCGAAATCAGATTCCTTAAAATATAAATATATATAATTTATTGTGTGTATTATAACTAAAACTATTGGTGCTTATTTCTTGTTCTTACAATTATCTACACACTTCACAATTACGGAAAGTGTGAAATACTAAGCGAGAAACGTGATTCAATTACAGATTTCTCGCATGGCTTTCAACATATTTTAAATGCTTGGCATAATGACTGGCAAACTGAAGTTCTCCGAGAAGAGGAGGGTAGAAGGTCTAATGGACTTGGAAAGTTCTACAGAATCCAAGCCCAGGTGCACATACCAACCATTTCACTTTCAAAACCACAGCATGATGTCAGGGCTCGCGGAGGGTGGACTGGGACGAGGACAGAGAGTAGGACGAGGACGAAGATGAGGTCAAGAGAGTAAGTAAATTACAAGTCAAGAAGCTACAGTTCGAACCCAGTCTCAGAGCTCCCTTAAGTACATGAGGGCAGTCACCATAACCAGTGATGCCATAGCCTACATCCGTATCATAGCAACTAACTGGTATCTTGGGTGGTAGCTGTTGCTATCGCAACACTGTAATCATCGCAACGCATTAACTGTGATTTGAGTACACTCATGACACGGTTTGCCAGGTGCTACACAACATTACAGGGTCAGTCCGTGACACAGGATGGTCGAATCAGCATTTTTCCAGGCGAGAACTGGGATAGGAAATACAAGAGCTTACCTTAGTATAATTGGGAAATGTAAACATTAAAGCTGCAATTTATGCAAGGCTAAAAAGCAGACCACAAAACATTTAATTCTTCATTGTACCAGATTTTGCAAGCAGAGGGAATTGGCATTTGTAGACATAAAGCCCTTTTCATTAAAAATTTTATTACGAGCCAAAAGGGGGAAGGAAGCCCTTCTAGAATTTTGGAAAACATCCAAGTGTATGTTAGTAAACAAAAGAGATGAAATAGGTACATAAGTAATGGACATGAAGATGAATTGAGAGGTGGTTGAGGCCTTAGCTGGTGTCATTCTGCAATGTAAAACTAATTGGATATTTAATTGTCATAGCTAGATAGCTGAATACAATATGATACAAAAAAAATTTAAAATTAAAATCTGATGCTCGTGTACCTCTGATATATATTCTGAGATTTAATGAGCTACAGTAAATCATATGAAGTTACTCCTAATTACTGTTCCATCAGGCTGCACTTCTGTTCATTTCCAATTCCACCTTCCTCCTCAAGTACTTGAAATGTTCTGTCTTGTATGTTGATATAAGCTCTAATTCCATAGTAAACTTGACACCAAATTTTAGTAGCTACATGTTACCATAGGGACAGGTTTGACCTACCGTCACCAATCGAGTGGTTCAGAAGTCTAACACTGATAAGATTCCCAGCCATCACATAAGTATTTTGGCCATTATCCAGTAAAGCTAGTCTGTTTTTGACGGCGGCGTTAACGGTTTCTTCAGGAATCTGTACACTAGTTGGGCATATATAAACCTTTCCAGCAAAGACTGTAGAAAAGAGACCGAGCATAGAAGCAAAAATCACGGAGTATCCAAACTTCATGTTGACACTGAATTGTTGGGGAGTTTACACTTGTCGCGGTGTATATAATGGGTACGGTTTTTGCGATTGAGCTCCTAGAGACGTCAAGAGCTAGAATTAAAACTTGATCCAAGTTAGATCGAGGCTGATTATTGGATGCTTTCTCTTTCAAAAGATCGAAGTGTGAAGAGAAGATGTCACTGAAGGCATCAGTCCATCAAGTACTTATAGTTTTCTAAATATTAATTTGAAAATGTAAAACTTAGAGGGGCTTCGTGTAAATGTCACGTGAATCGTCAAGAATGTAAGAGTAAAGGTATAGAATTATCTACTACTACGAGTCAAGCCTAGGACTATATCGTGTGAGTATCCCCTTGTGCGCGTAGATCTTACTTTCGCTTTTGGACCGGCGCGAAAACCCAGACTAACATAGGTCTCCTTACAGAAAACAATTAAAAGTCTATATTTGGTATGCGTTAATTAAATGAACTTTATTTGCTACAAGCTATGGTTACCGAAGGAATTTAAATGAGCGTTAGCAATCTACTACGTCAAAAGCTTGTTGACTGAGCCAATTCTCTTAGGAGAGAGAGAGTGAGAGAATGGCATGTTTATCGTCCTATTTGAGTCTTAGAATATCTACCACATTGGGCTCCTTTCTGACCCAGGCCACTACTCTTAGGTAATGTGATGTCCTGGGTCTGATTCAAATCAATTGACTCGACGATCTTCCGCATTTTAAGGGCGTAAGGTATAGGAAGGACCTTTGGCAAGATGATCAACGTAATCCGGACTTCCCGGGTTCGATATGTCAGATGAATAATAATTATTCATCCTGGGTAGTCCCAAGACTCGCTCGGTCAAGTGCGACATGGAATGAGTGCCAAGCCATTTGTCTTTCCTCTGTGGATTCAGCCTATTTCCATGACATGGCACATCTCAGACGCCGCCAAATGACACGTAAATCCCAATTATTTGACCCATTCACCACACAAGATAGCCGGCAAAGACGGGTTCTTTATCTCCCAGTAGTGCCATTGTCATCGCTCAGTACGCTTTGCATATGTGGGACAGCCAAGAAGAAACGCATCCGGATGCAATTTCGAATCCGGCATAAACATGCCCATAATCGACGATATCCCATCAATATCGACCTTGTCACCCCCACGATAGTCCACTACCCCCATATCAATACTCACCACCTCACCTCAGTGGCTGATATCGGTGCCACTACAACAACAAATTTCCGATTGCCTCAGTAATTGCCGGCAATCACCCGCCAACAAATTATGATGGTACGCATTTCCGCAAGGAGGTAACTAAGTCGAAATTTTCAAAGCCTGGGACCTGGTCTATGGCGGACTGTTGCTCTAATTGGACAAACAAACTGAGGAGTGATTGGTGACTGGGGCATGGAATGAGATGAAGAAGAAGCCCCTCGTGGAAATGTTGGGTCTGATTTCTTCGAGGTCTTTTCGACTTTGGAACGTTGGTGGGCGCCAGGATCGAGATTTCGGCTAATTAGCCAGGAAGAGTTCTAGTGTCGATGAGTCAACGACACTCCCCTGCGCCCTGGACGGCACAAAAGAAGCCAAGCTACCATACAGCAATCTCGCTCTGTCAAGGCTTTTCCAATATTTAAACAAGACCTTCAAGGAAGAGCCGAAAAGAGGCTAGAAAGGCAGACTTGAATGCTCTGAGGTATATGCAAGTCTCAAGAGCCCAGCTAGCAGGCCTCTTCGGATGCACCAGAATGGGTACGAAGTCTTCTGAATTTGTCCCAATTTCAGAGTTAGAAGGGTTCCGCACCCAATAACAATTGAAAATTTTTACCGGCCACAATACACCCGCACATGGCCATCGTTTCGTTGGCTGGAGGGGGGAGATAATGAAGGACAAAGGACTTCTCAAAGTGTATGATCGAATGAGGACATGTGAGGGGTGGTACTGTTCGAGGGGAGCTGTATGGGAGGCATAGGAGGGGGTATACTGCTGGCATAGGTATCCTCGGCCAGGAGGCAGAGGGGACCTGCATGTCCCACATACTTATAGTCTCAGACAGGACAATGAAATGTGTAAAACTTACAGATGGCCTCGTGTAAATGTCATGTGAATCGTCAAAAAGTTAGAGCGAATATAAGAATGAATGATTTCTTTATCTGTTCATGTCCTATTTGGGATTACAACTGTGCAAGGCAGACTATTCAAATACAATTTTTCTTTTTCATTGTAAATGAGGGTTTCCTTCATTTGATGGTGTGATCCCCACTACGGTTTCACCATGGGAAATAAACGATTTATCGTCACTTGCTACGACGAATTCGTAGGAAGGGCTAGGCTGAACACCTGTATGTTGTGCCCTCGACGAAGCTGGGAGTGAAATATTCTCGCAGAGCCAAGTTCAGTCAAATTTCGCAATATCAAAGAAGTTGGCCCACGAGGCAAAATTTCAAATTATTCCACCATGTCAATCTTTCACTCCCAAAGAGTCCGATTCTCAATTAAGCTTCATCAAGTCTACAAGTACGACCTAGTACATCCTCGTCCCAATGACCACACCTCTCGTCGACTTTCTCTGGCCTCAGCCGGTCACCAAATGCACGCCCACGCCGATATTTATACCCGACGAAGGAAGCAAAGCGTGGTGCACAAATCTGGGAGACAGTTCTTTGGGATGGACGTGAGAGGGATCAGGACAAGTTTACAAGATGATGCAAAAGAGGAATACGTATTCGACGGGCGTGAAATATCGGATTTTGGCAAGAGTTTTACGAATCGAGCTTTGTGCGCGCCAAGACTTCGCTTGCGAGAGTGTAGCTAGCTCTATAAACACAAGAAAACGATGGAAGGTGTTGTGGTCCGCCGCCTTGAGGATCCAAGATTCACAGACCTCTAGATTACTACGAGGCTCTCATAAATTTTAATGCTTTTGTAATGTTGTTCACGTTGGAGTCCGGGCGCAAGATAAGGAATACTGTATTTATATAGACGATACCCTGTATTAATAGAAAACCAAGTTACATCTAGTCTTAAGCTCCACTGTACGTATTAGTAGATTGGAGCCACGAGACACCCGTAACCTACGCCATCTTAAAGCTAAGCTTATCTCACTTTTCATACATACTAATCCATCAGGAACCTCATCCTGGTGATGTTCTCCGGTATAGTCCGAGTAGCCTGGGCACCTACTCCACTTGGGAAGGAGACATCTCAGGTTATATTTCGCGCGGAGAAAAGTTGATGGATGACGGAGGCATGTCTGGATAACTCAGGGTTTTTGAGACGTTCCCCTGGGTGGGTATTCACGGATGAGGGTTGACTTGGGGTGAAGAAAAAGCCACCATAACTTCGCAGTGGTACTTGCAAATAAAATCTGAGGCATGAGTGCTCCTCTTGTAAATTGAGTCATCTTTTCTGTACTTTTCTTTGTTTTTTGTCATAGCTAGATAGCTGCATACGCAATTAAAATCTGATGTAAAACAAATTTAAAAAAGAAAAAAAAAGACTAATCTAACATCGCCCCGCATGATGAAAATCTTATTTTGTAGTGGAGACCCATTGAAATACTGCAACGATTGTTCACGATTTTATGTTAATTTTAAAACGTCCACGTAAATTAGTGGCCCCACTAGCTATGGTCTTGTGACTTTGAATCCGTCGACAGGATTCCTGACTGCTCGAATGACAAACCATGAGCTATGATGCGCCCTACTCTATCTCGCCCTGAATCGCGCCAAATATCAGCTCTTCTCAGCAAACTCTGTTTTTCTAATTTGAAGTTGTACCACATTAAAATTACACTTGATGCCCGTCAAATTCCCTCTAAGAAATTTCGAGGCTTAATTAGTTTTGGATTTTAGCTCGGAAAGGTCCTCTTCAGATTCATCATCGGATAGGTCCTTCTCTTCAAATTCGTCATCGGAAAGATCCTTCTCTTCAGATTCATCATCGGAAAGTTCTGCCTCGAAGGATTCATCATAAGAAAGTTCGTCTTCTTCGTTCACTTCGATAATGTCGCAGTAGCTTTTTTTGCCGGTCTCAATCTCAGTCTCATATAACCAGGTTATGTTTTTTGGTGTATAAATTTGACCTGTGATTAAATATTCGGCTTCACGTTAGGTGTTAGTAGATGTATAATTGTATTGAGGGGTGAGTTAACAGACTGTTATTAATCTTCGTTTTCTCGAGATCGAACATGACGTGTATTGAAGTTTCGGTCTTCCATATTGTGTCGTGCTTTTTCTTGGGGTTCCGGTCGACCTTATCGGTTACGACTAATAACTTTTCTTCGGTAATTTCGTAACCGCCCGGGCACACGTATTTGCATTTTGATAAGGCCAAGGTAAATAGGCTCATCAGGGAAGCAGAATATAGGAACTTCATGATGACGATGACTGGAAGTAGAAAGGTTGTTATTAAGTGGCCGAGGTTCGTGGGATGTAGAGAGCTGTAATTAAATGCGATTCAAGTTTGAGCTAGGTTGGATATTGGGCACTTTCTTTCTCGGATTTGTAGGGTGTTATAAGATATAATGAGCTGAAAGGCATCAGCCCATTAAAAACTAATATTTTCATCGTCATCATTAAACTTGAGGGCAATCAAAATATCTATTTTTGGTACGCATGAATTGAATAATCCTAAAGCGCTTTGAAGCGTGATTACTGAAGAGGCATTCAAATGAATGATAACTGTCTCCTAGGTCCAAAGCTTATTAGCTGAGCCAATTCCCTTAGGTAATGTGCATATCTTGGGCCTGGTCCAAATAAATTAGCTCGACTACCTTCTGCATTGCAAAGATTTGAGGTTTTCGAAGGATCTCGGGAGATCTGGGAAGATTATCAACGAAATTTGGATTTCCAGGTCTCCACATGTCGGTTGAATAATGTTCATTCGTCCCTGGTAGTCCCTAGTCTCGTATAGTCGGGAGAGCAAGTCAAGAGCGAGAAGAGATAAGTGCCAAGCCTTCTTTCTCTTCGCCAACTGTACCAGTTTTGCTCAACCGCTGCAAGTCTCCACAGTCAAAGATGCCGAGTTAATCCCGAATATTTGACTCATCTGCCGATGCAGCCATTTGGTAGTAGGCGATGCTAAATGACAGACTTGCATGTTTGGGGTTCCTACATGGCCATTAGAAATCAGCAAGGCAAAGCTATTTTTTCGACCTTTGTACCTATGAAAGTATCCATTTCTCAACTAAGGAGAATGGTACAGATCTACCTAGCAGGCTACGAGCCCATCGTACTCTGGCTTCAACAGTCTCACCTAGATGGTTTAGCGTATTGCCCAGTCCTGAATTATCAATGTGCCATCAACGCAGGAAGTAATGTAGAATAGAATTAAATTCAAGTCCCTGCCAAGTCTATGACTATGAAGGACTGAGCGTGATATTGTAAGGCGCAGCACAGCGCTTACAGCCAAGGATTTCTAGAGGTCATACTGAAAGACACATGATCATGCCTAACCTGAAGGGCTGTCGGGCACGTCTACTCCCGACTGTTCACAATCGCTCCGAAACTGAAAATCTTGGTCACGAGGAGCCGTGCTGAGAAGTTATCGGCTCTATGAAAACTAATTACATCGCTAAACCACTCATCTCTCCGATGAATAGTACATGAATCTATGCTGACTTTGTGACCAAAGATTCCAGCCCTTATCACTCGTTGGAACATGTGGTTCGAGCCAATGAAAGCACTATTCCAAGCAATGAAGCTGCAACTCAGGTCTGCATTGAAGTCTGGTGGATTTTCCGAATAACGATATCCATTACGATCCTAAATTTGCCTTCGAGTACTATGCACTGCCGGAATTAGATCTACGACCATCCAGCCGCCGGACACGAGCTCACACTCGTTCTAGAGTAGTCAATTAGGTTCCCCTTGGCATTTCCACAAATAGCATATAACTACTCCACTGATAGATCTCTTTGCTCGATTAGAAGTCTTGGAGGGATGAGGGAATGAAACTGGCTGGATTATTTATATCTATCAGAGAAACGTTTAGATGTGCCAAAGTTTCGATACACATACTCACGAGAAACCTACGATTGTGTAATTTGTGGATTGACTATAGGTCAGAATGGTGTTAGCATAGGACTAAACCTGCCTTGATAAGTTGATTGTCGTAGAAAAATGGGAGATTATACAGAGGAAATCGGTTGAGCCCACATTCATTACTTTCCAGTGGACGAGGATGGAGAGGAAGCACGCGGCCTATTGAGTGATAGGCTATCTAGATGGAGAATGTTTCACTGAGTGTGAGTTTATTGTACTTCTTAAGTCCATGACTGTCTAGTATATTGGGCTCCTCTCCGACCCAGGCCACATCTGGTACAATGCTCCTAACCTCTTGTTACTTCAAAGATCATTGATATATTTCCCATGATGAACACTCGTTCAGCTCAGTGTTTACTTGAAGAAATCAGCTTCCATTTCTACGGAGTCTTCAACCGAAAAGAATGAAAACTCTCAAAAATCTGCGAGCCCAGCCAGGTAAGGCCTAGACACTGAAGCCACACGAAGTAGTCATGTCCATCGATATCTCCCTTTTTATCACATTAGAGGCCAACTTGATCCGATCCACCATCTCCGTATCGGGTCCTGGGTAAGCTCCGAAAACTCACCGGACGGCTTCTCCCCCACGATCAAGAGTTGGTGATCAGTAGGGCTCTAACCCTACCATCTGTTCTGATCGTGGTTAGCTTCATGATAATGGTGATAGGGGAATGTGTTGAGAGATGAAGACGTTACAGATCGCGAAAGCGATTTGGAAACCTCGTTGAAGTGAGGACTTTGTTCCTCAATCTCGGCTCTGTAGACTCTATTGTGAGATCCGGAGGTTCTTACGAAGAATCACTGACAGGGGTTGAGAATAATCCCCCTCCAGCTTATGTTGATTTAACGACTGTGGAAAATGAACCTCCTCATAGTGCAGCGGCTAGTGAATGAAGCAAGACTAGGATAACTGAGTGCTTCTAGGGATATCTTGACTCATATCCTCCCAGTAATTATACCTCACCCTCAGATGCCTTTTGGTAAGTCCAAGATTGGAAAGAAGGTAACGAGGTTTGTTCTGTTTGTGAGACTGTTTATGGTATAAGAACGTGATAGGTGTTAGCAGTAAAGTCTAAGACCGTTTCAGCTGGTTTCCAGGTATAGTTCAATCTGATTTGATTTCTCAGTCAAGAAACTTGTGGATCTTAGCATCTAAGCCCGAGAATCAACGCGGCCCCTTCCGATTGATAAATTATGGGAAGCTTTCTAAATCCGCAGACGGGAGTCATCTGATACTGAGCTGTCGATGGTGCTCTCATCACATAGAAAGATGGTTCATGCCGAAAGTAGCAGAATTGCCACTCACAATGGATCTTTTACACGATTTACTGCGTGTTTAGCCAGCTAGCTTTGACATATTATGAGTGCTGTTATTGCGTTTCGGATGACTCTTTTTACGTCAGAGACACTCATGCTACGGGTTTTATGGCTTAATCCCACTTTTAGGTGTTTTTGCATTGGCAGAACTGCCGGTGCTTCTCGTTGAAAACACCTACCAAGAGGAATTACATGACCTTGAGTTGTTCAAGCGTGCCTTGGTCACCTACTTACATCAACAGCCCGAGAAGTTTGGTCGAACTATCCTGGATAGGCCTCGTGGCTTTTCATGCTCAATCTGGAGCTGTTACCACTAAACTATGCAGCCAAGGCTGTGTAATATTGTCGCCTGCACTCTTACAAACAATGTCGTGTACCGCACAATGGTCGATTTGAAATAGCTCCTTTTGAAAGACAAAACCTAGCCCCTTCCAAGATTGTGTCTATCCCTTGCAGCATCTTGCATTGCAGTCCCAAAATCGCTTAGATCGGAGCCCAAGGTATGACTCCCAGGTTTGTGTGCCACATCATGTCTCCTGCCTCGGCTAATATAATCGGCGTGGGCGTGCAATTGGTAGCCAGCAAAGGCCGGAGATTGAGTTGACGAATGGTGTAGCCATTAACAGGAGGATTCACTAGGTCATGCGTTGAGATCTCACGAGGATTTGGTGGGAAATTATGTCGTTGAGAGAGGGAGATTGGGTAAAGAGTCTTAAGTCGTGGCCAGGTAGGCTAACTTATTTGGTATCGCGAAATTTGACCAATCTTGGCTCGAGGATAATATTCCGCCCCCAACTTCGCAGAGAAATTTGTAGTCAGGTGGACAGTGTAAGCCACCCTTTACTATTGTATGTACATGTTTTATTCATAATGAGATGAGTGAATCATCGCCCCTGCACCTAACCAGTCACGATAAAAATGAAGAATAATCTGCCGAATCTTTTAAGGTGATAATGTAAACATCGAGATCTGTGTTTGTACCGTGGTTATACTGGCAGTTATGATATTCTTGGCTTGGCGCAGGAGCGCCCTCTCCGACCAAGCAAATCTGCCCCCAAGCCACGACACCTGGGTATTTGGGTAAGCCAAAGTGCCTTGAATATCTTCATCCAATTTAGAGAAGTCTACTTTGCTTTGTCTGCCCGCGCTACGCAGAATCTACGCGAGTTACTATGACGGGAGGCATGACACGGCGAGGGCCATCCCCTTCCCCGAGATTAAAGGGGTGAGTGAATCAATTACCGTCATATCCCCAAAAGAATCCTGATCTAGAAGCCTCCGGCCGCTATATGATGTGTTGGGGATATGTAATCCAAGCTGGAAATCGCCATACTTTGTGCTAAAACAATCATCATAGTAACCTCTCTTCTGCATATCAATGTATACATCTCTCCATGAAGTATCTTAGCCGTAGTATGCGAGGTGAAACAGATGCCGTAGATATTAGTAGAAATGCTAACCAGCCAAACTTCGCGATGGCTTTCTATTGACAGGTGACATGAAGAAAGTCGGAGCCGTGAGCACATGGTGGCTTGATACCCTTTTAAACGATTGCCTTGAAGATTTACTCTGATATCTAGACTTTTCCTGCTTACTGGCCTGGAGAATCAACACTGGGAGCGGTGTAGTTACTTCACCATCTTTGCTGAGCAGTTAGGCGAGCAGCGGTTGTGCTATGGATCATTTGAGTCTTACAGACTCTTCGTAAGCATGAACGAGTGAATACAACATGAATTGTTGAAAAAAAGCAAACCGAGATTAGCTCACTCAAGTAGACGATTAGTCATTATGTAACTACATGTGATGTCGATTTGTCCTGGTAGATGATGAGATTTACGGAGTAGTAGGCATAAGAGAGTTTGCGTGATGGATTAATCGAATACCCCCTTGTCATTCACTGTGATATCACTGCAAGCCCCTTCATAGTTTTTCGGTTCCCTGAAATTGGCGAGGCTGGGAAGTGTGAGTGTATTCCAGTACAGATTGGACCACTTGGCCGGGCAAAAGTTTGTAGGCAGCGTGGCAGCCAATTAATTTCATTTATCTTCCTTCAAATTCCAAGGTCATCCAACACAGACGTCGAAGATAAGAGATAAGGATTTTTATTATAGTCCCTTTTGAGTCTAAGACTATGAAGGACTTCTAGAATCTACCATTAATACAGACGTTGAAGAGTCAAGCCTATCCGCTACGTCCCTGGCAACCTTCAGCTCTCACTTTAATGAGCATGACTGAGATTGATCCCGAAGCTAGCCGGATGGGCTTTGTTGTCAATGACTACAGAATCCTCCACTCATTAAACCGACATACGCGAGTAAGGCTAGTTTACTTATCAGCTCACACTCTGTGTCGCAATGTTTCTGCTAATTCGGCACGACCCCTGGACTGTCTCGATGCGCAGGTGTTAGAAGATCCTTATAAAAGCGGCGCATTAGAAAGTCCACTACCCGAGCCTCAGAAATGCTTGGCCAGCAGGCAGAAAAGTCCTAGACCTCCTCAAGAGGCATAGATTACGATTTGGAAATGTTAATAGCATAACTATCTGTCACGTAAAAGGCTTTTTCTCAATTGCACTCTCGTAAACATATTCCGCGTGTTGGCAAGTGGATATGGAGAGTCTTGTGTTTGACGCCGCCTTTTTGGATGAGGTCAAACACACACTTGATAGAGTAACAAAGCGTAATTCGCCCTTGCTAGATAGGGCTTATCAATGGTATAGTGTTACACATTTGCCGGCAAGCCACACACAAACGAATCCCCCAGCGCAATCAGCACTGAATAGGCACTGGGTAGTCTTCGTCAATCACTGCCATATCGTGCGTGTTGGACGGTCAACTCAGACGCATGATGAGAAGCGCTCTACACTTCAAATTAAAAATTCAACACCAGCCATCTCGTCATTTCCATGCAAGTTGGAACCTTGGCGAGCTCTCATTCGATCTTCAGCTCAGCCATGAAGCTTTTGATGCATATTAAGGCATTGAAACCCACTACTCTTCAGCTCATTCTTCCAAAATAACTACTTTCAACTATTCCTTTCGTAAACTTGATTCAAATTTCTATGGGTATTAATAAGATATCCTAGTCCACAACAGGATGGATTAGAGTGCCATTTGACTCGGTCTTGTCTAGTCAGAGTTGCTGAGACCGAAAATATCCATCAGCACAAAATCAAGACTCTCCGAACCCCAGTTTAAGAATATCGCTGCATCGATATCATCAGATGGCCAAACATGATGGAAATTGCCATCAAGTTATCTTTCGAAGACAGTTTGATCCAGCCTGCACGGCAATAAGCTCTTGATAGATCATGCAAACGATTAAGATCGAACGTCCTGCCGAATTCATCGCATCAAAACCACTTGAACCACGATAAGATCTTACTCCAGATGGATTTTTCAAGTGGTCGAGGCTCGCTGAAGCTACCACCATACACCTTACAATAGTTTTGAAAAGAATCATCATCAATTTTGAGGGACTTTGAAAAGCAGATGGACGTTCCATTTTCATCAATCTCAACATTAGTTAGTCTATCGTTTCGCTTGGCAGGTCTGGATGGAGATAGGCCACCAAGTGAGACTCACCACTTCGCAGTCTTGACATGCAGAATTACCCTGCTTATCTGGCGTGCGCTGCCGGTAAACATTACAAGCCTGTTTCGTAGCCGCATCATTCTAATAAAAGGTTCAAAATTAGATCAGTCTCGACTCAAGGAGTCCACGTCAACGTGAGACGGGGAATAAAAGAAACAGAATGGTCTTTATTTCTGTTTCGCGACATACTGGGATGAAGTTAGGAGCGTTTGGACTACCGGGAGAGACGCAGTGCATCTTTTGTTGCAACGAAGCAAACGTCCTGGGAGTAAGATGTCAACTATTCGACCCGGCTAGTATTCAAAGTTAGAAGACGTACACGCTACTGGCTGCGAGAAGCATCCCAACCAGCGAAATAAGCTGCATTTTGCCGGAATAGAGGGGGAATCAAAAATTACGCAGGCACCCAGTTATTAGTAGGAAGATTGATGAAGGTGATATAAAGCCGTCTTAGCTATTCAAACGATTGCGCGGATCCAACAGTAAATGAATGAAGGGGAGGGTAGATAATTCACCGGGGTCTATAAGGATAATTTCTCCCACCACTAGCCACATCCATTGACATCAATTCAGAGTTCGGGATAGGATATTATCACTCATACAATCAGCCACGATGGGTAACGGGAGGTGGAGAAGATGTGATTTGCCAAGTAATACTTAATCTACCTAGATCCTGCTATACTAAATTTGCCATGATGAATTTAAAGTTAGCATCTTGGATTCTCCAGCGCAAGTAGAGCTTCTTGTAAGGTTAATAGGGGCTCACAGCCTTCAGCGTGCTGCACCTGGGCTAGAAAAGATTCAAAATACCATGTAGTTGTGTGTTTGATTACAATCTTCGGCCGAGAGGAAGGTTGTGCTTGAGCCATTTTCTGGGAATCTCATTCTCTCCAACAATTAACCAAGGTCCGGTCTCTCGTAGAATTATGACAGCATAGATAACAATTAGGTTGCTGCGAACCCTTTCTTTGGGGAAATTAGTATGGAAGAATTGCAGCTAGTTCTAAAGCTTAAGGCTCTATCCTATAACAATTGCCTCTGGACAGTGGGTCGGGCAGGGAATGGATCTAGGCACGAGCCCACCTCTAGCGTGTTTTATTTGATGTGTTGCATCTCCCGTTGCCAATGTGAGGCTAGAGAAGCTAGCACCGTTCAATTCGCTCCCGCAAAATACCTCTGGGACTCGTCAAGGCTCATGTTAGATGTCAGTCTAACTCTCATCCGAATACTCGCATTCGCACGAACTTGATCACGTGATCCTGCACAGTGGAGGACCAAGGCCGGAAATTTGGCTGTTTATGAGTTTAAGTGTAGATCGGGGCTAATTTAGTCCTGCGTAGTCCAATCTCTGAGGCGAGGTTTTCACCATCCATCTCCTCACACAACGCAGATATTTAGAGCACTCCCCGGCAGATCCGCTAATAACCTCGTCTCATGCGTCATCCATGATGTGGAGCATGCAATGAAGAGGCAGAAGAAAGCAGTCCTTGTCACTCTGGACGTACAGGGTGCATTCGACGCTGTACTACACGGAAGGCTGCTACAGAGGATGAACAAAGTTGGGTGGCCGAAATCAGCCATTACTTGGGTAAAGTCTTTCCTGAAAGAACGATCTACCCGCGTCAGACACGAGGACGGAATAACAGACCCAATTCACCTAGAATGCGGGCTGCCCCGAGGATCGCCTTTATCCCCAATTCTCTTCCTCCTCTACATGGCAGAAGTCGTGGGTGGCAGCAGTTGGAGATTTGGCTATGCAGACGATGTTGCTATCCTCGGCATAGGTTCGACTCTAAACGAAGCCGCAGCAGCTGTCCAGAGAGAGGCTGATGCAGTCTATTTCCTCGGCCCTAGATCCAGGGGATACGACCTTCCGGCTATAAGGGTAGGTACTAGCGATGTACAAGCATCCGACGATATCCGATGGCTCGGAATACACCTTGATCGCGGTCTAACCTTCGAAAGCCACGTCGCAAAGTGGACCAGTAAGGCAATGCGGCCAGTGCAACACTTCCGACGGCTCACTCAGTGCACCCAGGGACCAAGACCCGACTTACTAACCACAGTGATCCGTACGGTAGCTCTACTAGTCGCGTTGCACGCAGAGGAATCGTGGTACCCGGGGCCAACCAGGGAAACATATCGGGGTGTCACGCGCAACTCTTGTAAGAGACAATGCAAAGTTATTGACCAAACTTCTGCCTTAGGAATTCGCGTGGCTCTACCAACCTGGCGCACCATGCCAATCGCAGCCCTGAAAATGGAGACTGGCATTCCACCTGCACATATTCTGCGCGAGGAACGCAGGCTCAAGACTGCCGCACGAATCCGGAGACTGGATGATTATCTGTTGTGGTTATGAGCTGTGAGGTATATAGCATTATGTCTCTGCTGTCCGTCGGTGGAATTACACGGGCTCATGTGCTATGGTGAGTCGCGGAGATGGCGCGCTCACGCTGGGTGATGGCACGATGGACACTGAGTGCGTATCACTGTGGCCAAATGGGTGTCAGTAGGTATCAAATGTGAACTCTTACTGACGATGGTGATCTATGAAGGTGATGCTAGATGTGCATCCCGACGATTGATAATATCATCTAATGGATGATGTGAAGTATGATATTATATGGATAGATTGATTCACTAAACTCGGCAAGTGAAGAGATTGTAGAGTACATGAACAGTGTCTGTGCACCAGCCTGTATTTTCCACCCTTTCCTAATCCAGCAGCCCATCCTCCGTTCCCCTGTCTCCTAACAACTCAACCGAGCCAGCACAACATTATCACCCGCTCCGACTTCAGGCCATGGAAAGCACTGACAGCGCTCGTCACCGACTAGGACTAAAGATATGCAACAAAACTAGACTTGGTCTGGATCGAGTTCATGATTCGAGGGTGCAGAGGATGTACCGACTTTTGCCAGAAGCTTAACTACCTCCTCCGCTTCGACCTCCAGTACCCCCTCTGCTAATTTCCTGCTGGACAAGCAAGAAGGAGGCTGCCAAGTTCATAAGAGAGTGGCTACCGACACTCCCACCCGACTGTCTCTGCGTTTACAGTGATGGTTCTGGGGCTTCAACCGACAGAGTGTCATGGGCCTTTGTGACTTTTATCAGCGGCACAGGCACGGCAATCGAGCAAAGCGGCTCAGGTAAATTTACCAACGCGGAGGCTCATGGAGCTTTGGCTGCTCTAGAAGCAATCACTGCCAGCAATCGAGATCGAGGACGCAACGCTATCTACATCCTGCTCGACAATTCTGCGGCTGTTAAGGCTTTACTGACGGGAACAACGGGCTCATCATCCTGGCGTATCCAAAAGTTCGTGAAACTGGCCGCGGGATCAGCCGCGCCTGTAAAAATAGGATGGATCCCAGACCACGAAGGGCTAGCAGTAAATGAAATCGCCGATGAACTCGCTCGAAGAGAGCTTAACTCGCCGGACAACTCTAGCACGACACATGGTGTGATGACCCTCGCCTCATCTGGACGGAAAGCCCGTGAACTGGCCAGGCAGATGTTGACAGACTGGTGGCACTCGAATCGCCCCAAACATTACGCCGACCTTGAACTCGAGATGCGGCGCAAGAAACCGCCAGAACTAGCGCTACCTAGAGCGGTCTACGCCCGCTTAATCGCTGCTCGAACTGGACATGGGGACTTTGCGGCATATCATCGCCGCTTCAACCACACTGACGCTACACTTATATGCGAGTGTGGGAGGGAAAAATCAATTGGTCACCTTGTCCAGTGTCGAAAAGCACTGGAAACTTGGCGGCTAAAAAGCGGAAAGCGAAGGGCACCAGCTCTGGAAACGATGCTCGGATCAAGGGGATGGCAGCTGTTCAGGGACTACGTCCAGGAGAGTGGAATATACGCGGAGGCTAGTCGGGGGATGGCAGATATACCTGTGACTCGGAGGTGACAGAACGGAAGCCCAGGTGGTTTGGCATAGACAGAGGGATAGGAATCGAGGCTCAGGCGCGTGGTGGCTGAGGCGGAACAATGGAAGGGAGATTGTTTAAGTTTTTCTTTTGTAATGCGGGATTTCGCGTGAAAGTTTTTGTTTTGTTTTCAATTCTGGGCTGCTGAATTTGTCAGGGTTCAACACATAGATGCATTTTGGCATGGTTCCGGTCATTTAGGTGAGACGAGGCATTTGTACTACACGGTAGTTAACCTGATCCGGCCCGACCTCACTCGTGCTCAAGCTCCAGTAGGAGTGCCACCGTAGTTACTTCACCTAGCACGTTAATGAGCAAAAAAATGCACATTTTTAAGAAATTGATGAAAGTTTGCCTTATCCACCTATCTCACCCTTTGAATCCATATCTCATATATTATCACATCAATTCCTCGTGGTACCGCGCCATTCAGCCTTAAAATGGCACCGGTACCCCCAAAATCCGTGAAAACCACGAAAATTGTGTTAACCACAAAAGTAGGTAAACATAACTACCAGACTCATCCGGATGCTCAAAAGAGCATGCTTGAATTACTTAGAAGCGTGGCATCTCAGAAAATGAGCGCTAAGGGACTGAGAACGAGCGGCGCCGACCTCGATTTGATGGAGGTCGACATTGTCGCCCAGATGAAGGAACGCGGCCAGCCTGACATTGAGATGTCGAATGCCGCATCAATAATCGAAGAGATTATACATGAGGGTCTTGAGCACTCGCGATGGGCATACGCGGGAGCCGAGAGCTCCCAGAACTCGTCGTCGAGAAAGCAGTCTCAGCGACAACGAACGAATCCACACCCATTGCGGCTCGAAAAATCGTGGTTCCGACAGCGAAGCGGACATTAAATAAAATCACACCGAGGGGAACGGAAGTCCCGACTCACACAATGGCAGCAAATGCCTCCATACCTCCGCCACCCCCGGCCACGATTCCAGGGATGGCTGACCGCCACAATCACTCTGCTGGTGATGCTCCCACTTGCACGACAATACAACATCCGCTTGAAATTGAAGCTCTGCTTGAAGCCGAAAGGAGGCGGGCTGCAATCACCTCAGCCAAGCTCGAAATAGGATCGACGGTGTTGAACACTCTCGAAAGTGTTATCCTATCATTGAAAACAACAGATAACAAGGAATACTTGGACGCCATGAACGTCTATCTAAGGGGCGCCCTCGCCCAATTCCTACGCACTGGAACCACACCAGAACCGACAAGTCTTCCTCCCCGCCCCACTGGCCAGCAGGCCGACACCAGCGGGACATTTCCATCATCAGCCGCCAGTCCAGCAAGGCCTGCCGTAGCGGTGCCCCAGATAACGCCAACCTTGGCAACTGTAGCTCGAAATGAGCTACCTCATCAGCCGACGCCAGTAATGGTTAGTCGTGCCCCAAAAATGCCGACTCCGCCGACCAAGAAATTTGCCAAGACGGTCCCTTCGTCCTCGCTAGACAACCGACTGTTCCTCCGGCTGGGTTCAAAACACCAGTGGCGAAAGATTTTGCCAGCTGGCATCAGAGAAGCTGTGGCGCAGCTCACTAACGCGCCACATGCAGCCATTGAGCACGTTTATCGTGTCCCAACAGGTTTCGTACTTCGAGCGAAGGACCAGGAATCTCGCCAGCTCCTATTGGACGCGGCGGAATCTTTCCTTCCCATCGAGGCAAGACTGGAGGAGGCCTCCAACCTTGTGGCGCTACGGATCTCGACAGTCCCAGTCGCCATCCACACTCTTCTTGGAAGGGTGCCAGTGACGAAAGAGATGGTGATCGAGGAGATCACCAGGGTTACAAAGACCGTTCCAGTCAAAGTTCGGCCTCACGGAAAATCCCACCCTGATGCGCCATATCAATCATGGCTTGCCAATTTCAAGAAGGGAGTAGAGCCTAGACAAGGGTTCCGCCTATTTGACGACTCGGGTGTCGCGGTCCGACATCAATCGCGTCAGACAGTGCAGCAATGCAAAAGCTGCCTACAGTTCCACGGAACGCGTGGTTGCTCTCGCGCCCCAGCTTGCTAGAACTGTACCTCCACTATGCACTCGACAGACGAGTGCCATGCACATACGAAGTGCCGTAACTGTGGAGGACCACACAGGTCCGATAGTCGACTCTACCTGGCGCGCCCGACCAAGTTAGGGCCGGTAAGCAAAGAGCAATTGGCTACCATTTGCATGGCCAGCCAACGCGAGCTAGCGGTAGTTGTAAGGGCTAAGGCTGTAGTCCGTCGCGCTGAGGCAGTACCTCAAGCGGCCGCCAGGCAGACACAAGTCTCAACCGCAGCAAAGAAATCGAATAACAGGTTTGAAGTTCTGATGACCGACGTCGCCTCCGACGCCACGGCCACAGGAACAACGAATCCTGCGGAATCTTCCTGAAGGGCCCCTCACAAGTCCTCATTCGATCATACACTTAGAGGATCCCTTTGCCCTTCATTATCTCCCCTCTCCAGCCAACGAAACGATAGAAATTTGTGGCTGTATGGTAGCCGGGGAAAATTGCAAAAATCATCGGGTGCAGAGCTCTTCTAATACCGACATTAGGACAAGATCCGAAGACATATTGATCCTTCTGAAGCGTTCGTAGAAGCCGGCCAGATGGGCGCTGCAAATTTGTATGTAGGTCGGGAAGTTCACCCTCTACCTCTCCAGCCTCCTTCCAACTTCTTTCCGAAGGTCGTGCTGGAATGTCAGAAAAGTCTTGACAGGGCCTGATTGGCGTATGGAAGCTTAGCCCAACTTTGTTTGTGTTGGAAAATATACTCTGTACAATATTATATGGATAAATGTGATGAAGTAAAGAAGACTTGATGTTTTACAACTATGTGAACATTGGACTTATATATACATCTAAGGGAGAAATTCCCGCTAGTCTCGTGTGCCTGTCAAACCTAGTGATGACCAGCCACCTCTCATCTACCATGATGAGCCAAGGTACACTGTAGTACGTAAATATCCAAACGTATAGGCGACAGTAGGCGCATTTAGCGCACTCGGTACATGTGTAGAGGGAGTCAATCTTTTCGGGAACCTGAGACGAAACAGGAAATGGTTGAGTCCTAAATTCGAGAGTCAGAATGCCCAACACTTTGTGTCGTCCAAGTGTCACGGTTTGATTGTTGTATGAGCTTAGATGGATACCTAAGCGTAATACTTAGATTGTTTACAATAAGGTCGCACGGGGAGGGAAAGATGAAACTAAACGAAACAATAATACTAATCAGGACGCTAGATTGCTGTTACAAATAAGTAACACCCAAAGATACGTGGCTAGTTAACAAGTATGATGTCTGGAGGAAAGCCATCAGTTAGTAGATACACGCAGCGGATCAGTCATTATAGGGACCTCTTACTTGTAGCTAGAGTTCTCTTCTCTCCTCATACAGTTTAATAAATCGACTTTTTCATCACCAACTCGGTTTTAGTCACACCTATTGTAATCTAACGCTTTTCATCCTCGGACTCAGGGGGACTATTCTCAACACTTGTCAGTGGTGTCCCCTACGAGCCTCCAGCTCTCACTGTAGAGTCTACAGAGCCGAGATTGAGTAACAAAGTCCTCACTTCGACGAGGATTCCCCATCGCTTTTGCGGTCTGTATCATCTTCATCTCTCAATGTCAGGATTGCCTTCTGCATAATCTATATATGTGGAGATAACCAAATTCTAGTGTTCTATGATTCTGGTCTGGCCTTTTGGCCGAGTGGTTATGCACCTATCTCATGCATAATGTAGGATGGCGCCCTTTAGCCTGAACACCACCTGTTAAGGTTATGAGGTTGTGTACGACGTCTTGGAGTTTGGAGCTTAATAGTCTGCGGAGCTGAGGGTAGAGCAAGGTGTGGAGATTAAATTAATTAGAATCTATATGTACATCTATGTGTATATAAAAGGGATGAAGCGGCCTAATCTATCTCTACGAAAGAAGTGTTCCTAAGACCATATGCACGAGCCTCGGCTAATCCCTCGCCGTGCCTTGCTAGCCACACTTGGTTTAGTTCACGTAATGTCTCATTGCTTACACACGCCCATCCATATTGTATATCACAATACCACCTCTTTGACCCTTGTCTCCGCCCTGCTGTCTACATGCTGCTCTGACACTCAACACATTCCCCTATCACCACTATCATTGAGCTAACCAAGATCAGATCAGATGGTAGGGTCGGAGCCCTTCTCATCACCAACCCTTGATCATGGAGGAGATGCCACACGATGAGTTTCCGGAGCGTACCCAGCACCCAATACGGAGATGAAGGATTGGATCAAGTCGACCTCGACTGTTACAAAGAAGGGAGATGTAGATGAATATGCACACCTCGTGTGGTCCCGGTGTCTAGGCCTCGCCTGGCTGAGGCTGCAGGTTTTTAGAGACTTTTTCCCGCGCACGCAGTTTCCATTGCTACCATTTATTTTTTTCGGGTAGAAGGTTCCGTGGAAGAGGTGGCTGAATTCCACAGGTAAACACTGAGCTGAATGGCTTTTCATTAAGGGGAATGTATTAATGATCTTTCAACTAACAAAAGAGGATAGGAGCACTGTACAAGGTGTGGCCTGGGTCAGAGAGGAGCCCAATGTGCTAGATAGTCATAGACTCAAGTAGTACAATAAAACAACAACACCCATCCTCGGACTTCATGGTGAGCGGTAGTTATATAGCACGTGATGCCATACGGGGGAGAAGGAACAGAATTGCGAAAGCGGCTAGCCAGATCTAAGCAATCTGGCCCACTTGTAGATGGAGAAATCCCTTTTTTATATAGACAATAAAACCCTAACTAATACAACAAAAAATATTAAGGAACTCATACATCCACACCTCAGTTATCTCATATATTGTGACCCATAAACCTCACTCTCATCTCTATCACTAAACAACAAGCTTCAACAACACCAAGGATCTGGGGAGAGCCGTTCACGCATAGGCAATAGAAGCCCTCCTGGATAATTAGCCGAAATTTCGGCATTAACGCCCACAAATGTTCCAAATTTGAAAACTGTCGAAAATTTCAGTTCCAGCAGAGTATTCATAGGCCTGTTTCCCCTCTGGCTCAATATCAGAGCCGCATGTCTTTCCACAAGTTGTATAGCCCCATTAGAATAACAGTCTCTCTTAAACCAAGAAACTAACTTTGTATGTTATGACTTAATTTCCTCCTTGCAAGTATACGTTGTGTTGTACATTGGTAGTGGGCGATTGTCAGTAACAAATGAGGCAAGCTCTTGTTTACAATTGGAGTAACGCCTTTATTGGTCATTGAGGCGAGGTGATGTGTGGTAAGTTTACAGTAGAGGACCCTCGTGAGATTGACAAGACCATATTTGATGAGAAGTAGCCGATTATTGATGTGTTTGTTTGCTTTCGACTTCGGTATGGACCTGTTTCTTCTTGGATATCATAGATATGTATTATGGATATGAGCTAGAGGATGATATTTTAAGATTCACGTGAGAGGGGATGTTGAGCTGTTGATGAGGTCTGGAAGTGACAAGAGAGCTGTTTGTAGTTTATTATATTGATCTTCTCTAACTGTATCCACACTGTCACAATGTATCCATTGTTGAATATTTATACCAGAAATAAAGCTCCGCCTAGTCAGCATACGCTAGCATTAACCCAGTTTCTATCCTAACTAAATCTTCATTCTGCCAAGACAATTACATCACAACACAACATAATTACATCGCAGCATGATTACATCACAACAATATGAGAGCATATTGAGCGATTACACCTGCACCACTGGAAGGTGGAGAATTCATCATTGGTAGCTTTGCATGCCATGAACTTGGAAATTTTTCAGTTGAAAGTCCAGCCAAAATTTGAACTCACTAAGTCATAGGGACCGGGGCTAAAATGACGAAGGTAGTCTTATGCCTCTCAACTACAATAGATTTTGGCTGAGCTCGAAACCAAAACATGACTTCTGTATGCTCCTAGTGTAGTATCTCCATGTAACTATCTACTTAATCCCTTTTTATTCCCAATTTCCAGTGATATCTATTACTGTGGTGGTGTGAGAATTACTAGCTCAGATCATCAAATAATCACGGTTGTGTCCCCATGCTGTTCTGCCATGGACCTAATGTGAAAGCAGGCGACATTTTATACACTGCCATGGCTGGATGGTGCGGTGGTACATCATCTTGACCTGTCTTCCAAGCAGAATAGAATAGAATAGAATAGAATAGAATAGAATAGAATTTAAGTCCCTACTGAGTCTATGACTATGAAGGATTCTTCCAGGCAGAGTCTAGATAGCTAGGACACATATCCCATTTGGGGCAGAAGACTGCTGTTCGGGTCCAGCAAAATAAAACCATAATTCTCGCGGCGCCGGTTTGCTTTGATAGCCAAATGTTTTGAAATTTCCCTTTGATGGGTACTTATGGAGGAGGGTCGACTGTTTGTGTGAGCAATCGTACCTCGCGATAGTATTTGCAAATGAAATCCAGAGTATGAGTGTCCCGAACTTCAAAAGAGCTATGCAACATGTTTATATTGCTACATAGCTGAATACACATTAAATGATTTTTTATTTCGAAAAAAAGACGCTGTGAGATTGGTCTAGGATACACAACGGAATGCAAAAGCAACCGCCAGGGCCGTGGCTCGACGGCACGTGTACTCTCTTCCCGCCAGCCTGCGCACGTCTTTGCACAAACTCCATCCGTTCTTACCTCGTGCAATCCGCTCAAATGGCCGCCACTGCTGCATCGCCCCATTGGTTGCGGCGCAAGCTTAGGAAAAGCTTGCCACTGGGTCTGGACGCCCACCTCGCTGCAATTCCTCCTCGCACCCGTGTCTGCCCGGCCTACCTGCTCACTGCTCTCTTATGGCCGGCACGCAACGTCGCTTTGCAATTGGAAGTCCTGCCACTAATCTTGATGGTCATCAGCCTCCTACAATGGGCCGCAAGCCTATGGGGCTACTCAGGCTAAGTTCTTCATTCTTCCGAGCAGCTCGGTGGCCTTGACAGCTAGGCAATAGCTAATTGTTTATGCAAGGTTATGCAAACCCATCGTAATTGTTACAGGCTGCTGCCTCATTTACCTGGAACCGGAGTTTCACGGATCCGTAATTAGAATTTTAATACTAATTTTAATTCGTGATAAGATGAAGGGGTAGTTAATTAAAGACATCAATTTAATAATAGCTTCCCCTATACAATTAGTCGTGTAAAAAGTCATGTAAGGATATGCAAGAGAGTCATGAAGAGAAGGACAAGAACACAGCCATTAATGCGAAGATATTGGCAAGAATTGATTACGATTAATTCCGGTTGGCAAAGGCTTCTACTCTTGTATATAATAGTTCGGCGTGAGTGAGATTTACTCCTCACGCAACGTCTTCTTTATTTACCCTTTACAATACATTTGTTTACCCATCTCTTCTTCGGGAAGACCATTTATCCATTGCTCAGTTCTTCATCAGCAAGACCCACGTGTAACACCTACTGCAACTAGTTGCCCATTCATCTCTTCCTAGAGAAGACATGTCATTCCTTTGACCCATTTAGAACCTTCAATTACCACCTAGATCTTTACTAGGCTATACAACGCACCCCGTGGAACACTATCAAACCCTCATCCCCGAGACGGAGTTTATCTGGCTCCCAACAGGCGTCATTCCTAATTTAGTTAGGATTATGTAATTGCTTATGTAAAGTCCAGGATGCGACGCGATGCGTAGTCTTTATACTGTGGCAAATCCCATATAGATTATTTTCCCTTTAGATAGTAAATAAATATCATTTTCGACATATTTTTGCGAGAAGCTGGCATACCGTCTCTTAACAGCATTTTGGAGATTATGAGGCCTAGCGGCACTGGATGGAAATAATGATACACCTTCCCACATTGCAGTGATACTTTTATGATCTAGAATGGTGGGGTCTAGACTACCTGCTCTTGACGGCATATCACAGTCATTTCTTGGGCCAGATTGGGTCAATCATCTATCCCGAATTGTTTGCCCTTGATACATCACGAGGCTTCGGTGATCCGTCCCTCAAAATATTCATGCACTCTACTGTCATCATATCAGAGTTTCTCGTCTACATACCAGCAACAATCATCTTCCTGCGACACTACACAAAGCTACACAGCGTTCATTCCTGGAACGCTAACATGACTCTCACTGCCATTCTGCTTCAACCAGGACTGATTCTCATTGATGTTGGAAAATATACTCTGTATGATATGATATGGATATATATGATGAAGTAAAAAAGACTTGATATTATACAACTATGAGAACATTGGACTTATATATAAATCTAAGGGAGAAATTCCCACTAGTCTCATGTGCCTGTCAAACCTAGTGATGACCAGCCACCTCTCATCTACCATGATGAGCCAAGTGCTGAAATGTAATATATCTTGGAATGCCAAGAATAACTTATTAGTAAGTCCGGCTAATTTGACTATCAAATTCCCCATTCTATATCACTGTTATCAATACATTCTTCACCGAAAGTTTAATTTGCATTAGTGTTTATTTCACACTAGAATTCCAGCAGACAACTATGTATTAAATGCAGGTTATAGTTTTCTCATATCTATTACCAATACACATGTATTTAGCTTTATATTCCTGACCCATATATGTGTATGTACATAGATCTACATCTACATGGATCATAACCTACGATCCATGGAGATTGATAAATACTGGTCAAAAACCACAGTCGATAAAACATGCAAACACGAAACCTCACTCTTATCATCTCGATTTTACTCAGAATCATACATCTAAAATACAATTGTTTCCACTCAGATCTTCCTCTCACAACCTCATACAAGACTTACTGCATTGGTCTAACCGCCGACACTGATTCCGCTACAACCTCCATCGTTGCTCAAGCTCATAACTTTAACACCAAGGTACACCATAGTACGTAAATATCCAAACGTATATGCAACAGTAGGCGCATTTAGCGCACTCGGTACATGTGTAGAGGGAGTCAATCTTGTGGGGAACCTGAGACAAAACAGATAGTGGTTGAGTCCTAAATTCGAGAGTCAGAATTTCCAACAATTGACCATGTACACTTTTAATACAACACCGTGATGTTAGGCCTAGTCCTTGCATGTATGAGTAGCATTCTGGCTCGAAAGCTGCTATGGGGCTGTGTATTGTCATAGGCTAGGGCCTAAGGCACTTAAGGCTTGGTTATAGATGAACAAGCTAGGGCTGTTTAGGCAACATGGGATCTGCCCTGTTTGAACATAAACACTGACCACATTCCCATGTATATAAGGGAGACCATTCCAGCTCCAATTTTTCACCTTAGTCCACAATCTTCAACATAGCCTACAGTACAATTTGAATACAATTCTACTTCCGACTCTTACATTATTGTAAACTCATTTTCTAAGGATAATAACCTTTTATTAACTCCAGTTAAATGGCCAGGTTTGGATAGTATCTAATACGGTTGATAAATATTCCTAAGTTATTTGACTATAAACTGACAAAGTCACTCTGTTATAATTACGAGGTTAAATGGATAAGTATTGTGGGAGGATAGTATATATATAAAGAAGAATGTGGAATGAATATTCTGGTGGTGGGCAAATGTATTTAGACCATCTGAGGATAATATGGATATCTAAAGATGAACGCATAATCAACCTAAGAAGTAAATGGACCTGATAATATACATGCACGATCTATTCTACAGCCATGTCCATTGATAATCTGATGTACTCATGTAATGCGTATTGACATTGTTTGATCCTTAAGCCCCTGATAATGAGCACAACTCACATTTGAGTCATGCATTAATATGAGCTTGCATAACTAAAGTCATGTTGTTTCATCATTGAGTCTTGTCTATGAAGCCCTTGCTTCCTTGCGCATACTAGGATCACAACACACTCACCTTCAAGTCATATATTATTTTGTTAAAGTTGTATCACTGTAACTTGCAATTTTTTTTTCGAGTTTTTTTTATCTCATTAGTTTGGTTTGAACCTTCTAATTTTGAAATTAATCCGAGTGTCTAATTTGCTTGCTTTGAAATATCTATTCCATTAATTTTGTTCAAAAAATATGTCAAATTGTTTTGGGGATATCTAGTTGCTATAACCTGCTCATTCTATTATTTAAGCTGCTGCTTCCTCTTTGTGTAGCCTGTTTTTAGTTTATCAATCATTGTTGTGCTCAGCTAAGGTAGCCCTGGCAGGTAGCGCATGGAGGGTGAGTGTGTCATCAAGGTGCCTTGGGCATGGACAACTCACATGACATGTTTGGCGCATCTGTTCAGGCAAGGCATACTGGATGAGTAAGCATAGTAGGCATATGATTCGCTGGCAGGCGAGCTGACGGGGTATAAAATGGAAGAATTTCCGACTGTAAATTAGGACACACACATCCATAGAGTCACTAACAATTCACTCTCAATAACATCATATCTTAGCTGTCAAACGCAAGTGTACGTTCCCCATTTCATATACCAAGTAAAACAATCATGTCAAGATTGATGGATGAAAATGACGGACATTCTTATCACAAACAGCTCCTGGAGTCTATTAACCAATTACAGCAAAAATTAGAGCAGCAGAATGCAGAGATGAAAGAGCAGAGCAAGCTTATGAATAACCTCAAACAACATGCAAAATCTACCACCAAGAACCTGTTGTAATTAAGGGAGTAACATGACTGCATTACAATAAACTGTTCACATTAGAATAATGTGCATATGCGCCATGGGATATGATTGACCTAAATCATCACTCATTGGTATGACATAGTATTTCCCAATAGATTCCTAATGGTATCTATTGGCGCTAGGATCTCTCACATCCTTCCTTTCTTGGTTAGACAAGGACAGATGTTGGAACACCCTGTTGTACTTTCGCTCGTCAATGACCGGCTCTGCGCCGACAGGTGCATATGCACATCGTGCGTTGACTATGGATACAACCGCTGCCGCTCCTGAGTCTCGGACTTGGGAGCACCGGGTTGAGTCATTGCAAGGCAACAATTGGGGTAGCGACGTGAAGGGTCTACTGACCACGTGCACTAGCCATAAGCGGTTAGATATTGCCGGACAATTACAGAATAGCGCCCTGAGGTACATGCAGACCTAGCGCACTATCGGAACTATACAACTGCTTCCGCTCCTGAGTAGTGGACTCATGAGCGCCAGGCTGATTCATTGCAGGGCAATGATTGGGGCAGCGTCGTGATGAGTCTATTGATCACACACGCTAGCCGTGAGCGGTTAGGTATCGCCGGGCAATTACGGGATAGCGCTCAGAGGTACATGCAGACCTAGCGCACTATCGGAACTATACAACTGCTTCCGCTCCTGAGTAATGGACTAAGGACTGCGGAGCTGAGACATTGTATGGGAACGATTGGAGCGACGCTGTGGTGTGTATACAAACCACAGGCGCGAACCATGGACTGGATTGCTGTCGTTCCTGAACAGCTAGGTTCAGGATTGCTCAGCTGGGATATTACACGTAAGTGATTGAGGCATTGCAGCGACGCGTACTCGGACCGCGCGCGCCAGCCACCGGAACAGCGGATGCCTCTCATGAGAGATGGACTCATGAGCTGCAGAGTTTTACCCAGGCACGCTGTTGGCAGTAAGTCAGGAGAGAGAGCGTAGACAATGAAAAAGGTCATATTAGAGTATATAAGTAGTCTATGTTCTGTCTCATGTACAGTATCTGAAAAGTATCAGACACCTGCCAGCAATCAAGTTACCAAGTATCAAACCATCTGAACAAACATTGTGACACATTTCAACGTAACTATGTTCCCAATTAACTCATAACCTTAACACCTTCCCGCTACCGAACGAGGAAATAATGCTATTTTGGTTATCATTGACGCACTCACCAAGATGGCCCATTTCATTCCAGTCAAACTGAAGGGAAATCAGTCCATCAATGCGAAGGTAGCTGCAGACCTGTTTCACTGCAAATGCGTTCGACTACATGGAATCCCAGGCACCATAGTATCTGACAGAGATACCAGATTTCTAAACAAGCTCTGGAAGAATATAACAGCAAAGCTAGGCGTAATTCAACAACCAACAACGGCATACCACTCTACTGCGAATGGTCAAGCAGAGCGTGTCAATACAACAATTGAAGCATTGCTCCGTGCCTACAGTACTGATTCCCAAACAGACTGGGACAAATGGTTGGACACATGCAAATTTGCTTACAATGACTCGAAAACGTCTGCAACCGGTATCACTCCTTTCTTTGCTAATTATGGTTACCACCCAAGGTGCCAATCGCACCCCGAATCTCCTAGAAACAACGCAGATGTAGATAATGATGGTGAAATCTGGGCTGCAAAACAAAAGTATATTCTCGATAAATGCAAGGAACAACTTCAAAAAACGCGCTTAAGCATGGCGAAATACTATGATAAAAGGCACGACGAAATGGAATTCTCTATCGGCGATCAAGTAATGCTACGTACGCGCTATCTACCTGTTGAAGGGAATAAATCACGAAAGTTGTTACCTCGATGGATAGGCCCCTTCCATATAAAAGAAATTGATGGTCCACTCACCTACCGCCTAGATATACCCCCAAGCTTCAATATCTTGCATCCAGTATACCACGTATCAAATCTCGAAAAATATCACGCTGCAGATGTGGCTCAAGGCCAAGTAACTAGAGATCAACCTCGCGTTTGGCGCGAAAAAGTTATGTCTCCAATCAAAAACAGCGAAACCCCTTACAAGATCCTTGCTTGTCGGACTACTCAAGGGGGACGCCAAGCACACTACCAAGTGGAGTTTGCAGAAACAGGTCATAGAATATGGGTGCCAAAAACATTCGTTGGTTTTGCGCACTCAGACGACAAGATCATCGATGACTTCCACATCTTAAACCCGAACTCACCACGACTCACTGACTACATACCTGAAGATGAGCGTGTTTGGAAAGATTTAGATTTACCGGAAAACGAGGATCATACGCAGTGTCGAGGTCGCCCAAAAGTCCAATTTACCCGCAAATCAACTTACGCAATCCTCGCTGACCGTCCTTATGGTGACAAAGAGCTACAATATTCCGTGTGTAATCCAATAAGGCCTACAATAACACGATGGATGACAAGAAGGCAATTGATCAAGATTCTTGGACGCGAAGAAATAAAGCTAGTGGAAAATTGGAATAAGACAAAGGGGGGGAAGTAAAGATAAAAATGAGGTACACTCTCTTGTTTAGGATGTATCACAAGAGATTAAGTATATGAAGCATCGAGGACGATGCTAAGAAAGAAGGGGGATAGTTACGGCCTCGCCTCAACCTGGCCCTAGGTACAATAGCGTGAGTACTTGTGGTACGTGCACGTTAGCATATAGTCCCTGTCCGCCTCTTGATACTCTCTCCTCATAGCCAATCTACTTCTTTCATCTCTACATTAGAGCTGCCTTCCTGCCACTTCCTCTTCTCGTGATTCCTAAATATATATATATATTTTTTAATTAATATTTTTTTATTTTTTTGTCGCTGACGCCGCTTTTGCATCGTATTCTATTCAGATGGACCAACAAATCTTCCCACGATTTCCTCTAGAGGTCCATCATTATTTTCAATTGAACCATAAAGTTCTTCAAACTAATCTAAGGCTTCAGTGTCTTCTATGAATTCTATTGGCTCCCATGTTGGATCCACTTCACTAGCCCACTTCACTAGGGCTTGCCGAAATACCCCTCGTCCACGTCTCACTGTTCTCGCTCGAAGAATAGATTCGACAACAAATTCTTCATTACCCAGCTCATCGACTATAGGAGGATTCTGGGCATCGTCCCTTACTTGGCTTGGAAAAGGATCTATGCCGGCTCGTTTAATTAATTCCACGTGGAATCTTTTGTGTATATTACCAGGCACGTTGAGTTCCACAGTCAGTGCATCAGGTACTCCCATTACAGTATACTTAGCGTGTTGCCAAGCTAACTTTTTTGACAGCTGAGGTGTTTTAATGTGCTGTAAATTTAACCAGACTTTATCCCCTATTCTATATTGCTCGGGCTGTCGACGTTGAATGTTACCGTTCAGCTCGTTCCGCTGCTGGGCCGATGCCATTGCTGCTTGTGCAAATTCTTGCGCGTCTTTCAAGCGCTGAATAAATTTCTGTGCGTCAATACTACCTGGATGACGTGAGACAGGTCCCTCGGCTGGGGTAGGCTCCATTAGAGGCTCTTCGTTGTATCCGTTTCATAGGAAAAACGGGCTCATCCCTCCTATAGCTGAGCTTGGTCTAGAATTCAACGCCATTTGAGCTAGCGGTAACAGATCCATCCAATTGTCCTGGGAGTAACAAGTAAATGATCTCAGATACTTGTACATTCCTTGGTTCGCTCTTTCACTTGCGTTCGATTGTGGATGGTAGGCTGTTGTTAGCCTCTGATTGATTCCAGTCAGTCGGCAGAAGTTTTTCCAGAAATGACTCAACCAGTCGGAACCTCTATCACTCGTAAGATAGCGTGGGAAACCGAAAAATCGGTAGTATTGATCTACGAATAGATCTGCGCACTTTCGGGCTTCCATTGACGGTGTGCCAAACAACATAATATCTTTAGATAATCTATCTGTAATTACCATAATGTTTGTGCACCCTTTTGACATCGGCATATCTGTCACAAAGTCGATAGTAAGTTCACTGCCAATGCGCTCAGGAATCGGTAATGACTTCAAGAAGCCTGCTTGAGCCTCTCGCCAGATTGTGGAACGTCCACATACATTGCAGTTCCTGACAAACCGACGAACCGATTCTCTCATTTTTGGCCAAAACCATCGGCGCAGAAGAATTCCGATCATAGTGTCTCTACCTGGGTGGCCGGTCAGGTAACTATCGTGTGTTTGCTGCATGATGGCTGTTCGGAGAGGTTCATAATCTGGCACCCATATACGATTCTCTCTTCCCCGTAAGAGACCATCTGCGGCAACTGTACATTCTGCAATATTGGCCTTCAATTCGAGCGCAATATCGGGTGGAAAGCTTCTTTCCCCTAATTTTACAGCTTCACAGGCCCGTTGCCAGATTTTATCCTTCGCAGTGGCTTGCTCCCACAGACTTTGCAGCTCGATGTCATCAAATAGTATTTCTTGAGGTACTCTTTCGCATATTTTCTCATTGTTAAGGCCACTAGGTATAATAGCTGCTGATCCTAACGGCACTGACGGTAAAAGCTGCATTATCCGACCCGCTAGCCGTTCATCATTTAAGTCTTTTGGTTTGTCTTGGTCGCGCCGCGATAAGGCATCTGGTCTATCACTTGCTCTACCTGCTCGCCATTTCAGCTCGAACCTGAACTGCTGCAACACATCGTTGTATCTTGTCTGACGTTCATTTAGTAGTCGTTTTGTTGCGAAGTAATTTAAGTTTTTGTGATCTGTCCAGATAGTGAATGGTTTTGCAACAGAATTCAACTCTGCTTTCCATTCCTTAAGACAAGCTACTATTGCGAGCATTTCTTTGTCGTGTATTGGATAATTCGCTTCGGCACTATTAAGGCGCTTTGAGAAATAAGCTATAGGCCGTAATCTGCCGAGTTTATCTTTTTGCGAAAGGCATCCTCCCATGGCATATCCTGAACAGTCCGCTTCCAAAATAGTCTCTCGGTCTGGGTCCCACTGGGCTAATACAGGTTCTGTTGCAAAGATTCTTTTTAGCTCATTGAAAGATTTTCTTTCTTCCTCATCCCACTTCCAAGTTGACTTCTTCCTTGTTAACATAATTAGAGGCGCAGCTATGTCTGAAAATTTGCTGATAAAACATCTGTACAAGTTTGCGAACCCTAGGAAAGACCTTACTCCAGACACAGTTACTGGGGCCTTCCACTCAAGTATGGCTTTGACTTTCGATGGATCGACAGCAACACATTCACCGGCTTTGACAATAAAACCTAAATACTTCACCTCTTTGCAAAGAAATTCGCATTTTTCGATGTCTAAGTATAACCCTGCATCCTTTAGCTTCGAGAGAACACTCCGAACTATCTCCCAGTTATTATCCTCACTTCCATCGGTATACACCAAAATATCGTCCATGTATACAGTAACATCCACGTCCAAATGATTCCGTAACTTTTCATTAATGTACCGCTGGAATGAGGCTGGCGCATTTATTAACCCAAAAGGAGTCACCAGCCACTCAAATAGTCCTAGGCGACACCTATGAGCTGTCATCTACTCGTCTCCTTTCCTTATTCGGAGGCGGTGGAAAGCTGATTTGACGTCCAGTTTCGTGAACCATCTGGATTTAGAAAGCTGCCGTAATGTCTCCTTAAAAAGTGGGAGGGGTAGCGGTCCGGAATCGTTATTGCGTTTAAACCACGGTAATCCACACAAAAGCGAAGGCCGTCATTAGGCTTTCTCGCAAATAGTACCGGGGATGCTGCCGGGGAACTGCTCGGTCTTATCCATCCTCTCTCTAAAAGGTCTGTAAGGGTTTTACGCAACACTAAAAGCTCCTCTCGAGACATGCTATATAGAGGCCCCCATGGGGGTGTCAAAGGCTTTCCATTCTCATAACGAAGGTTGATTGCGTGATCTAAGTTATCTCTCAATGGGGGCAAGTTATTTGCTCCGGTGCTATCAGCAAAAATTTGGGCGAAGTCCTTTACTTTTTCCGATAGACAGTCATTGACGTCATTTTCCGAGAGAATAGGTTTTTTACAGAGTGCTTTACTTATATCCTCTATGGTAATTTTGCCGATCGGCACTGAGTCGCTCATCGACATCAAATCTTCAGTTGATGAATATTTTGGATGGGGCACTTGTCTCAAATTTTGTCTCCATCTCTGAACACTATATATATTCATGTTTCCTTTTCTGAGCTCAAGACATTGGTCCTTTGAATGAGTTATTGCGTCTTGGTCTTCAAGCCACTTTTTTCCTAGAATCATCTTGTGTGTGCTTGAAGGAACGACATACAGCCAAAGTTTAGGTGTATGAAAGCCATCGAGGTCGAGCGACAGGTGGGTTATGTAGTTAACAACAGGTTTAGTCCTCGAAGAATTCTCTGCTGTCTCAAGGGCTCGTGGGGGTATTATTATGCGCGGCAAGTTCAATCGTTCAGTTAGTTCTTCACTAATGATTCCAGAACACAGGCATCCATTATCTACTAAGGCTTGCACCATAAAAGTATCATTTAACAATGCATTAATCAGAAACGGATCTGTATTCAACCTAACTTCTTTATTATAACTTGTTTTGGGCTCCCGTGCGCGACTGTGTACAGGAGCTTCTAGTTTTCCGACCCGCTCAAATATCCCCTTATCGATCCTTTTTGTCCTTCTGGATCGATCACTGAGGGGTCGATCTCTGGTAAACTAGCGAGACTGATATGTATATTTGCTTTATTCGGATTTCGTGCGGGCAGAAGTGGGCATTTTCTTGACGAGCAACCCACCCTTTCGCAACGAAAACATTTCCTCTCTGCTCTTAATTGATCTAGCTGTGCATGGGTTTTCCACTTGGCACGCTGTCTATCCGTGCTTGTTATACCAGTCGCATTTATTCCACCCATAATTACATCGCCAGATGAGTCAGTCGGACTTGTATTTTCCCGAGGGTTTTTATTGCTATTATTCGCATAATTTGCCGGTCCTGTAGCAAAATAGCTGTTCCTTTGGCGTATTAAGACAGGTTGATTCTGTCCCACTCAGTTGTCTGCCATTTCCAGCTGTTGCGCTACCTGATTTACCAGTCTAATCCAGACATTGAAATTGTTATGGGGCAAGTTAGTATTTCCCGCAAGAGCCAGTATCAAATCCTTGTTTAGGGCGTTCCAGAGCATTGATATCTTGTTAGTATCGTCCCAAAGATCTCCTTGTGCCTCTGTCAATTTGTTTGTCCAAGCTGCAAAAAAATCTGGCCAATGCTGTCTCTCAGACATCTTCATGGCCTGCAGTTCCCTACCTGCCCTTACAGCCTTTAAGGGATCGAGGTATAGCTTATCTAAGAACTCAATGAAGTCCTCCGGCTCTCTAGTTCTGTGCACTCCTCCAACCTCGTAAAATGAGCCGGCTTTGTTTAATGCTGAGCCTTTAAGCGTGGTGTATATCATTACAAATGCCCTCGAATCGTCGTAACCGAAAGCGTTCCAGTCTATTCTAAAAATATCTAGGACTGCTGTTCTCCACGATGAGTAGTTGCCCTTATTACCATCGAACTCTGGTAGCTTAGTCGGCTTCAGTCCTTGCCCCCCTGTAGGTGGATCTTTTTCGATCATAACCTGTTCGAATTGCATTGGCTGTTACCTGGCCAAGTTAGAAGCCTGAAGTTCGTTGATCTTTTTTTGCATTTCAATTAATTCTTGCTTTAATGACTCTTCTGTCATAGTGGAATAAAACAAATTTACTGAGATAACCGAATATACTGAATTTTACCGAGATGATTGAATATACTGAGATAACTGAATATAGTGATAATACTGAGATGACTGAAAAAACTGAGTTTACTGAATTTGCTGAACAGTCAGACTTTCCGATTGTGAGAGTTAGTAAATATGTAACAGTTCCGATAAATAAAGCTTGGGCGTTCATATGTCGAAAGGTAAGTTTATTTACTAACTGAAGAACAAGACTACTGCTACACTCAACGCCCTAGTTATATACATGATTCCGATATTTCAAACACTAGTCTCTGTCCTCTAGTCCAGCTCCCACTATTAAAGTGTGGGCTAGTTACCAACGATATTTCGTGCACGGGCAGTACTAGACTTTCAATACCAGCGTATCTTAGCGCTGAGGTAATGAGTATGCATGAGATGAATAGCACAGGCTACAGGCAATCTACCGGCTTACTAGCCGCCACAGAAGTGAGGACTTTGTTACTCAATCTCGGCTCTGCAGACTCTACAGTGAGAGCTGGAGGCTCGTAGGGGACACCACTGACAGGTGTTGAGAATAGTCTTCCTTGGTCACTTGGATAAGCTCGTCTGTGGTGGTGATTTGACCGCCTAATGTGTTGATTTTAACTGGTACCGGGGCAATCCGGACGGTGACCAAGTTGGAGGACTGCACGAGTTTGGAGTTGATATTTGTCAAACTTGGGGAGGAGTCCAATGGATGCACAAAGGCTATCCTACTTCACCCAGATGAATGTCATGGGACACGCATTTACTCTTTCCATTTGCATCAGATTTTAATTGCTTATGCAGCTATCTAGCCATGACACAACATCAGAGAAAAAGTACGGAAAAGGTGACTCGAAATACAAGGAGAGCGCTCATGTCTCGGATCTTATTTACAAGTACTACTGAGAAGTTATGGCGTCTGTTTCTTCACTCCACGTCAACCCTCATCCATGACTATCCATACAGGGAAACGTATCCAAACCCCTGAGTTATCTAGACATGCTTCCGTCATCCATGTAATTCTCTCCGTGCGAAATGTGGTCTGAGGCTTTTCCTTCGTAGGTGGGGTAGGTGCCCAGTCTACTTTAACTATACAGGAGTTCATCGCCTGGAGGCGAACCTCGGCGCTTTCCACCGCCAGCTTTTTCTTCTGGAATTATTTAGCGTATTTTGAGCTATCTAGCTATGACACATGATCGGTGCTATGTATAAATATTGGGTGGCTCTTTTAACTTTGGACACAATCATGCTTTGCATTCCATTTGCAAATACCATTATGAGGTATGCTTGCTCACACAAACAGTCAACCCTCCTCTGTGAGTACCCATCATAGAACCTCGCACAACCTTTGATCATCCAAGCATGCCTTCGTCATCCGTGTACGCGAGCGCCACCAGATATGTGACTGTGTTTTGCCGTATCCAAACTAGGCATCTCCTGTCTCAAGTGGGATGTGTCCAAGCTATCAAAAATCTACTCGGGAGACCGATCGAGATGATAAACCACCGCACCATCCAACTATATCGGTGTTTACAGCGTCGCTTGCACTTTCGCAATACAATTCTTGGAATACACATGGCTAAATCTGTGAATCTCCTTGCCAAAATTCATACTTTCACGCCCGTCCAGGCTAGATCCACCCTCTGTAGTGTAAACCTCTAATCAATTAACGCGGATGATCGGGTCCACATCACAGAGCAAAAATAGTCTGCCCTCGCGATTATCTAACAAAAAAGACGGAACTATTATATTCATGTATCTAAACCAAATCACTAACCTATCATCGCTCAGCACGAAAAATTTTTCCTTTGTGGTGGGGACTCATTGAAATATACCAATGATTTTTCAAGATTTAATTTCTATTTTGAAACTTCCAAGTCGGAAATCATTACCCTCATTTACTATGGTCCTGTGACTTTGAATCTGTATACAGGGTTCCTGACTGCTCCAATGACAAATTATGGGCTGCGATACATTCGTCCCCCATCTCGCCCTGAGTCGCGCGAAATTTCAGCTCTTCTCAGCGATCTCTATTTACCTAACTTTGATTAATATCACACTAATATTACATATGATGCCCACCAAATTCCCTCTAGGAAATTTTGAGGCTTAATTAGTTTTGGGTTTTTCCTCGGAAAGATCCTATTAAGATTCGTCTTCAGATTCAGCATCGGAAAGTTCCGCCTCGAAGGATTCATCATAAGTAAGCTCGTCTTCTCCGTTGACTACGACCTTGTCACAGTAACTTTGTTTCCCGGTCTTAGTTTCAGTCTCAAATACCCGTATTGTATTGTCTGGTGTAAAAATTCGAGCTGAAATTGAATACTCGGCTTCACATTAGTCATTAGTTACTGTAAGTTCTTTAGAGGGGAGAGTCAACAGACTGCCATCAATTATCTTGTTCTCAAGATCAAAAGTGATGTGAAGAGTGTTTTCGGTCTTCCATGTCGTGTCGTGCTTTTTCTTGGGGTTCCGGTCGACCTTTTCGGCTGCGGCTTGTACAGCCTCCTCGGCAATTTTGATAGTGCTCGGGCACAAGTAGTTGCATTTTGATAAGGCCAAGGTAAATAGGCTCATCAGGGAAGCAGAATATAGGAACTTCATGATGACGGTGACTTGAAGTAGAAAGGTTGTTATTAAGTGACCGAGGTTCGTGGGACGTAGAGAGCTGTAATTAAATGCGATCCAAGTTTGAGCGAGGTTGAATATTGGGCACTTTCTTTCTCGGATTCGTAGGGTGTTATAAGATATATTGAGCCGAGAGGCATCAGCCCATTAAATACTAATATTTTCATCGTCATCATTAAACTTGAGGGCAATCAAAATATCTATATTTGGTACGCATGAATTGAATAATCCTAAAGCGCTTTGAAGCGTGATTACTGAAGAGGCATTCAAATGAATGATAACTGTCTCCTAGGTCCAAAGCTTATTAGCTGAGCCAATTCCCTTAGGTAATGTGCATATCTTGGGCCTGGTCCAAATAAATTAGCTCGACTATCTTCTGCATTGCGAAGATTTGAGGTTTTCGAAGGATCTCGGGAGATCTCGGAAGATTATCAACGAAATTTGGATTTTCAGGTCTCCACATGTCGGTTGAATAATGTTCATTCGTCCCTGGTAGTCCCTAGTCTCGCTCAGTTGGGAGAGCAAGTCGAGAGCGAGAAGAGATAAGTGCCAAGACTTCTTTCTCTTCGCCAACTGTACCAATTTTGCTCAGCCGCTGCAAGTTTCCACAGTCCAAGATGCCGAGTTTATCCCGAATATTTGACTCATCTGCTGATGCAGCCATTTGGTAGTAGGCGATGCTAAATGACAGACTTGCATGTTTGCGGTTCCTACATGGCCATTAGAAATCAGCAAGGCAAAGCTATTTTTTCGACCTTTGTACCTATGAAAGTATCCATTTCTCAACTAAGGAGAATGGTACAGATCTACCGAGCAGGCTACGAGCCCATCGTACTCTGGCTTCAACAGTCTCACCTAGATGGTTTAGCGTATTGCCCAGTCCTGAATTATCAATGTGCCATCAACGCAGGAAGTAATGTAGAATAGAATTAAATTCAAGTCCCTGCCAAGTCTATGACTATGAAGGACTGAGCGTGATATTGTAAGGCGCAGCACAGCGCTTACAGCCAAGGATTTCTAGAGGTCATACTGAAAGACACATGATCATGCCTAACCTGAAGGGCGGTCGGGCACGTCTACTCCCGACTGTTCACAGTCGCTCCGAAACTGAAAATTTTGGTCACGAGGAGCCGAGCTGAGAAGTTATCGGCTCTATGAAAACTAATTACATCGCTAAACTACTCATCTCTCCGATGTATAGTACATGAATCTATGCTGACTTTGTGACCAAAGATTCCAGCCCTTATCACTCGTTGGAACATGTGGTTCGAGCCAATGAAAGCACTATTCCAAGCAATGAAGCTGCAACTCAGGTCTGCATTGAAGTCTGGTGGATTTTCCGAATAACGATATCCATTACGATCCTAAATTTGCCTTCGAGTACTATGCACTGCCGGAATTATATTTACGACCATCCAGCCGCTGGACACGAGCTCACACTCGTTCTAGAGTAGTCAATTAGGTCCCCCTTGGCATTTCCACAAATAGCATATAACTACTCCACTAATAGATCTCTTTGCTCGATTAGAAGTCTTGGAAGGATGAGGGAATGAAACTGGCTGGATTATTTATATCTATCAGAGAAACATTCAGATGTGCCAAAGTCTCGATACACATACTCACGAGAAACCTACGATTGTGTAATTTGTGGATTGACTATAGGTCAGAATGGGGTTAGCATAGGACTAAACCTGCCTTTATAAGTTGATTGTCGTAGAAAAATGGGAGATTATATAGAGGAAATCGGCTCAACCCACCTTCATTACTTTCCAGTGGACGAGGATGGAGAGGAAGCACGCGGCCTATTGAGTGATAGGTTATCTAGATGGAGAAAGTTCCACTGAGTGTGTGTTTATTGTACTTCTTAAGTCCATGACTGTCTAGTATATTGGGCTCCTCTCCGACCCAGGCCACATCTGGTACAATGCTCCTAACCTCTTGTTACTTCAAAGATCATTGATATATTTCCCATGATGAACACCCGTTCAGCTCAGTGTTTATCCGTGGAATTCAGCAATCTGGAGGGCAAGGCTGAACACCTGTACGCGGTGTCCTCTACGAACCTGGGAGTGAAATATTCTCTCAGAGCCAAGTTCAGTCAAATTTCGCAAAATCAAAGAAGTTGGCCTACGAGGAAAAATTTAAAATTACTCCACCACGTCGTTTTTCCGCTCCCAACGAGTTTAATGCCTACCTAATTCTCATCAAGTCTACAAGTACAAGCTAGCACATCCTCATCCCAATGACCACACCTCTCTTCGACCTTCTCTGGCCTCAGCTAACCACCAAATGCACGCCCACGCCGATATTTATACCCGACGGAGGAAGCAAAGCGTGGAGCACAAATATGGGAGATAGCTCTTTGGGATGGACGTGAGAGGTGTTGGAATGGAAGTTGTATAGAGAAGCGTAAGCTGTTAGGCTTGTATTTAATATCACCTAGTTGAGCGAGTTGGGAGATTGAAGAGTCTGAAAATTGTAGTGGAGAGTTGTTGATTAAACCCACTTAGTATCAGAGCGCTATTTAAACTAATTACTACATCTAAGCGGAGGACATGATTCACTTGTTATGCTAAATAATTGGGAGGCTGGTCAGTGTATGAGTCGTCATGAATATGGCTAGTAATAATAGAACCTTATTACGTTCCGTATTAATGCGCCTCTTCATTACCAAGTAGCGCCAATTTCAACAAGAGGATTAAGGACAAGTTGACAAGATGATGCAAAGGAAGGATACAAACTCGACGGGCGTGTCATTTTGAATTTTGGCAAGAGTTTTACGAATTGAGCTTTGTGCGCGCCAAGACTTCGCTTGCGAGAATGCATCTGACACTATAAACACAAGCCGACGATGGAAGGTGTTGTGATCCGCCTCTTGGTGGTGTTCTCCGGTATAGTCTGAGTAGCCTGGGCACCTACTCCACTTGGGAAGAAGACATCTCTGACCATATTTCGCACGGAGGAAAGTTGAAAGATGATGGAGGCATGTCTGGATAACTCAGGGTTTTTGAGACGTGCTCCTGGATGGGTATTCACGGATGAGGGTTGACTTGGAGTGAAGAAAAAGCCGCCATAACTTTGCAGTGGTACTTGCAAATGAAATCTGAGGCATGAGTGCTCCTCTTGTAAATTGAGTCATCTTTTCTGCACTTTTCTTTGTTTTGTGTCATAGCTAGATAGCTGCATACGCAATTAAAATCTGATGCAAAAAAAAAATTCAGCCACCTATCCACGGAATCTTCTACCTAAAAAAATTAAAAAATAAAAAGGTAGCAATGGAAACTGCGCGCGCGGAAAAAGTCTCAAAAAACCTGCAGCCCCAGCCAGGCGAGGCCTAGACACCGGGACCACACGAGGTGCGCATATTCATCTACATCTCCCTTCTTTGTAACAGTCGAGGTCGACTTGATCCAATCCTTCATCTCCGTATCGGGTGCTGGGTACGCTCCGGAAACTCATCGGATGGCTTTTCCTCCATGATCAAGGGTGGGTGACGAGTAGGGCTCCGACCCTACCATCTGATCTGATCGTGGTTAGCTTCATGATAGTGGTGATAGGGGAATGTGTTGAGAGATGAAGACGATACAGACCGCGAAAGCGATGGGGAATCCTCGTCGAAGTGAGGACTTTGATACTCAATCTCGGCTCTGCAGACTCTACAGTGAGAGCTGAAAGTTCGTAGGGGACACCACTGACAGGTGTTAAGAATAGCCCCCCTACTTAATTGACAATTCTTTTGACTTTGGAGATAATTATTAGCTGGATTTAATTTATAAATAACGAGGTCTGCTTGCCTACGCAGAACTGTTGATACCCCCCTGAGTACTCAATTAGGGAAGATTCATGATCACTAGTTACCCAATCATGCCTTTGTCATCCATTTACACTAACACCACGAGAGGAATGACATAGCCTTGCTGGATGCTAACTAAAGATTCTTGTCTCCAGCAGGTTGGCTCTCAAAGCCATTCGGTCTACTTGGGAGATGGACCCAGAAGTCGTACCGCTGCACTATCATATACAAGACTATGAGAGGTAAAATTCACTTCAACCGGAAACCCTCTGTTATGACTATCCAAAATTAACTTCTTCGAAGGCTTTGCCATTTCTTAACATCATCTCGTCAATTTGTTTAGACACTTGTCATATCGTCTCCATATGTCTGCTGCGCCAAATATATATTATATATCGGTCTCTATAATATCTTGGGCGTGTATTTGTAGGAAATCTGGGACTAGGCCGGATCTTAACGAGATTTGGTTGTTGAATTAAGGAGGTAATGTTGAAATTATGGAGTACAGAGATAAGTCAGGTGATTGTTAATGGAAGTAATTGATGAAGGGGTTTTTTTTTCTTTTTTTTTAATTATATTAAAGTCCTAAGCTAAAGCTCTAGGTCCACTACAGGTACAAGACTGGTGGAGCCGGCGGGGATCACTGCTTACAGGCCCAACTCATTCCAACCGCTGGACTTGCTACAGAAATAGTAGGAAGTAAATTACGACGCGGACACCACCTACTCCAACTCCTAGATCAAAAATCAATCCTTTTCCCTAAATCCAAATAGCTACAATCTTTCCTCAGATAAACGACACTTCTCGCCTCGTTCCCTTTCTTGTCATGTGTTGTGGCAATGACTAGTTAATCTGATCCCCGCTGAGAGCAGTGGATGAAAGAGCAGGTCGTCTATCAAAACAGCCGGTTTCCTGCGCAAATGTTTTGAAGCTTTCGTGGCATTTGGGCCCGAGAAGCTTTTTGATAAATTCAACGTGGGACATTGACTTTCTGAGCCTACGCGTGTGTTGTGCGTGGCGGCTACAGTGGATGAAGTGGGTTGGAGTAGTTTCCTTCCCGCAAGGGCACTCCATAGGAGCGTGTAGGTTATTAAAACGGCGATTGTATGCCGCAAAATTGCCGTGACCCGTTCGGGCTGCAATTAATTCTCGGAGCAGGTGCCTAGAGAGAGCTAGTTCGGGTGGTTTGCGTCGCCGAACCTGTAGGTTGAGTTGGCGGTATTTAGGCGGACAAGCCTCTATCCACCAGTCTTCCAGCAATTTTCGCCGCCGGTGATTCATGAGACCACGAAGATATGCCAGAGTACATGATCCTGGTGGTGATGAAGGGTTTGGTTGTTGAATTTTCTATTATTTCTGTGTTGGGATACACTTTGTCGACCCTACTAGGCTCGATAATTAGTAGTCCCGACCGACTGGTGTTTGGCGAATGGAGATTGCGTATACCCTGTGCTAGCGTTGTTTACTGCTGTTAATAGGAGATCCCGCACGGGCTATCTATTGGGGTTAAAAGGAGTCTGGTACCTGTGTTTAATAGAGTAGTCGAATTGACATCCTTTTATCCTTCATTATTGCATAAGCTTCCCTCTACCAATAAGTCCAAGAACTAAGTAGTGGGTTATACATTTCAATAAGTAAAGGTGTTGAGCTACGCTCATTCGAGGTTTACGCGAATTGACATATAACATGACTCGGTTCGGAGAAGCTAATACTAATACATGATTTACATCGAGGAGATTTTATTTTTGTTCGGATTTTAAATGACTAATACTTTGAATTGGGTTCATAATCATGTTACCGATTATATACTAATCTTTTCTGTCATGAGTGTTGAATTATAAGATTGTTGGTCAAACATAATGATTCCTGTGCCTGAACATAATGGAGTTATGGTTGTATTTATTACTTACTTAGGAGTATAGAGGGTAAGGCGTTTGGAGATCTTAGATACCCTGTATTAGTAGTTCCGTATTAGCGCATAGACGAGGCTGGCAGACACATATTAATAGGAGTATGGGTGCAGCATTGAAGGATACTGCGATTGCGAGAATCATACACAATAGATTAACTCAATACTTTATCAATTCTACTTCCAGTACTTACGTACCACTCGTATACAAGAATCTCATTCTAATAATGAGCACGTTTTAATATGTTTCGGTGGTGGCAATATTGCCAGCGAGTTATCTAGTAGGGTTTCTATTTTTTTAAATCATTTATTGTGTATTCAGCTATGGAGCTATGACACATGACCGGTGCTATGTATACATGTAGGATGACTCTTTTGACGTTAGAGACACTCATACTCTGGATTTCATTTGCAAATACCATTCTGAGGTATGTTCGCTTACACAAACAGTCGACCCTCTTCCGAAAGTATTCACCGAAGGGATGTTTCATAACCTTTGGTTATCCATGCATACCAGCGCCGTGAGAAAAGTGATTGTGTCTTGCCGGATTTGAACCAGCGATCTACTGTCCCGAGTGGGATATAGGTCCAAGCTATCCAGACTCTACTTTGCAGACCGGCTAAGACGGTGTACCAGCGCACTATCCAACCATGGCAGTGTTTATAGTGTCGCCTACACTCTCGCAACTGGAGACTTTTTTTTTGCATCAGATTTTAATTGCGTATGCAGCTATCTAGCTATGACACAATATCAAAGAAAAGTACAAAACAGATGATTCATCGTAAAGGAAGAGCACTCATGCCTCGGATTTCATTTGCAAGTACCACTGCGGAGTTATGGTGGCTTTTTCTTCACCCCAAGTCAACCCTCATCCGTGAATACTCATCCAGGAGCACGTCTCAAAAACCCTGAGTTATCCAGACATGCCTCCATCATCTTTCAACTTTCCTCCGTGCGAAATATGGTCAGAGATGTCTTCTTCCCAAGTGGAGTAGGTGCCCAGGCTACTCAAACTATACCGGAGAACACCGCCAGGAGGCGGATCACAACACCTTCCATCGTTTGCTTGTTTTTATAGTTTCAGCTGCACTCTCACAGGCGAAGTCTTGGCGCGCACAAAGCCCAATTCATAAAACTCCTTGCCAAAATTCGGAATCTCACTCCCTTCAAGGTTATATCCTTCCTTCGCATCATCTTGTAAACTTGTCCTGATCCCTCTCACGTCCATCCCAAAGAGCTATCTCCCAGATTTGTGCTCCACGCTTTGCTTCCTCCGTCGGGTATAAATATCGGCGTGGGCGTGTATTTGGTGGTTAGCTGAGGCCAGAGAAGGTCGAAGAGTGGTGTGGTCATTGGGATGAGGATGTGCTAGCTTGTACTTGTAGACTCGATGAGACGAAGATAGGAGTCAAACTCGTTGGGAGCGGAAAAACGACGTGGAGTAATTTTAAATTTTTCCTCGTAGGCCAACTTCTTTGATATTGCGAAATTTGACTGAACTTGGCTCTGGGAGAATATTTCACTCCCAGGTTCGTAGAGGACACCGCGTACAGGTGTTCAGTCTTGCCCTCTCCATAGTTGCATAGAGCTCTACCTACGGGTGTTCAGTCTCCGTCCCCCCGCTAACGACGTCATAACTCTGATATCCGACTACAGCCTTCTTTAGCCACTGTGACACAATCTACGAACAGATTACCTTGATTGCTAATTCCTATCATCGAAGTCCATTGGCTCTTCTTTTTCTCCGACCAAAATTTCCGACGATAAATCAGTCTCATGTTTTCTCTGAAATTCATGGTGCTCTTAACCGATCGCTCACTATGTCCTTGTATCGAAGCTCGATCTCAAGACAGCTCATTTGCAATACTGTCCAAGGAATTAGAATTATATCGCCACTAGCAGATATCTCTCCGAACCGACAAAGAAATTATTCAGAAAATTGCGTTCACATTACGGAAGTCGGTCCTAGGGATGGATTACAGAATGAGACGAAGATTATCCCTCTTTCCACAAAACTCGAGCTCATTCGAAAATTAGTCAATACGGGTCTCACAAGAATTGAAGCTGGATCTTTTGTATCCCCGAAATGGGTTCCGCAGATGGCAGATTCTAATGAAATTCTGAAGCACATTCTTGAGATGAGTCAGGGAGCGAATGACGCGGTAGAATATTCTTTTCTCACGCCAAACAAACATGGTCTTGATTCTGTTCTCACTATACTAAAGGATTACCCGAAATCTAAGGATTCTCTGGCCTTACATTGCCCTGCAACTTCTAGACCAGCGATAAAAATTGCAGTCTTTGCCGCCGCAACAGAAACCTTTTCCCAAAAAAATCTAAACTGTTCTATTGCAGAATCTCTTGAACGATTCAGGCCAGTAATAAGCATGGCCAAGTCAGCTCATCTGCCTATTCGTGCTTACATCTCTGTGGTCCTAGGATGCCCTTATGAGGGTCTTGTATCACCATCAAAGGTGGCCTCACTTGCGACTAGTCTCCTCTGTATGGGCGCTGATGAGATTGATCTTGGTGATACTACGGGTATGGGGACAGAACCAGCTACGACAGAACTGTTGCGCACTATTCAGATTGCTGGAGTACCCTGCGAGAAGCTGATTATGCATTTTCACGATACCTATGGAATGGCGTTGAAAAATACAGTGGTGAGCCTGGAACATGGTGTAAGAAGCTTTGATTCCAGTGTAGCAAGCCTTGGCGGCTGCCCATATAGTCCAGGCGCTACTGGGAATGTTGGGACAGAGAATTTAATTGAATTTTGTGTGGGTCAGGGAATGAAGACGGGGGTGGACATAAATGCTTTGAGAGATGTGGGTAAATGGATTGGTCAGATTGTGGGATGCAATACTCGAAGCAAGATTAACGTTGTTTGACTTGACACTTGATTATCAGTTTTCAGAGGGCTTCTTTTCTTTCAGCCATGTGGCCGTAGTAGTATCACTCGTAAGTGTTGAAGATAGCACTACTTGGATACCTTATTCTAGGCAATTTTATCTATGGCGGCTCTTCCTACTAACTTCAGTCAGATAATAAAATGCTACCTTAGGGGTTTGTTTGCTTTTGTCAGCCTGCTTATCAATCGGCACCCTCAAAAAACCATTTGGGAATTTTAGCACTAGCAGGGCCTAGCTAGGGTTTTCTAAGCGCCCTAAGCTTGTAGAGTTTGTCTCAAGTGACTGACCGATAAGTCGAATACTTTACCCACGTAAAATTTTGGTAAAACACGAAGTAATACAAATTGGGTGCCGTCACGAAGTCGGTGAATAATGTCAATTAACTGGTATCTCGATATACATAAAACGTTGTCTCTCCTTTTTCTTCTCCATCTCCCCTTCCTTCCTCTACTCCAAGCGCTTCGATAATGAGCTAAATCAGACCCCTGCCAGTGTCCTAACGACAACCTGAATATTGCAAATACATAGAACAATTCACACTACCCAAATGTGATCCTTTTACCGACATAAAAAAACTGGAATAAATGAATAAGTAAATGTTTCCTCGACCACTGCCACCAACGAGCGCCTAGCCGAGCTCGAGCGACCTAATTCTAGATTTTACCCAGAAATTACCTCTCCTGAGCGTATGGCTCACTCTGACGTCTCGTCCCAGGAAGCCACAATGGTAGATGGATATACCACAGGCATTTCATATTTTATTAGTGAGGATAACCAGTTTCTTGTTATCAAGGGAGGTTTGCTGTTTAGCTATCGTCATATGCAAGGGCTGGACTTATAACTCAGTGGTTGTTGGCCTAAGGAGCCAAGAACAGTCGTAGACTACGGGGCAGCACACCCAGACTAGTATCACACCCTTGAAATATTATGCAATTGAGATTTACCTCCGAGTCGTTCTTCAACTTGAACACTTAGATGTCACAGTTAACGTGGATGGGAGATGAGACCTGCTAGATATGACTGTACAGCCTCGATATCTCGAATACCGAGCAGGTGGTGCAGCTGATTACATAAGCCGCTCGTAATCGTGACTCACCTTGACTAGCACCGTCGTCTTGTGGCTTGTAGAGCTATAGCTAGTGCGTGCGACGATTCGGTGACGAGACCGGGTGCTGCCGATGCTTTTAGAGCCATTCATGTCGAGCCATGGGGATTGTCCAATCTGTATGTTCCCGAGCCTTATATAGTTCCATCCGTACATGTTGCCACGAATTTCTTTGCCGCGTCGGCCAGTCTACGTCGATCGCCATCATGGCAACGCCGATCTTAGCTATAAATATCATGCGAGTCGACGAGCTCGACTGACCCATCTTCCATTTCATTCTTTTGAACACATTCTCGACCTGATCCAACATGTCCCTGGTGTTTTACATAACCCCATCGCGTCACCCCGGTATAGCCTCTGATTTGCTAATACTGACACAATTTTCCCCATTCTCACCTCCATCGCCTGTCATATTTTCGTTGAGGTCTAGAAGTCTCACATGTAGAGTCTGAGGCGTTTAGGAGAATAACTAATTCTCTGAGAGATGTGACAAAGTGATCGAGAATAGAGAGAACTTCGGAGTAGGAAATGTCCGAGTACGGGGAAGTTCACTTCGTTCAATTGGCTTATAGGCTACAGGTATTATGATATATGCAGTGGAATTACAAGGGAGGAAGATTGTTCGGGACCGACTCGACTACAGGAATAATTGAGATCCCAGACCAGAAGAGAATTATCCACTGACTTAGAAAGCTGGGTCATGCAATGCAAAATACGAACAAATCAATTACTGGATTATTGAGGGAAGAATGGGATTCGAGCAGACTTAAAAGTTGAGTCTGATTGGATCAGAAATTTAGCACAGGCATGACGCACGCAGCAAGATTGGTCGTTAGAAATTAAATACAAGATGCATTTCCAACACAAATATGGGGCGTGGTGCGGTTACTACAGCAACTGCTTCAATAATTTTGAATCTGATTTCATTTAACCCGATTTGGCGCCCTATGGGCCCATGCAGGTGGCTATAAACTCTACTTATAGATATTTTACATGAGGAGGAAACCTTGCGGTAAAAATCCCCTCCCCCTATTAACTTTATATTCATCTATAGTCCTTCGTTACCTACAGGAAGTGCGATTGGCCATCAGTCTGAGACAGGACTAGCTAAAATTATACTCGACCTCGCCATCCTTTCCCTGCCCTCGCGTGCTATAAAGAGTTGACTGTGGTCTCCAACTTGACCCGATGGCGCGAATAGATATTCTTGTAGGACTGGGACTAGGGGCTGTTTGCGCGGGCGTCCTGGCCCTCTCTTGCCGCCCTCAGGCTTTTTATTGGACACGAGTGAACCCTTAGTCGGTTGCTGTATTAGCCGTTGGTCGATTTATTACCGTTGGTCTTGTTTCCTCCCTTCTTATATCTGCCGTTCGTTCTAAAAGTCCCCACCTTGCCCTTTGAACACTAGCCTGATATAACGTGAAGTTTTGACACGACTTTTTCTGCCACGACATATGTGCCTTGCCACAGTTGCAGCAAAGCATCGATTTCTTCGGGCAGTCTCTGGTCTGGTGAGTACCGCACACTCACCACATCTCCTTGCCATGTTTCAGGAAGCTTGGGTATGCCCCAATTTGCTGCAGTTGAAGCACTGCTTGACTTGTGCTCGGGGTGACCAGAGCTGGGCCGTGTAGAGCATTGCATCCATCACAATGCCGTTTCTAACCACTTCGCGTTGAAGAGCATCGGTCGGAAGGCTTGCGATAACTGACCCTCGAGAATGGTCGTTTGTCTCCGTAGTCATTTTAAAAATTGCCACGCTGTTGTTGGCGTTCTTTCCTCCGTGTATAATTGTCCCCAGTGGGACTCCCAAAATTTCAACAGGGTAATCCTGCTTTATGACGCAGAAATCCTTTGGTTGTGCCATCCTCAAGGCAGCGTCTCGTTGGGAGACCGACTGCACAAACACCCCAGTGTCATTACTCCTCAGCTGCCTTACGGCATATGCCCCCTCGATATGTTTTTTCGCCTTGTTTAGCAGTTCAGTTGGCTGCATCTTTACTGATCCTTCCATTCGTATTCTTACGGCTGCTTTTGTTGCTGGAGGTGTAACGACTGAGGCGTAGGTTGGTCGGCCTCCCATTCCTAGTGTCGACTGAGGAGCCGTCTTGCGCATTGGCTCCTCGAGACTCTTCATTACTGCATTTTCTAAGGCTAGCATTCGTTCTTCCATTGGGTTAGCCGTCAGCTTCGATCGTAACATCTTGGCGTGAGCTATGAAGGCGTTAAGCGCCTCATGTATCTCGACCAGCGGTGTCGCACATCCGTCAGTTCCTGCAATCACCAGCTGTCTCTAACCTTGTTTATATAATAAGCAATTGTTTTTAGTTTATCCAATTTCATACCTGTAGATGTCGCGAGAGATTCTACAAGCATTATTGCGGCTGTTCCGCTATCCGTTGGTGGTGGTTTGGTTTGTTCATCAACGTGCTAGGTAAAGTGACTACCGCTGCACTCCTCCTGGAGATTGACCACCGGTGGGGCCGGGCTAGATCAGGTTAACTACCGTTAAGTACATCTACCTCGTCCCACCTGAATGACCGGACCACCTCAGACTTCACCCATGTGCTGAGTCATGTCAAGCCCAACCGTCCACAGAACCCCCTTTTGGCGCGCCGAAGCGCAAATTCCTCCTCAGCCTCGGCCACCACGCGCCCGAGCCCTTGACACCTTCGTCATCTGTAAATTTTCCCTTCCATTCATTCCCAGCTTTGGCTAATCTCAGCATCTCCTCATCCCATCCAGGGATCGTTTTATTCACTGGAGGCCTCATCCAGTCGCCCGCCATGGCCTCCTCAGTTTGTATTCCCTTTATTTCCTTCATGCAGTATCACTCTGTCCTTCAGTCGATCTCGTCACCCTAGAAACTTTGTAGAATTTCCACTCATCCGGCTCCGTTGGTGGTGGTAAAGCCGTGAAAATTTTCCTGCCGTGAAATCCACCTTTCCAGTCCCCCACCTCGCCATGCCGAAGCGCAACGTTAAAAGTCGGAGAATCTGATAAGATGGGCCAATTAAGATGATAGCAATAATATAAACGATGAAATAACGTTCGTGGAACGTGGTACCGCTTTTCGTGAAAAATGATGTTTTTTCAACTGTTTCAATAGTCTATCAAGATTAATTTTCATAAATCTCCCGATTCGGAAATGTTAAATTGTAGATGTATCGTTAACATGTTATTTTTCTAAAAATAATCTTGATGAATTAATCTCGCTGTTGGTATGACAGGGTCAATCTCTGTGATATCACAGGTAATGAGAATGGGTTTGCTAATGCAGAAGTGGTGACTGATTGAGATGTATGTGTATATGGATTTCTATGTATCGACGCACCTGAAGCGTTGATAAAACCTGAGTCCACTTGTGTACCTAAGGCATGAATCCCAACCCCAGGCTCACCGGAGCAAGTGCTCCGACACTCGCATTTTCACTATCAAAACTAGTGACAGTTCACTACTTCTATCCAAAATATTCCACGTCGGTAAAGCATATTTGAATGTGTTTCAATCCTTGTCAATAGGTTGAGGTACTCTTATTTTTTATCATGTCAGGAATGATGATCTAACCTTGTACAGCCGCGAGGCAAACTAGGTCACATATGCTATGATCTATTGAAGGAGACGTGCACCTTATAAATCATGGTCGTTATCCTCGAATACTCATTTCCGATAGTGGTGTAGTAACAAACTTACGACTCTAGGACTGCGCACTTGATGTAGAAAATCTATTTATGTGTTTCGAATGTAACTCTTTCACTGCAGGAACGATGAGACTCTCGATTTCTGTATCCATCTCTCGTTCAAATCCCTCAGTAACGCAACCAGCGTTGTTCTCAGTCTAAAAAAAAGATTAAATTTTCGGCCTACTTAAAAAAACTTTCACTTACGGCACTATTTTCTTCATCACCGGTAGTTCGGATCCATTTGGGTGCCTGGCCCGGCGCCACGAAGACTACTTCAAACTTCCTTGTTGCCAAAAGATTTCCTATTACGAGATGGTGTTGGTAACGGGTCAAGCTATATTGTGATTTGTGTACTAAGATATCAGGATCTGTTTCTAGCTTAAACGATACAATCATGCATTCAGGAGCCCATCCATCGACTAGATTCTTTAAAAACTTTGGGATGGGGTCAAGGTTAATGACCAAGTGCTTGCTCTGCGGAGATTGGGAAGAATCATCGCGAGAATCCGCTTCATCGGAAAATTTCCCAACTTTCGTGCCGTAGACGTATTTGGGGTCAGCTGCATTTGTTGACTGTATCTTATGCTCCGACATTCGCTCGAGTGGCACAAAAAAGTCTGATACTGCAGCTGCGAGATAAAGCAAGCCGGAGGACCCCAAGGGCCGCATGAGCTGTGAGATCATGCGCAGCATGAATAGGTATTCTGTGACTGTTGTAAAAGGAAATTTTACGAGGAGTTTCCTCGCTTTGACACAATTATACTTCCGAAGGACGCCTATCATTTTCCCCAGACATTCTTCATTAGCCACAACATTGCCATCTTGCCCCTCGTGAAGGAAATCTAAAAAGCAATCCGTCGTATGGCTGTAGTGTCTGGAGTAAGGCAGCAGACTGAATTGTCGGTGGAGGAATATGACGGCATAGCCGTTGTCAAGGAAATACTCGGCTGAGGTGGCACCTCGCGTGCCAGCACTAAAGTTATCAATAAAGCGGACTGTCTGTTTTTCGAGGGGTACAGTAGTGCCTCCCGAAGTCACCAAGACGACACGTCTACCAGCAGATTTGTGAAGATTGATAAAGTCCTGTGCCAGTGATTTGTAGGCTTGTAAGCCAACAGGAGCCGGATTTTCATCGAAATAATCACGTTCAGCAGAACATGAGCTGTTTTCCAATGGCATTGTGTTCCAAGATTTGAGCGACTTCTGGGAAATACCGAGGGTTCAAATATTGATCAGTTAAAATTATATTCTAAAAAGAGATACCTGAATTATATTTTGAATGCTAATGAGAATTGAACAAAGTCCGAATTTTGTCGGAATAGAAGTGTTGTGTGGATGAGATGGACGATCATGATAGTGATGATATTTGAGGTTTTATTTACAGGGGATATTGTGTGGAGTATATTCATGATTACGTGGTCTGTGCATGGAGATGGCACTGAGCTGTTTACAGTATTTATTTATACCACATGACTTCAACATGACCAGCCTTAAATCTATCTGTACTACCATTTGACAATTACTACTTAAAGGAAACCCTCTTCGATCCATTGCACTTGAGAGATTAAGATTAACATCAAGTATGTGGTGAGAAGAGTAGCGGTATCGTATGACTTAAGAATTCAGGACGGGAAGCATTATCCGCATCTCCATTGTTTGACTGAACATGTTGTGGTAAGGTGAAGATCAAGGGCCGTGACATTTTTTTTTTTTGCATCAGATTTTAATTGCGTATGCAGCTATCTAGCTATGACACAATATCAAAGAAAAGTACAGAAAAGATGACTCAATTTACAAGAGGAGCACTCATGCCTCAGATTTCATTTGCAAGTACCACTGCGGAGTTATGGTGGCTTTTTCTTCACCCCAAGTCAACCCTCATCCGTGAATACTCATCCAGGAGCACGTCTCAAAAACCCTGAGTTATCCAGACATGCCTCCATCATCTTTCAACTTTCCTCCGTGCGAAATATGATCAGAGATGTCTTCTTCCCAAGTGGAGTAGGTGCCCAGGCTACTCAAACTATACCGGAGAACACCGCCAGGAGGCGGATCACAACACCTTCCATCGTTTGCTTGTTTTTATAGTTTCAGCTGCACTCTCACAGGCGAAGTCTTGGCGCGCACAAAGCCCAATTCGTAAAACTCCTTGCCAAAATTCGGAATCTCACTCCCTTCAAGGTTATATCCTTCCTTCGCATCATCTTGTAAACTTGTCCTGATCCCTCTCACGTCCATCCCAAAGAGCTATCTCCCAGATTTGTGCTCCACGCTTTGCTTCCTCCGTCGGGTATAAATATCGGCGTGGGCGTGTATTTGGTGGTTAGCTGAGGCCAGAGAAGGTCGAAGAGTGGTGTGGTCATTGGGATGAGGATGTGCTAGCTTGTACTTGTAGACTCGATGAGACGAAGATAGGAGTCAAACTCGTTGGGAGCGGAAAAACGACGTGGAGTAATTTTAAATTTTTCCTCGTAGGCCAACTTCTATGATATTGCGAAATTTGACTGAACTTGGCTCTGGGAGAATATTTCACTCCCAGTTTCGTAGAGGACACCGCGTACAGGTGTTCAGTCTTGCCCTCCAAGGGCTGTGACAATGTGGCACAACTAAGCGTGGTGAGCCCTAAACGTCATATTGTGCCGCACTCCAACCAACTCAACCCCACCATCATCTGCTTGATGACTGGGAGCAGGGCTGCTAGCCCAAGCTGTCGATCGCGAAATTGCTTAGTACTAGGTTGTATGATTCTCATGGATCATGTCAAGGGACCTGTGACAACAACGGTGGGGAGTGTGTAGGAAAATATGCTACAAAGAGGCATCGATGGCACGTTGAGATTATGTGCAACACCTCACAGCCTAGCTGGACACTTTGCGTACTCACGTCCCATTCCAGTTGAGCGAACGCTTAACAAAAGCCTCGGCTTGTCTCGGTAAGGCTTGGTCATCCTCTACAGTGCCTCTAGGAACAGAAAGGTTAACTTTGAAACTGAGATATTTAAGCGATTAGCCCTGAAGGCGCAGTTGGGCTAGCTCATAATAGGTTAGACTGTCTCTCGTCATTACCCCGCTCGCCATGAAGTATGGTCTGATCGTCTTCTTCAGACAATCGGTTACAGAAACACATTATCAACGACATTCTTGGCTGCCTAACTCACACAGTCCTTGAAACTTCACACCACTATCAATACATCCTCTATTCTAGCAAAAAATGTCTCTCGAAAAGTCTGCTTCAGAAACTAATGCTCGCAAGGCTCTAATTCGCGATCAACGTATTGAAATAAGAACATTAAGCAGACTTGGCTTGACATTACAACATATATCCGACGAACTTGGCTTCATAGTAAGGCAAGTGCAACTTGCGTGTGCTCGAGAGACAGAGAATCCTAAGCCTCGCAAAATATGCTTATCTAATTTAAGCGCGGAACAAGTTGATGAGCTTGAGGTTTTCGTCAGGGAATCTCCTGAAAATCGACAGATGTGCTATTTGGAACTAGCAATGGGACCTTTCAGCCACTGGGGATGCTGTGAGGGTTTGATTTCTAATGTCCTCAATAAAATAGGTTACAGCAGATGCATTGCTAGGAAGAAGCTTCCGTTAATTGTGGTTAAAATGCACGAAAGATGTATAGCGGTGATAAAGGAAAATGGAGGGTTCGCAAAGTATTGGGATGGAGCAGACCAACACAAAACATGTAGTACGCTTTCATTTTAGTTGCGAGCCATACTGAGGGCTTCGATATAGACTTTTGTAATACAGAGCAATAATTTTTGAAATAGATGTGCATTTTTAGAGGATATCAATTGATTTTTTTAATTTTGAATTTCAAATGAGGACCATTGTACTTTTCCCATTGAGTTCAAAACCATCTCCATAATTTAGACTTTCACGGAGTATCATTGGATAGTACCCCTGCTTGCATAACTAGTCGACGAAATAGACATGGGCCTGCATGAGGATCATACTGTTGTAAAGATAAGAGCTTATGGAGGTTAATTGGCGGAAGATTTACGGATTATTATCGATGAATCAATGTGAACTGCTGATATATTTGATATTCAGAACTGTAAGGGTTTAGAAGGTAGAAAGCGCTAATTATATACACGTCTGAGGTAGCTAGACTCTCGCCTTATTTACCCAAACAGTGTCACGGAATATTCTAGTCTCCTCCATCTGGTAGTACAATTTAGAAACACTTTCTATACAGTGCTCATTGTTCCTCAACTCATCACGAAGCCACCTGGAAAGTTCTTCCCTCACCCTTGTGCATCGTAATCTTAGCCATCACCAGCACAACATATACCAATTAAGGCAACATTTACAGGGATCTAACGCCAGTTATTTTGACAATTGTACTACAGTCAGGCCCCTGTTAAGACGATATTGCCGTTAAGACGATATTTTTTACGGAACGGACTTCGTTCCCAGACATCTACCGATTACACGTTTATCGTTCAAGGAGGGCAAGACTGAACACCTGTACGTGGTGTCCTCTAAGAACCTGGGAGTGAAATATTCTCCCAGAGCCAAGTTCTGTCAAATTTCGCAATATCAAAGAAGTTGGCCCACGAGGCAAAGATTCAAATTACTCCACCATGTCAATCTTTCACTCCCAAAGAATCCGATTCTCAACTAAGCTTCATCAAGTCTACAAGTACGACCTAGTACATCCTCATCCCAATGATCATACCTCTCTCCGACCTTCTCTGGCCTCAGTTGACCACCAAATACATGCCCACGCCGATATTTACACCCGACGGAGGAATCAAAGCGTGGCGCACAAATCTGGGAGACTGTTCTTTGGGATGGACGTGAGAGGGATCAGGACAAGTGTACAAGATGATGCAGAAGAGAGATACGTCTTCAACGGGCGTGAAATTTTGAAATTTGGCAAGAGTTTTACGAATTGGGCTTTGTGCGCGCCAAGACTTCGCCTGTGAGAGTGCAGCTGAAACTTAAAAAACAAGCAAACGATGGAAGGTGTTGTGATCCGCCTCCTGGCGGTGTTCTCCGGTATAGTTTGAGTAGCCTGGGCACCTACTCCACTTGGGACAGAAACACCTAAGACCATATTCCGCACGGAGGAAAGTTGAAAGATGATGGAGGCATGTCTGGATAACCCAGGGTTTTTGAGACGTTCCCCTGGGTGGGTATTCACGGATGAGGGTTGACTTGGGGTGAAGAAAAAGCCGCCATAACTTCGCAGTGGTACTTGCAAATGAAATCTGAGGCATGAGTGCCCCTCTTGTAAATTGAGTCATCTTTTCTGTACTTTTCTTTGATATTGTGTCATGGCTAGATAGCTGCATACGCAATTAAAATCTGATGCAAAAAACAAAAAGATTATCGTTCTTCAACCACTGAATATCGTCTTAACCAGGGTTTTTTTTGCTAGCTTGGTGCTAACCATGCCGCCAAAAAAGGGAAATTCTGTGGAGCAACGACGTGCTCTGCGACGATGGGCGCACCGCCAGGTCCCAAAACCAACACAAAAACTGTGCATTGAGTAGTTCTTAGCTGAGTACGGCCATGGATTAAGCCAGTCCACAGTCTCCGAGTCCTTGAGCAAGACCTTTGCGAAACTCGACGAAGCTCCACATACTACTGCGCTACGACAGCGAGCTGGAAACTGGCCTGACCTTGAGAGTGTTAGAGCGATTAGCGAAGGCAATTGGGAGTAAAAAGGAGACATCAAAAGTTCAAAGTAGCCTAGATATTGAAATGTATAACCCACTACTTAGTTCGTGGACTTATTGGTAGAGGGAAGCTTATGCAATAATGAAGGATAAAAGGATGTCAATTTGACTACTCTATTAAACACAGGTACCAGACTCCTTTTAACCCCAATAGATAGCCCGTGCGGGATCTCCTATTAACAGCAGTAAACAACGCTAGCACAGGGTATACGCAATCTCCATTCGCCAAACACCAGTCGGTCGGGACTACTGATTATCGAGCCTAGTAGGATCGATAAAGTGTATCTCAACACAGAAATAATAGAAAACTCAACAACCAAACCCTTCATCAATTCGAGAAATTCGAACATTCGAAAATTCATTTTTTCCCTCTTTCCTCCCTTCTCGACCTCGTCGCATCTATCTCTGAATTGTGATCGAGCTCAGGCATTTCACCATGCCTCCAGTTCGCAAAAAGCGCCCCAACGTCAAGTTGGACAACACGAGAGTCCACCCGAGGGCTCTCCAACAATTACCTGGCCTTGCCCAGTCTCCGAAATGCGCGGAGATGAGCAAGGTCTCAACCAAAGGGAAGGAAAAAGCCCTCCCCGCCGTCGCTGAACCCGATACTGACATGATCGGGTCAGTCGAAATTATTGAGGAAATTCCTCAACCATCCTCCGTCCCCCACGGGATTGGAGAATCGTCAAAATCTCCCCCGACCGCGCCAAAACTGTCGGAGAACGCTGCACCCAAAGCAGCGTCAAAATCAACGTCGCAGCCCAAAGCTGCCACGAAAGCAGACTGCCCTCCGGAACTTCGACCCATTATCGAAGCCGAGCAACGACGTGCCGCCGAAACAGCGGCAAATCTGGCCCTCTGCTCCGCCGCCATCTCTGGCGTCGAAGTCACCCTTCTTCCTTTGACCAACGGGTCAAACAGACAATTTGTAGACTCGATGAGAGTCTACCTACGCGCAGCCATCGCGCAATACATGGCCACGGGCCCGGCCTCCACGCCACCCGTCCTCCCTCCTCGCCCGGCGAACCCGATCCCAAGGGCTCCCGACGTCAGGAGCACAACGATTTCCGCCGTCCCAGCGCTGCCTATAAAAAGCACCTGGGCCACGGTGGCCAGAAATGGACTGCAACAAAAAGCAGTCCCAACTGTAAAGGCTGTTCCGCGATCTGCGGCAAAAGCCCAAAATAAAGAAGCTCCGAAGGCTAAAGTCGACAAACGACTGTTCCTTCGCTTAGAGAGCGATCACCCATGGCGCCAGCTTTCGCCTGACGGCATACGGCATCAATTATGTTGTAGGCTACTGTACACCTTGAGTGAAAAAAGCTCTATACACCGTGTCAGAACCGGATTTGCGATTCTGACAGCGGATAAAAATGAAAGGGAAGAGCTCTTAGATGCCTCACCGAAGTTGTCGGACTTCAATGCCAAAATCGAGGAAGCCTCCAACCTTGTCGCCTTTCGGATCGCGAATGTTCCAGCGACTATAAAATTAATCAACCGTATTGAGACGGTCGATGCCGGTAGGATCTCACTGGAGATTTACCGCAAAACACAACGACGTCCATGCCAGGTGCGACCGCAAGGGACATGTCGTCCTGGAGCGCCATACAGAAACTGGTATGCCCTTTTCAACCGGGACTCCGCCCCTCGTGCGGGCTTCCGAATACTCGACGAGCCCGGAGCGGCTACAAAGATCCAGCCTCGTCGCCAAATTGAACAGTGCAAACGCTGTTTGGGCTTCCACGCCACCCGTGGTTGCTCCCGCGCCCCAGCGTGCTGGAACTGCGGATCAAACATGCACTCGGAAGCCGAGTGCAAGGCCCTCACAAAATGTCGCAACTGTGGGGGACCCCACCGATCGGATTCCCGGGACTGCAAAGTCAGACCCAGAAAGTCTGGACCGGTGACCAAAGAGCAGCTCGCGTGGATCCGCCACATCGAACAAGGGGAGTTCGCGAAGGTGGCACGAGCACGAGCAACAGCAAAGAAGGCTGAAGAGGCAATCACCGCCGCTGCAAAGGACGTCTCGATGGCCGAGGCTACAGGTTTCGGAGTTCTGGAATTTGAAGAAGAAGTTTGAGGACACAGCAGCCTCGACAATGTCCCTTTTGGGGCATATTCTAACCAATAGCAGGATACCGGCTGGATAAAAAGTGCCTGCTATCTCATCTCTTGCTCTCAGCGGAGATTGAGTAAATTTGTCATTTGGAAGATGTGGCAGGAAAGGGAACGGGCGAGAAGCGCGGGATCCGGACCACACGAAAAATCTTGTAAATTTGATTTCAGTCTTTGGCTTTTAGTTTTGATTTTAGTTTTTGATTACAGTTTCTGAGTTATAATTTACCTGCTACTTTTTCTGTAGCGGGTCACGCGGTTGGAATGAGTTGGGCCTGTAAGCAGTGATCCCCGCCGGCTCCACCAGTCTTGTACCGATAGTGGACCTAGAGCCTTAGCTTAGGACTTTAATATAATAAAAAAAAAAAAAAAAAAACCCTTCATCAATTACTTCCATTAACCATCACCTGACTTATCTCTGTACTCCATAATTTCAACACTAGATGTCTGGATTAGGTAATCAAATCCTTTAAGACGATATTTTTCATTCACCCGATTACATCGTCTTAACAGTGGTTTGACTGCATTACACCCCATAAGAGACTGTACCAATTTCGAAAGCTCGTTCATGGGACGCATTCGAAGACCAAAGCTGCTCTTTCCCACCAGCCGGCATAAGATAGCTATTTATATGCGTACCTTACCAGACCAGTTGTTAGACACGAACCAGCAACCCACATGTGCGGCCGAGATGCTTATCAAACCTCCAGGGTCGTCGGTACTTCTTAGCATCGCGAAGATCCCCGCCCAATAACGAACCATGTGGCAGAATATTCTCTACAGATTTCCCTCGAGCCGTCGTAATTCTCAAAATTAAGCATCTACAATCAGGGTGCCATGATTTAAATTTTACGTGGGGTGACAGCGGCAGCTACGGTGTTTACGTTGGGATTACTGACCTTGGAGGCTGGAGAAGCGGAGGGATTAGAGCTATTAATGGCAAATCCTACACGATGGCTCTTGGGCCTGAAGATATATGTAGGGCTGTAGCTGTTAAAAAACACGCTGAAATAATTGGCTGACTGTAGCTAACTGATTTCCGAATCACCACAATATCAGTTATACTATTAGATGGGTCTTGTGTGCTGGAGGGAATCTTGTATCTCGAGCTGATAACGTAGACAGCCCTTGTTTGCCATACGGTCAAGGATATGTTCAAATCTGCAAAACTGGTGTCTCAGCTTGATATATGCGATGCTATATCTTCCACATCTCTTGAACTAATTTCTACAAACCACGAAGCTCAATCTCTTCATCAAAATGTGCAGTTCTTTTGTTGGTGTAGTCCTTCATAGTCATAGACTCAGCAGAGACTTAAATTTAATTGTATTCGTTGGTGAAGCTAGCGATGACCGGTGACAAGTTTTTGCTACTTTTACCCGGTGTGTAATCGCTATTCGTGTTGTGTGATATTTATCTTATGATTAGATTATACAAAGATACATGATAGAATAGGCATCATAACTGTATTGAATGTAAACTTTTAGACTCATATTTGACAGTATATTACGTACCCTGACAGCAGGCTTCAGTTGCGGAGGATTAGACGTCCTCTTAAATCCTTGGTAGTAATTTCGACCCAAGAATTTTTGGAATGCTTCAGTAGGGTTTAAAGTCAGTGTAAGTGGGAGAGATGCAGGAAAAGTAAAAATGATAAAGAGTGTTGGCAGTTTTCACTCTCGCATTTGACAGACTTGAGTCTGTCTGGCTCCATTTTTGGGGTATGGACATTTGATTTAGCTGTGTTGTGTAATCACCAAATATCTATAGACCGGAGCGTTTGCCCTTTGTTGGATATTAACAGTTGAGGTAAGGGTGAAAGCCTGTAAGACAAAGGTCCCGAGTGGTATCAGAGAATACATTCACTACATGAGTAGTCCAAATTTCAAACTGAGTAATCATAGTATATAGTCGTTGTGGAAGGACTTGCCTTCTCTATGTCATGATCTATGTGTGCTAGACTTACGCCCGTCACGAATAAATACCTATCCATCTTCAGACCAGAGTTCGACCCTAAACTTTCCACGTCGCTCCTCCCGGGCGCCATCTTTATGAAAACTTTCCTACTCACCCTTTATCAAAACTGAATCTCGGCTTTGGCTGAATATTTCACGCCCAGATACGAAGAGGATACCACTGACTGGTGTTCAATGCTAGTCCTCCTATTGAGCTAAATTCATACAGGACAAGCGGCACACTTTAGAATCAATTAAAAAATCGAACACCAAAGCGAAACTAACCATTAACTAAGTGCAGGCGACACTATTAAGACCGTTTTGGTTGGATGGTGCGGTGGCTTATCATCTCGATCGGTCTCCCACATAGATTCTTGATAGCTTGGACACATATCCCACTTGAGACAGGAGATGCCTAGTTTGAATCCCGCAAAACACAACCACATATCTGGTGGTGTTCGCGTACACGGATGACGAAGGCATGCTTGGATGATCAAAGCTTGTGAGAGGTCTTATGATTGGTACTCACAGAGGAGGGTTGACTGTTTGTGTCAGCAAGCATACCTCATAATGGTATTTGCAAATGAAATGCATAGTATGATTGTGTCCAACGTCAAAAGAGCCACCCAATATTTATACATAGCACCGATTATGTGTTGTGGATAGATGGCTCCATACACAATTAGAATCTGATGCAAAAAAAGAAGTCGTCGATTTTTGAGATTCCCGAGGCCGCTATGGACTTCGATTCGGTTGCGAATCTTCTTGGCTTTCCAATATACCCTAAGCATACCGAGAGATTGCATCGGCACTGTTGGAAGGTGAATAATTATTCTATTACGGTTGTCTCAGTTAGTCTTTAACCCAAGCAGTGCGACAAAAACCGACCAAGCCAGGTTGCTAAGTAGAGCAACAATAGACAGTTGTGAGACAAGGAATCAGGCTCACCAACGAAGTATGGAGTGAGTGAGCTGAAAGGATGTGAAAATAGCCACTACCTACGGTTTTCTTACTTCTCTCTCTACACAGTTTAATCTTCAAGGTCATTCCAAACAACTCGGTTTTGTCACACGGCTATCATGGACTTCCCTCCCTGTGGTGTATTTCCGAAAAATAGATATTTCGGGAATCTTTTGGTTAAGCTTGGATACCTAGAATACTACAAGAATTGATGATAACTTGGCCGTGTGAGATTTTGATGAGCTGCTCCTCGACTCAGAAATAGTTGATTACAGGTCCAATTTGATTTTGTCGAAATAGCCCAGATAGCAGATTTTCATGGAATGATCATGAGGGTTAAAATGATGGATTACTATTAGCATTCAATTCTTGCAGGCCTGAGTAGAAGGAGCTAACATAACAGTGAACTATGAGCATTTAAATGATAAAGCGTGGTCTACAGTCAAGTTGCCTTCTTCACGCAACGTCTTCTCAGTATTATTCTCATTCTAGACATTCTATCTCTTCCTTGTGAAGACCACTTCGAGCCCGTACTCGTTTCAGATCACAACACGCCCTCTATTTCCTTTTGTGGGAGACCTTCACTCCAAACTCACTAATACTTGTACCCTGCGGACAAACAGCATACACGCTCCTCGAGACAGATCCCAGTGACGTCTATTCCCCGAATATGGTTTTTGAAAAAATCAAGACTACGTAAAATGGTTTATTCACTTGCATGACTCTCGTGTCGGAGAGTACGCCTTTTAAAACGAGATGATAATAGATTTAATAGATAAATTGATGAGTTGGTCAAGGTTATCTACCAGGGGAAGAGGTTGAGTGTGAATGATTGCTGAGGGAAACGTCAATTACGATTTTCCTGGGATGTGCACTAGTGGTGCATAGCGACCTACTTCTCTATCAAGGGTAATCACAACTTACCTGAGAAGGCACGTTGTGATTTTATTCACTCAAGCCTTGCAAGATGAATATTCGTACCTGGCTGAAGAAAATGGTTTGCAAGAAAACCTGGTGTTCATTCCAGTAATTCTCAATGTGATTGGTGCAGGAAATATATCTATAATTCTACCCGAAAGTCACATGCTCCAGACCGTCATCCTATCTACCTGTGAGTCCGAACGTTTCAATACATATTAGCCAAAGCTAACGGGAATGACTTTATGTTATTTTGCTTGCTTTACTTGCCAAACTCGGGTGATATCTAAACTATAAACCCTTGTTGCTAAAAGTTGTGACCATTTTCTTGGAAATATACAATCGATTTATACAGCCCTACTTAGGAATTGAAGGGCCCCGGGTTGGCCAAATTCCTATAGGTACTTAGCGCTACTATTTGTGGTGTAAATTGTCTGTGTCGAACTTTTTCAGATGCGAGGATAGCAGTGAAGTAATTATTACTGAGATTATCGAGTAGTTTTCATCATTAGGTTGCATTAATATCAAAAACTTACAAATTTCAAAATGCTTCGAAACGGCTGTTTGTGGTCTAAGGAGTATTCTGCCTGAACTCATGTCGCAGTATGTATTCAGCCCACAACAGATATCGCGTTTGTGTTTCAAAATAGTTTGAGATTTTTCGAAAGAATTGATATCGTTTACATACAGAAGAATTTCTGCTTTAGATTTGATGGTTACTTTAAGATACTAGAGCCACTTTTTATCCACTAGTACGCTCCTTATGCACACTTGTTGATTTGTTCAGATGAAGACCACTGGTTTAATTAACTCCAGAAAGGTTCTTGGGGTTGATCGAGTCGGCTTCTTTGAATTTGCCGTTCAAGGTCAATCCTGGCCCGTGGGTTGAGCTGAGCACTACCTCGGCGATCGTCTTTGTGACCTTTTCCGCAATTTGAGCCATATCAGTCTTGATAGCGGCCATGAATGCGGTAAGATTTTTCTGTAGTTGGTGAGGCGAGTGGCCTAGCTGCCCAACGGCTATCCTCAAAACACCTAGTTTCTCTCTGTATTCGGCACCACCGACCATATCTTTTATGAGATCAGCCGGATTTTTAACTACGGTTCCCATCTTGGTGCTAGGCATTAAGCCCTTGGGACCTAAAACTCTGCCCAGTTGAGCCTTGTTTAACTTTTCGAGAGAATCCAATTGACAAATACATCGGTCGAATTCGATCTTTCCATCTTTTACGGCCTCAAATATTGATTCCTCGCCAACTAATACAGCTCCTGCTTCCTTTGCCTCAACAGCGTATTTTGAGTCGGGTGGACAGATGACACAGATTCTGATATCGGTTTTCACAGGATGTGGGAGTCGGAGACGGTTTCGTATTACTGGACCGTTCTTAGGGGAAGTTAATTTGACGGCGAGATCATATTTGACAATCGCTGGATTCTGACCAGCCTCAGCTGCTCTTATATATCTTCCATTGCTGTCAGCTGAATCCTTGTAGCCTTGAAGGAGACAAACCGCATAGCATCTACCAAGGAAAACTTTGGCAATTGTTCAATATTCTCTTCCTTGAAAGATGTTCGGGATTTCTTCTTCTTCTTTATGGCTTCCTTCTTCTTTTTGGCCTGGTTCGATGCCATGGATTTTGGCGCTACATCTTTCTTCTTTCGTGGGGGCTTGGGCCCTCCTTTCTGCAGAGGCTGAGGTGTGTGGAAAAGTCTTATGCTAAGCGCAGGTAACGACAACCTTGTCAGCTGAATACTGAATTTGCTCAATTGAGTGGCGCAAGGCCGAACGATTGCCATTGGTAATTTTCCCCGAAAAGGATCTGGGAGTTTTCGTGCGGTTCTTTTCGGATGTAGGTAACCCGAAAAAGTTTATCCTCTCACAAGTGTGGTGGTGTAAATTATAAATATTGGTATCGCGTCGGTTCTGTTGTGAGATCGTGCACCATATATGTTGTAGTTGGAATAACACAGTATTACGTAAGACTGTACAGCTTTGCAAATACAGCTGTGCACGAAGTGGACAAAGGCTGGGCACCTGTCAGTGGTGTCCTACGAATTTGGGGGTAAAATATTCCCCTAATGCCGAAATTCAGTCACAACAAAAGGTGAATTTGAGAGTTTCCATCGAGTTGGCGATCGGGAGGAGCGGTGTTGGCTCATTTTTGGTCGAGAATCCAACTTGCAGAGATTTCACGACTGCACAACCCAACGAAATCAACTATCTACACCCCAGATACAAACAGCAGACAGGCTATAACCTGACTGATGTTCGTATTATAACAACCGACACCTTCAAGATCTTTTTTTTTCTGGAAAATCATTCTCAGCCAAACTCATCTTGCGGCCCTTACCACAATCATCTCACCACCTACCAGAGCAATCCCATACCTCCAAACGTCAAACCGCCAACAATGAAGCAAGAGAATGCCCGACCCTCCGCGACTACCAGTCGCTGTGAAGCTACGGTCGAAATGCCGGCCTTCAATGCGTCCTCATCTCGGCCAAGGGCACCAACAACTCGGCCTCCGACGAATCGCCACGGACAAAATACGTACGACATTTCGCCGGCGCACCAACTAGAGCGTTCGACAAAGGCTGGGGCACTGGTGCCTCGGTCTTGAGCTCTCAGTCACGTTTTCGACCTCCACGGTTAGGGGTACGGCAGCGACGGGGCAAGGCTGGAGAGGTGGAAATTCTACAAGCTTCCAGGATGACGAGTCTGGCTAAATGATAGAGGGATGCTACATGAAGGAACAAAAGGCAATGCAAACTTAGGAGGCCTCCAATGAAGAAAACGACCCATCTATGAGATGAGGAGATGCTGAGGTGAGCCAAAGCTGGGAATGAATCGAAGGTAAAAGTTACAGATGACGAAGGTGTCAAGGGCTCGGGAGCGTGGTGGCCGAGGCTGAGGAGGAATTAGCGCTTCGGCGCGCCAAAAGGGGGTTCTCTGCACGGTTGGGCTTGACATGACTCAGCACATGGGTGAAGTCTGAGGTGGTCCGGTCATTCAGGTGGGACGAGGTAGATGTACTTAACGGTAGTTAACCTGATCTAGCCCGACCCCACCCGTGCTTAAGCTCCAGTAGGAGTGTGACGGGAGTCTGAGGCTATAAGTTCCTAGGATGGTCTAGTGGTAAAATGTGGATATACGAAAATCGTAGGTCAACAGTGTCTCTGGATTTCTGCTATATCTTCTATATAGTGAAGTCTTAAGACGGTGTATGACTGTCCTCTAAATTTACAGGATGTGTCTGGTATATACAGATTTGTAGATTAGTGCACATTATGCATAAAGACTGGGGTACACGTGACAAATTTTAATACAATGTTTATGATCAGGGATCCCCAAGTCTTTTTTATTATTATTATTTATATCATTTAATGTGTATTCAGCCATAGAGCTATGACACATGACCGGTGCTATGTGTACATCTTGGATGACTCTTTTGACGTTAGAGACACTCATACTCTGGATGGATCCCCAAGTCAATGCGCCTAGCACTTTAATATTCAAAAGAAACCCCTCCTCTGACACCTGATTTAGGTTTTCACAATATATGCCTGCTTCTGCTGCCTGACGCCTTAGCATAGTCTAAGTGACGTTATATATTCCAGCATTAAATAGTTGTATATTGAACAACGCAATAATGAAAGAAAATTCCTGAGCTTAGGAGGAATACTTTTCGACTGATCCAGATAAAAAAAGGGCGATTAATTTGTGGATCATCTGTGATTCGAATTGGTCTATGCTGTATATATTTTTAGGCATGGAAATCGATAAGTGAGAGTGCCTTATGAGAGGCTCAATCGGTTTCAATATTATCAAATGGAAGACCTGCTCTGATGACTAGATGCCTCTGTCATCCATCACCGTGTAGATCGAATCTTCCGTGCCTTCATCTGCCTTGCATATTAGATCTTCCACGGAAAGCATGATTCATGTGATGGTTTAGGGACTGAGGATCTTGTAATGAAAGAAAGTAACCTTTTAGATGTTAAATATTTTGACGGCTCAGAGACCCATTATCTTGGGATTTAAGCTTCAGTTTCATACATGCATCATATGCAACATATCTGAGACTGAAATAGGATACATAGAATTGTTTAAAGCTATGGCATAAACTGTTATTATTAGGCAAATATGCACAAGTTACATCTTTACCTGGCTGCTGGTGACACAGGATGGCAACTGCGCACTGTACCGAGTTGATGATTATACTAATCACGTATTACAGACCTTCCGGCATTAAAGAGTCAGGAAGATAGATCTCTCGCTTCTGCTAGGCTACGGATAAAAGTGACTTGCAATGCTCCTTTAGAGGAGGATCACTCTTGAGCCACCGACTACGAATGTAAGATAGTAAAAATCAATCGTAGTTCCTTTAAGCCCTTATTAACACCTTACAATTATTATTTCATGCAACAAGACCAACACTACCTAGAACTCCAACGATGACCCCTTCCACCGTTAAAATTGAGGCATACGAAGTAACACGATGAGTTAAACATAGCTGTCTGGGGTCTTTCTCTAACAAGTATATTTTCCGCACGTGTAACTAGAAACTTCATTTTTGGAATATCGTGTTATTCCTACCTTTGCAAAGAAACAAGTGATCAGTTTACTAGCGCGTAGGTGGGAGTCTGCATCACTAGATTTGAGTTGATGGAACAAGGCTATAAGTGATTGCCTTGCAAGGATCATGCCTAGGATATTTAATCCCGTCGCCTATATACTTAAGCTAGGTGCAACCACCTAAAGAGTCCGTTTAACGTGCCGTAATGGAGTTCTATCAGATTTAGCGGTTCGCTTCAGTGATTACTTAGCCATAGAAGCTTGCTTACAGTAAATGTAGAGGGTTACCCTCCAGCTCACATCTTAGTAATGTCTATCATGAGACACCCATTTTTGTCCGAAGTGTGGCTGTAATAGATATACTTGTACTTTGGCAGTTTTTGGGTTTATTATGCTCTCCTGCGAATCATGATTGAACTTTATTTAGTAGTTGATTATCTTTTTTATAGCGTCATAAACTCCTATGAAAAAATTAGCAAATTTCTATGAAGCAGCACATTAATCACTTACTAGTAACGTCTGGAATGTTAAATCTCTCATACAATAACGGCATGTGTATACTCCAGCCTGCAACTCTCATGATTGGAGCCTCCAGTCTCAAAAATGTATCCTTGTCCTCTTGGATGCTTGCGGCAAGTTCAGCTCCAATACCAGCGTTTATCATGCTCTCATGTACCAGTATACATCTCCCGGTCTTTTTTACACTTTGAAGTACACATTCCTTGTCCCAAGGATAGACAGTTCTCAAATCAATCAGCTCAATATTTATTCCAAAATCAGCTTCAGCAGCTGAGATTGCAGCACTGCATGTGTAGATTGGCTGTCCATAAGAGATGATAGTTATGTCCTTCCCTTCCTTTAAGATTTCAGCCTTTGAAAGTGGTAATTTGTAAACTTCAGTGGGAACATGCTCATTTGTCGCCCGATAAAGGGCCTTGGGTTCCATAAATATACATGGATCGTTACTTGAAATAGCAGACATCAGCAACCCCTTTGCTTGAAGAGGAGATCTCGGTATGATTACTCGAAGACCTGGTATATGTGTGAATAAACTTTCTGGAGATTGTGAGTGATATCTAGGGGTCTGTTAGTCTTAAGTAATAGATTGATTAGCAACGCACAAAGCACCATGGCCGACACCACCGCAAGGCATTCTCACTGTCAGGCCACCTGCGTGTCTGCCGTGCGTTCCATCTCGATATCGGAACTTGGCTGCTTCGTTCACGAGTTGATCAAAGGCAGGATATATATAGTCTGCAAACTGAATTTCAGCAACAGCTTTTAAACCTTCTGCTGCAGCGCCAATTCCAAACCCTACAATTCCCTGCTCACATAGTGGTGTATTAAAGACTCTTTCGGCCCCATATCTCTCAAGTAGACCTAGACTACATCTGAATACTCCACCGAAAGCGACATCTTCCCCAAACAAGATAACTGAGTCGTCATTCGCCATTGAGAGTGATAAAGCATCATTTATGGATTGACATAGATTCATACGCTTTGTGGTTCCACTGCTAAGTTCTGACTTCAGCTCAGGGTTTGCGATTGCATCCTCAGCGTTATGTGCTAGGATAGGCGTAGAAGAAAAATCTATCGGAATGTTCAGTCTTGCTTTTGGAGAGCTTTGGAGAGCGTTTGAACTGAAGGCTTGGAGGGCCGCTGGATGTTTCATCCTCTGAAAAGTAGGTGCAATAAATGACCTCAATATCATGGAATGCATAATAGTAATTTTTCCAATCATTAACTCGGGAATCCATCCGTTGTAAATTCCAGTTCATTAGTATAATTATCCAGAGAGTTCAGCCGCTCGATTTCCAAGTCTGTAGCGAGGGGTTGTTGTTGGACCGTAGATAAGCGGCTGCACACAGGCCCTGTGCGCAGTGCCTTCTGACCAAAGTTCGGCCAGCATCTGTATATCTCCATTGCTCTCACACGAAGGCGAACAGACCGTCCGCTACTTTAAGTGTCGTAGTTGTTAGTAAGCGTCTGGTATGTCCGACGTTGCAGTGTACTCGGACATCCCAGTTTATGGGGCGCCGGAACAAATGATACGAGAGATTGTTGCTATGCCAACTTTATTTGATTGCCGAGAGTTTTGGTGAACAATTAATTCTTCAGGACAATGTTGAAGCGGTAATGGCTCCCAAGACGCCGAAATCCAGAAATAGACTATACGAAGACAGAGACAAGTCTCGGAAACACAGACGAAAGCATGTTTCTCGGCAGTCGCAATCAGGTATTCCTCTATCCGCCGAAGCGTTGGCAAAGCTTGACAAACTCAATCGAAAGAGCACCAGAAGAATACCTGAAGTAAAAATAAAGAAAACGAGGAATCATGAACGAATAAGAAACACCGATGAAAAGAAAGATCCCAACCTTGATAATCCTTATTCGAAACGGAAAAGACGTCGGCGGCGAGTTGTGAGTGGAGCCTTACTAGAGGAAGGGCGGGAGCCAAAATTAAGGGAGTACAGAAGCGGTAAAAGAGATCAAGGGGACTCAATTAGCAGGGGCCGCAGGAACAAATCACGATGTATACTACTCCTGGTGTGGGTAGATGGAACTATTGGCGGCTAACTGCATAGTAGGGATTTGGATAGGTATTGCTCTGATCATATTCACCATCATCATGATGACTTTAGCTTTTAGCAAGAAGAAAAAAAAGAATTCAAGTATTGCAGCAAAAGTCCTTCCGGGCGACAGCGAAGAGCCATCAAACTCCAATCTGCATTCAATTTCCGAATCTAGTATACCAGAAGCAGCAAAAGGAACGTATCTTGACCCGTTTTCTTGGTACGATACGACTGACTTTAATGTTACATATACGAATGAAACTGTGGGTGGACTTCCTATTATGGGATACAACTTATCATGGGATGATTCAAAAAGTGCAACTCCACACACACCTCCAATTTCCAAACCATGGGGCTCATATTCCGAGAGACCAGCTCGGGGAGTAAATCTGGGTGGTTGGCTTTCTTTGGAGCCATTCATAACCCCATCCCTGTTCAACAACGCTGGAATAGTAGATGAATACACGTTAGTAAGCCATCTTGGAAATTCTGCCAAACGCACACTAGAAAAGCATTATGCTTCATTTGTCAACGAGCAAACATTTGCCGATATCGCGAATGCAGGTCTAGATCATGTCAGAATACCATTTTCTTATTGGGCCGTAGCTATCTACGATAATGATCCATATGTTTTCCGGGTTTCTTGGAGGTACTTGCTACGAGGCATCGAATGGGCTCGAAAATATGGTTTACGAATAAATTTAGACCTTCATAGTCTACCCGGAAGCCAGAATGGCTGGAACCACAGCGGGCGTCTGGGGCCTATCGGTTGGCTCAACGGCACCCATGGAAGTTTGAATGCTCAACGCTCGCTCGAAATACATAATCAGCTGTCTCAGTTTTTTGCCCAAGATCGGTATAAGAACATCATATCATTCTATGGGCTCGTCAACGAGCCCAAAATGACCGCGCATGATGTTAAGACAGTCGAAGATTGGACGGACGAAGCATTTACTCTGGTCCGCAAGAACGGAATAAAAGCCCATATTGTGTTTGGTGATGGGTTTATGGGACTCCCAAACTGGAAAGGGAAGCTTCAAGGTCACGACGGGTTGGTCCTTGATGTTCACCAATATGTTATTTTCAATAAAGATCTTATTGTATTTAACCATACCAAAAAAATTGAATACGCATGCCAAGATTGGTCAAAACAGGCCGAGGAAAGCATGGACTTATCCACCGGATTTGGGCCGACAATATTTGCAGAATGGTCACAGGCTGATACAGATTGTGCGCCGAACTTGAATAATGTCGGCTGGGGTACGCGCTGGACTGGCACCTATAACTCAGGAGACCCATCTACGACCGTTCTCAAGCCAGGATGCCCGCTTAAGAATTCACAGTGTGATTGCAGTAGGGCCAATGCCGACCCTCGAACATACAGCAATGCATACAAGCAGTTTTTGCAGACCTTTGCGGAGGCTCAGATGGCAAGTTTTGAGAAGGGATGGGGATGGTTTTACTGGACCTGGGAAACTGAAGCCGCGACACAATGGAGCTACCGACTCGGTCTCCAAGCCGGAATCCTGCCAGAAAAGGCGTACGCACCTCAATTTACATGTTCCAAAGCAATTCCAAGCTTTGATCAGCTCCCAGAATACATGTGACGAGATTCTAGGCCATAGAGAGCAATTTACCAATACTGAACGACTTTATGTACTGTAGTGGACATTTATTTGGCACTTTTATGGCGTATCTGGATGGCAGCATTAAACGCTACAGAAGCGTGTTGGGAGTTTGGTGTCCGGTATTGGGTCCACAAAGTCAAGGAGTCTATATCTCAACTTTTAATACAAATATTAGCACGTTGCTCTTCGTCGTCGCTAATAATTTAATTCTTATTCACATTCTGTTGCCATCGCTTTCCTTATTGCCTTCATATATGGAAGCCATTCAGTGATGTATATTAATCAAGAAACTCGCGTGTACAGGGCATTGGAATTAACCACGTTGAACCATTTATTTAACGCTTGCACTCTACAAAGTCTTGTACAAAGCAAGTAAGTCTAGACTGCTTCGGCGAGTTTGAGATGGGTCAGATCCGCCGTTTCCTGTGGAAACTCAAGGGAAAAAAGACAATTGGCTAGTGGTCAAAAGCCGGCATGAACTCAAATCATAAGATTCTATACTGTAGAGCAAAGTTTTGTTTTGTTCATTAACGTGCTAGGTATAGTGATTCCCTTTGCACTCCTACTGGAGCTTAAGCACGGGTGGGGTTGGGCTAGATCAGGTTAACTACCGTTAAGTACATCTACCTCGTCCCACCTGAAAGACCGGACCACCTCAGACTTCACCCATGTGCTGAGTCATGTCAAGCCCAACCGTGCAGAGAACCCCCTTTTGGCGCGCCGAAGCGCTAATTCCTCCTCAGCCTCGGCCACCACGCTCCCGAGCCCTTGACACCTTCGTCATCTGTAACTTTTACCTTCGATTCATTCCCAGCTTTGGCTCACCTCAGCATCTCCTCATCTCATAGATGGGTCGTTTTCTTCACTGGAGGCCTCATCTAGTCGCCCACCAAGGCCTCCTCAGTTTGTATTCCCTTTTGCATTCTTCATGCAGCACTGTAGAGAAAAGTGTTTAAGAAGATGTTACGGGTTTACCCGCCACTGGTTGTCTGGGCTGACCAGCGTGTCCAGCCTTGCACATAATTCAGACATGGCGAAAGGCTGGGCCTTTCGCACAGAACAAGTTCTCTCCGTAGAGCTTACGTAAGGTAATTGTCAGGGCGCACTTTGTATCCGCACGATCCAGTTGCAGTTGTCTCTCCCATAGATGAATATTAATTATTTATGATATTGCTTGCGTGCACTGACCGTCTGCTTTAACCGTTCACAGACGATATGAATCTCAACATATGTCATAGGAGTTCAACTGCTCAAATAAAGTCGCCAACACGAAACCTCTTGTCCCTCATTGTCTACAATCCAAGGGTTTCGCATGAAAACTAATAACCGCGAACTACCTTTCGTATCGTGATTCGTCACTCACAAGACTCTTGTGTTAATCTAGTCGTTGGAATATCTGGAGCGACCCTGTGTTGGCTTACCGACTATTAGACCGATGATCACGCGGCCAGTAAAAATGTCGGGGCATCACATGGCATGAAATAATGGAGAGAACGGTGGAATTTGGGAAAGAAGAAACCACACCAGCGGCATTTACAATAACTAGCGCTGCAAAATCAGCAAACGACCAAGGGTTCATACTGGTGTCTCACCAAAGGCCGGAAGTACTCAAGAGAGGGCCAGGACGCCCGCGCGAACAGCTCCTGGTCAATCCCCCACCACAAGTATTTGGACCATCAGGGTCAAGTTCCCGACCACAGTCGTCTCCTTTCAGCACGCGAGGGCAGGGAAAGGATGGCGAGATTCAATACAATTTTAGCTAGTCCTGTCTCGGACTCAAGGCCAATTGCACTTCTAATATGTAACGAGGGACTATGGACGAAAATAAAATTTAATAGGGGGGATATGGGGGTTTATTGTAATGGTTTCCTGCGGAAAGCAGCTAAGTTCTAGCAATGCCGACATACTGGACGTCAAAGAATAAGTTGCCAGAAAATTCCTCTTACTCGTCATAAAAATCTGACGAGGGCCCAAAGTAGCTCAGCAATCCGAATTCGAAGCGAGCACATCGGGCTCGATTCGTATTTGCATAGAAAAGTACCGGGAGTCTACGATTCATGCTGTCCGTGTGGCTACCAATCACAAAATGCCAAGCACATGATCATGTCCTGGCCTAAGTGGTCAAGCGGTAGGGGTGGGATCTGGAGACAAGCCAAAGACCGGTCCTACGAAGCAATGATAGACTATCCTGGTGATATTAAAAGAATTACGCAATGGATTCTCAGTCATGGTTGGATAGATCAATTCTGCATGACAAATGCAGTCGAAATTCTGCTCAGGGAATGAGAAGGAACATGTAGAAGGTTGGGGTCGATAGAAGGGACGTGATTGGTACACATTGACAGCGTTATAGTGTAACTGTACTTTCTGAAGGATAAATTGCAAACTATAAGAATTAAATCAGAAAGCTTGGGGGCTTTTCACCGAGAGGTTTCCTCCTATGTAAATATATAGAAAGGTTTATAGCCACCTGTATGGGCCCAGAGGGCTCCAAATCGGGTTAATTGAGGGGGACTATTCTCTGCACCTCTCAGTGGTGTCCCCTGCGAACCTCCAGCTCTCACCGTAGAGTCTGCAGAGCCGAGTTTAAGTAACACCTCTATCCTCACTTCCACGATGATTCCCCATCGCTTTCGCGGTCTGTATCGTCTTCATCTCTCAACACATTCCCCTATCACCACTATCATTAAGCTAACCACAATCACATCAGATGGTAGGGTCGGGGCTCTATTCTTGATCAAGGAGGAAAAGCCATCCAATGAGTTTCCGGAGCGTACCCAGCACCGGATACCGATATGGTGGATCGGATCAAGTCGGCCTCGACTGTTACAAAGAAAGGAGATATAGATGAATATGCGCACCTCATGTGGTCTCGGTGTCTAGGCCGCGCCTGGTTGGGGCTGCAAGTTTTTTGAGACTTTTTTCCGGCGCACGCAGTTTCCATTGCTACCATTTTTTATTTTTCTTGGGTGGAAGGTTCCGTGGAAGAGGTGGCTGAATTCCACGGGTAAACACTGAGCTGAATGGCTATTCATCAAGGGGAATATATCAATGATCTTACAAGTAGAAAAAGAGGATATGAGCACTGTACAAGATGTGGCCTGGGTCAGAGAGGAGCCCAATGTGCTAGATAGTCATAGACTCAAGTAGTACAAAAAACACACACAGGTTTAATGAACCCAAATTCAAACACGATAGTGACAAATTACCTCGCCATCACTTGAAGTAACAACTACGTAATTTAGATCTCTGGTACCATCACTTGTGATAAAAAAATTATTCTCTATGTGCAATTAATTAGCAAGTGGTCTTTAAAAGTTTTAAATTCTCAATCACCATTTTGGTCATCTTCCATTTTCATAGGAATAAAATACGGTTTTTTATATTTTATGGCCATATTTTCACAATAAGTGTTGGGAGACACTAATGCTCTACCACTTAATTTTATTGCATTGATGCGAGCTTTGATGTTAGCCAATGGGTCGCTCATTGTAGATGAACAATCTGAGGACCTTGGGACTAGCAAAGCTACAGAAATTGATGTTGCTTGACTTAATAGCACAGTTATTCCAGTAAGCTGTAGAAACTTCATTCTGTTCAAGCCTTGAATTACTAAAGTATAAAGTATAGATTTTATCTCTATCCACTCACATGTTATTTTGCTCAGGAATTATCTATATAACGTGTTGTAGTGGAATAAAATACAACCTCACTAAAATTGTTACTTGGACAGGGCTGGTTTCTTGTAAATTGAAGGCAAGGAAGCGAGAGAAGAGGATGACTTTATAGGTGAAATTGGCATGCTATTTTTACTCGGACTAATGTCACTATGACCAAAACTAAAATGATGGATTCTGAGTTTAATTTAAGATCCAAGAGCCGAACGGCCTCATGGAATATTATGACACATAATAATTTATCACTCATTTGACTGTTCCCTAATGCCGGCAAAGACGAATTCTTCACCTTCCAGTGGTGCCGGTGCAATCGCTCAGTATACTCTGCATATATGGGATAGCCAAGAAGAATCGCATCCGAATCAAAGTCGAAAGCAACCTCAAACACATCTCCATTTGACGAATTCTCGACCAATGCCTCTCTTACCATTCTCATCTGAGTCCTCAACCCATCTCTAACCACGCATCAGCTCGCCTCAACGACCAATAAAGAAGTTGCTCCAAATGCATACAGGAGCTTGTCCCATTAATTTCCAGCCATCTCTCACTATATATTTACGACGCTATTTATACCCGCAAGGAGGAAATCAAGTCGAAAAATACAAGGCCTGGGTCTTGGCTTATGAGGGACTGTTGCTCTAATGAGGCAAACAATTTAAGGGGGAACAGGTCTCTGAAAAATATGCTTGGACCGATACTTTCGAGGGATTTTCAATTTTCGATGTTTTGTTGGCGTCAAGACCAAGATTTCGGCTCATTAATCAGGAGGACTACTATTGTCGATGAGTCATCGGCACTCCCCAGCGCCCTGGGCGGGAAAAGAAGTTGGGCTAAACTACCATACAGCAATTACGCTCTGTCAAGACTTTTCTCGCATTTCAGCACGACCTTCGGGAAGGAGTTGGAAGGAGGCTAGAAAGGCAGAGGGTGAATTCTCCGAGGTACCCACAAGTCTGCAGCGCTCAGCTGGCCGGCCTCTTTGAATGCTCCAGAAGGGTCACTATGTCTCTTGGTTTAGTCCTAATGTTGGTATCAGGAGAGCCCCGTAGCCAGCGGTTTTTGAGACTTTTCTCTGCAGCTATACATCCACAAATGGCCATCGTCGTTGGTTGGAGAGGGGAGATAATGACGGGGTGACGGCTCCTCTTAGTGTGTACTCGAATGAAGACCTATGGGGGTATTACTGCTGGAAAGAAGTCGTGAGGGAGGCAAAGGAGGGAGTACACTACCCGAGGCATAGATACTCCCAGCCTGTAGGCAGAAAGGACCTACATGTCCTTACATAGTTATAGACTTTTTAGGACAATAAACACTTACTGTGACAGAAACCGAGTTAGTTGGGAATAAATCGATTTATTAAGCTGTATGAGGGGAAAAGAGAACTATTGCTACAACTAACAGGTATTTATAAGAATTGGTCCCCTTAGTCAATCTCCAGACTGATGACTTATCCTTAGGCACAATACTTGCTACCCAGCCACGCATTGCCAGGTGTCACTTAGTTGTAGTAACGCTTCGACCTCCTGACTAGTAGTGCCGCCTTGTTCAGCTTCATCTATCCCCCCCCCCCCCCCCCCCCATGCAGCCTTGTTGTAAATATTCCCAACAATCCGCTTAGGTATTCACCTAAGCTCAAACAACGGTCAAACTGTAACATTACCCCCTCATTTGCCCTCTTACTCTCTCCTTCCTTGACGCTGGCTCGTTGTTGGTCTCTGCTGAGCCCCACTTCTTCTCCCAAACATCGAGTGCTGCAGCATCTTGTAGATTTGTGAGCGATGTCCACTCTGGTAGCGCCATCCCAGTCCACTTGACTAAGGCCTGTCTCTCTCCATTCTTTGTCCTACATCTTAGAACTTCGTCAATCTGATATTCTTCTTTGCCATCAATTTCAATTATTGGACCTGGATTTTCGTCTTCTAATTTTTGCGACCGCAACGGATTTTCATCTGCTGGTAAGAGTGAATCTACATGAAAACGGTTATGTATATTCCCAGGGATATCGAGTTGCACTACTTCCGGCGAAATGAGTTTAGTGACTGTGCACTTTGCATGTTGCCATCCCAACTTCTTAGAAGGTTGATCTTCTAATCTAATATTCTGCAGTAGTAGCCAAACTTTATCACCGACTTCATACCTTGGCGCTGGTTGCCTCTTTCTATCCGTGAAGTCCTTGTAGCGTTCTTGAATAGCAGCCATTGCGGATTGCATGAAAATCGTAACATTTTGTAATCTTTCGACAAAATTTTCAGCCCTTTCTTTTTCTGTAGATACTGAGATTTTTGACTGTTTGGTAATGATTTGGATTGGGTTGACATGATAACTGTGTGTTGCGAAAAATGGGCTTATGCCACCTAAAGACACTACATCTCTATTATTAATCGCAAGCTGAGCCGCAGCGAGACAATTAGACCAGTCGTGCTGAGTGTAAGAAACGTACGCTCTCAAGTAAGTCTGGTTTTCCTGATTCATTCTTTCCGTTGCTCCATTAGTTTGAGGATGATAGGCTGTGCTTAGCCTCTGTTCAATTCCAACCAATTCGCATAGTCTTCTCCAGAATTTACTTGTCCAATTAGTCCCTCTATCGCTAGTTAAAGCTTTTGGAAATCCATGATAGCGCCAGTGACATTCTACAAATCTTTTAGCACAAGATTCTGCATCCATTTTATCCATAGCCTCCAGTGTCACTGATTTCAACAATCTATCAGTAATTACCATGATATTTGTTGAGCCATTTGATTTGGGAAGGTCCACCATAAAGTCAATAGAAAGCTCTTGATGGAATCTTTCAGGTACTGGTAGCGGTTTAAGAAGCCCTTGTTTCTGGTGTCGCCAGATTGATGACCTCCTGCATACATGACAGTTTTAACAGAACCGTTTAACTGATTTACTTATTCCAGGCCAAAAATATACACGAGCGACCTGGGCAAGCGTTGCATCTCTCCCTGAACGGCCGATAATAGCTGAGTCATGGATATTCTGGATGAGTGCAGTTGTTAGAGGCTCATATAAAGTTACCCATATCCGTCCTTGGTAGCAAACTACACCAAAACTATCGTCAAATTCACAAGCGGCGATCGTCGCCTTAATTGGGATAGGCTCCTCCGAACCTTCTATTTTTAATTTGAGGTCCTTGGGCCACGCACGATCTCCACTTCGAACCGCATTTACGACCTGAATATACCTTTCATCGTTATTTAACACCTGGTTCCAAAGTTCCTGTAAATTCTCGTTGACAAATATTTCATGGCCTTCTGCAACATTAGTACCATTAATACATAACTTTGACGCATGAATTGGTGTTAAGACCTGGCACTCGCGGCTTAAGAGTCGTGGGTCGCCTTCCATAGGTCTATCTTGATCCCTTCTCGAGAGTGCATCTGGCCGTTCATTATCTACCCCTTTCCTGTACACGAGTTTATACCTGAATTGGGATAGAAATTCTGCCCATCGATTCTGCCGCTCTGTCAGCCTTCTCGTTGTGAGGAAGTACTTCAAATTCATATGATCACTTAGGATAGTGAAAGCGGGTGCTAGACCCCGTAGCTCTGCGTCCCATTCTTTCAAACTTGCTACAATGGCTAGGAGTTCTTTGTCATGAATTTCATAGTTCATTTCTGCCCCAGTCAGCTTCCGAGAGTAGTATGCCACAGGTTTCCATAGGCCAATTTCTTGCTTCTGTAACAAGCATCCACCAAGGGCATAACCGGAGCAATCTGCTTCCAACATTGTTTCGCGATCGGGATCCCATTGGGCCAGAGCAGGCTCTACAACGAACTTTTCCTTGAGCAATTCAAATGCATCATTTATGAGGCCTGATAGTTCAGTGGTAGAATTCTTGCTTTGGGTTCCCCTACATGTAAGAGGTCTCCGGTTCGATCCCGGATTAGGCCCGAACACGCCAGTATTTGGGGGACTATTCTCAACACCTTTCAGTGGTGTCCCCTACGAGCCTCCAGCTCTCACTGTAGAGTCTGCAGAGCCGAGATTGAGTAATAAAGTCCTCACTTCGAAGAGGATTCCCAATCGCTTTTGCGGTCTGTATCGTCTTCATCTCTCAACACATTCCCCTATCACCACTATCATGAAGCTAACCACGATCAGATCAGATGGTAGGATCGGAGCCCTACTCGTCACCCACCCTTGATCATGGAGGAAAAGCCATCCGATGAGTTTCCGGAGCGTACCCAGCACCCGATACGGAGATGAAGGATTGGATCAAGTCGACCTCGACTGTTACAAAGAAGGGAGATATAGATGAATATGCGCACCTCATGTGGTCCCGGTGTCTAGGCCTCGCCCGGCTGGGGCTGCAGGTTTTTTGAGACTTTTTCCCGGCGCACGCAGTTTCCATTGCTACCATTTTTTATTTTTTTGGGGTAGAAGGTTCCGTGGAAAAGGTGGCTGAATTCCATGGGTAAATACTGAGCTGAATGGCTATTCATCAAGGGGAATATATCAATGATCTTTCAAGTAACAAAAGAGGATAGGAGCACTGTACAAGGTGTGGCCTGGGTCAGAGAGGAGCCCAATGTGCTAGATAGTCATAGACTCAAGTAGTACAATAAAACACACACACATAACATAACAAATGCATCATTTTGTTCAGAGCCCCACTTCCAAGGTGTACCCTTGCCTGTCAGAGAAGTTAGAGGTGCACAGATTCTTGAAAATCCCTTGATAAAGCCACGATAAAAATTGGCGAACCCTAAAAATCCTCTTAGTCCTTTTGTCGTTGTGGGTGCCTTCCATTCCGATATTGCCTGGACCTTTGCAGGATCCATCTTGACTGCAGAATTCTCACCATCAGAAGATATGATGAAGCCCAAGTATTTAGTCTCTTTAACACTAAACTCGCACTTGTCAATATCTAATCCTAGTCCTGCCTTCTGAAGCTTTTTAAGAACCAATCGCACGTGCCTTTCGTGTTCCTCTTTGTCTCCGTTGGTGAATACAAGTACGTCATCTACGTAAGCCGAGCAGAAATCGTCGAGGTACTCACGTAAAGCTTCGTTAATGTATCTCTGGAAGGATGCCGGAGCTCCATTTAATCCAAACGGCATGACAAGCCACTCGAATAATCCAAATCGTGTTCGAAAAGCTGTTTTCCATTCGTCACCTTGATACGCAACTTGTGAAACGCAGATCGCACGTCCAGCTTCGTGAACCACTTAGCTCTACTCAGCTTAGCAAGTGTCTCTTTAATTAACGGTAAGGGATAGCGATCGGCTTTTGAAATGGCATTCAAGGCGCGATAGTCTACACAAAATCGCAGGCCTCCACCTGGTTTCCGAACGAACAATACAGGGGCCCCTGCTGGTGAACTACTCGCTCGAATGTAATTCTTATAAAGAAGATCTGTCAGTGTCTTCCTTAGCACTAGTAGCTCATCCCTTGACATTCCATACAGGGGTCCCCATGGTATATTCTTGTCAGACTCAAGCCTTATCTCGTGGTCACATCCATGCCGATGAGGTGGCAGCTTGTCAGTTAACTCTTTCCGAAAAAGGTCTGCAAATTCCTTACAGTGATTTGGAAGCTTATCCAAATTTGTAGGAGACTTCTTTGATGGCGCAAGCGCTTTCTGAATATCTGCCAGCGTTACAGAAAATAGCTGAGTTGTGCCAGCGCTTGACTTCCTGGCTTTCCTGACCGTTGCAAGAAATACCACTGCCGACAAACTTTTGATATTTGTTGTTTCAAAGGGCGAATTCACCATTGGCTGTCGGCCTTTTTCCCATACCCTCAATGGTCGATCGTTCACAATTGCTTCTCCAATGTCCATGAAATGTTCCCTTGCATTATAAATAACGTCTTCACGCTCCATCCATGGTTTTCCAAATATAACATCATGAGACAACATTGGTATAACATATGCATATAAATTTCGTTGATACCCATCAATGTCTAGCTCCATGTTAACCATTTCCGTGATAAAATCTTTGTGGTGGTGATTTTTCGTTGCCTCTGTGAGCTTGCGTGGAGTTATTTTTATCCGGGTTAAGTTCGCTCTATCTGCTAATGAATTACTAACGGCGGCTAGGCATTCGCATCCATTGTCAATCAAAGTGGGTACTGAATAAATTCCATTAATCACAGTGTCTATAATGAAAGAAGATCCGTTCATAGCGCTCTCTGCTTCTTTATCTCCAATTGATTTTGATCTACTAATCATTTTCATAGCTCCATTTGTTTGCGCCTGAGGACAACTTGATTTGGGAGCTAATCTTTTTGCAGCCATGTTCTTCATAACTTTGGCCTTAACTGTATCTGCAGTATTTACGTCGAATTTTGCAGCTTGGACAGGTATTTCAGGATGCTTAGCAGGAAGCAGTCGACAATTAGCTATAACGTGTCCTTTTTTTCCACATTGCAAGCATAAGCCATCTATTTTGCGCTCATTCAACTCAACATGTGATACCCACTTCGCACGGAATTTCTCAATACTGGTCATCCTTGTGTCAGTATCTATAACTTCACTGTGTAAGCTGGCTCTAGCTGGAAGTTGGCGAGTTATCTCTTGAGAGATTCCCCCTAATAGTTTACCCCCAGCAACGCCTCGTGTTCCGTCGTCGAAGTAGCCAGTCTGACCTAGCAGGTATTCCCTTGTCATTTCTATACCAATCTCGTCAATTTCAGAACCCAGGATCGACAGATAATCAATTAATTCTCGAAGTTTTCTAGGGTGCAAACTGCCAATCATGTAATTTCTCGTCGTCTTGTTCAGCGAGTTATGCAACAAGTAGATCTTGCATTTCTCTTTCTCTTTCGAACTGGGACTTCGTGAGAGTAACTGCTGGAAGCGCGGTAGATATGACAATAGGTTCTCGTCCCGGAATTGTCGGCATGCATGAAGTAGCGCGGCCGCCAATTGTTCCTCGTTTCTGTTGCGGTAGGTATCATCCATAGCCTGTAACAGACTTAGCGCATCCCATTCCATGCCATTTGCAAGCATGTTTTGAAACTGGCCTGTGATCATATCCTTCGCAGTTCCTGTTACAGCAAGGCTATACAATTGCACTGAAAAGTCAGATGGTTGAAGAATATTCCGCTCCTCTACATCGCGCCTGTATATGTATCGAAGTATCCCATGTGTAATTGCCCACTTAGTTCTATCCTTGTGGTCGTATGCTTCTGGCTATTTAAGTGGTTCCTCTTCTATGAAAAATTTCCCTGCGTTCTGATTGGCCTCCCACATTAGCTCTTGACGGCTGCAGGGGAGCTTTTTTCTCATTCTCCGTTCGATCCTGCATCGTTTTCATTATTCTGTTCAATTGAGATTGTAACAATCCCAAATCTCTTCTGTGTTCCATTCCTCTTAATCTCATTTCTTCGACCAGTTGCTGCATTTCCGACTGTATTTCTCTGTGCGGCATTGATTCCTGGTTCGATAAACCAGTTGCCATAGAGTCTGTTCCGATGTTAAAATTGTTCATATTTGAACCCATTGTTGATTCTTCAAATCCCTGTGCGTTGAAACCAATAGTTAAAGATGCCCTAATGTCACAGATTATAAGGAAATGGTTAAACTGTCCTTTGCAGCTATTGATGGTGACATGAATTAAGATGATGATTGTCACGGCGTAGAATAGGCACAAGTGAAAGTACAGCTTGTATGGCGATAATTCAATCTGTGAAGCAAATACTAAGCTGGAGAAGAATAGAAAAGAACAGGATCTCATTACAAAAAGCCCTGAGGCTATTCCTGTTCGGGCGGGTTTCCACTAAATCGCCGCGTCCGTGCTCCTTCCTGCATCAGCCATCAGTCTCACATCCTCCCTCCACGTAATTGTATATCATGGCGGAGCAGAATGCCGTGCCGTGACATCACCCCCTCCTCAGCCTTCGATTGTCCCAAATCGACTAATTTCTGCGGCGGCGTTGGTTGTCACGACCTTGGTTGGTCACCATATTATCTTCCGGATGTTCCTCACTAAATCTATCATGTGCGGCATCGTCCAACCACGTAGCGAGACGTCTTGGTGGCCCTGGCAATTTAGGGTGCTCAGCGTGGAACTTTTCTAATATGAGGGGTGCGTTCCGAAAGTTGGCAGCCGGATACCATTCCTCGTCTGCGTCCCAGCCTTCCCATTGAACCTTGTACTGTAGCCGATTGCGATACAGCCGCGCGTCTAACACCTTCTCGATCTCCCATTCTAACTCTCCATTGACCTCTTCTGCCGGCGGCTCTGGATTGGCCTGGCCGGGCAACGGGTTATCTGGATCTTTGCGCAGTCGGTCTGGTGAAAATACAGGGTGTATTTTCCAAGAGGCGGGTAGTTGAACGCGGAATGAATGCCCTTCTTTGGCAATTATCCGATATGGTCCCACCATTGGATTTTCCAGCTTATCCGACGGTCTCGTAGTTCTCCAAGCACCGCGCCGGATATACACTTTATCTCCAACGTCAAAGTCTACTTCTCGGCGATGTTTATTGGCTTGAACACGCTGTTGTTCCTGTGAGCGTTTGATGCTCTCTTTAGCATAATCCAACGCGCTGCTAATCCGTTTAAGCCACACCGCGGCCTCGTCCCGATTCAGCTTCTCTCGAGGGGTTCGTGGTTCCAGTCGCTGATTCCAGTCAAATTCTAAACGCATTTCGTAACCATAGTCAATCATTGATGGCGACAATCCTGTAGATTCATTTGGAATAGCTGCCGCAGCAGCATCTAGAGCGGGAAGCAGCTCCGCCCAATCGTCTTGGTGGAAATTGACAAATGGTCGCAGTCGCTGGTCAATGATCTGGTTAATAATTTCGGTCTGGCCGTCTGTCTGCGGATGTTCTGCCGTAGATAGCTTGAGTTTGACGCGCGCTAACCTTGACAACTCATCCATGAAATCCGAAATGAATTGCGGACCGCGGTCGCTGGTAATGGTCTTCGGTGCGCCACGGAATCGCCAGACATAACGGTAGAACAAGTCTGCAGCAGTCTTTGCTGTAGCACTTTTAGTGGTGGGGATGGAGATTTGGCGTTTAGACAATCTATCAACAGCTACCCAAATGTTATTAAACCCTCGTTTGTCTGGTACCCCCACATCGTGAAAATCCATCGATATATCATCCCATGTACGTTCTGGAATGGCTAAAGGCTGTAGTAAGCCCGGTGTCTTGTCTCTAGGCTTATGCGATCGTCGGCAGACATGGCAGTTCTGCACATAACGCTCGATGTCTGCTGCGTATCGTGGCCACCAGTACCGGTCGCCGATTAGTTTCCTCATTTTGTTTCGTCCTGGATGAGCGGTGGATGTAGATTCGTGGATCATCTTCAACACTTGAGTACGGAGATTGTCTTTGGCTGACACCACCACGCGTCCCTTATGAAGCACCAACCCGGTAGGTTCCAAAGAATAAGGTTCTTCCCGCTGTCGTGCTTGCTGGCGTAGATCCTCGAGATCGGGATCTGCTCGGTTGGCCATAAAAATACGATCAATAGTATCCAGATCCTCGTCGATGGGCGCTAACACCTTGCTGTCATGTGGCAACGTAACTTTCTTTTGAGGGAGGAGGATTTTCGTACGTTCCAGTTCTTTTGCAGCTTTTTGTGTAGGGGTAAGTTCTTTCTTGCGAGATAACGCGTCTGCCAGAATATCTTCCTTGCCTGGTCGGTACTGAAGGTCGAAACTGAATTGCGATAGCACCTCTGACCATCGGATTTGCCTATTGTTGAGTAGCTGCTTCTGACCAAAGTATTCCAGAACTCGGTGATCAGTCAGAATCACGAACGGCTCCCAGGTGCTGGTGAGCTCTGCGCGCCATTCTTTCAAGCATTGGATGATAGCCAACAGCTCCTTATCATGGATCTCATAGTTTGCCTCCGGACCAGTCAAGGTTCGGGAGTGAAAAGCCACAGGATGCCACACGCCTTCCTCCTGCAATTGACTGAGTACTCCTCCTGTTGCTAGATCAGAACAATCGGTCTCTATACGTGTAGGCTTCTTCTGATCGAAGTACAGTAAAATGGGTGGGCTGACCAATTTCTCTTTCAGGGCAAGGAACGCTTCTTCAGCTTGCTCGGTCCATTGGAACAACTGGCCTTTTGGGATTGCTGTCAGGTTGTACAGTGGCTTAGCGATCCGGGAGAAATTCTCTATAAAGTTACGGTAATAGTTGCAGAACCCCAAGAAGGATTGAATGGCAGTCTTGCTAGTAGGTCTCTCCCATGTGCGAATACTTTCCAGCTTCTTCGGGTCTGGCAGGAGTCCGGAAGTGTTAACAATGAAGCCCAGAAAATTAACAGATTTTTGATTAAAGCGGCACTTCTTAATATCCACCTGCAGTCCAGCCCTGTCCAAACGCTGAAGGACCTCGCGTACTTCTGCCACGTGTTTACTTTTATCTTCAGAGTGGACGCATACATCATCCATATATGCGGAAACGTAACGAGCGAGCAGATCGCCTAGGACCGAATTGATATATCTTTGGAAAGTGGCCGGGCCACCTGACAGACCAAAAGGTAACACGCGGTAACGGTATTGACCGAATCGAGTACGAAACGTAGTCCATCCCACGGAGTCTGGATGCATCCGGATACGGTTGAACGCATGGATGACATCTAGAATGGTGAATTTCTTAGAACCAGCCATCTTGGCTAATGTCTCACCAATGAGGGGCAGAGGATAGCGATCTTTCCGCGTGTGTGCGTTTAATTTCCGGTAGTCTACACAAAATCGAAGGTCTCCATTCTTTTTCTTGACAAACAAGACCGGGGAATTGAACGGAGAATCGCTGGGTTCGATGAACCCGTTCGCCAGGTTCTCCTCGATGTAAGCATGTACGGTATCTAGCTCTTTCTGATTCATTTTATAGAGGGGAGCTTGCTTGAGCTCAGGCTCGCTATCCAGATTGATCTTATGGTCGAACTCCCTATGCGGCGGCAATTCCTTTGCGCGTCTTTTGGAGAAGACATGGGCAAGATCGTGATATTCAGGAGGTAATTGGGCCAACAATTGTGTCTTCTCTTCTTCTTCAGCGAGCTCCGCAATGTGCGCAATCTCTGTACCGTCGCAAGCGGTTTCCATTTCTACGAACCAGCATTGGTCTTCCGCTTCAATTGTCTCAACCTCGACGGCTGAAAGCGTAGGTGTGTCCATTTCGTCTAGACCCAGATCCTCCTTTTTCTTATCGTAGGCTTCTTGTCGCTCCTGCAGTGTAGGCCGGGGGGTCAGAATAATTGAAGGGGTCGCCGGCGCTTCTGCTACCATTGCAGGGCGTTTCAATATCTGCTTTGGCATAAAATGTGTAGATCTTTTAGCAGGAGGTTTGTTGATTTCTAGAGGGGGCAGTTCAATCAGTCGGTCACGACGGTTAGCGTCCCACTGAAGATCATTGCGGTCTTCTGGCCACCACAGCCGGTGTCGCACGCAATCTGGGAGTACGTTATGATAGGCCAGCCACTGCCGACCGAGGATCACATTGTTCTTGTTACCAAGTGTGGTAGCAAAGAACGGCATGTTGACTCGGTGCGAGTCTATAGTCAGTGTCATCACGTAGGCATGGCGTAGAGGTCGGGATGATCCGCCGTCGAAGCCTCTGATAGAGAGTGGATGACGGAGATTGTAGCGCGTCATCTTAATCTTACTATTTCGGTACCAATCACGCAGTTGTTTACGATCTGCGAAGGCATATCCATTAGCGCCGGTATCAATGAGGGCAGAGATTGGAAATTGGGAATTGTTTTTAGTTTCAAGAGTACAATCTATAACTAATGGCCTTCCGCCAAACAAATTTTCCAAATCAATGCCATTTACTCGATACGTGTTATTCTCTAGGAAGGCGACTTCTCCTAGAGACAATCTTTTCCCTCATCGGAGCTCATGGTGAATTCCGATCCAGATGCTTCAGCTTCCTCCTTCTTCTTCGCATCCACCTCATTGACTTTAGCAGTAGGACACGCGTTAGCGTAGTGACCAGTCTTGTGGCAATGGAAGCAGACACCAGCGTTTCGGGCCAAGACTTTTGGCTTGGGTGGACCAGACGCTCTTGGAGGTGCAGTACGAGTTAGGCCCGGCGGGAGAATTGGCTTCTTGTACCTGTCCTTGCGTTGTTGGTAGCGAGCGGCTTGATCCTCCGATTTGCGCGCTAATTGCAGGTGTGGTTCTATTTTCAAGCAGTGTTGAGACATCTCCAAGGTAGATTCAAAATCCAATCCGGCTATGACATTTTGCAACTTGGGACTCATCTTTTCGCGAAGTTCATCCATGCGGTCTTCGTCTCTAAGTTGCAATTGAGAAGCGAAGGTCAGGAACTTAGTGAAGAAGGCTGAGAAGCTGTCATCCCCTTGTCGGAGTTTCTTGAAGTTGGCACGAGCTTCGGAGCGCTTCTGTCCTCGGGTCTTGCCGTAGGCTCCTCGCATAACTTCGACGATAGACATCGCAACAGTGATGTGGTTGACGCTTTCTGGCTCGAGGTAGGGTTTTATGAATTCCTGTGCATCACCACCAATAAAGCCCAAGAGGTAATTGATCTTGTGGTTTTCATCATCAAAGTAGATCGAGTCGCCGTTCAACTTGCGCTTAACAGCGTGTTCCCAGTTCTCGAAAGTAGGATTATGGGAACCCATGAAGGTGGGTGGGTTCTCAATCTTCTGGCGGTGGCGGAGTTGCTTAGCCTGTGGGTCACGGACCTCTTTGTATCTTGGTGGTATCTCTGAGGCCTCACAGCCGGCAGCGTCTTTCTCAACAGTGTTATAGGCTGCAGATCCTCGCACCGACTTGGATTCCTCCTTCTGCTTACCCTTATCCTTGGCCTTGAGATCTAGAGTGACCTCTGCGAATGCAGCCTTCCAGCGCTCAGCTTCCTCCGCCCAGGATTGTGCCATTTTCTCTGCCTCTGCCTTCTGCTCCAATGTATCTCGAAGGTAGTTGCTGATGTTGTTGGCGCGATCAGCCAGGGCGGTACACATAGTCTCAAGGGTATGTTCGTGACGTTCTTGATCAGTCTCCTTCTTGACTTCAGCAGCGCGGCGTTTGTTTCTCTTGTTGTAATCCTTGTCCAACAATTCAAAAGTGACTTTCTGATACCATGGAACATCAATCTTCGTAGTGAGGTCCTCCTCTTCCCCGGGTGCGCGGGTGGCGTACACCGAGGTTGTGAAGTCTTCCTTCGGCCACTCTCCTGGCATCTTCTGCTTTCCTTTATTAGCGAGACAATTAGCCAATGACTGTCCAGATAATCGTGAGCGAAACGCTGTCCACAGATTACTGAGTCTGAAATTAGTATTTTACCTCTCTACAGAGGTCGCGTTGAGTAGTTTAGGGAGCTTAGTATTATGTCACGGCGTAGAATAGGCACAAGTGAAAGTACAGCTTGTATGGCGATAATTCAATCTGTGAAGCAAATACTAAGCTGGAGAAGAATAGAAAAGAACAGGATCTCATTACAAAAAGCCCTGAGGCTATTCCTGTTCGGGCGGGTTTCCACTAAATCGCCGCGTCCGTGCTCCTTCCTGCATCAGCCATCAGTCTCACATCCTCCCTCCACGTAATTGTATATCATGGCGGAGCAGAATGCCGTGCCGTGACAATGATTGTGATTGAGATAGATTTCTATATAGTTTATAATACATGATATGCTCAGGTTCATATACCTCGAGCCAAGCAACCAGATTACGTTCCTCTAGATCTAGATTCATCAGAATAATTGCTTACTCAGTAAAATTCTCCTAGTCTCAGTTGTGTGTTTAGGATCTTGATTAGGTTTCTAGTAACTAGTCAATGATGTTTCTCATATCACTGAGACATAGTCATGGTTGATACAACAGGTACAAACGATGAGTCGTGCCTGTACATGACGTTGTGATATAGTCATGATCGTCTGAACAATATCAACTCATGAATGAATCATGTCTCTACATGACACAGATCAACTTTAGAAAGCAGGGAGCATTTGTATGGATGATGGTATATTAACAATTCAACTATGTAGAACTAAGCTACAGATACTTAGCCAGGTATTTATACAGATTACTACACTCCAAGCCCTTCCATCTAAGGTCAGTTCATTTCTAGATAATTCCAGTTGCAACTCTGAGAATATGGTTTCTAGTAGCTTCTCCAAGTTTCAGTTACAGTCTTGTTCATGTCGAATCTTATCTAGTACCTTTGACAATGGTTCTGTTATGTTCTGCAAGGCTATTGCGCCGGTCCATCCCCCTGGTGGTTATACGCCAGTACTTGCCATTACTGGCTACAGGAAAATACCGGCTTCTTAGCCGTTACACATTAGCCACAGTTATCTAAGGCTGCGATATACTTAATGACGGGCAAAGACTGTGATGGATATGGTTTAAATTATGACAGAAACCGAGTTGGTTGGGAATAAATTGATTTATTAAACTGTATGAGGGGAAAAGAGAACTTTTGCTACAAATAACAGGTATTTATAAGAATTGGTCCCCTTAGTCAATCTCCAGACTGATGACTTATCCTTAGGCACAATACTTGCTACCCAGCCATGCATTGCCAGGTGTTACTTAGTTGTAGTAATGCTTCGACCTCCTGACTAGTAGTGCCGCCTTGTTCAGCTTCATCTATCCCCCCCCCCCCAATGCAGACTTGTTGTAAATATTCCCAACAATCCGCTTAGGTATTCACCTAAGCTCAAACAACGGTCATACCGTAACAGCAGGCAATGACATCTAGGGAATCTTCGGGGATCTTTGGGAAGGATCTCGGGATACACGGAGCTTAGAAGATTCTTAATGAACCTTCTGGAAGCATACTGAAGGTTCATGAGGATGACAGACATATTGAGAGTCTTCTAGGGAATCTTCGAAGATTCCATATTATTCTAATCATAGGGGAACCTTATAGCAGAATCTCAGAGTGTATATAAATTTGTAGTCTAGCTATAGGAATTCTTTCTCTAGAGAATTATAATTACTATACTGTGCCTACAAGATCGCCCAAGCATGTTGTACTGAAACCTTGACACTTGGGTGATATTTTTTTTTTGCATCAGATTTTAATTGCGTATGCAGCTATCTAGCTATGACACAACATCAAAGAAAAGTACAGAAAAGATGACTCAATTTACAAGAGGAGCACTCATGCCTCGGATTTCATTTGCAAGTACCACTGCGAAGTTATGGTGGCTTTTTCTTCACCCCAAGTCAACCCTCATCTGTGAATACCCACCCAGCGGAACGTCTCAAAAACCCTGGGTTATCCAGACATGCCTCCATCATCTTTCAACTTTCCTCCGTGCGAAATATGGTCAGAGATGTCTTCTTCCCAAGTGGAGTAGGTGCCCAGGCTACTCAGACTATACCGGAGAACACCGCCAGGAGGCAGATCACAACACCTTCCATCGTTTGCTTGTGTTTATAGTGTTTGCTGCACTCTCGCAAGCGAAGTCTTGGCGCGCACAAGGCTCAATTCTTAAAACTCTTGCCAAAACTCAAAATTTCACGCCCGTTGAAGACGTATCTCTCTTCTGCATCATCTTGTACACTTGTCCTGATCCCTCTCACGTCCATCCCAAAGAACAGTCTCCCAGATTTGTGTGCCACGCTTTACTTCCTCTGTTGGGTATAAATATCGGCGTGGGCGTATATTTGGTGACAGGCTGAGGCCAGAGAAAGTCGACGAGAGGTGTGGTCATTGAAACGAGGATGTACTAGGTCGTACTCATAGACTTGATGAAGCTTAGTTGAGAATCGGACTCTTTGGTAGTGAAAGATTGACATTGTGGAGTAATTTGAATTTTTGCCTTGTGGGCCAACTTCTATGATATTACAAAATTTGACTGAACTTGGCTCTGGAAGAATATTTCACTCCTAGGTTTGTAGAGGACACCGCGTACAGGTGTTCAGTCTTGCCCTCCTCGGGTGTTATTTATATTGCAAGCTTCATGTAGCAGTAATTACAATTGGTGGTTAACATGTATCTTTACTCTTGTCATCTAACTAAATAAAACACGTACATACAGAAGTTATCTCTCTCTCCTGACGCCATTCCTAAATAGGTAACTCATTACTCATCAATATAATTAGTCATCATTTCTAAGATAATACATAAAAAGTCATTAAGTCAATAGGTCATTTGACACTGGCAACAAACAAAACAAGGAGAACAGCGTACATGCACATTATATTTGTTCCAGTATAGATGAGCTCCAGTCTACCTATCCATTGTGATTGATTTTTGATAGAGTTGGTGCAAATAACTAGAGAGATGTGAATGAAAAATATTTTCTCAAGGCTTGGTTTTATGGTTGCTGCTAAGTTGCTGCCATTTACCATTGCATATAATTTTGGTGGCGAGAATACTTCTGTTTAATCTTGTACAACTGGTCAATGATCAATACCAAATAGATTCTCGATTTTCTTTGCCTGTAAGTAATATTATGAAACCAATCTGGGAGAATTCTTTATTATTTGCAATTGATGAACTTTAATCCTCTAGTCGTATTTTGCTTCTGCCACTTAATCCTTATATTCAGTAGTTTACTATCTGATTTCTTTAGATTGATAATCTGGATAGTAGAAGATTGATCAAAAGTAGCTTCTGACTGACACAAGTTTGCAACCTATGCCCTTGGGGCTCACTAGTTCCGGTGGCCTTTGTATGAAGAAATTACATTTCAAATTTATTAGTAATTGTATTTATGCCTCGTAAATGACACGAAGGTATGGTTGAAGATGAATTATATCAGTTGAAGCAGGAATATTTTCTTGTTTAATTCTTGTTGTTGTGGGTGGCTGACTCAATATAAAATCCAATCTATAATTCTCATACGCTCCTTCAGTGAGACAGGACTTCCCAGTATCTTTTTCCGTACCTTCATTTTTCACTCCACTAATAAATTTTGTGTTGGGAATTCTCGGCTGAAGCGGATTATTTGGTAATCTGGCAAATTCAAAAGTACTTTTTTCAAGGAAATTTTGTCTTTTATTTTGTCAATATATTTCAAAAGATGGCTTTTGTGTAGTCATTTTGGATTTAAGTTTTAAGTTCAAGTTTAGCGTATCAAAATATTGCGGATGTAGATTGTGAGTTTGTGGTATATTTTGGTGGGGTATTTTTTCTTCATTCTCTAGAAAATCCTTTGTCTTCGATGATTTGTCAATGAACAGTGGGTAGTTATCATTGTTGTACATCAAGTCTGGCTCGTAAATGTTGGGTGGGGTTCAATATTTGAGAGAATATTCAATGGGTGATTGAGATGTTGCAGGAAGCAAAGTAGATGGTAGTTCATTTTAGGTTTTGTCAGTAGATTTCAATGAAGTAATAGTTGCCTTTTCTTTCAGTGAAAATAAGGATTGCCTATTGCTCGCATTTTTCATGACGCGCAGAATTTTTACTGACTTAAAAGTTTCATTACAGTTTGAAACTTCTTCAGAAATCCATACTGTCAGTATTTCCTTTAACGAGGCGTTATGCAGGGATTTGGCAGTGAATGTTTGTCTTTTTCCATTCCATTCTACCCAAACTCCATTTCTTCTCAGGTGCAGGCAAAGTTCAAGTTGGACTGAGATTGATGCAGACTTGAAATCAGCTTCAGAGAAATGTGAAAACTCGTCTTTAAACGCCTCCCAAAGGTTATCATCTTTAAAGTTGTACTCCGAGAACTCTTTCAATTTTTCCTTAATATAGCTATTTACTGTCACAGTCTAAGCATAGGCACTTGAGCAACCTTATGGTCAGAGGTAGTTTATTTTCAATCTATGGTGAACTGCTGTTGGAATAGCATCTCTAGCTTGGTTTACTTGGAGTTGGTGGTTCTTGGTTTACATGCAAACAATTTCCTTCATGTTGTGGATTCCGTCATTTGGATAATACTTTATCCGAACACTACATAATTAATATCTTGTGGCATCATTGTAAACTAGATAACAAATGAACCATTAATGCGCATTTCTTCTGAACGACAGTTCGAAATACTTACACAAGTATTCTCATAACTATAAGTGAACTAATTGACTTTTAGTGTATGACCTTTGTCATACCAACAACTACAGATTGAAGAATATAATAACAGTTACTTTATACAAAATTATTATCCAGGCCAATGACACAGTTTTCTATCTGTATATCTGTATCCCTTCTCGTATCCCTTCTCGTGCCCTATTCTTGGAGGTGTTTGCCAAGTTGTAAGACCCTGCCTCCAAGAATAGTCCCTGTGTTACAGTTTGACCATTGTTTTAGCTTAGGAGGAAACCTAAGCGTTTAATCAGGAATAATTACGATAAGACTGAAAGAGGAAGGATGGGCAAATAGAGATGAAATGGCACTACTAGCCAGGAGGTCGAAGCAACATCATAGCGTAATGGCTCCTGATAATACTTGGCTCGGTAGCAAGTATTAGGCCTAGGGAGAAGTTATCAGTCAGCAGATTCACGAAGCGGACCAAACGTTATAAGTACCTATTAGTAGTAGCTAGAGATTTCTTTTCCCTTCATACAGTTTAATAAATCGATTTATTCATCACCAACTCGGTTTCCGTCACAATTTAAACTATATCCCACATTCTTCGCCCGTCATTAAGTATATCGCAGCCTTAGATAACTGTGACTTAGGGCTGTTGAAATTGGCGCTACTTGGCAATGAAGAGGCGCATTAATACGGAACGTAATAAGGTTCTATTATTACTAGCCACATTCATGACGGCTCATACATTGACCAGCCTCCCAATTATTTAGCATAAACAAGTGAATCGTGTCATTCACTTGGATGTAGTAATTAGTTTAAATAGCGCTCTGATACTAAGTGGGTTTAATCAACAACTCTCCACTATAGTTTTCAGACTCTTTAATCTCCCAACTCGCTTCACTAGGTGATAATAAATACAAGCCTAACAGCTTACGCTACTCTACCAAACTTCTATTCCAACAAGCAGCCTATCCTCCGTTTCCCTTTCCCCTAACAACTCAACTAAGCCAGCACAGCAAGTAGTACAAGTTCCGTCACCTTGAGAGGTGTTGGAAAATATTCCAAGTTTAGACATGCCTGAAAGAGGTCCCTGATATATGTTCCAATCGAGCTCCAGCAAGCCTTGAGTAGCCGGACGGTGGTTTTGTCATACCCTGGAGCTGTTTCTTTACTTCCTATGGTTGACGCTGTAACTTCTTCCAACGAGACCTCTCTGTTCCATGGGATAGACTCTGGTTGACCATTCTCCCATGTTTCTACATCGCTTCTAGCATCGAATCTTCCCAGAAGGGAATCACGCAGTGCGATTGTCCGCTCGAGCGGATCTGAAAGCCACTGGTTTGGTGATATCTGGAGAGGAGGAGGCTGTTTCGTCGACTTTGGTTTGGCCCATCGCATGAGTTTGAAAACTTGTGCCTCTGTCTCTGCTGCTTCGACTTGCTTTGTCCAATATTCGCGTTTTGCTGACTTCACTGCGGCTCGGAAAGCCTTACGTGTAGTTCCTGTATCTCTAGATGTCCTTTTAGCTGCCCTGTAGTCACTCTGTCGTTCTTTGCAGTCCTCAGTCCACCAAGGCGCTGTTTTCCCACTTCCTACAGCTGGTGCTCGTCCGACAACTTTGGCCGCATCTTGAAGTACTCGGATTAAACTCCTCGCAAAGTCCTCAATCTCGATTTGACTACTTAGGGGGCCAGGCCTTACTCATTGCTTCACGCATCGTGCAAACTCATCTAGATCGCAGTCTCTAACACGGGTTAGTCTTGGGATTCCGGATAGCTCCGAGTACCTGGGTGTATCAACTGAGCCCACAATAGTAGAGTGGTCTGATGTACAGTGAAAGTGGTTTGAGACTGCTGCAAGAGCCGTTGAGTTACTCCAGGTTAGATCTAGCACATTTCCGTCTCGGTGGGTGCTTTCTCCAATAGTGCTTACTAGCTGCATATTATTTTTGCGGGCCCATCCCATGATGAGATCGCCATTACCGTATTGGCGTTCTATTAACGGCTGCCAATGCTGTGAGACTGAATTAAAATCGCCTCCCACTACTGAAGGGCCATTGGGACGCCAGTTTAGTAAAGGGTCCAAAGTCCCGCTGGGGCCTGGGGCACGATAAACGTTTACAAAGGTCAGTCCTGACACCTACACGAAGTAATAGTCTGACATCTGACTTGATGACAAAGGTGTAATCTGTGTCGCTTGTATTCCTTTCCTGATAAAAGTAACGGCGCGTGGTCGTGATCTCGGTACTGTATTTCCGAAGGGTATGAAACTATTGAAGCCAAGGTGGCTTTTCGTGGTGAAATCTCCGTCTTCTCGCAAGGTCCATGATTCTTGTACCATTACTATGTGTACTTCTGCATCCCAAGCTTTGTCCATGTTGGGTCCGCCCTTTCCCAGGTTCACTTGGTGAAAGAGAGGGGTGCTATGTCTGTGTCTATGATTATATGAGTTTGGTGTATTACTCATTATCATGCATTATTTCTTCTGGTATGTTAATGACCTCGCGGGCCTTACCTTTTTCTTAAGATCCTGACAGTGCTGCCTTGAAATCCATATGCCCTCTCTCACAAATAACTCGTAGCTCTGCTGGTGATCGAGGCGTTACTTGACCATGATGTTGCCTTGGTCGAGCCAAGCAGCTCAAGTGGATTGATTCGTGCGGCCCAGCACAGTTTGAACACTTTGGGATGTTGACCGTGCATTCTGCTACTTCGTGTGCACCAGAACATTTAACACACCGCTGTCCTTTGATGCAGTTTCTTGTTGAGTGGTATCCCCAACAGCGTTGACACTGCTCGATGAGGCGTTGACAGGAAAACGGAATGGCGGGCCCATTCTCGTCAAATAGTCTGAATCTTAGGTTGGATGGCACCTGTTAGAAGTGAATTATCTAGCTAGCAGAATAGCTTCCTAATTTTATATTGTTTGGGCGCACCTGTATTGGTGAGACTCCACAAACTTCCTGGAATTCCGTCTTCACTATTTGACTAGCAACTTCAATCCTTCCGTCTAATGTACGGATGCAGATTGGGACATGAGGGACCATGACGGACGTTCAATCTGAAGCAGGCTCAATTTTGATTTCCTCCTTTTGAAGTGAAGGACCCAAACTCATAATCGACTCCCTGAGTGCGTCTGATGCACACTCCATTGCTAGGCCGGACCTAGCTTGTGTCATCGCTATGATTGCTGAAGGTGCGACTCCAGCTTATTCAGTGATTGTGACAGAAACCGAGTTGGTTGTGAATAAATCGATTTATTAAACTATATGAGGAGAGAAGAGAACTCCAGTTACAACTAACAGGTACTTATAATGACTGATCCGCTGCGTGTATCTACTAACTGATGGTTTTCCTCCAGACATCATACTCGCTAACTAGCCACGTATCGTTGGGTGTTACTTGGTTGTAACAGCAATCTTGCGTCCTGATTAGTATTATCGTTTCGTCTAGTTCCATCTTCCACTCCCCGTGCGACCTTATTGTAAACAATCTAAGTATTACGCTTAGGTATCCACCTAAGCTCATACAACGGTCAAACCGTGACAGCGATGAGTTTCTTTATTGTGACAGGTGATAATGTCCGCCACTGATGTTCGCGTCCCATGCAAATGAAGAGTCGTTTACCCTCTTCCGGAGACTCTTGTCCGGCTAGTTATTGTTTCAACAGATTGGCTGGCAGGTCTGGGAGCTTTGCTGCTTTCTGGACTACTGTGGCCCTCAAAGAAGTGTTGTGCTGGCTCGGTTGAATTGTTAGGAGAAGGGGAACGGAGGATTAGCTGCTGGATTAGGAAAGGGTGGAAAATACAGGCTGGTGCACACACGCTATTCATGTACCCTACAATCTCTTCACCTGCCAAGTTTAATAACTTAATGTATCCAAAATAATATCATACTTCACAACATCCATTAGATGATATTATCAATTGTCAGGATGCATATCTAGCATCACCTTCATAGATCACCATTGTCAGTAAGAGTTCACATTTGATACCTACTGACACCCATTTGGCCACAGTGATACGCACTCAGTGTCTATCGTGCCATCACCCAGCGTGAGCGCGCCATCTCCGCGACTCACCATTGCACATGAGCCCACGTAACTCCACCGACAGACAGCAGAGTCATAATTGCTATATACCTTACAGCTCATAACCACAACAAGAAGCAGTCTCCTTGGGCTTTCTTGGCAGCTCATGGAGAGATTTAGTCGCCCTAGGGACAGAGGTTTTTAACTGTATACCTTCTGGGGATGGGTTCTTGCCTTTGGGAATTGCAGCATTGGCGTTACCTACTGCCAACGCTGTCATGGTTGGTGAAATATTTTCAATGAAAGGCGCAACTAGTGACGCGCCATTGGTTCCTGCCTTGGATCTCGCCCAGGTGTGGATGTTTTGCTGAAAATCCTAAGCTAGGCTCTTTCGCTGCTTTCTTTAGCGTTCGGATTGCTGCAAGGCGGCAGCAGTCCCAAGAAGGCTCGGGTGTAAATAGTCGCCTGCGTAACAGCTGGTAAGCCGATTGGTTCCTGTAGCGCATATTGGCCAAAATGAGCCTAGCCTGATATTGGTAGCGCACGATTGATCGACATCAATGCGTGGATATATGATGCCATTCAACAGAATATCAAGGCATCGGCATTTAGTTTGGCAGGGCAGCAGTATTGGACCATACAGCTACAACACATGTGAAGAATCCCATTGGAACCGAGAGGGAGGGACTGTGCCTCAACCACATAGAAAATGTATATATATGTATAGATAGAGACTGAAGTAGTTTTCTCTTCAGAATGATAATTTACATACTATCAACCACATAGTTGCACCAGCGCCTGTTCCTTGATCCGTGACAGACTGGGTCAATTGACGCCGAAGACGACGGCTGGTTGTACGCAGCTATGATGCTGCTTGATCTCTCGGGTTTGGGTACGGGGATAAATGTACTGGTACGCGTGTATGGGATGGATAAATTGGATGATGTGTACATGATGTCTTCCCCATGATAGAAGTTGCTTTGATGATTATTATGTTACAGTTGGGGGAAGCTCGTCCCTTATCGCCTAGCTTGTTTGCTTGTAGACCAATCACATAGCCAGTTTGCAGCACACATTGGTGTGCTGCAACCTGACTAGCCATGCTGTTTGTCCTATATCAATAACCAATCTCTCAAATTGCCACACTACTATATGTAATGCCGTTATGTAGAGACTAGATCTCCATCATGCGCCATAATTCCGTACACCCATAATAACTACATATGCACCAGCTACTAGATCTACTATACTACATAGCTGAGCATAACAATCTTCGAGCCTAGGCTATTTCTACGTCAAGCTTTGCAAAGATTCTTAGCACGCGCCTCAATATCTAGGCAGACTATTATTATTTTTGGTCTCTTCTGTTGGAAATGGAGACACAGAGTGTTGTGGACATTGTCAGGAATGCCTACTGTATAATCTATATATCTGGAGATAACCGGGTCTAGGGTTCTATGATAAAGGTCTAGCCTTTTGGCCCAGTGGTTATTGTTGGAAATACAGTTTCCTGCTCTTCTTTCTGTCAACCAATATGGTTGCATGCATCTTGTCTGAACTTTATTCCTGAGTTCAAGCAGGAGCCCACACTTCTGATCCAATCAGACTCAACGTATGGGTCTGCTTGAATCCCATTCTTCCTGAACAAATCCAGTCCTTGGTTGTCCGTATTTTCTATTGCATGACCCAGTATTCTGAGTCAATGGATAATTCATTTCTGGTCTGGGATCTCACTTCTTTCTGCAGTCGAGTCGGTTCTGGGTAACCTTTCTTCCTTGTAATTCCTCTATATATATCCTAGTACCTGTAGTCTATTAGTCAATGAAGCAAACTGAACTTCTTCTCCGTTCTCAGGCAATCCTTACTCCGAAGTCCTCTCTATACTCTAACAGTTATGCACCTATCTCATGCATAATGTAGGATAGCAACCTCTTGCCTGGCATTCTTGTCTTGATCCACATCTTGATCCGTGTCTCTGCTCTGCCATCTACGTGCCGCTTCTGACAGACGTACAGGCTCTCCATTTTGTCTAGGTTCCCGACACGATCTTGTATGCATTTAAGAGGTTGGAATGGGTAATATGGTAGCGCTTCAGGCTAGCTACTGGATACATGAGTGGCTGTATGGCATGGGCACAAGGAGGTAATTGGGGGTTTTCTATGCCTAGATGGCGCCACACTCGTTTATGCTGTGGCTTAGGCTCTGTGTCGCTTACACTTGTACTTGTAGCGCACAATTCACACTCTTCTAGTCAACTTCTTTCGTTCCATAAATATTGCGTCCATTTCATTGCGCGATATTTCCAACATCTACAGGTGGGATGCCTGCAACAATTTGTGGTATAAAACTTGGAAAGGGCAAACCACCTTGTCGGGCAGAGTGCTCCTTCCCAGGCGCCTAACAAGAATTTTACTGGATCGCTGGAATAAGGAGAGATCTTAGAGGTCGGATTTTACATACGAAAAAGTGCGTGGGGGCCTTGAGTTGACCACAACTGCAGAGTTTGTTTGTTTTTTTGTTTGTAATTTTAAGGTCCTAAGCTACTACAACTGCAGAGTATGTGGACGTTTGTATGGTTAAACCGACGATGGTATGTGGCAAAGTTCCAAGCTCAGAGCGGGCGGCGTATGATCGTGAAAGGTAAGGTCTGTTGCGGAAAAGCTCTTTGGGTTTACGCGTGAAATTCTTGATGGCTAGGAGTTTGTAAGACTGGTGAGCCAGTTGCTACCAGTAGTTATCCATTGCGTCTTTTAAGTGTTTTTGATTCGGCACCCGGCGGCATCTCAAGATAGTGGGGAAACATTAGTCGGTGAAGGAATGGATAAGCTTTCACCAATTCAGGTATCTGCCATTGTATTAGCTAGGCTCCCCTAGTGTCCCGGGATCCTGAACACTATAGCCTGCACAGGAGGCACATATGGTAGTCGGGGGCGCAGGGGCCACTCTCTGGTAAGAGTTTTAATTTGGTTAAAGACATTGTGATACAAGCATACTGGAGATTGGAGATTGGAGCATGCGGTGAGCTACGCCTTGACTGTCTGTTGAGATCCAAAGATTCTTATAGAAGCGTGCAGTCGGGAGGGGCCTCATCAAAGTTATCTTTGTATTTACAATCGTAATGTGCGTCCTGAATACCAATATCACTAGGCCCTTATTGTACACGTATATCTGTATGTTAAGGTCTGTCGTGAACTGTATGTTGTAAACTCCATATGTCTTCAAGCTACTTCTCTACAGAGGTGGTGTGTGCAATGGTTATTCCGAGCCTTGCACGGGGGTACTATGATCCGAATCTGCTGGATCCACAGTAATACAGCACATATCACCTGACTCGGTGCAGGCACAGTCAATATCAGGCTCACGGGTCTATCCTGTGTCACAGGGATCTTAAACAAGCCAGCTCTTCGTTGTTGATAGCCTGTTGCTAGAGGACTCCTCTGTTAAATGAGTCAAATTCTCGAGATTAACTTGGTATCTTGGAATGTGGATAGATGCAGCTAGTAAGTTAAATTGGCTGGATACAAAAATTCAACGAAAAGACAGAAGAATTAGCACTAATCCCTTGACAATCTTGACCTACTCTTCCGACTGAGCGAGACTTGGGAATATGAGGGATGAATGTGTGTTGTTCATGTGAAATGTCGAGACCGGAGAATTCATATTTCTTGGTAATCTTTCGAAAGATCCTTTCTACATCTCACATCCTTAACACGAGGATGGTCGTTGGGTCAATTGGTTTGGATCAGGCCCAGGACATGCATATTGCCTAAGGAAATTTGCTCAGCCAGCAAGCTTGAGCCTGGCCATATTACTAACATTCTTATTCATACTCTTTCAGTTATCACAGTTTACAGCGCTTTAGGATTATTCCATTGACGTATACTAAATTTAGACTCTTTGGCTGCTCTCAAATTATTGATAATGAAAATAGTAGTATTTAATGGACTGATACCTCTCAGTTCATCTCATTTCATCACACCTCGTGCCTGTGGGAAAGAAAGCATCCCATATTCAATTCCAGCTCTCTTTCAAACCTCAGCTGCTAAAAAACACTCTTTCTACAGATCGTCGTAAGAGGAAATTTCCCAAAAGTCACCGTCATCATGAAATTCCTATACTCTGCTATATCTGCTTCTATGCTGGGCCTATTTGCCACAGCTTCTTCACATATAATGTTCTCCTGCCCAAGTGGTTATCAAATACTTGAAAGTGATGTATTAGCCGCAGCCCGAAATATCGATCCTAAAGCAAAAATATACGAAAGCTCAGCAAGCAGTACCGGTGACGCTCAGTACAAGTTTCAGCTTGGGGTCGAGACCTATAATAATGGTCTGTCAACCCTCCCCTCTACAATAACACACGGCTACTAACACTTTGTTAAGTTTTATACTTATTCTCAGCTATAATTTATTCACGAGATATGACAGTCAGGGTATTACAGACTGGATATAAATCTCGAAAGGAAAAATACTGCGATCTCATCGAAGTAGGTGATGTCTAATAACCTTAAGTGTAATCTTCTACAACTCAATAAGCCTTAAAACATTTTAAAAGAATTAGACGGATGTCAATTGTAGGCTTAGCTTCGAATTATTCGGATCCAGATAAGTAGTGGATGGTAAGAACAACTGAAATTATGCAAGACTCGGAGTCAGGTTGAGTAGGAGTGCATTACAACTCATGCTCTGTGATTCAAGTAGTTAGGAATCCTACAGCCAAATTCAAAATCACAGGTTCAAAGATTCGATACCTATCAGTAGTGTTCTCTGCAACTCTCAAGCTCTCACTTTGTAGATCCCAATGGAACTGATATTGTGTCATAGCTAGATAACTGCATACGCAATTCGAATCTTTTACAGTAAAAAAGTTACTAATTGATGGCAAACCGACCCTGTACATTGTGCGCCGTTGATGGGCTCCCTATTTTTTAAATCATTTAATGTGTATTCAGCTATCTAGCTATGACACATGATCGGTGCTATGTATACATGTAGGGTGACTCTTTTGACGTTAGAGACACTCATACTCTGAATTTCATTCGCAAATACCACTTTGAGGTGTGTTTGCTTACACAAACAGTCGACCCTTTTCCGTGAGTACCCACCAAAGGGACGTTTCAAAACCTTTGATTATCCAAGTATACCTTTGTCATCCATGTATACCAGCGCCGCAATGAATTTTTTTATGTTTTGCCGGATTTGAACCAGCGATCTCCTGTCTCGAATGGGATAAGTGTCCAAGCTATCCAGACTTTACTTGGCAGACCGGTCAAAACGATGTACCACCGCACCATCTAACCATGGCGGTGTCTATAGTGTTGCCTGCACTCTTGCAACTGAAGACTTGGCACGCACAAAGCTCAATTTGTAAAAACTCCTTGCCAAAATTCGAAATTTCACGCCCTTCGTGAATGTATCCCTCCTTCGCATCATCTCGTGAACTTGTTCTGAATCCTCTCACGTCCATCCAAAAGAACAGATTGTTAAAGATTTAATCTGTCCATAACTCTGAGCTTGATGATGGCCAGCAAGACGAAGAATATCATGACCTGTCATTTAAGATAAAAGGGCGAAAAGGCCATTAATTAGGAGATAGGACCAATATAGTAAGGGGTGATTAGCCCAGAGTAGGTATGGGCATTGTGAATGTAGTCGGAAGCATCGTCATACAAAGAGGAGTAAAGTGCGCGATATATATGTACACGTGCCCTATCCCTGTCACTAATTACCAAACCCCGCACTGCCATAAACACCATCAATCTCTGCTATCCATCGCAATCCTGAATATCAATATGAGTTACTAATATACGGTATGTTTGTACGGGTCGAAATCAAGATAGAAATGTTAAGACAGTCTCCCAGATTTTTGAACCACGCTTTGTGTCCTTGTTATAGTCTGTCAAGTGATCCTAGATCTGTGCAGATTAATGCACGCCAATATTTCGTGCAAGTCCAAGGACATGGACTTGAGGGCAACCCATAACTGGGGCATCATAGATTTGTAATGGAATAGTATGGGATCGAATAGTATGGAACAGAATGGAAAGGAAAGTACTGGATAGTGTAGGAACTGTGATGTGGCTATCCAGGACATGTATATTATGAGATGTACCTCCTAACAGTAGGAGCAAGTAAAAAGTCATCTTAACACAAGCGGTCGTCACTTAACACAAGTCTTTTCAATATCTACGTTGGTGTTCTACGAACACATATAGCATCCTTCCAAGGTAGAGATTCAACCTGTATGAGCTCATAATCTTAACAGTCCTCCGTCGGGAGTGAATATCGGTGTGGGCGTGTATTTGGTGACCAGCTGAGGCCAGAGAAGGTCGAAGAGAGGTGTTATCATTGGGATTAGGATGTACTAGGTCTTACTTGTAGACTTGATGAGACTTAGGTAGGCGTCAAACTCGTTGGGAGCAGAAAAACGACGTGGTGGAGTAATTTTAAAATTTGCCTCGTGGGCCAACTTCTTCGGTATTGGGAAATTTGACTGAACTTACCTCTGGGATAATATTTCACTCCCAGGTTCGTAGAGGACAACGCGTACGGATGTTTAGTCTTTGCCCTCCTCACCATAGCTCCAAATGACCGATTTTCTGCCTTTCTCAATGTTTCTCCTCTTCCTTTAGCACAGCTTATACAGGCCATGACCATTTGCTTCACATTTTGAGACGGATATCCACATTGGCATCGTGTTTTATCTACTCCTGGAACTTTTCTTCAGTGCAGATAGGAATTAAACCTGATGTGGATCTCGGTCGATCACATTTGAAACAGTATGGTGACAAATATAACTCGTGGCTCTACTATAACCAATTCCACAGAATATAATTGTAAAGAATGAGTTCTAATAATTTTGTCTATATCACTTACCGACGACCATCTCCAAAGTCTACACTTTGTGCGAAGCTTACTAATCGTACTCTAACTGCATTTGATGGTCTATGTTACGTTACGTAGCATGCTTCGTTCGGAATCCACACTGATTTGTTTGCTTCTTATCTGCATGGCTAATCTCGCTTCTATTTATGATGTCCAGTCCAGATCCTGACATTTCACAAGGCATACAAATATATTTCTGGTTACGCAACTAGTGATGTAGGCGGTGAGAATTGGATCAACGCACAAAAGTGCATTTAGCATGTGTAAACATCATTTAAACATGTACATACCCCAAGTCGAGTTCCAACATTATTAGTAGTTCATTTTAATGTCCTGTCTGAGTCTATGACTATGTAGGTGATGCAGGTCCTCTATGCCTACAGGCCAAGGATACCTATACCAGTAGTATATCCCCTCCTATGCCTCCCATACAGCTCCCGTCAAACAGTACCAACCCTCACAAGTCCTCATTCGATCATACACTCAGAGGAGCCTTTTGCCCTTCCTTATTTCTCCCTGCAGCCAATGAAACGATGGCCCTTTGCGGGTGTATGGCAGCCGGGAAAATTTTCAAAAACCACTGCGTGCGGGGCTCTCCTCATACCGACATTAGGACTAAATCCGAAGACATAGTGCCCCTTCCGAAGCGTTCAAAGAGGCCGGCCAGCTGGGCGCTGCAGGCTTGTGAGTACCTCAGGAAATTCACACTCTGCCTTTCTAGCCTCCTTCCAACTCCTTCCCGAAGGTCGTGCTGAAATGTCAGAAAAGTCTTGACAGAGCGTGATTGCTGTATAGTAGCTTAGCCAACCTTCTTTTGTGCCGTCCAGGGCGCTGGGAAGTGCCGTTGGCTCATCGATAAAAGAAGCCTTCCTAGGTCATTAGCCGAAATCTTGGCCTTGGCGCCCACAAGAAAATCCAAAGTTGAAAACCCCTCAAAAATGTCAGTCCCAGCATCATCTTCAAAAACCTGATCCCCCAATCGTTCCACATCTCAGCCGCTTGTTCTTTCTCAAGTGGTTTGTCCCATTAGAGCAACAGTCCCCCATAAGCCAAGACCCAGGCTTTGTATTTTTCGACTTGATTTCCTCCTTGCGGGTATAAATAGCGTCGTAAATATATAGTAAGAGATGGCTGGAAACTAATGGGGCAAGCTCCTGTCTGCAATTGGAGCAACTTCTTTATTGGTCGTCGGTGTGAGATGATGTGTGGTTAGAGAGGTTGAGGACTCAAATGAGTCAGGTAAGAGAAGCATTATCGAGAAGTCATAAAGTGGAGAAGTTGACATGTTTGCTATTGACTTCGATTCGGATGCGATTCTACTTGGCTACCCCAAATATGCAGAGCATACTGAGCAAATTACACCAGCACCTTACTCTACATGTCTAGCCTGTTCAAACAAAAAATAATCAAAAGGGTAATACCCCTAATGCTTGATATTTAAAACCAAGCTTACAATTCACAGCATAGAGTAGTACACTATTATCATCCATCATCTATCGACCAAAATTATCTAATACCTCCGTTACCATTATACTTAGACTTCAATCTCCATTTTCACGTCCACCATGTTTACAATATGTTACGATTGACGAGATTCTGAAATCCAGAAATCTCTTCTCTCGAATGTTCCGTATCAAAGACTGGTTGGAGTCAACATCACTTGTCTTGGAACCGTTCAAGCTGCTAGCTAGAATAATATTAGACAACGCTACCAACCTCGAAATTTGGCATTGTCTCATTCAACTTGTGGACGCCATTGAGTATAGTATCAAACTACCCGTTGATCAATCAAAGAAATTAGCTGCAACCTCGATCTATAGGCGTGCCAGAGTACCACTCGATCGAGCCGGAAAGACAGTGGAAAAACTCAAGAAATCAATGCGCCATGAACTTTCTGGATCGGTAATCATGAATGTGAAAGGATTCTGGAAAAAGTATTTCAAAAATCCAATATGGTAAAAGCATTACGCAGCTCTCTCGAAAAAGTATAAGGCTCGCTCGGGGGAAGAGAAGCTGAAATTTCCCCAGAACCCTGCGAAAGCAGATGTCTGGATATGGATGAAGGCTGTGGAAGAGGAAATAATCAATTCTTCCACCAATACCCTAAATATATCATTAAAGAAGAAACGAGAGCCAGTTAAAAGTAGGTTCATGCACACAATTGAAGCAACACAATATAATACGCTCACCAAAGGACAAATCTAAGGAGGTCAAACCAACCGACAGCTTGATTATTTCATAAAGCGAAATAATCTCCCTAATAGTGACGGCTATCACTGGCGCGACGTACTTGTGGTAGGAGAGCTGACGAAGCTACCAACGTTAGCGTATTTGGATAAGCTTCTCCGGCTTTGTGTGTACATGAGTCAAGTCTTCTTGGCCCAGCCATTACGGCATTTTGTTCACGGGTTCATACTTTTTGGGACTCAACTTCAGCTTTGGGTATTCGATCGGTCAGGTCCTTACTGTGAGTCGATCATTGATATTGGGAAATTCCCGAAAAAACTAGTCCACGTGCTGGCTGCTTACATGATGATGAGCGACAAAGAGCACGGGATCGACTCAAACATCCGATATGACGATGACGAGATCATCATCAAGATGAAGATTCCAGGGTCAAACGTCATGCAGGAGTTCTCTCTTGATTTGAAGCCGTTGGTATGTCAGTCGGCGCTTGTCTCCAGGGGCACAACTGTTTACTCCTCTATTGATAAAAAATATGTGGTAAAGTTCTCGTGGAAGATTTGTGGGAAAACATCCGAGGTGGAATTGCTCAAGGTTGCAAAGGATGTTGTAGGCATGGCAAAGCTCATCGGATGGCGCGATTTAGTACAGACAAGCACGCTCCGAAAGGGACTTACTTTAACTCAACTCATGGTGAAGTGCACACGACCGGCTGAAAAGGTATTAACCACGCCAGTCGTTTTAAGCGGGAATTCTGTTCAATACCTAAAGAAGAGTACAAGTAAAGCTGAATCTCGCAAACGGAAGAGCGAGTCAGAACAGGCCGGAGCCATAATTGAGTCAGTAAGTAAGCGAACACGAAGTGGAACTAAGGGTCAGTAAACATTTGATATCAAAATTGGAAGATAAACTTATAAGTTTATGATTAAAGAAGTACCTCGAAGTGTCCCTGTAGTCGAAATTAGATCACGACCAACCGGAATAGTCGTTGAATCAGGAAAGACCACTCAAGCCAATGAAAGCCTTGACGTTGCCCAAAGTCCGCAGAGACGTAGCAGTCGCATCGAGGAACTGCGAATGAGTCAATCAGTTGGTGGAAAGCGAAAGATCCAGGAAAACGTAGATGTCAATGATCGTCTTAAAAGAGTCCATCTTTCCAGTCATAGAGAAGAAGCGATAACTGATGAAAATGATGGACCAAACTCTTCTCTTGGGAGTGAATCTAACCAAACAAGAACGACCGAAGCGAGTGAAGAATCGATGATGTCGTTTACGAGTGATTTCATCCTATCTGGATACAAGATTGAAAGAGCGGAATGTGTCGACATACGGAAGCGCCAGCAAGCAGCGGTTGCAATATCGCCAATCGGGAAACCAATCAATGATTTCAACACGCCGCTAGAAGTAGTAATAGGGCTACGCGACGCCATTAAGGCTCATAGATCTCTTTTTATCGACGCCAAAATATTGCATCGAGACATTTCGGTGAATAACATCCTCCTGAAGATCTGTGACGACCCTAAAGATTATGGAGGCATTCTGATCGACCTGGACCTCGCAGCTTTGTTCAAGGACGGCAAGACACAAGGGAAACTGGAAGCGATGACGGGAACCATGCAATTTATGGCACTAGAAATCCTGAAGAACAGCTTCGCAGTACCTGGTGCTGTAGTGTCACACTCGTACCGGCATGATCTTGAGTCTTTTTTCTATGTGTTGTTGTGGATATGTATACGCTATGGATGGCCGGATAACAAGTCACCGCATTTGGACTTCTTAAGAAAGTGGTACTCAGGGACTGCGGAAGAGATCGACACGAACAAGAAAATGCAGATGAAACCCGAAACATTCGGGGAAGAGGTCTATGAACGGATCTCACCAATGTTTAAAAATGTCGAAATTCTTGTTAGGACTTTCTGGAGAATTTTATTTCGAAAGGGTGAAAATAATACGTCGGGAACCGCTGCTGACCTTGATTCTTTGTACAGCTGGACAATAAATGCATTCGAAAAAACCACACTGAAGCTAAAGTAGTAATTTAACCTTATCCTGTATGATTGCCTTTCTTAAAGGTGGAAGACGATCACTTGAACTAGACTCATCAATTCGAATTTTGAAGTAGCACCAGGGATAAAAGTGAACAAAACTCGACAATATTCGACAGTACTCTAACTGTTATGAAATATGACATTTGAGAGCTGATGTAACAAAGATTCGGCAGAAAGAATAGACAACTATGATGAACATCATTAATCGGACAAGATATGGTAACAAAATTTCCACGCTTCAAGCCTGGTTCAATAATGTTGGACATATTACCATGCAGACCCAGAATTACCTGACTTACCTTTGAGCTTGAATAATTATCTAATAAAAGATTATGAAACTAAATTACTATCCACTAGGTTAGACAATATGGTCAGACCTTCGAACCCTAGTAGCCGTTATTGGAAAAATTTTGGGAGTAAAATTTCCTACATCAAAAGGTTAAGAAGACTGGGTAGGGGCAGTAATGGAAGAAGACACTGGAACTGGAAGGGTTGACAAATTACAAGCCAAAAGGAGCAACCCAGACAACGACGAAGTTAGGGGCGCCAAAGAGCGGAGTAGGACAAATTATGCCGAGCCGACATACAGAGGACGCGGAAGGGGTCAAAAAATGAGCAGCACAAATGCAATCTTAGCGGCTATGGGAGGCTCGGTCCAGAACGCAGAGAGAGCGGCAATAAAGCCTAGAAGCGAGCCAAATAGCAGGTTCTGGCGCGGAACGCAAGAGACTCAGGATGAAAGGCTCTTAACGACTGTTCCGTGGCGGTCGCAGGACGAAATACGCTGACTGAATAGGGAAGGGGTCTACCTTCGCTGTACCCAGGATGGAAATATAGCGAATAAATGCCCAAAATTTCGGAGATCACAGGCATCAAGGTCGGGAGTGAATGCAGTGGCAACCGTGGACGAACAGTCGGAAGAAACAGATTCGGAAAACGACAACCTCTGAGAATAGTCGCTCTCAGGGGAGGAAACGGGGCTTCACCAAAGGAGCAGGGGTATTGCAGGAATCTTTCTCGCAGCCGTTATTAGTTGACAGTTTAATAAATTCTTCCTTTTTCATTTAAGCCATGATTGATACGGGATGTCTGTCTATCAGTGATTGATGAAGCCCTCGTGCACAGAGAAAATATTTTCGTTGATCAGGTCTCAACGATCTTGCGGTTATCCAACGGATCAAAGTCAAAGATCAGTAAAATAGCGCGATATAAATTGGATATCGACGGGCGTCAAGAACGATTGTGGGGGTATGTGATGCCCAATTTGGCGTACCTCATTATTTTAGGCAAGCCCTGGATGGAACGCAACGAGGTGACCTACGTGGCAGGAAAACTATACCTGCATATAGGCCAGGGGGACAGTAGAATTATGGTAAATTCAAGTGGCTGGGTCGACGAGTTTGCACCGCGGGAGGTACAGGAAGGGCTAAGGAATCCAATGTTAGACAACAAGGCGGAAATATCATACCTTGAGTTATCGGAAATGTGCAATCGCGAGTCAACGGAAATGCCAGACAAAATAAACGAACTAGTCGGAGCTATTTCAATGCATGGATAAACCAAGTGCAGGAACAGCTGTTAGGGGACACGTATTTAGCGTATTTCGATGATGTCATCATTTTCTCTATCGGGGATCTGGAAGATCAATGGAAAAAGGATTGATACAAGTACAGCACATACAAGTTGCAGATGGTATGGATAAAAACCAGATCCCGCATGGTGACCAGTTGTTCGAGGAGGAAGAACTTTAGGCGTTATGGGATACTGGGATGGCAAAGCACAAGGCAATGAGGGAGGGGCTATATACAGCTATATGGAACAACGGGCCACAGTTTGCATCTCATCTACAATTGAAAGTTGCGCAAGCGGAATGTGAGTTGGATAGGCGGGGAGCATTGTGTTTTAGAAAACGGCAGTGGGAACCAAATTGGGAAGCTTTGCGTACGGTCCTTACCCAGACAACGCATTACTCGCGTGTAAGGATATCCAGGCCGAAATAACACAATCGCCATCTTATCGCGATTCTTTTTCTGGCCGGGGATGAGCCAAATGGTGAGAAGTTTTTGCAAGAATTGTGACGTTTGTGGCAGAACAAGAGTGTGGCGCTCTAGAAGGCAGAGATTGCTGTTGCCCTTGCCAGTGCCGTAACTTTTCCACAGCGAATTGACAATCGATTTCATGACGGACCTTCCAGTCAAGTGCAAGGGGGATCCGCAGTACCTCATGGTAATCACGGATCGCTTACTGAGGAGCGTCACTTTGGAAGCCATGCATACTATGAATGCTGATTATTATTATTAATTCATTTTAATGTCCTGTCTGAGTCTATGACTATGTAGGTCATGCAGGTCCTCTCTGCCTACAGGCCAAGGATACCTATACCAGTAGTATATCCCCTCCTATGCCTCCCATACAGCTCCCCTCAAACAGTACCACCCCTCACAAGTCCTCATTTGATCATAAACTAAGAGGAGCCCTCTGCCCTTCATTTTCTCCCCTCTCCAGCCAACGAAACGATGGCCATTTGCGGGTGTATGGCAGCCGGGAAAATTCGCAAAAGCCACTGGGTGCAGGGCTCTTCTAATACCGAAATTAGGACTAAATCCGAAGACATAGTGCCCCTTCCGAAGCGTTCAAAGAGGCCGGCCAGCTGGGCGCTGCAGGCTTGTGAGTACCTCAGGAAATTCACACTCTGCCTTTCTAGCCTCCTTCCAACTCCTTCCCGAAGGTCGTGCTGAAATGTCAGAAAAGTCTTGACAGAGCGTGATTGCTGTATAGTAGCTTAGCCAACCTTCTTTTGTGCCGTCCAGGGCGCTGGGAAGTGCCGTTGGCTCATAGATAAAAGAAGCCTTCCTAGCTGATTAGCCGAAATCTTGGCCTTGGCGCCCACAAGAAAATCCAAAGTTGAAAACCCCTCAAAAATGTCAGTCCCAGCATCATCTTCAAAAACCTGATCCCCCAATCGTTCCACATCTCAGCCGCTTGTTCTTCCTCAAGTGGTTTGTCCCATTAGAGCAACAGTCCCCCATAAGCCAAGACCCAGGCTTTGTATTTTTCGACTTGATTTCCTCCTTGCGGGTATAAATAGCGTCGTATTTATGTAGAGAGTGATGGCCGGTAATGAATGAGGCAAGCTCCTGTTTGCAATTGGGGTGATGCCTTTATCGGTCGTCGAGGCGAAGTGATATGTGGTTAGATCGGGGTTGAGGACTCAGAAGATAATGATGAGTGCTGCATGGTTGAGAAGTCGTCAAATGGAGATATACATGTGTTTGCTTTCGACTTCGATTCGGATGCGATTCTTCTTGGCTATCCCAGATATGCAGAGCATACTGAGCGATTACACCGGCACCACTGGAAGGTGAAGAATTCGTCTTTGCCGGCCTATGAATGCTGAGGAATGTGCGGAATTTTTTTTTTTACTTTTGGTCCTAAGCTAACGCTATCTTTTCCACATTGGGTCAAGGACCGGTGGAGCCGGCAAGGATCACTGCGTACAGGCCCAACTCATTCCAACCGCATGAACTTCTACTGAAATTGTAGAAGTTAACAGCAAAACTAAAATCAAAAACATAAATCAAAAACTGAAATCAAATTTGGAAGAAATACTGTTTGGTCCGGATCCCGCGCTTCTCGCCCGTTCCCTTTCCTGCCACATCTTCCACGTGACTTTTTCTTATCGCCGCTGAGAGCGAAAGACTAGTTCGCAGATACCCTGAATTCAGCTGGTATCCTGCCATATATTTTGAAGCTATCTGTAGACTTCACCGAGGGTTGCTGTGCCCTCAAACTTCTTCTTCGGATTCCAGGATTCCGAAACCCGATCCCTCGGCCATCGAGACATCCTTCGTTGAGGCCATCGTTGCCTCTTCGGCCCTTTTGGCTGCAGCCCTAAATCGAGCCACTTTCGCGAACTCCCCTTGCTGGATCTGGCGGATCCGCGCGAGCTGCTCTTTTGTCACCGGTCCGGACTTGCTGGGTCTGGCTAAGCAGGCCCGGGAATCCGATCGGTGAGGTCCCCCACAGTTTCGACACCGGGTGAGGGCCTTGCACTCTGATTCTGAGTGCATATTAGATCCGCAATTCCAGCAAGCTGGAGCGCGGGAACAACCACGGGTGGCGTGAAATTCAAGACACCGTTTGCATTGTTCGATTTTGCGACGAGGTCGGAAGAGCTTTGCAGCTCCAGAGTCGTCGAAAAGGCGGAATCCAGGTCGAGGAGCGGATACTCGGGGAAATAGCGCTTGCCAATTTGAGTAGGGCGCCCCTGGTTTGCTAGTCCCATGAGGACGAACCAGAAAGGGAACCAACTGGGTCACTCGCGTGACTTCGTCGGCAACCATCTTTACCGTCACGGCGATTGGGCCAGCAAGAGTTCGAATTATCTCCGGGACGGCGGCAATTTGCATGGCAACCAGATTTGATGCTGGTTCCAGTTTGATTCCAGATTCGCTCTGTGATGTGGAGGAATCTAGGAGCTCTGTTCGAGCGAGTTCATTCTTTGCTGTTATTGCAAAGCCGGTCTTTACCCGCTGAACCAACGTGATATTGTTGGCAGCGGTTCCCAGCGCCTGAAACACCACTAGCCTTACTCCAGCTGGAGAAAGGAGACGGTGGGGATGGAAATAGTCAAGGTGCAGAAAAAGTCGTGAATCGGCTTTTCCACTCGAGTTGGCACTTTTTGCTTTCTGGGAGGGCGGTGCTGCCTTTTTTGTCGATGGCCCAGCGCTACTGACTAGGCCTGCCCGAGCTACGGTGGCCCAAGTTGTCTTTGGGGCCGGAGCCTGGGTTTTCGTAGAGTTAGGTGCCCTAATTTCTGGAGCCCTCGGTGGGAAAGGGTTGGCGGGGCGGGCAGGAAGGACTGGTGGTGTGCTTCCTGGACCGGATTGAACGAACTGGCCAATAGCTGCTCGTAGGTAGACTTTTATACCGTCTACGAATTCTTTATTTTCGCCGATCGAAAGAGGCGAAAGTGCTGCTTCAACACTGTTTATCGCAGTCGGGCAGATGGCGAGGCGGGCCGTAATTTGCGTCGTACGTCGCTTTTCGGCCTCCATCACGGTTTGCAGCTCCGGAGGAAACTCCATAGTTGATGTCGATGCTGCGCCTTTTGAGGCTGGCAAAGCATTTTTTCCGGCAGACGATTCGGCACGTTCGATCGTCCTTTCTCTGACGATCTCCTTTCCTTTCCTGGTGCTGCTTGCCTCGAGGGCCAGCTCGGCGGGTTTCGCGGTCTGTTGACTGTTCGTTTCTGTTCTGATCGGATCAGAATCAGTCATCTCTTAGTCGGGAAGGGTGGAAGACTTCCCTGGGACAAAGGCCTCACTCGCAAACAAGCTTGATAATTTTTGCGCGAGGCCAGGAGGTTTTGGACACATGTATGTCCGTTCAAAGCCGACAGAAATGGTCGACTTTGGTCGTTTGCTCTTCATCGGAGGCATTTTGGGACGCCTTTCGATGGTCATCAATTCAAGAACTCAAGCACAGGAATAATCATGAGAAGGGAAAAGGGATATAGGGAATTTTCGAATTTGTCGAATTGTCCGTTTTTTTCGTGGTTTGTCATTACAGATGGCATGGGTTCCCACACATCTGACGTCGGATAGAGGGTCAAACTGGGTCGGAGATTTATGGGGGCACTTATGCAAGATGACAAGGATCGAACCACGGTTGTTCATAGCGTTCCACCCGGAAACCGATGGGGCGACAGAGAGGATGAACCAGGACGTATTAGCTTACCTACGCGCGTTCGTATCACTCCCACTGGTGGAACGGGCATCATTGCTACCTACTTCGCAATAAGCAATCAATAATAGGGACAGTTCAGCCACAACCCTAAGCCCATTTTCCCTGGAACATAGTATTGGAAATGGAGACACGGAGTGTTGTGGACGTATGGGCCCTCCATTTCGTCTAGGTTCCCGACACGATCTCGTGTGTATTTAAGAGGTTGGAGTGGGTAATATGGTAGCGCTTCAGGCTATCTATTGGAGACATGAGTGGCTGTATGGCGTGGGCGCAAGGAGGTAATTGGGGGTTTTCTATGCCTAGATGGCGCCACACTCGTTTATGCTGTGGCGTAGGCTCTGTGTCGCTTACACTTGTACTTGTAGCGCACAATTCACACTCTTCTGTTCAACTTCTTTCGTTCCATAAATATTGCGTCCATTTCATTGCGCGATATTTCCAACACATAGTTATCACGCAGAGCCAGTACAGCTAAAGTCGTCCGAGTAAAAGGAGCCTCTATCAACACGAGCCAAACAAGCTGGGAAACTTGTGGATAGACTACTAGAGGCACAAGAATTCGCGGCAGCGGTGATGGCGGCCGTGCAGCAGATAATAGAGGAACAGGTTAACAGGAAGAGGGATCCTCCGCCACAGCTTAGGGCGGGCGATAAGGTGTGGCTCAGTCTGAAGAATATTTCCACGCCTCAGCTAAAAAAGAAGTTTGCGTGGCTCAACGCAAAATACACGGTAGTAAAATTAAAATCACGGCATGTGGTAGAGCTGGATGTTCCGTCTAGTATGTAGCCAAGATTTCAAGAGGAACTGCTACGAAAGGCTGATGATGACCCGCCACCCTCTCACATCCGACATGACGCGCAACCTTCACCATTGATGATAAAAGATGGAGAAAACTCAACTATAGAACCAGTGGTCGAACTGATTTTAATGACAGAGAAAGTGCGACGCGGGAGAGGATGGGTACGTCGAGTTTTGACCAAATGGAAGGGTTTTGCCGTACCGGCATTAAAAGATCGAACTGATCTCAAGGATGTGGAAGCCACGGACCATTTCGAAGCCTTGTTCGGCAAATGAGACAACGTCGGAGAGAACGAAGGATTCAGACAAGGAAGATAGAAGGAAAGGATAGTCAGAAGAGGTAATATGACGGGTTTTTTCTGGATTGGAGCTGGTCACTGGGACCACTCTGTCTTCGAGGTTAGGATGTGGCAGAGCAACGCTCCTGGAAATGCGAATGAGGCGCTAAGTATCAAGGGTGGTACGTACTAGATAGGGAGTAGGGTACAGGAGAAGATATGAGCCGGGGAAAAAGGATGATTCTCAGGTGGCCAATGGAGGAAGCTAAGACTAGTCTATGCAGAGGACATAAAGGACAGGATACGATACTACAGATTAGCTTCCCAAGGAAAAATTATTCATTCCCATTGAGTTATCGACTTCAAGTACCTCTGAGATCTTTAAATCTTTTATGTAGGCTGATAGCTAGAGTGACAAAAGTCGGAGAAGAAACAGGATGTATGGGCCGACGCCAACAGTGCAGGCAAGTCATGTCTTCAAGTTCTCTGAATCAGAAAGTAGCAAAAATATTATCCAAGGCCTTAAATTGAACTCGAAGTTTCTCTAGCGTACTCATACCCATCTACTAGATCTTGTTGTCATAAAACAGTTCTACATCAGTATCGATGCGGTATCTCTATCTGTGCACTACTATATGTAACTGTTAACTCACTTATAACCAGATTCCATGAAATATGGGTTGAAATTAGAGGGCTCACGACTGCACTTATTGTTGTCCATTGGTAACAGTGACTAATATTAGAATATGATTCCTCTGGACGGGTAATACAGTAGTACTGTTACAGGAATACTTGGAAGTAGATTTGATAAAGTATGGGGTTGAATCGTTGCGTGTATCTTCGTCTCTACGTCTACGCACTTCATAGAAGCATCGCGATCTCGCACCCACTAATGTACCGCTCCTGGTCTCATCCACACGCTAATATGAAACTACTAATACAGGGTATGTAAAATCAACGGACGCCTTACCCTTTTTAACTCCTAGGCAACCAATAACCACGGAGGGCAAGACTGAACACCTGTACGCGGTGTCCTCTACGAACCTGGGAGTGAAATATTCTCCCAGAGCTAAGTTAAGTCAAATTTCGCAATATCAAAGAAGCTGGCCCACGAGGCAAAAATTCAAATTACTACACCACGTCGTTTTTTCGCTCCCAACGAGTTTGACGCCTGCCTAATTCTCATCAAGTCTACCAGTACGACCTAGTACATCTTCATCCCAATGACCACACCACTCTTCGACCTTCTCTGGCCTCAATTGACCACCAACTACACGCCCACGCTGATATCAATACCCGACTGAGGAAGCAAAGCGTCGCGCACAAATCTGGGAGAATGTTCTTTGGGATGGACGTGGGAGGGTTCAGGACAAGTTCACGAGATGATGCAAAGGAAGGATATGATCTCGACGAGCGCGTGATTATGAATTTTGACAAGAGTATTACGAATTGAGCTTTGTGCGCGCCAAGATTCGCTCGTAAGAGTGCAGCTGACACTATAAAAACAAGCAAGCAATGGTAGGTGTAGTGGTCCGCCTCCTGGTGGTGTTCTCTGGTATAGTCTGAGTAGCCTGGGCACCTACTCCACTTGGGGAGGAGACACCTCAGATTGCATTTCGCACGGAGAAAAGTTGAAAGATGATGGAGGCATGTCTGGATAACTCAGGGTTTTTGAGACGTTCCGCTGGGTGGGTATTCACAGATGAGGGTTGACTTGGGCTGAAGAAAAAGCCACCATAACTTCGCAGTGGTACTTGCAAATGAAATCCAAGGCATGAGTGCTCCTCTTGTAAATTGAGTCATCTATTCTGTACTTTTCTTTGATATTGTGTCATGGCTAGATAGCTGTATACGCAACTAAAATCTGATGCAAAAAAAAAATACTCAAGAGTGTAGTGTGAAAGTCTAACCAGATCCGAAACCGCTTTCTCCTGTCTCAGATTGTATATGTTTCAAGCAGTGAAATAAACACATCTCTCTCTCTTTTGATCGTTACTCTAGCTGAAGTAAGTGTGACGGCCCAACATTTGAAGTTACCACGTGGACGTTGGTCCAATCAACGGTGATCCGGCAGAGCGTCACTACAGGTATTCCAACAACAATTTTACTACAAACAGGATTCTTTTTTGTAAAAACTACGATTCGAATGGTTTGCCATAGTCACTGCTGTTTATACGAGACCTTTGGGCCGCAGACAATCAGGAACAGGGGATTAAATTAAGCAATTTTATATAAATAGTTGATGTATTCCTATGTACATAAAAACATATTGGTATGTTTCAACCCAATTTTCTCTTTAGTTCAGAATCTTATGATCTGGGTCAATGCCAGCTTTTGAACCCTCGCCAATTGTCTTTTAATCCTAGAGTTTTCACAGCAAATCCACCGATTCGATGACCTTCAAATTATTGTAACAACATGAGCGGCTAGCATCAATCATAACGATTTATTTACTTATCCTCGTTCAATTACTATTTTTCTTACCACTGAGCTACTAATTTATTTGATATTTATTCACGTGAACTATAAGTCGGTTTGGATATTGTGAAGAATTTTATCAGTCTCTGACAATATTTATCCTTGACATCACTATAATTTTCAATCCCTAATATCTCCTGACCTTTAAATCCTCCCACACGGACAGAATGTCATTAATATCATTAAGATAGACAATTTAAGACCTTAGAACGAGTATGTTATTTTCGAATGCCTTTAATATCGGGCTATACAAAGTATCAGGGTCATGAGTGGTACCCGTCGCAATATCTTCGCCCTTTCGAAATAAAATTCTCCAGAAAGTCCAAACAAGAATTTCGACATTTTTAAACATTGGTGAGATCCGTTCATAGACCTCTTCCCCGAATGTTTCGGGTTTCATCTGCATTTTCTTGTTCGTGTGGATCTCTTCCGCAGTCCCTGAGTACCACTTTCTTAAGAAGTCCAAATGCGGTGACTTGTTATCCGGCCATCCATAGCGTATACATATCCACAACAACATATAGAAAAAAGACTCAAGATCATGCCGGTACGAGTGTGACACTACAGCACCAGGTGCTGCGAAGCTGTTCTTCAGGATTTCTAGTGCCATAAATTGCATGGTTCCCGTCATCGCTTCCAGTTTCCCTTGTGCCTTGCCGTCCTTGAACAAAGTTGCAAGGTCCAGGTCGATCAGAATGCCTCCATAATCTTTAGGGTCGTCACAGATCTTCAGGAGGATGTTATTCACCGAAATGTCTCGATGCAATATTTTGGCATCGGTAAAAAGAGATCTATGAGCCTTAATGGCGTCGCGTAGCCCCATTACTACTTCTAGCGGCGTGTTGAAATCATTGATTGGTTTCCCGATTGGCGTTATTGCAACCGCTGCTTGCTGGCGCTTCCGTATGTCGACACATTCCGCTCTTTCAATCTTGTATCCAGATGGGATGAAATCACTCGTAAACGACATCATCGATTCTTCACTCGCTTCGGTCGTACTTGTGTGGTTAGATTCACTCCCAAGAGAAGAGTTTGGTGCATCATTTTCATCAGTTGTCGCTTCTTCTCTATGACTGGAAAGATGGACTCTTTTGAGACGATCATTGACATCTACGTCTTCCTGGATCTTTCGCTTTCCACCAACCGATTGACTCATTCGTAGTTCCTCGATGCGACTGCTACGTCTCTGCGGACTTTGGGGAACGTCAAGGCTTTCATTGGCTTGAGTGGTCTTTCCTGATTCAACGACTATTCCAGTTGGTCGTGATCTAATTTCGACTACAGGGACACTTCGAGGTACTTCTATAATCATAAACTTATAAGTATTTTTTCCAATTTTGATATCGAGTGTTTACTGACCTTTAGTTCCACTTCGTGTTCGCTTACTTACTGACTCAATTCTGGCTCCGGCCTGTTCTGGCTCGCTCTTCCGTTTGCGAGATTCAGCTTTACTTGTACTCTTCTTTAGGTATTGAACAGAATTCCCACTTAAAACGACAGGCGTGGTTAATATCTTTTCAGCCGGTCGTGTGCACTTCACCATGAGTTGAGTGAAAGTAAGTCCCTTTCGGAGTGTGCTTGTCTGTACTAAATCGCGCCATCCGATGAGCTTTGCCATGCCTACAACATCCTTTGCAACCTTGAGCAATTCCACCTCAGATGTTTTCCCACAAATCTTCCACGAGAACTTTACCACATATTTTTTATCAATAGAGGAGTAAATAGTTGTGCCCCTAGAGACAAGCGCCGATTGACATACCAACGGCTTCGAATCAAGAGAAAACTCCTGCATAACATTTGACCCTGGAACCTTCATCTTGATGATGATCTCGTCACCATCATATCGGATGTTTGAGTCGATCCCGTGCTCTTTGTCGCTCATCATCATGTAAGCAGCCAGCACATGGACTAGTTTTTTCGGGGATTTCCCAATATCAATGATCGACTCACAGTAAGGACCTGACCGATCGAATACCCAAAGCTGAAGTTGAGTCCCAAAAAGTATGAACCCGTGAACAAAATGCCGTAATGGCTGGGCCAAGAAGACTTCACTCATGTACACACAAAGCCGGAGAAACTTGTCCAAAAACGCTGATGTTCGTAGCTTCGTGAGCTCTCCTACCACAAGTACGTCGCGCCAGTGATAGCCGTCACCAGTAGGGAGATTATTTCGCTTGATAAAATAATCAAGCTGTCGATCGGTTTGCCCTCCTTCGATTTGTCCTTTGGCTAATGTGTGACATTGTGTGGCTTCAATGGAGTGCATGAATCTACTTCTGGCCATCTTTCCTTTCTCCTTTGCCGATTTCGTCCAAGTGCTGACGGAAGATTTGATAATCTCCTCCTCCAAAGCCTTCATCCATCTCCACACATCCGCCTCCGCGGGATCCTCAGGAAATTTAAGATTTTCCTCTGCCGAGCGAGCCTCATACTCTTTTGATAGCGCTTTGCAGTGCTTCGACCACTTCGGCTTTTCAAAGAATTTTTTCCAGAAACCTTTCACATTCATAAAAACCGATCCAGACAGTTCATGGCGCATTGATTCCTTGAGTTCTTCCATTGTCTTTCCGGCTCGATCAAGTGGTGCTCCAGCACGCCTATAAATCGAGTCTGCCGCCAATTTCTTTGGTTGATCAGTGGGTCCTTTGATCATTGTTTCAAGCGTATCGACAAGATGCATGAGACATTGCCAAACCTCGACATCTGAACTGTAGTTTAAAATTGTCTTTGCTAGTGGTTCAAATGGAGCCAAGTCGAACGATGTAGAAGTCAGCCAGTATTGAATACGAGTCATTCGAGAGAAAAGATTTCTTATCTCGGAAGTGACAAAATTTCCTTGACTGACGTGAAGTGTGAATCGAGTAAATAAATTTATAAGAGATTCCCTTGATGCAACTTCACCGATTGGATTTTCGAAGACAGTGTCACCTGTACCATTAAAGTTCATCTTATAGATGTCACGGAAAGGCTCTAAAATATTGGAAAGTGGTTCCTCCTGCAAGTAAGTTACAACATCAAACGTTAGGGACATTTTGTTAGTATGGTAGGAGTAGAATGTTGATAAAGCCTAATTTTAACATCAAAGCATGCGATAGAAAAATATGGCTCGATAATGTGAGTTGGATGATTGTGTTATTCTTTGTATCCGCGGGGGTAAGCTTGACCTTAAATTATTAATTTGGTGCATTATGCCTTAGATTATTCCCTGTTTGCTTAAGCTTTTCATAACCGCTAGTTCTACACATCGACTATCTCTTAGGTCGTTGATCGACATGAGCTTGATAAAGCTTGCATATATTGGTTGGCGGTGGCATCTCCACAAGTAAACCTGACGTGCATGAATGCATCATTGCACATATCCATCCCATGGCTAGGGAAGTAGTCGATGAAGATAAAGATGAAAATTTATTCGTGACGAGCACAGTCCCTGCACTCTTTTTTTTGCATCAGATTTTAATTGCGTATGCAGCTATCTAGCCATGACACAATATCAAAGAAAAGTACAGAATAGATGACTCAATTTACAAGAGGAGCACTCATGCCTTGGATTTCATTTGCAAGTACCACTGCGAAGTTATGGTGGCTTTTTCTTCAGCCCAAGTCAACCCTCATCCGTGAATACCCACCCAGGGGAACGTCTCAAAAACCCTGAGTTATCCAGACATGCCTCCATCATCTTTCAACTTTTCTCCGCGCGAAATGTAATCTGAGGTGTCTCCTTCCCAAGTGGAGTAGGTGCCCAGGCTACTCAGACTATACCAGAGAACACCACCAGGAGGCGGACCACTACACCTTCCTTCGTTTGCTTGTTTTTATAATGTCAGCTGCACTCTTATGAGCAAATCTTGGCGCGCACAAAGCTCAATTCGTAAAACTCTTGCCAAAATTCGATATTTCACGCCCGTCGAAAACGTAACCCTCTTCTGCATCATCTTGTAAACTTGTCCTGATCCCTCTCACGTCCATCCCAAAAAACAGTCTCCCAGATTTGTGCGCCACGCTTTGCTTCCTCCGTTGGGTGTAAGTATCGGCGTGGGCATATATTTGGTGGTCGACTGTGGCCAGAGAAAGTCTAAGAGTGGTGTGGTCACTGGAATGAGGATTTACTTGGTCGTACTTGTAGGCTTGATGAAGCTTAGTTGAGAATCGGACTCTTTGGGAGTGAAAGATTGACATGGTGGAGTAATTTGAAATTTTGCCTCGTGGGCAAGCTTCTTTGATGTTGCGAAATTTGACTGAACTTGGCTCTGGGAGAATATATAACTCCCAGGTTCGTAGAGGACACCGCGTACAGGTGTTCAGTCTTGCCCGCTGAGGTGGTCTTCACTAGTAGGGTTTTCATGGTGTGCACGGATGTCTCTGTCAAACTCCACCAGTTCCTGTCACCTGAACCAGAAGACGAAGGCAGAACACCTGTCAGTGGTGTCCTCCACAAACCTGGGGATGAATTATTCTCCTAGAGCCGAGATTCAGCCAAGACAAAGGGTGAATTTAAGAGTTTTCGTCGAGTGAGCGATAGGGAGGTGTGGTGTTGGCTCATTTTTGGTCGAGAACCCAGCTTACAGAGATTTCACGACTGCACAACTCAACGAAATTTACCATCTACACACCAGATACGAACCGCAGACAGGCTCAAACCTATCTGATGTTCGTATTAAAATAACCAACACCTTCAAAATCTTAATTTTTTTTCTGGAAAATCATTCTCAGCCAAACTCATCTCGCGGCCCTCTTCACAATCTTCTCACCACCTACCGAAGCAATCCCATACCTTCAAATGTCAAATCGTCAACAAAGAAGCAAGAGGATGTCCGAACCTCTGCAACTGCCAGTCGCTGTGAAAGTACGGTGGAAATACTAGCCTTAAATGCGTCCTCACCTCGGCCAAGGGCACCAACAACTCGACCTGCGACGAATCGCCACGGACGAAATACGTACAACATATCGCCGGCACACCAGATAGAGCGTTAGACAAAGGCCGGGGCACCGGTGCCTCGGTCTTCAGCTCTCAGTCGCGTTTTCGACCTTGACGGTTAGGGGTACGGCAGCGACGGGGCAAGGCCGGAGAGGTGGAAATTCTACAAGCTTCCAGGATAACCAGGTTGGCTAAAGGATAAAGGGATGCTATATGGGGGAGGAAAAAAGGGAATAAAAACTGAGGAAACCCTGGCGGGCGACTGGATGAGGCCTCCAATGAAGAAAATGACCCTTGGATGATATGAGGATATGCTGAGATGAGTCAAAGCTGGGCCTATGTGATTGGCGATCAACAAAACAATATAGTAAAGGAATGGTGGCCGATTACTGTCTATTTTCTTCATACATCTCGGAACTGTCAACCGAGGGGAGGCTACTTGAGGCGTCCCAACTCCCAATGCGCTAACCTCATTATTTGTTCTACTACACCATATCCTTGATATTCCGAGTAGGCTCGTCATAGCGAATCTGGGTCGTGTCGGCCCATGATTCCATACGAGACTAGCCGCAACAATATCCTGTTTCCATATTTGTTGCAACCCTGAATTTGTATGGCCAAGTTTGACATTTCTTTAGATAGCAAGGCTAATGGCGTAATAATGATAATTGTCCGTGCGACAGTCAATTGGAGGTAGGCGCAGTCTATAATATGCTGAATGGAAGGGAAAAGTTACAGATCGCGGAGGTGTCAAGGGCTCGGGCGCGTGGTGGCCGAGGCTGAGGAGGAATTTGCGCTCCGGCGCGGCAAAAGAGGGCACTCGGCGCGGTTGGGCTTGACACGATTCAACATACGGGTGAAGTCTGAGGTGGAACGAGGTAGATTTACTTAATGGTAGTTAATCTGAACTGGCCCGGCCCCACTCGTGCGTGAGCCCTTGTAGGAGTGCAATGGTTGTCACTTTACCTAGCACGTTGATGAACTTGAAATATCCAAGGTGACAGGACGAACCTCGCATCTATTTAGACGTGACACGGCTAGATGGGCTCTGAGAGCTCCTTGCTACCTACATGACCGGCATTAAAGACAGAAGCGACAAAAGAATAAAAGAAATAAAAGGAACAATAAATACCTGAGTTGCAGTGCCCTGCACTACATCCCTATCTTCCAAACCTATCCCCTCCCGAGTTGGAATCTGTTCGGATTAGGTCCTGGTCAACGATGTTTAGCCTAATTGTGCTATGTTGCAGGCTACTGTTCCAATTATTCATGGGGTCATCATCAGGGTTATGAGTAGTTTCGGTTTTGGTGTGGGTTGTTAGATTGATACCTAAGCATGTCGCATAGTAGTCAGACATGCGACTCGAGTAGCATATGCACGGTAAACCTCAACCTCAAAATGATGATACGAATCAGGTTTTACATGCTACGTCCTGTATAGCTAGCGTGGTTGGAATATGGGGAAATTACCTGTAGATAGATAAAGACGTTGTAGCCCGTTGATAGTTGGGACAAGTCTTCTACAATATTACATCGGAATCAAATCTAGCCGCTCATTAAGCAATCTCATAAATTATTTCCAATGTCTGTGATAACAGACATACATATACAATATCGACAACAAGTTTTAAAGTCGATAAGTTATGAGCCCGGAAACTGTCGACAACAACTTCAATGTCGATAAGAATCCGTTTCAGCGTGGTCACCTTCTACCCTGTTCACTCTTCGACAGACGGTAACATCTGCTTGTAGTTAAGAATTGAATGAACTTCTACCATCCCTTCACCCCTATCATTTCCCTGGCTCCAGGCGGGGCCATTTTCTCACAGCTACCCAACTTTGCAAAGGAGATCGGCACGCTGAAAAATGCCAGGGCCTTTTCTCTTCGTCGCAAACGCACTTCAGATGTTCATGTTGGTGGTTGAAACATCAATGGTAGTCGGCTAGTCCCCGAGGCCAGTCCTTACCGCGATTAGACGGTGGTATGGCCACCTTCGTAGAGTCAGTTCCGGTGGCTGTTTGCCGCGCATGAAGAGGTGTTAGACACTGAGGGTCAAATAAAAAATTTAAAGTAAACTTGTGTTGATGAAATCTCTGCCCCTCAACTCCTCTCCAGCAGTGATGCTATATACCCATCTGAAACTATATCGAGGAGAGATTATCTTCTCCTCGTTTCCCAAAATTACATATGAAATATATTACATGTGTTGAAGATCAAAAGATCTCAAGTTGGAGCTTTGACTATCATGATCACCATATCCCTGGTGAGATATCAAAGCTCGAGTAAGTTAATCCGAGATGTGTCATACTAATATCTAATGATTCTCATTACCTTATTCAGTAGGTACTAAGCTATCGAATGTTTGAAAAGAGGTCTAGGTCTTTGTATCGTTCCGGCCGAAACTTCTGCCACCACTCTTCCACGAGTTCTTGACCCAGCATTTTAACTAGTCTCCCTAATGCCGCAAAGGTTAGATTTTGAGATTCTCCACTGAGCAAAGCTGTAGTTAGTGACCAGTTGTTGAGAGATCTCAAGGCAACTTTGACCAGCTCATCGGCCTCTTCAATGCCTTTGATCCCAACATGACCTGGTATCCAGCGTATTTCCACACGCTTGTTTTGTCTTAGCAGTGAAAAATTGTCCACCACTGCCTGCGAGGAACTAGATCTTCCTCTTTCGAGCGCCCGAGCAGCCGCTTGATTGTCTAGAAAAATGCGAATCAGTAGGTCATCTCCCACTGTTAGTGCAGGCTCCAAGGCTTTCGTGGCGCCTAGAACCCCCGCGTCGAATACCTCTGGTCCGGGAAGTAGACCGGAACCACTCCCAACTAGCTTGCCGCCTTGGTATACTACATATCCCGAGGCTAATTTTCCAGGGCCCCACGAAGATCCGTCAGAGAAGGCACAGATTGTCTCGGCTGGAAGGGAAGCTAACCGCCGCTTTATGATTCCAGACCTAGCTTCTTTTTCTCGACTGCATGGAGTAGGTGCCGGGGGAGCCGTGTGGAAAGTAGAGCTTTCCAGGGCCTTCAGCAATCGGAACTTGAGGCACGCTCATCTGCAGGCGTGTCATGTATCGTTCTAGCTGTCTGAATAGGCGATCTCTTTGTCCAGATCCAAGGCCTAAGCGTCTTATTGTCTCTTTCGGATCCTCAGCCACCCGAAGGGCTAGAGGGTGCCAGATATCCATTCTTCGCATACGAGCTGCAGATCGCAGCATATTTTGCTGGAGAATTATCGATGCCAGGGATATTCCCGCTTCAAGATAAAGAGCGCTATTCAGAGTAGTACGTCACGCTGGGAGTGCTACTCGGATAGCTTTCATTATCGTTGTGTCCAGTAGAGACATATGCCTGCCTACTCTAGTGCTGTCTTCTTTATCTCGCAGTGTGGTTACTCGAGTGAGACCAGGCCACCACGCTTCTACCCCATATAGAGCCGTACTCAGAATGCATGCATGTACCGCACGAATTAGAGACCCAGGAGCTGCACCGCGTTGAACTCCGTTTATATGTCTTAAGAAGTGGACTAGACGGTTAGCTTTTCCAGTTCATACTTGTAAATGTTGCTTGAAGTTCAGCTGAGTATCAAGCTAGATTCTTAGCCACCAGATATGCGGTGCTGGTTCGATTCGATGATGTCTCACCATGATTGAAGGTCCAACCGTGTTAATTTTCTTTCTAGGCCCTCCTCCGGTCACTAGAAGTTCGGACTTTGCTGGGTTAGACTCGATCCTATGTTCTCTTGCGAGAAGGATAAAGCTGTTGATGTCGTCTTGAGCTGCGGAGATGGCATCCGCTGCGGTGTTTCCAACTCTGACGATCGCTACATCATCAGTATAACCAAACCTGCTCGTTAGACCACGATCCTCAAAAGCACAGCGATACAGAGCATGAAAAGGAGTGGCGAAAGTGGCGAGCCCTGAGGTACTCCACATTCCAGTATCTTCTCTTCTGTGATTCCACCGCGGTATTTGACCTGGACTTTCCGTTGGTAAAGAAGTGTCTGAATAAACCGGCACAGGGATAGTGGCCAGCCTTGTTCTCGAAGGCGTTTGAGCAGTCGATTGTGAAGGACTGCGTCAAAAGCACCTTGAAAATCAAGTGTGACCATAGCCGCTCACTTACCACTTCTCATGGCCGCCTCAGCATTATGGATTAAACAGGATGTAAGGTCGACTGCAGATCGTCCTAGTACAGAGCCGAATAATTGAGGGTGAACCACTTGGTGACTTATCGTCAGCCACGCCATTCTCTTGCCAACTAAACGTTCAAGTCCTTTGCCTAAACTCGAAAGCAGCGAAATCGGTCGCCAGCCCTTGGCGGTTGACAGATTTTGTCCCGGTTTGGGAAGAAGTACAACCTCTGCTACCCTGAAAGCCATGGGAAAGTAGCCAATATTCAGACAGGCCTGGTAGAGATCCTTAACCAGAGGCCCGAGATGGGACCAACAGGCTTTAAGTAGACTTACCGTTATCTTGTCCGCTCCCGGTGCCGTATCGTTGACAGAGACAGTGGCACTTGTCACATCGTCCAGTGATATTTCCGGATCCCATGGAATACGCTCCTCCTGTCCATTCTCTCAGATAGAAATGTCGTTCTCGCCGCTAAACCTTTCCAAGAGAATGTCTCGAAGCGCACTAGCTCGCTGTCGCGGGTCAGATTGCCACCAGTTTTCGTCAATCTGCAGAGGGGGGGCTCAGCAGCTGGTCGAGGTTTAGCCCATCGAATGAGCTTGAACACCTGTGCGCTAGCACGTTACTGAAAACCCAACCAAATCATTTTATCTGTATCACAAGTTCAGCGACTACCGGAACACAATTTGACCAGATTGCTAATTCTCGGTGCAATAGACCAGCTGCTAGGTGCTCTTGACCAAGTCTAAAATTTACAGCGCTCGCCACAGCGTCTGTGGTTTCCAGCTATAAATTGAGCCCACGCTCTGTCCTACCGAGACTCGCGAAGGTGGGCGTCACCTGCCCTTGTCACGCCTGGATGAATGACTTGGCGTCAAGCCGGCTGTAGTACCCGGGCCCCGCCTTATGGGTCCCGATCGAAACAAGCTGGTGATCACCATGTTGAGTCGTTCAACCTAATCATCACCACTGCCCGATCAGAATAGTAGAGATGTGACTTGTGAAGGATTATGCCAAGAATCCGTCATGTAACCTCTCTGAAGATATCCTAAGCGTTCAATGACTTAAGTTAACATCCGTCCGCAGGTAGTACCTCCATCACTTCTAAAGTAAAGATGCGTGAGCCTGCCTTTCTCGCACATTCCAATGAACTTGGTGTCTTGTCGGTGGAGTTTTCAGGCGGACAGGTGCGTTACCTTCACGTCTCATGGATAAAATCTAATAAATTATTCTAGACAAAATTTGGGGTTGACTCGGGACCCTCAGCTCTAATTTCTTGCGGGCTCCTCGCCCAGCTACAGGATGAATTAGGTTACAAGCTCTTCCTCGATAATGTCTCATGTCGTTACAATGATCAGGTACTGGCCGATGAGTCCAACTTTCGTGGCATGAAGAACCCTCGTGCAGTATCCGCCGTCACAAAGGAACTATCAGAAAAAGTCTATACCCAGGCCAAAGAAGGAAGATGTGTGTTAACACTCGGTGGAGATCACAGTATAGCGATTGGAACTATTTCAGGGTCTGCAAAAGTTATTCGCGAGAGGCTTAACAAAGACTTGGCGGTTATCTGGGTTGATGCTCATTGTGATATTAACACACCTGAAACGAGTGAAACTGGAAATATTCATGGCATGCCAGTTGCTTTCCTAACGGGCTTGGCCAGAGAAGAGAGGCCAGAAATCTTCGGATGGCTACAAACTGATAATCTAATCAGTACCAAAAATCTAGTTTACATCGGCCTTCGCGATGTAGATAAAGCAGAGAGACTAATACTCAAAGAGCACGGTATCAAGGCATTCAGCATGCATGATATTGATCGGTGAGTACAGCTGCCTTTGCTACAGAGCTGATCGCTAACCTTTCAGTCACGGTATTGGGAATATAATGGACATGGCCTTGGGATATATAGGCAGCGAGCATCCTATCCATCTCTCTTTTGATATTGACGCAATTGACCCTATGTGGGCCCCCAGCACTGGAACGCCAGTACGCGGGGGACTGACCCTTCGCGAGGCCGATTTCATAGCTGAATGTGTACATAAAACAGGCAGCCTTGTTTCTATGGATATGGTCGAAATAAACCCAAAATTAGACGCAGGAAATGAAGATTTTGGGGCCCACCAAACTATCCGAAGTGGCTGTTCCTTAATTAGATGTGCCCTGGGAGAGTCTCTCCTTTAACCCAATCTACATTTTTTTCGGAACCCACAGGCTACAGAAATAATTTTATGCATGTGCACAACAAGTGACCAGAACCTGGGTAAGGAGAGACCTCGTAATAGCTCCATAGTTAAATTATTCTGCACAAGTAGTAGTGGCAGGTATGGTTTGTGTGGTAGAAAGGAAGCAGGCTGCTATATTAGTATTAGTTCGAATTTGATCAAACCATACGAAGGATATGACAGGAATCGTTGATTGCTTCTCTACAGGACCAAAACGGATGAAGCATCATCCTAGCTTAAAAAGTAAATTTTATTATACTTGGGGAATTCAAATGAACAGCAAGTCATTGTTATTTTTGGCCATTGGTTGTTCTAAATATCTATCCAAACAATTCCAAGTGGTTACTGGACCACGAAATATTGCTCTTGCTAGGTAGATAAGGCCATAGACTGTATTTTGTTTGTGATTTGAGGTGCCGGTGGATTACTATCAACTGTTGTTATAGCACAACAAGCGTCGATGCCAACAATATCAGCTCCTTTTTAAACACGCACATGAGCCGGCAAAGACGAATTTCCTCACCTTCCAGTGGTGCCGGTGTAATCGTTCAGCGTGCTCTGCATATCTGGTATGGCCGAGAAGAATCGGATCCGAATCGAAGTAGAAAGCAATCTCGAGCATATTATGATGAAACCAGGCTTGCTGTACTGTACTTTTAGAAAGATTGAACTATATGAAGAAAGAACACAACTACGGGTAATGACTAAATGTATATTCTTTCAGCTCATCCAGTACGTACTCCGTTGGTGAGCATGACATCTTGCTCCGCCACTGCCCGTCGTTATCCTACTTTACCATCTAGCTTGACTCTCTCACTTGGCGACTGTACTTCGCCGTCTCACATTCCATCCCAGGCCCAATGTTGTTTGGCGAAGTGTAGCTTAGTCACTTGATACAAGATATCATGGAACAATCTCCCTGCTGCGCGGCAAACCTCCGTTTACGTCTCCACCCAAGCTAAACCACGGTCAAACCGTAACACATATTTAAAGTCGACGACTTCTCCTCAATGTCGGACCTGACCAATCTCTTGCGAGTCCTCTACTTCAATCCAGGTGAACCAGTAATGGGAATCCTACCATTAAATTAAGAAAACCCCCCATTAGAATGGTAAATAGGAGATGTATATAAATATTCTGTCCTGCACAGCTGTAAACTTAAATAGGACAGAAATTGATAAATAAAAAAAACATCAATTTTACTACAGCACTTCGCTTCGACCACCGATAAAGGCATTACCCAAATTGCAATCGGGAATTCGCCTTATCATAAATCAGCTATTTTATGTTAGAAGGTTCCGTGGAAAAGGTGGCCGAATTCCACGAGTAAACACTGAGCTGAATGGCTATTCATCAAGGGGAGTATATCAATGATCTTTCAAGTAACAAAAGAGGATAGGAGCACTGTACAAGGTGTGGCCTGGGTCAGAGAAGAGCCCAATGTGCTAGATATTCATAGACTCAAGTAGCACAATAAAAACACACACACATAATCAGCTGTCTCCCACCACAGAGCTACGATGCAATGTATGCTTGCGAGGAAGAAATTTGGTCGTTATCTACAAAGCTCGGATCTTGGTGTATGGGGGGCCGTTGCTCTAATGAGAATTTTCATATGGAGGGAGGACAGGCAGCTGGGACGTAGGACGAGCGAGTGAAAAGGTCACAAATGAGCATTCTCAAACTCATACTTTTCGAGTGTTTTCGACTTTGGAGTGCTTGTGGGCTACGAGGCTACGAGGCTACGATTTTGGACAGCGTTACCCATACTCTAAAAACAGGCAACGATGGATGGTGTTTTGGTCCGCCACCTGGTCGTCATCTCCCGAATTAAAGCCTGGGTAGCCCGGACACCTACCTCATTCGAGAAAGGAGGGACTACGAGGCCATATCTCGCGCGGTGGCTTTATTTAAAATGACAAGGGCAAGTTAGGGTAGCCGAAGTTTTTTCCTTTGGTGGATATTAACGGATGAGGGTACTACGAGAGTCCCCAGCACAAAGGTCTCAAGTGGTATCAGCAAATACACCCACTGCACAAGTGTTCCAAATATTAGACTATCTTATCGTCGTATTTAAAGTCGTCGGGGATGACTGGTCTTCTCCGTGTGATGCTCTATGAGTATTAGGCTTGTGCCTGTGACGGATAAATATCTATCAAACACATCGGTCACCACGTCCTCTCAGGAATGCATCTTTAGTTGTAACTAGTGCCCAGTAGACGTAAAAACAATTTAATCTATCAAATACGCTTCTAAATTTTGTTACGGGAAATGGCCCGGACGACCCAGATCGCCCCGTGTGATTTTGATGAGACCGATGTTCGGCAAAGACTGATGGGATAACTGATCAGATGGTCTATATTTAGCCTGGAAAAGTACGTTTTTTATTATTAGATTTAAGTCCTAAGCTAAAGCTCTGGGTCCACTATAGGTACAAGACTGGTGGAGCCGCCAGGGATCACTGCTTACTGGCCCTGCTCATTCCAACCGCGAGACCCGCTACAGAAAATGTAGAAGGTAAATTATAACTCAGAAGACACCACATATTCCGACTCCGAAATCGAGACTCCATCCTTCAACCCTAAATTCAAGTCCATAAAAATCTCCTCAGAGAAACGACACTTCTCGCCTCGATCCCTTTCGTGTCATGCATTGTGGAAATGACTAGATTGTCTGATCCCCGCTGAGAGCAGTGGATGGGTGAGCAGGTCGTCTATCAAAACAGCCGGTTTCCTCCGCAAATATTTTGAAGCTTTCGTGGCACTTGGGCCCGAGAAGCTTTTTGATAAAGTCAGCGTGGGTCATTAACTTTCTGAGCCTACGCGTGTATTGTGCGTGGCGTCTACGGTGGATGAAGTGGGTTGGAGTAGATTCCTTCCCGCAAGAGCACTCCATAGGAGCGTATGGATTATTAAAACGGCGATGGTTTACCGCAAAATTGACGTGACCCGTTCGTGCTGCAATTAGTGCCCGGAGGAGGTGCCTAGAGAGAGATAGTTCGGGTGGTTTGCGTCTCCGCACCTGTAGGTTGAGTTGGCGGTACTTAGGCGGACAGGCCTCTTCCCGCGAATTGTTGAGCAGCCTCTGTCGTCTGCGATTCATGAGGCCTCGAAGATGTGCTAGAGTACTGGATCCTGGTTGCGTATTCGTGCTAGGCAATTCTCAAAGTGCTGCACGGGCCATGGTGTCTGCCTCTTCATTTCCTTGGATTCCTGCATGCCCTGGAACCCACTTCACTGATATTTTTGCCTTGTTTGAAAACGCAGGGAATTTTCGTATATCCTCTAGGCTAGTTGGGGAAGATCCCGTCACAAGCGCCCTTCCTGCTTGCTGACTGTCTAGAAACACGTGTATTTACAACAAACCTCCACCTTTTCTGGACTGCTTGTCCTCCACAAATTCCAGCGCGGCCTCCAGAACCTTCCTTGCCCCAATTATCTCTGCATCCAGCACCTCTCACCTGTGCTTGATGCCACTTTCTTTGCCGATGAGTTTCCCATACTTTTTCAGAACGAAACCCCAGGCGGAGCGTCCATGTCCTTCTCATGAACCATCCGAGTATGCGCAAATGTCTGTTCCTGGCACGTCGCTAATCTATCTAACGCAATCTTCGCGTTCCATCAGCTTTGCGCCTGATTTCTTATGATAAACCACCGGCATCAGAATTTTAAGGGGCTTCTGCTTCCGGAAGCTCTCGGTAGGCACGCTGTAATTGTGACATCTGAATTTCTGGTCTGGCTGAGGTTTTTGCAGCCTTTTTGCATTTTTGAGTGCCGACATTCGGGCACACGGAAACGCAGATCCTCAAAGGGTGTCGATCATCAAGGGTCCTAAGCCTTGCCGAAAGCCGGAGTCGGTTTCCCTCTAGTATGACCTTTGCCGGCGGGATTCCTCCTTCTCTGTGAAGGACTACATTTGGTGTTGTCCTCATTGCTGGAAGTGCAGCCCGCAATCCCATCAGGTTAGCTCTGTCAATCATGCTGTAGAGGTTGGAGGTTGAAGATGTGACTATTCCTCATAAAGTTGGGCGTTCGGACTCTGGCCACAAGACATCAGATCCAAAATTTGCGAGCGAGACAATGCACATGTCTACTGCCTTAGCCAATGGCCCGGGAGCTGCTCCACGAAAGACAGAGTTGAAACGGCGCATGTGCTGGGCAACTTTCACCGCTTTACCGCACCACGTAGTCACATGGTGTTTGAAATTGAGTCGTGGACCCAGATTCACGCCTAACCAGCGAATATTTTCCGCAGGCTCGACAAGAGATCCGCTTACATAAGCCCCAACTGCTTCTTCTCGGCGTCGTCCCGGAAATTGAATAAATTCAGACTTTTCCGTGTCAAAGTCGACGGCATTATTCCGCGCCCATTCGAGAAGAAGATTTGTCTCACTTTGTGCAGCGCCGGCAGATTCAGCAACTGTGCGTCCAAACCCCAGATTTCCAATATCGTCGGCGTAGCTTAACCTCAATCCCAGAGTACCTTTTTCATTGGCTTCGCCAAATACAAAAGGAATAGTAAAGGCGATATTGGTGATCCTTGAGTGACTCCACAGACCAGCTTTCTCTGGGTGATGACTCCGCCGGAGTAACGCACTGGAACCTTCCGATTTGTGAGGAATGAAGTCGTCCACCGGAGGATTGAGTCTGGCCATTCCTGGGCTTGCATGCGCCTAACCAAGCGATTGTGGAGCACTGCATCGAACGATCCTTGGACGTCTAAAGTTACAAATATCGAGGCCCATCCCTGGGAGCGCTCTTCTTCGACGTCATGGACTACGCAGGAGACCAGGTCTGTTGCAGATCGCTTTGGGAGCGCACCGAATTGTTGATGGCCAACCACATCATGAGTGATTGCGAGGTGCGCCATTCGCTTGGCAAGAAGTCTTTCTAATCCTTTGCCTACGCAAGAGAGGAGAGCTATAGGTCTCCAGCCTTTGATTGTGGTTGGATCCCGATTTGGCTTTTCCAATAGCACCACTTCTGCAAGTTTGAAGCAGGATGGGTGGGTGCCGAGCTGTATGCAAGCTCTAAAGAGCTGCGTAACACACGGTCCGATCGTCTTCCAGCAGGCCTCAAGAAGCTCGACTGTGACTCCGCCTGCTCCTGGGGCCGCCTCGGTGCAGCCGATGGTGCAAGTTCGCACTTCATTTTCTGTTATTTCGTCTTCCCAGGGTATCCGGTTATTGCTGGGAGCAGTGCACGTATGAAGATCGTCCGATACTTGGTGACGTGTAAGAAGAGCATCACGGAGAACTGTGGCTCGCTCATACGGGTCGGTGATAACGGAACCGTTATAGTTGAGCGGCGGAGGAGGTCTGACCTGTCTGTGATTGGCCGAGCGCATCAGCTTGAATATATCTGCCGGAGTTGTCATCGCTTCAACTTGACATGTCTGATGTTCCTTCTATTGAAAGGCTATGCTGAGCTGGAATGACGTACCGTTAAGATGAAGGTATGGAAGGAGGTAGCTATGGCTTTAAGAGAAGTAAAGTTCGTGAGTTATACTCTTAGGACTTGGATCAATGGACGAACTTGAGGATATTCCCTGGTATTCTCAAGTGTGTGAATAATATGGAGATTGTTTGAATTTCCTATTGTATGAATTGCTTGATTTATCTACGTGACAGGACCTTCCTCTATATACATGAATAAGGGGGTTCTGCACACTAGTGGATGTTCCAACATCTGTCCTTGTCTAACCGAGAAAGGAAGGATGTGAGAGATCCTAGCGCCAATAGATACCATTAGGAATCTATTGGGAAATACTATGTCATACCAATGAGTGATGATTTAGGTCAATCATATCCCATGGCGCATGTGCACATTATTCTAATGTGAACAGTTTATTGTAATGCAGTCATGTTACTCCCTTAATTACAACACCTTCTTGGCAGCTGTGATGGTCGCACGTAGCTTCTTCGCACAGATAGCCCGCTGCGAGAGTGATGTTGCGGCTCGGCATTCGACATGTGCGGATTTGCACCTAGGAGTCCACCACGGTGCAGATTTCCCGCTCCCCTTTCTGACCCGTGTTCCTGTCGCTTTGATGGCCTCTGAGAGATGGAAGCAGATCTCTTGGGCATACTCATCCACTTTCTCTGCTGTACTCAAATCTAAAGGTGGATGTACCCATTTCGCAATGGCCCGCGCAAACTTTGGTAGATTTTCCTTGGGTACTCTGATCTCTGCTGGCACTGGGTCCCTGGTGACGGATGCCGCAGGTACGATTCCGCGGATTGGAAGATGGTCGCTGGTCGCTGGTCATACACTCTTCGCGATCGACCCAGGCCTGGGCTCCAGAAATATTGGTCCAAGCGAGGCCCAAGGTATTGCCGGCTTTGTGAGTGGGCTCTCCAATGATAAGGCAAGAGAGATGGACGTTTTCCGCCCACTTTTCTATCTTATCACCTTGTCCATGCGGCTTAGTAGCGCCTGGTTGCCAGGCCGCGTGCACCGAGTTGAAGTCCCCAGCTGCGATCAACCTCGGGGACGGGTTCCAGTTTATCAGTGGTAGGATAGCGGTCGAGTCGTTGGGAGCTTTATACACGTTGAGGAACGTGATTTCATTGACCTTTACCCAGGAGTAATCACCAGTGGGTGTGGGACAATGAAATAACTGCTCTGCTGATATCATATTTTTGTTCTTTCGGGTGTATGTCACAGCTCTCGGTCTGACATCTACACCTCCGTGCGGTGTATGACAGATATACCCTGGGTGTGATATGGTTTCTTTGAATTTGAAGTTCCATCGCGGTTCTTGAACTAGCACAACATCTACCTCTAGCTCGTAAGCACGAGATAGCGCAATGTTGTGAGTTGGACCACCCCTACCTACGTTGATTGACATAAAACTAAGTGTAGGAGGGGGGCGAGAAGGGACCTGACGGGCGCCCTCACAAAGCTTCTTCAGGAGGGCAAGACTGAACAACTGTACGCGGTGTCCTCTACGAACTTGGGACTGAAATATTCTCCCAGAGCCAAGTTCAGTCAAACTTCGCAATAACGAACAAGTTGGCCCACGAGGCAATGATTCAAATTACTCCAACATGTCAATCTTTCACTCCCAACGAAATCGATTCCTACCTAAGCCTCATCAAGTCTACAAGTACGACCTAGTACATCCTCATTCCAATGATCACACCTCTCGTCGACATTCACTAGCTTCAGCTAGTCACCAAATACACGCCCACGCTGATATTTATACCCGATTGAGGAAGCAAAGCGTCGCGCACAAATCTAGGACAGTTCTTTGGGATGGACGTGAGAGGGATCAGGATAAGTTCATAAGATGATGCGAAGGATGGATACAGTCTCGACGGGCGTGGAATTTTGAAATGTGGAAAGGAGTTTCTTCAAATTGAGCTTTGTGCGTGCCAAGTCTTCGACTGCGAGAGTGCAGGCGACACTATAAAAACTGCCATGGTTGGATGGTGCGGTGGTACATCATCTTGGCCGGTCTGCCAAGTAGAGTCTGGATAGCTTGGACACATATTCCACTTGAGACAGTAGATCGCTGGTTCAAATCCAGCAAAACACAACCACATTTCTCGCGGCGCTGGTATGCATGGATGACGAAGGCATGCTTGGATAATCAAAGGTTTTTAAATTCCCTTTGGTGGGTACTAACGGAGGAGTGTCGACTGTTTGTGTAAGCAAACACACCTCATAGTGGTATTTGCAAATGAAATCCAGAGTATGAGCGTCTCTAACGTCAAAAGAGTCATCCTACATGTACACATAGCGCCGGTCATGTGTCATAGCTAGATAGCTGAATACTGTAAGCAGACCTATGTTAGTCTGGGTTTTCGCGCCAGTCCAAAAGCGAAAGTAAGATCTACGCGCACAGATGTTTGGCTACTGGCAATACTCAAGGGAGCGCACAAGGGGATATTCACACAATATAGTCCTAGGCTCGACTCGTAGTAGTAGATAATTCTATACCTTTACTCTTACATTCTTGACGATTCACGTGACATTTACAAGAAGCCCCTCTAAGTTTTACATGGTAGCATTATTCTTGGTTGTTCAGCAAAAATTCGACGATTGAAGTTTCATCAGCAACTTTGGTATATCGTGGACGGATTGTTTGTGACGATTGTTTAGAAGGGAATTTGATATCTGTGTAAATGTCGTCCTTCGGATTATCGAAGGCGGATCGGTAAATCGCTGCCCAGGGCACCGATTTGAATCAGACTGCTGTAGAAAAGAAGCAGTCGGGGAAAAATATTGCTGGTCGTTCAGGTCGAGTGCCGGGTAACTTCAGCAATGAGTTCGACTTCATATCGAGCGGAAGCACGAGTGAAAATCTGAGGTCTGGATCAAGAGGAAAAGATTCAGACAAACGATCCTTCGAACAAAAGGATCGGGATGATGACGAATGGTGCAAGAAGCACTCAGAAGAAGCTACATCTTCAAGTAGGTCGGAAAGAGATGGTGATCGCAGAGATGCACCGAATGACGACGAAGATTTAGGGGCAGGATGGGACAGGCCCGCTAGAACGGCCCCAAAGAACGGGAGCAAAACCTTGCTCGAGTGGAACCTTTTCGATTGGAAACCACCTCAGTCAGCCTTTCTGAGAGGAATCAAAAATTGGTCCATGTACCGAGAGGCTGTGTTACTACAGCTAGAGTGTATTGGATACGAAGCAGGGATGAAGTTAACGCCACTAGACGAAGTGAGACTTGCTGCTGTCATCCAGCGAACTACAACGGAGGAGACAGGAAGTCTAGTCGTAGGGATGAAACGAGGCACAGAGATGATGAGGTTGTTCGAACGAACCTATCGTCAGGTTGGTGAAGTCCAACAGGAGGCCGTTTGGGGAACTCTTATCGCCCTCAAGTATGAAGGAGGATGCCCTGTGGAGTACGTGACAAAGTTTAAGACACGTGTTAGGGACTACATTTCCACTGGTGGGACTCTAGCAGAGAGACAAATCTCCATTATCTTCAAGCAATCGACGAAGGATAAAGCTGGGAGGTGGAATTCAATGGTCTCCACCATCGCTCGTTTTCAAAGCTGGTCAGCAGAAAATCTTATCCAAGATTTTATATCTCACCACTACGACAGGATCGGAGAATCGGGCAAAGAAGAGAGGCTCAGGAAATCTCAGCCGGTGAAGAAATACTTGAACAACGCCCAAGGTGAACAGAATACAAGTGACCAAGGAAAGTCGAGAATAAAGGGAAAAGGCAACAACCCTAAGAAAAAGTTTGCCATCCGTTGCTATAACTGCAAGAAAGAAGGACACATTGCCAAGAACTGTCCTGAGAAAAAAGAAAAGGAGGCACAAAACTCTCATGCCGCACACAAAACATTGTCGATCGACATAGGCCCACCGGCTGCAATTGCTAACGAATATTGCCAAATTTCCGAAGAATTCTCTGGGAACAGCTATGCTGCTCAAGTAGACCCACAGGTTTACGAAAACATGGTCGATTTCTACGAGAATGAAATGGCGCGTCGTCGTGGCGAGCCAGTAGATGATAAAAAGTTGCTCGAGTCGCAATCCCCAGGAGCTTCCATCAACTTCACACAGCAAATTCTAAGCGCATCTGGAGGAAGTGGAGTTGCAAGCCGCTGGCTATTTGATACGGGTGCCGATGTAGATGCCACTAACTGTCGGAGAAACTTCAAGCCAGGCACAGTTGTAGAGCTAAAGCCTAACCAATTCCCAATTCAGACTGGAGGTGGAATTGTATGCGCGGAATGCATCGGAGAAATTTGGCTATCACTCACCGGGCCTGGCGGCAACCAAACTTCAATGAGGTTGAAGTTCGTGGTATACTTGAAGGTATTCCCTCTAAGTATCATCAGTGGAGAACGATTCTACCGAAGTGGTGGTTACCTGGATAAAAATAAGATAGTGAGCCCTAATGGCGAAGTCCTGTCTTATATAAACGCGGAACGTCGAGGATTTTTCTTGTGGTTGTTTAACCATCCAGAACCGTTAAAGTTGACAGGCTACAAAAAGGCAGTGAACCTCACCTCGGTGGATAGTATTCATCAAAGTGAAAAAGAAACCTCCGAACGAGACCCTGAAGTAAAGGAATTTACAGAGGCATATCAAGATTGTTGGAAGAGTGGTGTTTTCAACATGACCAATGACGTGATGAAACGCCTGATCCTATGGCATAGGCGCTTATGCCACCCCAGCGCTGAACGACTCAAATGGACGATTAAAAATACAGTTGGTATCGACCTACTGCCATCACAAGTTGAAAATTTGCCATGCGAAGCGTGCGACATGGGCAAATCAATAAAATATAAAACATGCGATAGACGACCTAGAATGAGAAACGTCGGTGAAGGTTGGCATTGCGATGTAGGAACCTTAAATCCGGTCACAATGGAGGGCTACGGATACTTCTGCCTCACGACAGATGACGTTTCGAGGTACAGAATATTCCGGGCCTTGAAAAAAAAGAGCGACGCCGCTGACGAGCTAAAGTCAATTCTGTCGAAAACAAACTCCGAACTGAGACAGCGCCATGGACTTCGGGTGAAACGCCTAACAATTGATGGGGGTCGTGATTGGGGTCTAAACACTCTCCAAGACTTTGCTGCAAAAGAAGAAATTGATGTGATTATCTCAGCACCAAATAACCAGTATCAGAATGGTGTATCAGAGAGAGGAATCCGCTTCGTGCAGGACGCAGCACGATGTTGCAGCATTCAAATGATAGTTCCATCGATTTTCTGGAACCATATGTTGGAAATGGTGTGCTACACCTTAAACTGTACATCTCAAAGTTCAGTAGAAGACAAGAAGACGCCATGGGAAGTATATTGGTCACAGATTGAACCTGATTGCGCAAAAACCAAAGTGGATCACTTGTGGATACCAGGAACCTTATGCATCACCCACGTCGACGAAAATCACCGTGTTGCGAGCGAAAAACTTGATGCCAACGGCACAAAAAGTGTCTTCCTCGGCTACAGAGGAAGAAAGAACAAACTTGTTTGGTTACTTGACGGTGGAAGATTTATCGTGTCGCCTCAAGTAACGGCGTACGAAAATATCGGCCCAGGCTTTGGCTGGGCAGCAGACCCAAGAGAAATTGTTCGATCGCTCCCTAAGCATGTTCAGGATAAGCTTAAATCTAGAAAGAAAGACTATGCAAGAAATGAGGATTACAACACTCCCCAGGATGACAATCAGCAGCCAATATTGCCAAGAGGGCGTGGTCGTCCTAAGCGCACCATCGAGCGGCCCTACGACAATCAGCAGATGTTAACTCTTGATGCTCCGCTTGATACGGACAATGAGATGACAATAGTGCTGCTTGAACTTAAAAATAGTGAGAATCCTGCAAAATTCCCTGAAGACATATGCGACGCAGTAACAGGACGAAACTTTGGGAAAATGAACTTGGCCCCCACATCCAACAAGATGGACCTATTTCACATGACTCGGAAAGCCATCGATGGACAGGAATTTGGCCTGCACAGCGATGGTGATGAAATCTTCCGCATAATGGTTAACCACTCTGGCGCGTCCTCATACCTAGTCGAATCATCACTCGATGAACCTACGTTTTCCGAAGCTATTAAAGGCCCCGAGAGACGCGAGTGGATAGAAGCCATCAATCAAGAGATTGAAGGTTGTTTGTCTCGTGGAACCTTTAAGTTCGTATCACGAACAGCTGTGAAAGATAGAGGGCGTCTGGTTGCATCCAAATGGGTATTGAAAAAGAAATATAAGTCAAACATGGAACTTGACAAGTTCAAGGCTAGAGTGGTGGCTAAAGGTTTCACGCAGACAAAAGGAGTAGACTTCAACGACACCACTTCAACAACAGCTAGGTCAGCTAGTTGGAGATGACTAATGGCATTAGCCTCGCTGAAGAGCTGGTACATCCTCCAAGCTGATTTCATAGCTGCATATCTTGCAGGTGACTTGAAGGAAACTGTTTTCATGGAACAGTTCCCACGTCTGAAAGAGTATTTCGAGGAACACCCAGAAGCCGCAAGGAGGTTTGGCTATTCATGCACCAGTGTCATCGAGCTCAAAAGACCTTTGTATGGTCTGAAGCAGTCAGGGGCTTGTTGGCAAGATAAAGTCAGGCGCATCATGATGGATAGAGGCTACAAACCTTTGATTTCTGATAACGCCATTTATATAGGCAAGACAAAGGGGATTATTGTGGCCTCTTATGTCGACGATTTCCTATTTTTCGGTCCAAATATGGGCGACCTCAAGTCACTATCACAATCTCTGAACAGCGAAGTCCCATTAAACGACTTAGGTGAGGCACACTGGTTCTTAGGCGTCAGACTCCATAGATCATCGCCAACTGGATGCGTAAGATTAGACCAGGAACAATACCTCGAGAGATCCTTCAAAGAATTCGGGATTTCTAGAAAAGGTATCGAAACCCCAATGTCACCAGGTAGCAGGGCAGAGATAAGAAGAAACACAAGTAAGGCAACTGCAAAAGACCTGAACGAGTTCCAAAGGCTAGTTGGCAAGTACAACTTCTCCTCCTGTATGGTTCGATGCAACACATCTCAGGCCACATCTCAGATGGCACGATTCATGTGCAACCCATCGCCTAAACACATGCACCACATGTTGAGGATTCCTCACTACCTATCTGGCTGCGCAGACAGGGGTTTATTATATGAGAAAAATCACCGGCACTTAAATGAGTTTGGAGAACACGGATTGTTTTGTGCGGTGGATTCTAGTTTTGCGGATGACCACGATACAGCAAAATCCACGACTGGATACGTAATATTCATGGCTGGAGGTCCCGTAATTTGGAGATCAAAATTGCAGAGTACAGTTTCCACACTGACCTGTGAGGCCGAGTATGTGGCCATGTGCGAAGCTGCAAAGGATTGCGCCTGGATTCGAAGCTTCTTGAGCGAACTGGGTGTGATGCCTGATGGCCCTATACCAATTTTAGAGGATAACACGGGAGCTATCAAGTGGGCTACAAGCGATGGCATGACATCGGGCCGACGCCACATACGCGTCAATTACCATTACATTTTACAAGAAATTCGTGATCTCAACATTGCTATACGACAGATCGAATCCAGAAACAACCCTGCAGACGGATTGACAAAACCCCTTAGCGCCGATTTATTCCGGCGCTTCACTGGACAACTACAGTCTCTTACGGGTGACAAAGGTAAAATTGTCAAAATGACTGGGGTTATATCCCTGTATATATTGCCTTATTTGGTATGATCTTCATGCAGGCCCATGTCTAGTTATTCGACTAGTTATGCAAGCAAGGGGCACTATCCAATGACATTCCGTGAAAGTCTAAATTATGGGGATGGTTTTGAACTCAATGGGAAAGGTGCAATAGTCCTCAGTTGAAATTCAAAATTGAAAAACGTCAGTTGATAGTCTCTAAAAATGCACATCTATTTCAAAAATTATTGCTCTGTATTACAAAAGTCTACATCGGAGCCCTCAGTATGGTTCGCAACTAATATGAAAGCGTACTACATGTTTTGTGTGTCTTCTCCATCCTAATACTTTGTGTACCCTCCATTTGCCTTTATCACTGCTACACATCTTTCGTGCATGCTGCCAACTAGTGACAATAGCTCCTCTGAAGATATAGAGTCCCATGTATCCTGAAGCAATGTCTTCAACGTGGCAGAGCGCACAAGCCTGAACCCATTTTTCTCTGGACTATTTACCTGAATGTGGTTTTTCAAGATATTCCACAATGACTCAATCGGGTTCAGGTCCGGAGAGTAAGGTGGCCATCTAATAGGCGTTATTCCAACCTCACACAGCGCCTCAATTGTTGAGTACGCTTTGTAACATGGTGCGTTGTCGTGCATGTGTAAAATTTCTGGATTTTCCGAGTGAAATTGATTCAAAATTGGCAAAATCCTTTCACAAAAGGATGAGGCCCTCATTGATCCCCAATCCTTCTCCCAGACTAGGAACGGGCCTTTTGGTGATCCGTAAACTAATCCCTAAAACATCCAGCTGTTCCCATGAGCATGATGAGCCACAATACAAGTCTCATCCAACTCATCATCAGGCTAAACTCTGCTGTTAGTACAAGGAAGATTTAGATAGAAATTATACGTACTTTTCTTGTGACACGAGGTTTGATATGAGAATCACCTGATACCCAGGTTTCATCAGTCCATAGTATGCGACTCCATTGTTCATCACTCCAATCTAAATGTAATTGGGCGAGCCCTAATATTTTATGCTTGTTCACCGCGCTTAACGGAGGCTTCTTCCGAGCAATGCATCTGCTGTAGCCTCTTTTTTAGAGTGCATTAGAAATTAGAGGTTCACTGCATCCCCAGTGGCTGAAGGGCCCCATGGCTAGTTCCAAATAGCACATCTGCCGATTTTCAGGTGACTCCCGGACGAATGCTTCAAGGTCATCAACTTGTTCTGCGCTTAATTTTGGTAAGGGTCCTTTGCGAGACATAGGATTCTCAGTCTCTCGAGCACACGCAAGTTGTACTTGTCTTGTTGTGAAGCCAAGTTTGTCGGATATATTTTGAAGTGTCAAGCCAAGTCTTCTTATTGCTCTTATTTCTATACATTGATCGCAAGTTTGATGCTTGCGAACTTTAGTTTCTGAAGCAGACTTTCCGAGAGACATTGTTTGCTAGAATAGAGGATGAATTGATAGTGGTGAGAAGTTTCAGTGATTGTGTAGGCTTGGCAGCCAAAAATGTCGTAGAAAATGTGTTTTTCTAAGCGATTATTAGAAGAAGACGATTGGACTATACTTCATGGCGAGCGGGGTAAGGAGGAGAGACATATTAACCTATTACGAGCTAGCCCAACTGGACCTACAGGGCTAATCCCTTCAACGACCCAGTTTGAAGTTTTACCTTTTGGAACCTAGAGGCACTGTAGGGTTGATGGATGGACTTTCGCTTAAGGACTGAGAGGGCGTGTAAGCAGACCTATGTTAGTCTGGGTTTTCGCGCCAGTCCAAAAGCGAAAGTAAGATCTACGCGCACAGATGTTTGGCTACTGGCAATACTCAAGGGAGCGCACAAGGGGATACTCACACAATATAGTCCTAGGCTCGACTCGTAGTAGTAGATAATTCTATACCTTTACTCTTACATTCTTGACGATTCACGTGACATTTACAAGAAGCCCCTCTAAGTTTTACAAATACACATTAAATGATTTAAAAAAAAAAAAGCTTCTTCAGGGTTCAAGGCCCCAAAGCCCGAACCCTCAGTCATTGCTGTGTCTGTCGAGGTACAGTCAGACCCCTGTTAAGACGATATTTTTACGGAACGGACTTCGTTCCCATACATTTACCGATTACACAATTATCGTTCTTCAACCCCTGAATATCGTCTTAACCAGGGGTTTTTTGCTAGCTTGGTGCAAATAATGCCGCCAAAAAAGGGAATTCCTGTGGAGCAACGACGTGTTCTGCGACGATGGGCGCACCGCCAGGTCCCAAAATCAAAACAAAAACAGTGCATTGAGTGGTTCTTAGCTGAGTACGGCCATCGATGAAGCCAGTCCGCAGTCTCCGAGTCCTTGAGCATGACCTTTGCGAAACTCGACGAAGCTCCAAGTACTGCTGCGCTACGACAGCGAGCTGGAAACTGGCCTGACCTTGAGAGTGTTAGAGCGATTAAAGACGGCAATTGGGAGTATAAAAGAGGCATCAAAAGTACAAAGCAGCCTAGATAGCTGGATTAGATAATGATATCCTTCTAAAGCGATATCCTCCATATGACGATATTTTCCACGGCCCCGACTACGTTATTTTAACAGGGGTCTGACTGTATACAGTGCCTCTGGGTTGGAAAAGATAAAACTTCAAACTGGGTTATTTAAGGGATTAGCCCTGTAGGCGCAAATGTGCTAGCTCGCAATAGGTTAGACTGTCTCTCGTCATTACCCCGCTCGCCATGAGGTATGGTCTGATCGTCTTCTTCAGACAATCGGTTACAGAAACACATTATCAACGACATTCTTGGCTGCCTAACTCACACAGTCCTTGAAACTTCACACCACTATCAATTCATCCTCTATTCTAGCAAAAAATGTCTCTCGAAAAGTCTGCTTCAGAAACTAAATTTCGCAAGCATCTAACTCACGATCAATGTGTTGAAATAAGAACATAACGAAGACTTGGCTTGACACTTCAAATTATATCCGACAAACTTGGCTTCACAACACGGCAAGTACAACTTGCGTGTACTCGAGAGACTGATCATCCTAAGCCTCGCATCAAATGCTCACCTAAATTAAGCGCGGAACAAGTTGATGAGCTTGAGGCTTTTGTCCGGGAATCTCCAGAAAATCGACAGACGTGCTAATTGGAACTAGCAATAGGATCCTTCGGCCACTGAGGATGCAATGAGCATTAACTTTCAAATGCCCTCAATAAAATAGGTTACAGCAGATGAATTGCTCGTAAGAAGCCTCTGTTAGGTGTGGTTAACACGCACGAAACTTGTATAGCGGTGATAAAGGCAAATGGAAGGTACACAAAGTATTAGGATGGAGCAGACTAATACAAAACATATATTACGCTTTCATTTTAGTTGCAAGCCATACTGAGGGCTTCGATGTAGACTTTTGTAATACAGAGCAATAATTTTTGAAGTAGATGTGCATTATTAGAGAATAACAATTGATTTTTTTAATTTTGAATTTCAAATGAGGACTATTGTACCTTTCCCATTGAGTTCAAAACCATCTCCATAATTTGGACTTTCACGGAATATCATTGGATAGTATCCCTGCTTGCATAACTAGTCGAGTAACTAGACATGGGCCTGCATGAAGACCATACCAATTAAGGCAATATATACAGGGATATAACCCCAGTCATTTTGACAATTTTACCTTTGCCATCCATAAGAGACTGTAAGGATTAGGTAATCAAATCTTTTAAGACAATATCCCCTATAAGACAATGTTTTTCACGGCCCCAATTACATCGTCTTAATAATTGGAATGCTCACAGGCCAAACGCGAATATAGGATATTCAGGGACGAAGAGAGTAGAAAGGATTTCCGTCGCATAGTCAGAAGTGCGAAACGCCAATACTGGCGGCGAAAGTTCTCGGAAGCTACAACAGACATCGACATGTATCGGATGGCACGCTGGGCAAAGCCGCAACCTACATCTGCCGCTCCGCCACTCCAAACTCCGGATGGTTTTGTTTCGGATCCAGGAAAGCGTGCACTTCTATTGCGCGATCTCCTTCTCGGCCGGTTCACCAGCCAAAACGACGTGGATATCGAACACCTCGAGCCAGGACGCGAAAACCTTCCATGGGCCTCAAGCGTCACTGATGAAGAAGCCAAGTGGGTCACAACGGCCTGCCAGAATAAAGCTCCCGGAGCAGACATGATTTCTGTGCGGCTTCTTAGGACAGCTTGGCCGTCAATAGGACAAGCAGTGAGAGTACTCTTTGAAGGCTCACTTCGACTGAACCACTTCCCGAAGGCATTCAAGCTAGCGGAAGTAATTCTTCTCCCCAAACCTGGCCGTAATCTCAGTACAGCTAAAGGATGGAGGCCCATCGCACTGCTATCCTCTCTCGGCAAAGGTCTTGAGAGACTAGTCGCAAGGCGCATGGCCTACACCGCCATCTCGTACAAGGCCGTGCCGCAGCAGCTTTTTGGAGCACTCTCCGGCAGATCCGCTAACGACCTTGTCTCATGCGTCATCCACGATGTGGAGCATGCAATGAAGAGGCAGAAGAAAGCAGTCCTTGTCACTCTAGACGTTCAGGGTGCATTTGACGCTGTACTCCACGGAAGACTGCTGCAAAGGATGAATAAAGTTGGGTGGCCGAAACCAGCCATCACTTGGATAAAGTCTTTCCTGAAAGAACGATCGGCCCGTGTCAGACACGAGGATGGAGTAACAGACCCAATTCACCTAGAGTGCGGGCTGCCACAAGAATCGCCTTTATCCCCGATTCTCTTCCTCCTTTACATGGCCGAAGTCGTGGGGGGCAGTAGTTGGAGATTCGGCTATGCAGATGATGTTGCTATCCTCGGCATAGGTTCAACTCCGAACGAAGCCGCAGCAGCTGTCCAGAGAGAAGTCGATGCAGTCCTAGGGTGGGCTGCTGATAATGCCGTCTCTTTCGACCCAGATAAGGCAGAAGTAGTCTACTTCGTCGGCCCCAGGTCCAGGGCTCACGATCTTCCGGCTATAAGGGTAGGCACTCGCGATGTACAAGCATCCGACGATATCCGATGGCTTGGGGTACACCTTGATCGCGGTCTGACCTTCGAAAGCCACGTCGCAAAGTGGACCAGTAAAGCAATGCGGCTAGTGCAACACTTCCGACGGCTCACTCAGTGCACCCAGGGACCAAGGCCCGACCTACTAACCACAGTGATCCGCACGGCAGTCCTGCCAATCGCGATGCACGCAGCGGAATCCTGGTTCCCGGGGCCAACCAGGGAAACTTATCGGGGTGTCGCGCGAAACTCATGTAAGAGACAGTGCAAAGTTATTGACCAAACTTCTGCCTTTGGAATCCGCGTGGCTCTACCAACCTGGCGCACCATGCCCATCGCAGCCCTGAGAAGGGAGACTGGTATTCCGCCAGCACAAATTCTGCTCGAGGAATGCAGGCTCAAGACTGCCGCACGAATCCGAAGACTAGATGAGTACCATCCGCTTCGACTTCGGGCCACGGAAAGCACAGACAGCGCTCGCCACCGACTTGGACTAAAGACATGCAACAAAACCAGACTTGGTCTGGACAGAGTTCATGATTCAAGGGTCCAGAGGATGTATCGACTTCTGCCAGAGGCTGAACTACCTCCACCGCTCCGACCTCCGGTCCCCCCTCAGCCAATTCCCTGCTGGACAAGCAAGAAAGAGGCTGCCAAGTTCATAAGAGAGTGGCTGCCTACACTCCCACCCGATTGTCTCTGCGTTTACAGTGATGGTTCTGGGGCGTCCACCGACAAAGTGTCATGGGCCTTTGTGACCTTTATCAGTGGCACAGGTACGACAATTGAGCAAAGCGACTCAGGCAAAATTACCAATGCGGAGGTCTACGACGCAGAGGTCCATGGAGCTTTGGCTGCTATAGAAGCAATTACTGCCAGCAATCGAGATCGAGGACGCAGCGCTATCTACATCCTTCTCGACAATTCTGCGGCTGTTCAGGCTTTACTGACGGGAACAACGGGCTCATCATCCTGGCGTATCCAAAAGTTCGTGAAACTGGCCGCGGGATCAGCCGCGCCTGTCAAAATAGGATGGATTCCGGGCCACGAAGGGCTGGTAGGAAATGAAGTCGCCGATGAACTCGCTCGAAGAGAGCTTAACTCGCCGGACAACTCTAGGACGACACATGGTGTGATGACCCTCGCCTCAACAGGACGGAAAGCCCGTGAAGTGGCCAGGCAGATGTTGACGGACTGGTGGCACTTGAATCGCCCCAAACACTACGCCGATCTTGATCTCGAGATGCGGCGTAAGAAACCGCCAGAGCTAGCGCTACCTAGAGTGGTCTTCGCACGCTTGATCGCTGCCCGAACCGGACATGGAGACTTTGCGGCATATCATCGCCGCTTCAATCACGCTGATGCTACACTTAACTGCGAGTGTGGGAGGGAAAAATCAATTGGTCACCTTGTACAGTGTCGAAAAGCACTGGCAACATGGCGGCTGAAAAGCGGAAAGCGTAGGGCGCCGGCTCTGGAATTAATGCTTGGATCAAGGGGATGGCAGCTGTTCAGGGACTACGTCCAGGAGAGTGGAATATACGCGGAAGCTAGTAGGGGGATGGCAGGGATACCTGTGACTCTGAGGTGATAGATCAAAGGCCTAGGTGGTTTGGCATGGACAGAGAGATTAGATTCGAGGCTCAGGCGCGTGGTGGCTGAGGCGGAACAGTGGAAGGGAGATTGTTGAAGTTTTTCTTTTGTAATGCGGGATTTCGCGAGAAAGTTTTTGTTTTGTTTTCAATTCTGGGCTGCCGAATTCGTCATGGTTCAACACATAGATGCATTTTGGCATGGTTCCGGTCATTTAGGTGGGACGAGGCATTTGTACTGCACGGTAGTTAACCTGATCCGGCCCGACCCCACTCGTGCTCAAGCTCCAGTAGGAGTGCGGCGGTAGTTACTTCACCTAGCACGTTAATGAACAAACAAACAAACATCGTCTCAATAGGGGGTTGACTGTATCCTTAACAATAGCTAGAGAAGTTGGTCGGGTCGCTCTAGCAGTAGCTGTAGCAGCCTCTGTGACCTTGGTAGTAGCTTTGGCTCGAGCGACGGCCTGGTACTCGCGTTGGCCAGCTTGTCGAATAGTCACAAGTTGCTCCTTGGTTGCTGGGCCAGATCTGTTGGGATGCGCCAGGCAGTCTCGACTGTCGGATTGGTGAGGCCCTCCGCAGTTTCGACATTTAGAGGCGGCTTTACATTCGAATGCCGAGTGCATGGTGGATCCGCAGTTCCAGCAGACTGGCGCGCAAGAACACCCACAAGTGGCGTGGAAACCGAGACATCGGCTATATTACCGTATGGGAGGGCGGTTTCGTTGGATTGTGGCTACTCCTGAGTCGTCAAAGAGTCGGAAGCCAGGCTTTGGGCTAGCATTCTTGGGAAACAAGGCCGCCCAGGATCTGTATGGAGCCCCGGGCTTGATTTTTGTAGGAAATTCAGACTCTATGTGTCTGAAGTTTCCCTATGATTGGAACAACTAAAATTCTCACACACGACCCACGACCTAGATGATTGATTTCTCTTTTATTGAGCATGTTTGATGCTTGAGACCCGACTAGTGCATGGTATGGTCTGATACCCGTGTAGGCTTTCATCCACCGACTCTGACCCCATACTCATGTTGTATACTGTCGTGCGATTCATTGTCATTGTTAGAGTATGGAACGAGTGGTGGATGGTATCTAATTTGGATTTGGTCTTATTGTAATTTGTTTGCTAGACCTGGCGGTGTAGCTTATCACAGTTAGAGAGTGAATTCTGGAATGCAGTGGTGGTTCGTTACAGATGCGATTGTGACAATACAATTGAGGGTTGTATGAAAGTTTGGCACTTCTATGGGTCTCAATTGTGTGGAGGTTGATTTAATTATTGATGATAATTGCTTGTTATGTCTATCTACAGAGAATGTGCTACAGTTCTACATGAGCCCGTAATCGCTTAGATTTATCTAGTGGGCTGTCCCCTCTTCTACTTCGCTCCCGTGTTCCATCATGTGAGATGTAATAACTGCTCACCACAAAGTCCGCAGATTGAACAGCGTTAGATCACAACAGGTCTATCAAGTATACATGTATATAAGCTGTCTAGGAATCACCAAGACAGATAACCTACTTAATTCAATACATTCAATCCATCTTTTATTTCTCTACAGTATATCACATATTCTCCCGATTCATATCATTGTTATTCTATTCATAAATCGCGCCCATATTCTTTGAGCCGCCTTACTCATCGAACCCATACCGATTTTCCAGCAGTTTTTCCGTGAATCATTACTCGGTCTGGAGTATAGTTAGTGACTCTTTGGATTTCGGCGGCTACCATTTCGGCAGTGACTTCGATTCGTCCTTCCAAGCCGAAAACGGCGACTGGAACCGTGGCGATCCGGAGGGAAACTAGATCACTTCGTGGTTCTAATTGTGCCTCCACTCGTGTGAAGGTGATGGAGGCCTCCAGCAGTCGGGGTTTGCATCCGGGTTTTTGGCACGGATGGCAAAGCCCGTAGGAACGCGTTGCACCTAGTCGACATCGGAAGAGTGCATTGTGTTTGTTTAGCCACGGCTTCGCGAACGCCAGCCGGAGAGAGCTGTCCCCACTCGTGGTTTGCATCCAGACGCAGGAAGAGTCGGTCATCTTTCGATGCTGTTGTTGCTGCGGCCGGCTTTTTCTCCGGTTTCCTGGCAGATGGAGCAGCCGAAACCGAGGTGTTGTTTGCAGGGGCCTGTGCGTCTGACTTTTGGTGTCCTACTCGGGTGACAGCGGCCCAAGTGCTTCTGGGCGGGAGTGGTGCAGTAGCCTTGGTGATATTCCGGGGAATGGCTACTGAGATGATGGTTGTAGGAGGAGTCGCGATATTTGGTCGTTGAGATCGGACTGGCGGAGCGGTACTCGGCCGCCACGAATTAAGCGAGAGCTGCCCTTAGGTAGACTTTGATAGAGTCTACAAAAACTTTATTTTTGCCGGTGGAGAGCGGAAAAAGGGCTGTCTCGACACTGCTAATCGCTGTCGAGCAGATATTAAATTGCGCGGCTTTTTACCTTGCCCTGCGCTCCTCCGCTTCCATCGCCGCTAGCAATTCTGGAGGGTATGTTTTTTCTCTGCCTGCTGCTTCTGGTGCTGTAGGCGGTGGGGCCAGCGAAGAGTTTTCGGCTCCTGCTGCCTTGGTTGAGGGTACGTCGGCCCTTTTTGCGGGCCTTACTTCCTTAAGTCGCGGTAGTGCTGGAACCGTATTCTGCTTTTCGGGTGCAGTGACGGTTTCTCTTAGGGTTTCTGCGGGCCCTGGGGCTTATTCCGCGTCTTCTGGGCTGGAGGAAGCCCATCTTGAATCTGAAAGAGATTTTTACTTCTGGACTTCGGCGTCCAACATCTCTATCTCGGATATATTGCAACTTTTAGCTTCGAGAGCAGCCTCGATGGCGTCTAAATTTTTATCGGAGGCCTCTACTCCTTCCTCCGTAAGTTTTCATCTTGCAATGGTACGTATAGATTCAAGCAATTTATAGGGTTTGTTGACGCGATCTTTGGTGATTCCGCTGATCGCGTTTTGGTGCGTTCTACGCGTCGGAGGCATTTTAAAATGTCGCCAATGTCAAACAATTACGATTCGATTCGTTATTCAAAAGATCAGATTGATAAATGGATCGGAATGGGCAAATTGGGGATTCTCGAATTGTTTGTTTTTTGTATTATTATATCAAAGTCCTGAGCTAAAGCTCTAGGTCCACTATCGGTACAAGACTGGTGGAGCCGGCGGAGATCACTGCGTACAGACCCAACTCATTCCAACCGCATGAAATCACGATCTAAATTTTAGCCGGTTTAAACTTAACTGTAACAGAAAATAAGTGAACAAGGGAAAATTCAATTCCGTGGTCCAGTATCAGCGCTCCTTGCCCCGACTCCTTCCCTTTCATGGTTTTCATCATGAATATTATTCTTCGTCCATGCCGAGAGCTGTAGACAGGGTCACAGGCTGGCTTTTGAAGCAGCCAGTGACCTGCGCAAAGCTCGAAACATTTGGGCCCCAGAAGAGTCTTGAGAAGTTTTCAATGTGGGGTGGAACCCCCTAGTTGTCGCGTGAGGCGAGTGTACAGTGCGCAGTGCTAGGTAAAGTAACTACCGTTGCACTCCTACTGAAGCTTAAGCAAGGGTGGGGCCGAGCCGGATCAGGTCAACTACCGAAATGTACAAATACCTCGTCCCACTTAAATGACCGGAACCATGCCGATCCCCATCTATGTGTTGAATCATGACGAGTCCGGCAGCCCAGAGAAACAAACGAAAACTTTCACACGAAATCCCGCATTACAAAAGAAAAACAAAAACCGTCTCCCTTCTATCTCTCTGCCTCAACCACCACGCACCTGATGCCCCGATTTAAATCTTTTATTTCTAGCCAAGCCACCTGGGCTGTTGGTTTGTCACTGCTAGGTCGCACGTATCCCTGCCATCCCCCGACTAGCAAGTGAATATATTCCACTCCCCTGGACATATTCCCTTAACTGCTGCCATCCATTTGATCTGAGCAGTACTTCCAGCGCCGGTGCCCTTCGCCTTCCACTTTTAACTCGCCATATCGCCAGTGCTTTTGTACACTGGAAAAGGTGACCTATTGACTTTTCTCTCCCGCACTCGCAGTGAAGTTCGGCTGTGGCGTGGTTAAAGCGGCGGTGATATGCTGCAAAGTCCCTGTGTCCGGTTCGGGCGGTGATCAATCGAGTATAGACCGCTCTCGGTAGCGCCAGCTCTGGTGGTTTCTTGCGCCGCATCTCAAGTTCGAGGTCGGCGTAATGTTTGGGGCGATTCAAGTGCCACCAGTCTGTCAACATTTGCCTGGCCAGTTCGCGAGCTTTCCGCCTAGTTGAAGCGATGGTCATCACACCATGAGTGGTCCTGGCGTTGTCCAACGATTCAAGCTCTCTTCGAGCGAGCTCATCAGCCATTTCATTTCCTACCAGCCCTGCTTGGCCCGGGTTCCATTCTACTTTAACAGGTGCAGCTGCTCTAGCGGCCATTTTTGCAGAACTTTTGGATCATCCAGGATGATGATACTGTTGTTCCCGTTAGTAAGGCCTGGACTGCCGCGGAATTCTCAAGTAGGATGTAAATGGCGCTACGACCACGATCTCGCTTCCTCGTTGTGATTGCTTCAAGAGCAACCAGAGCTCCATGAACCTCCGCATTGGTTATTTTGCCTGAGCTGCTTTGCTCAATTACCCTGCCTGTGCCACTGATAAAAGTCACAAAGGCCCATGATACCTTGTCGGTTGGAGCCCCTGAACCATCGCTAAAAACGCAGAGACAGTCAGGTGGGAGGGTCGGTAACCACTCTCTTGTAAACTTTGTCGCTTCTTTCTTACTTGTCCAGCAGGGCTTTGGTGGAGGGGGTAACGGAGGTCAGAGAAGTGGGGGTAGATCCGCCTTTGGTAAAAGTCTGTACATCCTCTGGATCCTTGAATCGTGCACTCTATCCAGACCAAGTCTGCTTTTGTTGCATATCTTTAGTCCGAGTTAATGGCGAGTGCTGTCAATGCTTTCCGTGGCCCGGAATCGAAGCGGGTGGTAATCATGAGGTCTTCGGATTCGTGCGGCAGTCTTGAGCCTGCGTTCCTCGAGCAGAATGTATACTGGTGGAATGCCGGTCTTCCTTCTCAGGGCTGTGATGGGTATATTACGCCAGGTCGGTAGAGCAGCGCGGATTCCGAGTACAGAAACTTGATCAATGGCTTTGGACTGTCTCTTGTAGGAATTTCGCGCAACACCCCGATAAGTTTCCCTGGTTGGCCCAGGGCACCAGAATTCAGCTGCATGCATCGCGATTGGCAGAACTACCGTGCGAATGACTGTCGTAAGTAGGTCGGGCCTTGGTCCCTGGGTGCACCGAGTGAGTCGTCGGAAGTGTTGTACCAGTCGCATTGCCCTGCAGGTCCACTTAGCGACGTGGCTTTCGAAGGTGAGGCCGCGGTCCAGGTACACTCCGAGCTACCGAATGTCGTCAGATGCTTGTACGTCGCGAGTACCTACCCTTATGGGCGGAAGTTCTTTTCCCCTCGCTCTAGGGCCGAGAAAGTATACTACTTCGGCCTTATCTTGTTCAAAGGAGACGGCGTTATTAGCAGCCCACCTGAGAACTGAATCGACCTCTTGCTGGATAGCTGCGGCAGGTTCGTTTGGAGTCGAGCCTATGCCGAGGATAGCAATGTCATATGCATAGCCAAATCTCCAACTACTGTCTCCTATAACTTCAGCCATGTACAGGAGAAAAGTATTGGGGAGAGCGGCGGTCCTTGTGGGACCCCGCATTCGAGGTGTACCGGATCTATCACTTCGTCCTCGTGCTTGACGCGGGCAGATCGTCCTTGGAAAAAAGAATTTATCCAGCAGATGGATGCATCTGGCCAGCTCATTCCCTTCGTCCTTTGGAGTAGTCGTCCGTGAAGGACAGCATCAAAAGCTTCCTGCACGTCCAGAGTGACAAGAACCGCTTTCTTCTGTCTTTTCATTGCATGTTACACATCGTGGATGACATATAGGACGAGGTCGTTAGCAGACCTGCTAGGGAGTGCTCCAAAGAGTTGCTGTGGAACTGCCTTGTAGGAGAGGGCGGTGTGAGCCATTCGCCTTGCAACCAGTCTCTCGATACCTTTGCCCAGGGAGGAGAGTAGAGCGATGGGCCTCCATCCTTTAGCTGCGCTCAGATCACGGCCAGGTTTTGGGAGAAGGATTACTTCCGCTAGCTTGAATGCTTTTGGAAAGGGATTTAGTCGCAGTGAGCCCTCAAAAAGTACTCTCACTGCGTTGCCAATTGATGGCCAAGCTGTCCTGAGGAGCCGGACGGAAATTGTGTCTGATCCATGTCAGGGGAAGATCATGAAGTAGATTGACGAGGTCTAATCTGGTGATTGAGATTGTCTACAAAGAAGAAAGGAGACTCCTATTAAGTCCTATAAAAATATATACATCGTGAATCGCGTATCAGACGCGTTATATCACGTGACAGTAACTTCCCTCGATTCACTCTATTCCTTGACAATCCAGGGGCTTTGTTTTGGCAGGCTGTTGTGACCCACTTGGCTTATTCGTCTGTAACGCTCGAGAGCCATGGAAGGTTTCCGCGGCCGGGCTCGAGGTGATCAGCGTCGATGTCGTTTTGGCTGGTGAACCGCCCGAGAAGAAGGTCAAGCAACAGAAGTGCTCGCTTTTCTGGGTCCGAGACAAAATCGTAAGAAGTTTGGAGTGGTAGAGCAGCAGGTGAGGGCCGCGACTTTGCCCAACGTGCCATCCAATACATATCGACATCGATTGTGGCTTCGGAGAACTTACGCCGCCAGTATTGGCGTTTTACACTTTTGACTTTGCATTGGAAAGTTTTCTTGCTCTCTTTGTCCCTGAAAATTCTGTATTCACATTTGGCCTGTCGATACTCTATTAACCATCATGGCGCTGTCCTGCCCTTTTTCACGCTCCCACGTCTGCCGGTAGCCCTAATTGCATCGTTAATAGTCTGGACCAGCTTGTCAGCAAGGTTATCGACCTCGCTTGTTGAGGCAATGAGCTGTTGCCCTATTCCATTTGCCCACCTTGCCAGTACATTGGCAAAGTCTTCGAGGGCGGCGTCGGTTACTCGGAACGGCTGACCGGTTTTAATGACCGCTCTTGTTTTGGAGTTTGGGCGGGGGACATCTCCCGCAAGGATTCGACGGTCCGATGTCGAATCTAGCTCAAGCAAGGTATCTGCAAGAGCTCCTGCGTTGGACTACACTAGGTCGAGGGTGTTTCCAAGATCGTGTGTCGGAACGTCGGGTCTAGAGGATAGGTCCATGTCAGAGCAGCATGTAGACAGCAGGGCGGAGACATGGGTCAAAGAGGTGGTATTCAGGCTAAAGGGCGCCATCCTACATTATGCATGAGATAGGTGCATAACCACTCGGCCAAAAGGCCAGACCAGAATCATAGAACACTAGATTCTGGTTATCTCCACATATATAGATTATGCAGAAGGCAATCCTGACAGTCCATACCATGCTCAGACATCTACTCTGTGAGCACCTGACCGTCTCCGTGTAGTCTGGAAGCCATTGGCTGCCAGTCGGGGTGTACTGCGTTGAAGTCTCCACCGATTACTGTAGGCCCAGAAGGAACCCAAGATAGCAGCGGCCGTAGATCTATTCCTGGAGCGCAATATACAGAGACAAAAGTGACACCATCGACCTTTACTGCGGTTAAGTCTGGTTATGCTTCACAGATTGCTTGCTGATGGCACATAATACCTTTTCGCGTGTAAATGAGCGAACGTGGCCTTGCAGGGTCAGCAGCAGTAAGGAGAGGTGCATGCTTTTCGAAACCGGGGTGCGACTTGGTGAGCCATATTCCGTCCTTGAGTTGGGTCCAGGGTTCCTGGATGAGGAGGACATCGGTTCGTGAATCCCAAGCGGATTGCAGGATGATGTCCGTAGCCGGGTCTCCTCTGACCAGATTAGCGCAGAGGAACGTGATCGTTATTGCCGTGGTTTCAAGCTCGATAAGGTTGTGGTCCCTTACGGACATTGAGCAGCAGATGAGGATTCGTTTTCGGCAGTAGCCTCTGCGGCTTTCTGCTTAGCTTCTAGTTCGTGGATCGAAGCATTCCCTTCTTTGAGACCCTGTTCGGGTATTACTGCCAGCTGGTCATTCGTTCGCTGACAAGCTTTACCGCCTACCCAGGTTGGTCTTGCCATACAGTGTGGCTCAATCGCAGAGTGTGGCCTGTGGCAGTTCATGCACCTCGTAATTATTTGTTTACAGTCGGAAGCTCTGTGCTCGATTGAGCCACAACGTAAGCATCGTTCCGCTCGTGAGAAGAATTTTGTGGGGTGGTGTCCCTAACACTAGTTACATTGCGCAATTTTGGGCTTGCGCTGGAGTTCGTGTAGGCGACCGCTCTCTTCTAAGAGTCTTTCACCCAGTTTTGGTTTTCCTGTTACAAAATGCAACACCCAGTCAGTCGATGGCCTCGCCGTGCTTGTCGCAAAAGCACGAGCTGATCTTGGTCTGACGCCGGTTTAAGTGGTCGCTTCCTCAATCACCATATCTGTTGTAACTGGGGTTGGACCTTTAAGGTTGTAAAGCCTATGAGGAATATTGGGTGCAAGCACCGAGATCCAATTGGAGGCAGCTTCCAATTTTATTTCTGCGCTATCTAAGAGAACGACACCCGAGAGGAGCGCGTTTCTTGCTTCATACCCCTCTGCTTGTATCACAAACTCCGAGTTAACGACAGTGACTTGCTTGGTTGTAGAGTTAGCCAGGCGCAGCTTGCTCACAAGGCTTATTTTTATGAAGTGTGGAGACATACATCTCCACGGATGGTCGGGCTTGACCCGCAGGAACACACGCTCATTTTGGTGAGCTGGTTTGGAAGCTGAGGCATTAGGGCTCGGCATTTACGTAGGCACGCTGGCTGGTAGCGATGTTGGCGCTACTGGTTGTACAGGTTTTGGCTTTTTCCTCACCACCTGAGTCCAGGATCTCTCAGTTTTGTTGGAGCTTTGTAGTTCATCGCCCTCAATTAGTCTAGTAGGTATTGTTAAAACCGGCTCTTTGCCTTTTGCCTGGCTGCTGCTTTCTCTCGCGAGGATTTGCACTGGTCGTGGAGTGCTTGCGCTATTCTTTCCTTCCGACCTAGAAGCCGGCACGACAGGGGGTGTTGTTTTACTGCCACTGGCAGCCTCTGTTAGCCCACTGTGTCGGGGCTTACTAGGGTTTCTACGCAGAATGTCTGCTATCATGGCCTGTAAGGCCTCTCCATGCTTTTCAACAGCTCGTTGGAGCTGATGGTCGGTTGTGCCGGCCAGTAGGTCAATGTACCTACTGATAAGACGCTGAGCCTCTGCAAAGCGTGTGTTGAAAGCCCTCGCTTCATCTGCGAGGAAGTTGGTCAAGGTAACGCCCATTGACTCGGTGTGGTTTGGGGACGAGTATTGGCAGCTCACCTCGCAGATCGGCTCTGCGTTTGTTTGCGTGTTTTCATGTTGGTTGAATGGCCCTGTGACGACCATTTCGACGTCAAGATGCGTCGAATTAGCTGGTGGGAGTGGTGGCCAAGAGCCAGCCTCTATGGAGGACTGGGGCGGCATGATTGATTGTGGTTTGTGTGGCAGTGTGAGGTCGAAGATGGTATACGAGAGCGTTGGTTTCAAGGGCTGCGTAGATTAGGGAGTCAAAAGTATCGTTGAAAATGTGTTTGCGAACACTTCATGTTTTTTTTGTTTTGTTCATTTACGTGCTAGGTAAAGTGATTCCCGTTGCACTCCTACTGGAGCTTAAGCACGGGTGGAGCCGGGCTGAATCAGGTTAACTACCATCAAGTACATCTACCTCGTCCCACCTGAATGAATGGACCACCTCAGACTTCACCCATGTGTTGAATCATGTCAAGCCCAACCGTCCAGAGAACCCTCTTTTGACGCGCCGAAGCGCAAATTCCTTCTCAGCCTCGGCCACCACGCGCCCGAGCCCTTGACACCTCCAAGATCTGTAACTTTTCCCTTCCATTCATTCCCAGCTTTGGCTCACCTCAGCATCTCCTCATCTCATCCAGGGGTCTTTTTCTTCACTGAAGGCCTCATCCAGTCGCCCACCAAGGCCTCCTCAGTTTGTGTTCCCTTTTGGTTCCTCCATGAAGCATCCCTCTATCCTTCACCCGATCTCGTCATCCCAGAAACTTTGTTGAATGTCCACCCCTCCGGCCTTGCCCAGTCGCTGCTGTACCCCTAACCGTCAAGGTCGAAAACGCGACTGAGAGCTGAAGACCGAGGCACCGGCCTTTGTCTAACGCTCTATCTGGTGTGCCGGTGATATGTTGTACGTATTTCGTCCGTGGCGATTCGTCGCAGGTCAAGTTGTTAGTGCCCTTGGCCGAGGTGCGGACGCATTTAAGGCTAGTATTTCCACCGTACTTTCACAGCGACTGGCAGTTGCAGAGGGTCGGACATCCTCTTGCTTCTTTGTTGACGATTTAACATTTGAAGGTATGGGATTGCTTCGGTAGGTGGTGAGAAGATTGTGAAGAGGGCCGCGAGATGAGTTTGGCTGAGAATGATTTTCCAGAAAAAAAATTAAGAACTTGAAGGTGTCGGTTATTGTAATACGAACATCAGATAGGTTTGAGCCTGTCTGCGGTTCGTATCTGGTGTGTAGATGGTAAATTTCGTTGAGTTGTGCAGTCGTGAAATCTCTGCAAATCGGATTTTCGACCAAAAATGAGCCAACACCACTCCTCCCGATCGCCAACTCGACGAAAACTCTCAAATTCACCCTTTGTCTTGGCTAAATCTTGGCTACAAGAGAATATTTCACCCCCAAGGTTCGTAGAGGACACCACTGACAGGTGTACAGTCTTCGTCCTCCCGAACACTTCATGTTGGCAATTGGGTTGTTAAAATGTTGGTGGTACGCAGCGAAATTTCCGCGACCGGTTCGAGCCGCTATTACTTCAAACTGAAATTGTCAGAGCACGTAAATATTTAAATTTGTGTTTAATTTCATATTAAGTCAGTGACTAGTAAGGACATGTAGGTCCTTTGTGCACATAAACCAAGATTATCCATGTCCCCATGTAATTCTCCCTCCGTTGCCACCCTGATAAGATCTTTTCAGCGGTAATGTGGGTTTCGATCGATCACAATTGAAACAGGATGGTGACAAATATTACTCGTGGCTCTACTACAGCTAGTCCGCGGAGGACGAAGGCTGAACACCTGTCAGTGGTGTCCTCTACGAACCTGGGAGCGAGATATTCTCCCAGAGCCGAGATTCAGTCACGATAAAGGGTGGGATGAACATTAATTGATGGATTTTCGACTTGAAGGAGTTGCACTCGATATTTTGGTCGAAGAATCAGTCGGCAGAGATTTCACAGCCGGAACAACGTCGAACAAAAAGTCATCACCACCAACATACGATTCACTAATGGGCCCAGGTCTATCTGGGGGTCGTATTCAAATATCCGACATCTCTCAAACTCCTTTTATATTTGTGACGAAGCATTTCTCAGTCGATCCTATACCTGCGACCCACTTCTATACTCGTCCGATCACCTACATACACACGCCCTAATGAGGAAAGTCATGATGGAAACGGGACGTGTAGAAAGGATGAAGAAGAGGGAAGATACACCGAGGAGATTACACAAATCCCCAATGACGAAAACAACCCAACGGTACGATATGAAGGTGCAAGGCTAGAGCAACGATGAGATCTTGGACGGCATTTATATTTCGGAGTCAATGAGGATGTCAAGGGCTCGAGCGCGTGGTGGCCGAGGCTGAGGAGGATATTGCGCTACGGCGTGTATACAGCGGGTTTCTGGACGGTTAGGCTTTGTATGATTAAACACATAGGTGAAGTCTGAGGTGGGACGGGGTTGATCTGTACTTCACGCTAGTTAACCTGATCCGGCCCAACCCCACACGTGCTTAAGCTCCAATAGGAGTGCAACGGTAGCCATGTAACCTAGCACGTTAATGAACAAAAACAAAAAACAGCTAATCCGCAAAATGCAACAGTCAAGCATGATGTAATGGGACGAGAATCACGGATGCTGCACGCAAGGGCTGTCACAAAATATTCTATATTTTTCTATATGAGAAAAAGCCTCAAAGTGTCTGTACTGACATGAAGTGTGTCCCGATGTTCTATTTTTTGATTTCATTTAGCCCGATTTGGCGCCTTAAGGCCCATGCAGGTGTCTACCAACTCTAATTATTTATTTAGCAGGAAACCTTTATGGTAAAAACCCCCTCAGCTTTTCAATTTATTTACACTTTGATATTGTGTTATCTTCTCGAAGTGCACTAATACTGTTATATCCAGTGCGGATACCGTCCACTCCCTTATTTATGGCAGGAGATCAATTCGTCCTACTGCCCTCTCTGTCACTCATCATGGCTTCGACTTCAAGCGTCAGTCGAAACTGCTCTAGCCTTCCTTCCTTTTGTATCCACTTTGTAATTCTTGCAACATCTTTCGGGTTATTCATCATCGCTTCGAATGACCGATTCTCTGCCTTTCTCAGTATCTCCCCTCTCCCTATAGCCCATTCGGGACAGGCCATGATCATATGCTTGACGTTCTGGGACGGATATCCACATTGGCATCGTGGTCTGTCTACTCCGGGAACATGTCTTCTGTGCAGGTAAGAATTGAACCCAATGTGCTCACTTCTTAACTGCATGGCTATGCTACTTTGGGCCCTGTTAAGGCTTTCCCGATGTTCTATTCACGTAAGCACTCACTCGGCATCTTGTCTTGTGCAACAGGCAGACACATTTGTCGAATGCCACTTACGTGCAAGACTGGGGCCGCAAGTCTGTCGAGCCACTAACACCGCCTAAACCCCGTAAAACAGGAGTCGTATTCGTGTGCCTCTTTCCCGGACACCCAACTCCGGAATCAATGTTTTGTGCGGAATTTGCCAATCAAAATCTAACTGAATTGAGTGGTCTAAATTACATGACGTAGCCTGCTACGTTAAGGATCCACACCATGCATTCGTGCCTAGAGGTTGCGGAGTGGCTTTCCGTTGACTATGGACCCAAAGCTCGCCTGTAATCTTCAATCTCAGAACACTTGTAGGGCTCGTTTAGTCTGGTGTCAGATGTTCGTTGTTCCCTCCAATCTCAATAGGAAACTCCTGATGCTACAAGCACGCTAATTCTTGATTACGTAATGCGATTCCCACGGATTTTCTCAACGCAGTGTCAAGTGACCGGGACGTCGTTTTTTTTTTTTTTTTGCATCAGATTTTAATTGCGTATGCAGCTATCTAACTATGACACAATATCAAAGAAAAGTACAGAATAGATGATTCATCGTTAAGGAAGAGCACTCATGCCTCAGATTTCATTTGCAAGTACCACTGCGAAGTTATGGTGGATTTTTCTTCACCCCAAGTCAACCCTCATCCGTGAATACCCACCCAGGGGAACGTCTCAAAAACCCTGAGTTATCCAGACGTGCCTCCATCATCTTTCAACTTTTCTCCGCGCGAAATATGGTCTGAGATATCTCCTTCCCAAGTGGAGTAGGTGCCCAGGCTACTCAAACTATACCGGAGAACACCGCCAGGAGGCTGACCACAACACCTTTCATCGTCGGCTTGTGTTTATAGTGTCAGCTGCACTCTCGCAAGCGAAGTCTTGGCGCGCACAAAGCCCAATTCGAAAAACTCCTTGCCAAAATTCGAAATTTCACGCCCGTCGAGAATGTATCCGTCCTTCGCATCATCTTGTCAACTTGTCCTAATCCCTCTCACATCCATCCCAAAGAACTGTTTCCCAGATTTTTGCGCCACGCTTTCCTTCCTCCGTCGGGTATAAATATCGGCGTGGGCGTGTATTTGGTGACCAGCTGAGGCCAGAGAAGGTCGAAGAGTGGTGTGGTCATTGGAATGAGGATGTACTTGGTCGTACTTGTAGACTCGATGAGACGAAGATAGGAGTCAAAGTCGTTGGGAGCGAAATAACGACGTGGATGAGTAATTTGGATTTTTGTCTCGTGGGCCAACTTCTTTGATATTGCGAAATTTGACTGAACTTGGCTCTGGGAGAATATTTCACTCCCAGGTTCGTAGAGGACACCGGGTACAGGTGTTCAGTCTTGCCCTCCCCGGGACGTAGATGTGTGTGTGCATTTATTGCACTACTTGAGTCATAGCCTATCTAGCACGTTGGGCTCCTCTATGAACCAGGCCACATCTTGTACAGTTCTCCTATCCTCTTTTGTTTCTCGTAAGATCATCGATATATTGTCCGTGATGAATAGACATTCAGCCTAGTATTTACCCGTGGAATTCGGCCACTTTTTCCACGGAACCTTCTACCCAAAAAAATAAAAATAGTAGCAATGGAAACTGTGTGCGCAGGAAAAGTCTCAAAAAAACCTACAGCCTCAATCAGGCGGGGCCTAGACGCCGGGTCCACATGAGGTGCACATATTCATCTCTATCTCCCTTCTTTGTAACAGGCGAGGTCGACTTGATCCAATCCGCCATCTCCGTATCGGGTGCTGGGTTCGTGTGGGTTTCGATCGATCACAATTGAAACAGGATGGTGACAAAAATAACTCGTGGCTCTACTACAGCTAGTTCCGCAGAATGCAATAGTTAAGCTTGAGTTCTAATAAATTTGTCTATCCCCTCCTAACTCCCAACTCCGAAATCTACACTTTGTGCGTAGCTTACTAATTATAGGTTAACCGCATTTAGTAGTCTATATTACATAACGTAGCCTGCCACGTTTAGGACCCACACACGCTCCGGAAACTCATCGGATGGTTACCACTTCATGTACAAGGTTTGGTGATTAGAAGAGCTGAAATATTGCCATCTGATCTGATCGTGGTTAGCTTCATAATAATGGGTATAGGGGATTGTGTTAAGAAAAGAAGACGATACATACCGCGAAAGCAATTGGGAATCCTCGTCGAAGTGACGACTTCGTTACTAAGTCTCTGCTCTACAGACTCCACAATGAAAGCTAGAGGTTCGTAGGGAGCACCTTTGACAGGTATACAGAATAATCCATCAAAATAGTTAGTCACACTGAGGATCGAACTCAGAACCATCTCGGGACGTTGTTCACGATGTGAACGAGATATCATAACCATTAGACCATGTGACTTATCTGGTGTACCCAAAAAGACTACTAAGTAATAGCCACTTGTGCATTTGTACTTGGAGAGGATAGCTTCAAAAATAATAGGGTGCGAGGCTCTCCTAATACCAACATCATAACTAATTCAGAAGAGATCACTATTCATCTTACACGTTCGAAGAAGCCGGCCCGACGGGAATAAGACCTATTCATACTGAAAGGAATTTCCTTCCCTTCATGACCTCCTCGCCAGATTAGTGCCCCACGACTATCCCACTTTCGTGGGAGCTTAGAAGGAGGGTCTAGGTCAAGCGTGATTGGCGTGAAAGTTCTTACTCAAGCACACCAGATTGCATCACGCCTCGTGGGTGTAGGGCGCAAGTCTGATACAACTAGAATTCATAAATACGAACACTCTAGAGGCATTGGTATCTGGCAAGAATGAAGATGTTCTAATCTTACTTGATTATTATTCACATACTAACGCGACAGGTCAACAGCTGCGGTAGCTCAGTGGTAGAGCGGAGGATTGCAGCAGGTCACTCATCCTCAGGTCCTGTGTTCGAACCACAGTCGCAGCTACAAGAATATAACATACATCGAGCAGAGCCTTTTTGCTGGCTCGCTCTGATAATTGTTGTAAAATTGTTACTCAGAGTAGATCAATGGTGTCCCCCACGAAATTCGGCAAGGATTCTCAATCGCTTTAGCAGCTTTTATTGTCTTCATCTCTCTAGACATCCCCCCATAACTCTTATCATGAAGCTAACTTCAATTAGATCAGATGGTAATGTCTAAGCCCTTCTAATCACCTAACCTTGTACATGAAGTAGTGACCATCCGATGAGTTTCCGGTGCGTCAAAGCACCCGATACGGAAATGGTGGATTGGATCAAGTCGACCTCGCCTGTTACAAAGAAGGGAGATGTAGCTGAACATGTGCACCTCATGTGGTCCCGGTGTCTAGGCCTCGCCTGGCTGGGGCTGCAGGTTTTTTTGAGACTTTTTCCCACACGCGCAAATTGAATTGCTATCATTTTTTTGAATAGAACGGTCCGTGGGATGGTGGCAGAATTACACAAGACACTGAACTGAATGGCTATTCATCAAGGGGAATATATCAATGATCTTTTAAGAAACATGAGAGGCAAAGAGCACTGTACAAGGTGTGGCCTGGGTCAGAGAGGAGCCCAATGCGCTAGATAGTTGCAATCAAGTAGTACAATAAAATCTAAACCAACCAATCACAGCTATCTACATCTCATGCTTTTATACTTACGTGGTAGAAGGGAATAGCTCTAAACCATCGAATTTCCCATCACCGGGTGCAAGTCCAGAAACATTAACGTTTACGCCTCTTGGTCCCAGTGTTAACTAATGTGCTAGTTCCTTACTGTGAGTTTGTCTGGCGGGAGCCAAAGAAAAAAAGCAAAATAAATCTACCATAGCAAGACTTGCCTGAGAAAGAAAGATGTGCTGGATCGTCGGTACATTTATTGAACGAGCTTGCATCCTGTGAACGAAATACCACAGTTACCCGGCATTGTGAAGAACTTGTATTCGAAAGAGGTTCGATAGATGGGGGCATCTCTTGAACCCGGTAAAGCGCGACTAGTTCTTAGGGAATAGGAATTTTGTCGGTTAGAAAGAAGTATATAGAGATTTCAGGTTATGGGCATGGATGAGTAGTGAGGAGTCTTCATGGAGATGGGTATTTTCGAGTGTCTTTAATTTTACTATAATTTTTTTTGGATGGCAAAAAAGTAGTTGCACGCCCTTTCACTACCATTCACTGGCCTCCAGCCGATGCCGGGAATGTACACGACTCCCATTACTTGTGGATTATGCCAGCCGTCCTGTTGCTGAAACCAAGTCCTCAGCTCTTCTTCATTGATATATTTCTGCCAATCGTGGGTGCCGGGCGGAACGAGTCGGATACCATACTCAGCTACGGCGATGGTCGTGAACCAGCTGATCCACGTGCGAGCAATGGTGCTGAAAACCATCCAGCCGCCAGGTTTGACAAACTGAGAACAGCGCAGTATGAAGGGGGCGGGATGGGAAATGTGTTCGATGACTTCAAAGAGGCTGAGAATATCATACTGATCAGCGGCGGACGCTGGAGTCGCAAGATCTTCAATGGCCGTGTTTTGGTAGTGCAGTTTGCCTTTGAGTGCGGGATCGCGACGCGCGTGAGCTTTGGCTACGGCCAGAACTTGGGTTGACGGATCAATTGCCGTCACACTGCTGACCTGACTCAGTCGTGCCGCACTCTCGGCAAATATGCCGCCACCACAGCCAACGTCAAGGTATCGTAGTTTCTGTCCGACGGATAGTGGCTGATGCTGCGTGGCGTGGCAGTGGGCGATGAAATCGTGCCGCAGCGGGTTCATCAAGTGCAGTAGTCGTGAAGGCCCGTGTGGATCCCACCAGGTCGAGGCAAGGGCATTGAAGTGAGCGACCTCGTTGGGATTTACTGAACTCTTCTGATGAAGGGAGCAGCGGTCAAGGCGGCCTAAGGAGGTTGGTTGATGCGAAACATATCGCTTGCCCGCGCCACGCAAGCACGAAATGACACTTGTGTGTGGCAATGAACCAATAGATCGTGGTATGGCCATGGAGGAATTGCCGACTGTAATCTCCGTTGAGGTGTTGTGATGAGGTTTCCTGCCTTCACACCCGTCGGCGACCGTAATAGGATTAGTGCAGCCTGGTCGTCTAGTCCTCCAGGGATGGGGACAATCACAAATTAACCACCAACTCTTCCAGTAGAACTTTCAAGGCTAGAAACAAACACCCGCTTGATAGAACTTTCCCAGCGGAAGTAATCTGTAGAATGTGTCCACAGATTTCTTCATTTGAGGATCAACACTCCTATGTTCCACGCTCGCCTGCAGGACACAGATACCAAGGCCTCAGGATGTGTATCCCTCCTCTGCCATCTTTAGGACAGCTGTCGCCACTTACACACACTTAGATCTTGAGTCAACAACTAGACCGGACAGGCCGCAATCTTGTAGTAGCTCTACCTTGGGTTCGTTAGAGGGAAATTTGCGGAAGACGCATAGCCGGCGGGCAAACTGGCAAAAATATTAGCTGCGAAACTTCTGTGCCAAAGACAATTGTGAGGCCATACTGTACTAGAATAGCGTACAGTTGGGATGAAGGTGTATAGGGAAGTTATTCCGTCACTTATTATGTGTGCAGATTTGCCATGACACATGATCAGCGTCTTTCACGTATTTAGGATGACTCTATCTCATACTCGCAAATACTACTCAGAGTTATTTTCTTTCTTTTGCATCAGATTTTAATTGCGTATGCAGCTATCTGGCTATGACACAATATCAGACAGAAAGTACACAATAGATGACTTAATTAAAACTAGAGCTTTCATCCCTTAGATCTCATTTGCAGGTACCACCGCGAAGTCATGGCGGCTTTTTCTTCACCCCAAGTCAACCCTCATCCGTGAATATCCACCCAGGGGAACGTCTCAAAAACTCTGGGTTATTCAGATATGCCTCCGTCATCTAGTAACTTTTCTCCGTGTGAAATGCGGTCGGAGGCGTCTCCTTCCCAAGTGGAGTAGGAGCTCAGGCTATTCAAACTATAACGGATAACACCACCAGGAGGCAGACCACGGCACTTTCCATCATTGAGTTATGTTTTTAGTGTCAACTGCAGTCTTACGAGCGAAGTCTTGGCGCGACAAATGCTCAATTTCAAAATTTCATACCCATCGAGATTGTATCAACACTCTGCATCATCTTGTAAACTTGTCCTGATCCCTCTCACGTCCATCCCAAAGAACTGTCCTAGATTTGTGCGCGACGCTTTGCTTCCTCAGTCGGGTATAAATATCAGCGTGGGCGTGTATTTGGTGACTAGCTGAAGCTAGTGAAAGTCGATGAGAGGTGTGGCCATTGAAACGAGGATGTACTAGGTCGTACTTGTAGACTTGATGAAGCTTAGTTGAGAATCGGACTCTTTGGGAGTGAAAGATTGACATGGTGGAGTAATTTGAATTTTTGCCTCGTGGGCCAACTTCTTTGATATTGCGAAATTTGACTGAACTTGGCTTTGGGAGAATATTCCACACCCAGGTCCGTAAACGACACCACGTACAGGTGTTCAGTCTTGCCCTCCTTATGTTTTGTAGATACTTAGATATCCTTCCCACCCTTGTAGACAATCTCATTCAACAAGGTTAGACTTCGTCAATATCAGCTAATAAAGCTTCTCGTGACATTCCCCCGATCTGTAACATAATAATCATCATAGAAACTTCACTTCTGCACATTAATAAAAGATATCTCTCTGAGGTTTCTTGTGCACGTTAGTAATAATAAAATGATAAATGTTGACTGTGAAATTCACGGATGTCTCGTGGCTCCGACTACGACAATCTATATGTGTGTAGAGCTTGAGACTAGGTGTAAACTTGTATTTCTACTAACGTTCTAACTCCTCCTTAAATACATGAAATCCTCTATACTCCAGATAATGTAACGAGTAATGATACATGCCAAGTAAATTATCAGAATACAGTAGGGGAGGAGTGAGGTGCTTAGCCGCCCGAATTGTGACCAAAGAATGCGAGGGGTGCATTTTTGATGGAACCTCAAACTCGGCGGCTCGCTTGCCGTGAGACTTGGCGTTTCGCTCGGACTTGGAATTCAGGATCCTCATCTCTACAAACTTTCTTAGCTGTTCCAGCGCAAGTGTACATTCCCAAATTATATACCAATCATAATGTTTCTACCTAAGCGAGGTAGAACAAAGGAAGGTAAGACTGAACACCTGTACGCGGTGTCCTCTACGAACCTAGGAGTGAAATATTCCCCCAGAGCCAAGCTCAGTCAAATTTCGCAATATCAAAGAAGTTGGCCCACGAGGCAAAAATTCAAATTACTCCACCACGTCAATCTTTCATTCCCAAAGAGTCCGATTCTCGGCTAAGCTTCATTAAGTCTACAAGTACGACATAGTATATCCTCACCCCAATGATCACACCTCTAGTCGACTTTCTCTGGCCTTAGTTGACCGCCAAATACACGCCCACGCCGATATTTATACCCGACGGAGGAAGCAAAGTGTGGAGCACAAATCTGGGAGATAGTTCTTTGGGATGGACGTGAGAGGGGTCAGGGCAAGTTTACAAAATGATGCAAAGGAGGGATACGTTTTCGACGGGCGTGAAATTTCGAATTTTGGCATGGAGTTTTACGAATTGAGCTTTGTGCGCGCCAAGGCTTCGCTTGCGAGAGTGCAGCTCACACTATAAAAACGAGCCAACGATGGAAGGTGTTGTGGTCCGCCTACTGGTGATGTTCTCTGGTATGGTTTGAGTAGCCTGGGCACCTACTCCACTTGGGAAGGAGACATCTCAGATTACATTTCGCGCGGAGAAAAGTTGATGGATGACGGAGGCATGTCTGGATAACTCAGGGTTTTTGAGACGTTCCCCTGGGTGGGTATTCACGGATGAGGGTTGACTTGGGGTGAAGAAAAAGCCACCATAACTTCGCAGTGGTACTTGCAAATGAAATCCGAGGCATGAGTGCTCCTCTTGTAAATTGAGTCATCTTTTCTGTACTTTTCTTTGATATTGTGTCATAGCTAGATAGCTGCATACGCAATTAAAATCTGATGCAAAAAAAAAAAAAAAAAAAACACCACCACCAACGGATAGCGGAACAGCCGCAATAATGCTTGTAGAATCTCTCGCGACTTCTACTGGCATGAAATTGGAGAAACTTAAAACAGTGGCTTATTATTTAAACAGGGTCAGAGATAGACTGGCGATTGCAGGAACTGATAAATCTGCGACACCAATGGTCGAGATAGATGAGGTACTTGATGCCTTAGTAGCCCACGCCAAGATGTTCCGATCAAAGCTGACGGCTAACCCAATGGAAGATCGAATGTTGGCCTTAGAGAAGGTCGTAAAGGAGAGTCTAGATAGGCCGGTCTGCAAGACTGCACCACAACCAGCGCAAATAATGGGAGGTCGACCCACGTACGCCTCGATCATCGCGCCGCCAGCCACCAAAGCGGCAGTACGGATTCGAGTAGAAGGAGCGAATAACATGCAGCCGGCAGAGCTGCTTAACAAGGCAAAATTACATATAAATGGGGCATACGCCGTGAGGCAATTAAGGAGCAATGATACTGAGGTGTTCGTGCAGTCGGTCTCCCAGAGAGACGCTGCCTTGAGGATGGCGCAGCCCAAAGAGTTCTGCGTCCTAAAGCAGGATTAACCTGTTGAAATCTTGGGAGTCCCACTGGGGACAATAATTGAGGGTGGCAGAGATGCCAACAACTACGCCATCATCAGGGAGATTGAGACGGCGACCAAGGCACGTATTCCAGGCCTGGTAATTAGCAGAATACGATGGCTACATGATGGAAAGGAACATCAGCGATCAAAGAAAAACGGTCGCAATCGTGGTTCAATTGTGGTAAGCCTCCCATCGGAGGCAATGCAGACGGAAGTAGTTCGACAGGGCCTTGTCATTAACGCCATGCTCTTCACCGCGCAGGTATGGTCGCCAAGGGCTCAGCCAAAGCAGTGTTACAACTGCAGCCAGTGGGGACACACGCAGGCGTCGTGTGGAAAGGCAGCCAGGTGCGGTGAGTGCGCTGGCGCTCACCAAACTCGGGACTGTCCGAGGAAAAGGGTTTCTTGTGCCAACTGCGGCAAGGAACATCGTTCGTGGCAGAAAGCAGCGTGTCGGACCTACTAGGTCTACAAGGGAAGTGTAGAGAAGGCTCGGATGGAGCTATTATCGAGGACGGCGGAAATATGGAACGAGAAACCTACGGTGGCGCCAATGCGAACAGTCGAAACGACTGATGATCAAGGATTCACTTTAGTCACCAGTAAAAAGGCTGATGGACTCAAAAGAGGGCCAGGACGACCGCGTAAGGTAGTCGAAGCCCCAGCGGCACCAATAATCGCCTCGACAGCAGCACCGCCATCGGGACCTACTCTTCGAACACTTCGAAGACCAACGCCGAGTGAGGAGGTGCCTTCTCTTTTCAATTTCTCATAACGTTAGTCTGATCGAAGGGGGAGTTAACGAATTTCGAGGAAAGTTTACATAATTGCGGTTGAAAGGAACGTCCTCAGCATAAAGCCGGGTCGGTTCAAAGTGGCAGGACATAGGGTTTTGTTTGTTGAAAGCTTTTTCCCTTACCAAAGCGGCTTACCGTCTTCATGGTTCTGTATATAGATACCGCATAGGACGTTAAACTAGATCAATGAATAATAATAATAATAATAATAATAATAATAATAATAATAATAATAATAATAATAATAATAATAATAATAATAATAATAATAATAATAATAATAATAATAATAATAATAATAATAATAAGATGATCATTTTGAAAAATCTGCCCCCATCGATTTTAATCCCGTAAAGTTGCAGCCATACCCTAACAGTGATGGAGAGTAATCCTATCAAGGATTCTCATAGTAGAAAGTCTCATACGGCCCCGAAAGCCGGACACGACGCGTCGAACACAGCCCAAGATACTGATACAGCCTTAAAGAGGTTCAAGAAAGCAGTTGAAGGAGATGAGCTCTCAACCAGAGCATACAAGAAGATTATTAATGAAGCAATACGCGTAATTGAAGGACTTCGCGACGCGAACACTCACACAGCCCCAAAGGCTAACAATGAAAACACAGAGATAGCTAAGATCTTACAGGAAATAAAGTCAATTAAAGCATCAATCGCGCAGCCCCAAGGCTCGATCCAAGGACGAGAACAATCGTGGGCAAAGATAGCAAGCAGGCCTGAAGTTGCAGGTACCACGATAAGAATATTAGATGAAAATGAGAAGAGAGAAGTCGCAAAGCTCTCCAGCGAAAAGTTAGTAAAGAAGATTGGTAGCAACGAAATTGTCGGAGCTAGACAGATGTCAAATGGACAGGTGAAGGTATACTACGCGGGCCAAGAAGCCAAAGAAATGATGGAGAGGAGAAAAGAGTGGACGACGAAGCTGGCAGCTACAGCACAAATAGCCCACCCTTCATACCAAACACTAGTACACGATATGCCTCGGTCATTCGACCCAGGGAATTCGGAACACCTCAGGGAGCTAGAAAAATCAAACGCAGTATATATACAAGGCATACAGGTACAGAGGGCCACATGGCTGAAAAAATATTCGCAGCCAGAGAAAGCTGCAGGCTCTCTTATCGTCTGGTTCGAACAGGCAGAAACAGCAGATAAGGCAACTGCGAAAGGGCTAATGTGGAAGTATGAACTGAAAGCAACAGAGATCTTTCGTTCAGGATTCCGTGCCATGCAGTTCTTTAACTGTCAGAGATACGGCCATATTGCAAAGGTCTGCATTGCTGCCTCCAAATGTGGCCAGTGTGCCGGCGCCCACAACACTAGAGAATGCTCCGGTAAACCAGAGATAAGATGTGGCAACTGTGCAAGGCACCACCACTCATGGGACTCTAACTATCCAGTTAGAATCTCAGCCAAAGCTAAAGCTGTCCTCAACAGGACACAAGACCCAGGTAGATTCACTGCACATGAGAAATAGCCAGAAAGTCAAGATATAGGCTGGCAGTTTGTAGGAAGCAGAAAAAGAAGAGCAGGAGGACTAGGGACACAAATCGTCGGAGCCGATGGGGAAGTCATCGAACGCCGAGGGCCAGGAAGGCCACGAAAAGTCATCGCCCAAGTAAACCTGACCGCTACAGCAGCAAACGCTTCAAGCCTCAGGAGTATGTCGCCTTCGACAATTCAAGAGAATCCCCGGCCTGTGACACGGGAAAATGTAGTAGAGATTAGCGAAGCACCGCAGTGCACAATGAGCCAATGAAGGGCACAAATACGCTAAATATAATACAGTATAACGTCAACAGAAGCAAAAATATAGTACAACATCACTTTCTCCAAGCGTTAGATCCAACGAAGCACCATGTGGTGGCATTACAAGAACCATGGCGTCACCCGACAGAAAATACCACAGTCAAACATCCAGCTTACCACTTAGTGTTTCCAAGAGGAAACAAATGCAGATCATGCATATACGTAAGCAAACACCTCGCAGTTAGCAAGTGGAGGATGGAAAAGAGTCCCGAGGAAGCCGAGGGAGATATAAGTACCATCAGTATCCAAACCAACGGAGGTCTGGTGTACATTACTAATATATACAACCCTCCTCCCCTCTCCCATAGCAGCAAAAATCTAGGAACCCTAAAGTATCTCCCAGAAATTCTGTCGAAGAACGGTCAATATATCCTCGTAGGAGACTTCAACCTACACCATCCTAGATGGGGAGGTCAAACGGTACTCAGCCACCATAAACTTGCAGACGACTTAATCGAAATGCTAGGAAGTAAAGATATGGAGCTAGTGCTTCCCGAGGGGACAATAACTTGGAGCAAAAGGGGAAGCGAAAGTACTCTCGATCTTGTCTTCCTATCTAAAGAGCTAGAAGACACAGTTACATGCTGCCAACCTGCCGTCGAGCTGGAGGCGTCCTCTGACCACATTCCGATCCATACGCAGCTGTCAATTCAGTCGAGCCTTAAAGAAGCGATGGTTCCGTGTCGTCAATGGAAAAAAGCAAACTGGGATGAAGTCAACAAGAAACTCAATGCCGAACTACTAACACTGATAGGAAAACATAGTGACCTTAACTCTCGCCAATCCATCGATCATAGGGTGACTTTGGTCACCTCAATTATCCAGAAGGTAATAAGGGACACTATACCCAACGCCAACCCATCAAGATATGCCAGGCCGTACTGGACCAACCAATGCTCCGAGGCAGTAAAGGAAACTCGAAAGGCAAGGAGAAAGTGGAAAAAATTGGGCACCGAAGAAAGCTGGATTGAATACCAGAAGTCCACTAGTAGGAAAAAGGCCCAAATAAAAAGAGCGAAGACCATAGGATGGAGAGCAGCGGTGGTAGAGGCGACGAGAGACCCTGGAAAAATCTGGAAACTTGCCAAATGGGCGAGAAAAGATCCCGAGGAGAAACAGAGGCTACCTCAGATAGTGGATATCAAAGATACTGACGGAAGAGTTCATACTGAAGCTCCGGTTATAGCCCGAGTCATGGCAGAACATTTCTTCCCCAAACCCGTGGTAGCAAACACATCGGAAATCGCAGCATCCATCTACCCCAAAGAGCTGGAAAATATCTCCGACACCATTACCAGTGCCGAAGTAGAAGAAATCCTAGGAAAACTGCCTAGCGATAAGGCTCCTGGTCCAGACGGGATTCCAAATCGACTCCTCAAGGAATGTAGGGCAACTCTGAGTAAATATCTCGCGGAGCTATTCAATGCTTGTCTTTCGATTGGATATCACCCAAAGGGATTCAAAGAATCGAAGACGATTATCCTTCGAAAACCACAGAAGCCTAGATACGACTCACCGAAGTCATATCAACCGATAGCGCTTCTCAACACAATGGGTAAGCTTCTCGAAAAATTGGTAGCAAACCGGATCTCAAAGGCGGCCGAAGATTTTAACCTCCTCCCAGATGAGCAGATGGGAGCTCGACCCAAAAGATCTACGATATCAGCAGTTGAACTTATCACGGAGCAGATACACACTATTTGGGGAAGAAATAAAAGCCAGGTCGCTTCCCTTCTCAGCCTTGATATATCAGGAGCCTTTGACAATGTCTCCCACGAAAGGCTAATTCACAATCTTAGAGTGAAAGGTATTCCAGGGTGGATCAGTAGATTTGTACAATCATTCCTAGAAGAGAGAACCACCTCGGTAGTCCTCGGTACATACAGAGGAAATCAGATCCCCACCAGCACAGGAATACCTCAAGGGTCTTCTCTATCACCGATTCTTTTTCTGTTCTTTGTTAGCACACTCCTGCCAATACTACAAACTCCGTCTTCTTCTGCTGTGGGGTTTGTAGACGATACTAACATACTAACATGGTCAAGTACCACCGAAGAGAACTGCAGAAAGTTAGAAGAACAGCACAGGATATGCGAGGCGTGGGCAGAAAAGAACGGTGTGAAGTTTGCGCCAGAGAAATACCAGCTCATGCACTTCACAAGAGCAAGGAAGCGACACAATTTAGAAGCAACTGTCAACATACGAGGACATCTGACGTCTCCACAGTCCTCCCTCAGAGTCCTCGGAATCTACTTCGACCCCAAGCTTCAATGGGGCTCCCACATAAAGCATATTGTACAAAAGTCACACACCCAAGTACAGGCGATAAGTAGATTAACGCAATCAACTTGGGGTGCAACATTCAAGAAATCAAAGCTTTTGTACAGCGCAATTGTGAGACCAGCTCTGACTTACGGGTGTCCAATATGGGCTGCGGCTGGGCCAACAGGTAGAATACCAGAAAGGATAGTCAAACCATTGCGAAGTATCCAACGAAAATGCTTGAAGCTAGTCACAGGGGCATATAATTCCACCAGCAGTAGGGCTCTAGACCACGAATGCTCAATCCTTCCACTTGACATCTACCTCAAACAAATGAGAATTCAACATATCGGACTTTCGGAAAGACAACCCATCGAGCAGACGATTCTATCTGCATGTAGCAAAATATTACAGGCTTATAGCCTGAGCGAAAATAGCCACGCAAAAAATCGAAGCCGAGACACTAGCGAGTGGAATAAAATCTGCGGGAACGAAAAAGTGAGGCGTAGACAAAAAGAAGCGGGCAAGATAGGAGCGTTCCAGGACTGGGAAACCGCATGGAATACTTTTAAGGAAGAACGACTATCTTCTCATCAGGCGTCAGCAGACCCAGAACTTTGGACAGCAGCAAGTATAAGCACCGACAAGAAAACAGGTAGAAAAAGAATCACCTACAGAAACACACCCTCTAACATCCACCGAAACCTGAGCAGGGCCCAAAGTAGTATTGCAATACAAATAAGAAGTGAGCATATCGGCCTCAACTCTTATCTTTATAGAAGAAAGGTCCCTGGAGTGGCAAATCCAAAGTGCCAGTGTGGATATCCGTCACAAAACGTTAAACATATGGTCATGGCTTGTCCTCAGTGGGCTAAGGGAAGAGGAGAGGTGCTGCAACGGGCAAAAGATAGGTCTTTCGAAGCTATGATGAACAGCCCGGAAGACATGAAGAGAATTACAGATTGGATACTTAAAAACGGCTGGCTTGAACAGTTCCGGCTTGCAGAAGAAGTTGAGACAGCAGTCAGCGAAAGGATTGAGCGATCGGGAAAAGGATAGGACGATATTCACACTGGACGCACAGTGTAAGCGCACTTCCTGTAGGAAACATCGGAAATCATATAGACACGAGACAGACAGTTGTGGGGGGTTTTTACCAAATATGGTTTCCTCCTGTGTAAATATTATAGCTAGATATTCCTGCATGGGCCCATAGGGTACCTTAACGGGCTAAATGAATTCAAATCAAATCAAATCAAATCAAATAATAATAATAATAATAATAATAATAATAATAATAATAATAATAATAATAATAATAATAATAATAATAATAATAATAATAATAATAATAATAATAATAATAATAATAATAATAATAATAATAATAATAATAATAATAATAATAATAATAATAATAATAATAATAATAATAATAATAATAATAATAATAATAATAATAATAATAATAATAATAATAATAATAATAATAATAATAATAATAATAATAATAATAATAATAATAATAATAATAATAATAATAATAATAATAATAATAATAATAATAATAATAATAATAATAATAATAATAATAATAATAATAATAATAATAATAATAATAATAATAATAATAAGAAAAAAAAAAACATCATTTTTCACGAAAAGCGGCACAACGTTCCACGAACGTTATTTCATCGTTATTATTATTGCATCCTTCTTAATCAATCCCACTTACCTGATTCCCCGAATTTTTTTCGTTGCGCTTCGGCATGGCGAGATGGGGACCCAGAAAGGTGGATTTCGCGGCTGAAAAAATTTTCACGGCACCTCAACCACCACCAACGGACAGCGGAACGGCCGCAATTACGGCTGTAGAGTCGCTCGCAAGCTCTACAGGCGTTAACATGGAGACATTAATGACAGTAGGGTTATTTTTAAACAAGGTCAGAGACAGACTGGTTATCGCAGGCACTGACAAATCTGCGACGCCGATGGTCGAAGTAGGTGAGGCACTCGATGCCTTCAAAGCCCACGCTACGATGTTGAAATCGAAGCTGAAGGCTTCACGAATGGAAGAAAGGATGCTGGCCTTAGAGAAGGCAGTCAAGAAGAATCTCGAGGAGCCGTCGCAAAAGACGGCTGCTTCGGCAGTACAAGGGATGGGAGGGCGACCCACATACGCCTCTATCGTCGCGCCGCCAGCGACTAAAGCGGCTGTACGAATACGAATTCAAGGAGCAGAAAATATGGAGCCGGCAGCGCTCCTAGACAAGGCGAAAATACACATTGAGGGGGCATACGCAGTAAGGAAGCTGCGGAGCAACGATACGGAGGTGTTTGTGCAGTCGGTCTCCCAGAGAGACGCTGCCTTGAGTATGGCGCAGCCAAAGGAGTTCTGCGTCTTGAAGCAGGATTACCCTGTTGAGATATTAGGGATCCCATTGGGGACATTTATAAGAGGAGGTAAAAATCCAAATAACGGCGAGTTTATAAACCAAGTTGAGGCGGAAACAAAAGTTCGGATACCCGAATTAAAAATCAACAGGGTGAGATGGCTTTTTGACGGAAAGGAGCACCGATGGATGGGAGCTAACGGCCATACTCGAGGGTCAATCGTCGCGAGTCTGCCGACAGAGGCACTTCAACGCGAAGTGATAAGAAACGGCATTGTATACAACTCAATGCTGTACACGGCCCAGCTCTGGTCACCCCGAGCGCAAATCAAGCAGTGCTTCAACTGCTGTCAATGGGGGCATACCCAAGCCTCGTGCCATAGGGTAAGGAGATGTGGTGAGTGCGCGGGCACTCATCAGACCAGGGACTGTCCGAGGAAGTCGGTTCTTTGCTGCAATTGCGGCAAGGACCATAAATCGTGGCAGAAGGGGGCGTGTCAAAACTTCGCGTCATACAAGGCCAGCGTGCAACGGGCACGGTATGAACTAATGGAGAGAACGGCGGAATACAGAAAAGGGGAATCATTAACAATGGCATCTACTACAACAACAGCGGCAAAACCTACAGACGACCAAGGGTTCACACTGGTGTCCCACCAAAAGCCGGAGGTATTAAAGAGGGGGCCAGGACGCCCGCGCAAACAGCTCCTGGTCAATCAACCACCACAATTATTTGGACCATCGGGGTCAAACTCAAGACCAAAGTCAACACTTTTTAGCACGCGAGGGCAGGGAAAGGATGGCGAGGTCGAGTATAATTTTAGCTAGTCCTGTCTCGGACTGATGGCCAATCGCACTTCCTGTAGGTAACAAAGGACTACAGATACAAAAATTTTAAAGGGGGAGGGGGTTTTTATCGTAATGGTTTCCCCCTCATGTAAATATATAGTTTTAGGTTTATAGTCACCTGCATGGGCCTTAAGGCGCCAAATCAGGACAATGAAATCAAATTCAAATTCAAAATAATAATAATAATAATAATAATAATAATAATAATAATAATAATAATAATAATAATAATAATAATAATAATAATAATAATAATAATAATAATAATAATAATAATAATAATAATAATAATAATAATAATAATAATAATAATAATAATAATAATAATAATAATAATAATAATAATAATAATAATAATAATAATAATAATAATAATAATAATAATAATAATAATAATAATAATAATAATAATGATAATAATAATAGATCCCAAGCACATGATCATGTCATGTCCTAAGTGGTCAATTGGTAGAGGAGAAATCTGGAGACAAGCCCGAAATTGCTCCTTGGAAGCAATGACCAACAATCCTAGCAATATGAAAAGAATCACACGATGGATTCTTAATCATGGTTGGTGTAACGGCTAGTGAGCCGATAAGATCCTTGTAGCCTGTGCTATTCGGCATAGACAGATTCATAGTGTCAGCGCTAAGTTACGCTCGTATTGAAAGTCGGGAACTGCCCGTGATTGAGACACTGTTGGAAACTAGCGCACACCTTAATAATGGGGGTACAACTGGAGGGTAGCTACTAGTGGTTGAAATATTGGAATCATGTATATATAGGGCGTTAGATGTTGTCGGAATATTTCCTATGGATTCTTTGTTTGAGGTAACTCAATAACAATTGTTTCATTCATTCGTATCTATCCTCATTTTGTGACGGAGCGCCAGGGCCTTAATGACCTTGAACACTCGTCACATGATATATGCTTACACAGCTATTACTAATTATTACCCATTTGTCATTACATCTTCATAATCATTATTGCCACCCAAACTCCAGCATCCTTGTTTAATGCACATCCAAATAAAACTTGTGTCCTACTATTCGACAGATGTAGCATTACTCTCATTTTTAGTTAATAAATTAACTTACCTTTCGGCATACAAACGCCTCAGCCTTATATACCGGAACCGTTACAGTTGGAGAGAACAATTCCGCTTGACAAATGCAGTCGAAATGCAGCTCAGGGAACGAGGCGGAACATGAAGAAGTTTGAGGTCGATAGAAGGGACGTGATTGGTACACATGGACGGCGTTACAGTATAACTGTGCTTCCTGAAGGATAAACTGCAAACTATAGGAATTAAACCAGAAGGCTTGGGGGGTTTTCACCGAGAGGTTTCCTCCTCTGTAAATATATAGAAAGGTTTATAGCCACCTGCATGGGCCGATAGGGCGCCATATCAGGATAATGCACACAAATCAAAAAAATAATAATAATTTCGACTTTAAGTCACCAGACTAATTCGCCTGCTCCGCTATTCGGCTTCTTGACTTCGTTTCTCTCGACTATCATGCATTTCTCCGGTCGTTGACCACCTAGCACCTCGCTAGTTGAATTATATTAGAGTATTCATCGTTAGTGTCGCAACACTATTTTTGGATGAACATGAGTCAGGAGAGAGATCACAATATGTTGATAGTGGGTTAGTCACTTGGATCGGTACGACTTGGCCTGTCGCCCTTAAGGCTGACACGCCTGTAACTAAGAAGAATCATCACATCATCGAGAGACCCATTGCGTACGCGTACACATATATACTACCGACCGACAGTTAGTATATATAACCATAGACGTTATTAATATAATACTGTCGGCAGATAGTGGGGGACGAAACTCAACACCTGTAACTCGTGTCCCCTATGAGCCTCCAGCTCTCACTGTAGAGTCTACAGAACCGTGATTGAATAAAAAATTCCTTACTTCCATGGGGATAACCAATCAGTTTCGCTATATGTATCATTATTCTCTGTCTACACAATCCCCTAGTGTTCGGATTAGGTCCTGGTCAACGATGTCTAGCCTAATTGTGCTATTTCGCAGGCCATTGTTCCAATTGTTCATGGGGTCATCATCAGGGTTGTGAGTACAGTCCCTCTGGCATATAAAAGGTAAAGCTTCAAACTGGGTTGTTTAAGGGATTAGCCCTGTAGGCGCAATTGTGCTAGCTCGTAATAGGTTAGACTGTCTCTCGTCATTATATCGCTCGACATGAAGCATGGTCCAATCGTCTCTTCTAACAATCGGTCAAAAAATAACATTTCCAACGACATTTTTGGCTGCCTAACTTACACAGTTCTTGAAAAGGAGGACGAAGGCTGAATACCTGTCAGTGGTGCCCTCTACAAAGCTGGGAGTGAAATATTCTACTAGAGCCGAGATTCAGCCACGAAAAAGGGTGGGATGAACTTTATTTGATGGATTTTCGACTTGAAGGAGTTGCACTCGATATTCTGGTCGAAAAATCAAGCGGCAGAGATTTCATAGCTGCAACAAAGTTGAACAAAAACTCATGACCACTAATATACGATTCACGAATGGATTTAGGTCTGTCTGGGGGTCGTATTCAAACATCCGACATCTCTTAAACTCCTACATTTGCGAAGAAGCATATCGCAGTCGATCCCATACCTGCGACCCATCTTTATATTCGTCACATAACCTACCTACGCACGGCCTAATGAGGAAAGTCATGATGGAAACGGGACGTGTGCAAAGGAGGAAGAAATGGGAATATACACCGAGGGGATTACACAAATCCCAAATGATGACAACAACTCAACGGTACAATATGAAGGTGCAAGGCTAGAGCATTGATGAGATCTTGGACGGCATTCATATTTCGGAGTCAATGAGGATGTCAAGGGCTCGGGCGCGTGGTGGCCAAGGCTGAGGAGGAATCTGCGCTACGGCGTGTATACAGCGGGTTTCTGGACGGTTAGGCTTTGTATGATTAAACACATAGGTGAAGTCTGAGGTGGTCCGGTCATTAAAGTGGGACGAGGTTTATCTGTACTTCACGCTAGTTAACCTGATCCGGCCCGACCTCACTCGTGCTTAAGCTCCAGTAGGAGTACCACAGTAGCCATGTAACCTAGCACGTTAATGAACAAAACAAAATAAAACAGTCCTTGAAACTTAACACCACTATCAATTCATCCTCTATTCTAGCAAATAATGTCTCTCGAAAAGTCTGCTTCAGAAACTAAAGTTCGCAAACACCTAACTCGCGATAAATGTATTGAAATAAGGCCATCAAAAAGACTTGTCTTGACAGTACAACTAATATCCGACGAGCTTGACTTCACAAGAAGGCAAGTACAACTTGCGTGTGCTCGAGAGGCTGAGAATCCTATGTCTCGCAAAGAACCCTTACCAATATTAAGCGCGGAACAAGTTGATGAGCTTGAGGCTTTCGTCCGGGAATCTGCTGATAATCGACAGATGTGCTATTTGGAACTAGCAATGGGGCCCTTCAGCCATTGGGGATGCAGTGAACGTTTAATTTCTAATGCACTCAAAGAAAGATGTTGCAGCAGATGCATTGCTCGGAAGAAGTCTCCATTAAGCGTGGTTAACAAGCAGAAAAGATTGGATTTCACCCGACTACATTTAAATTGGAGCGATGAACAATGGAGTCGCACATTATGGACTGATAAAACCTGAGTATCGGGTGATTCTCATATGAAACCTCGTGTCACAAGAAAAGTACGAATAAATTCTATCAAAATCTTCCTTGTACTAACAGCAGAGTTTAGCCTGATGATGAGTTTGATGAGACTTGTATTGTGGCTCGCCATGCTGATGGGAACAGCTGGATGTTTTGGGGATCATTTTACGGATCACAGAAAGGCCCATTCCTAGTCTGGGGGAAGGATTGGGGGTCAATGAGGGCCTCATCCTTTTGTGAAAGGATTTTGCCTCTTTTGAATCAATTTCACGTGGAAAATCCAGAAATTCTCTACATACACGACAATGCACCATGTCATCAAGCGTACTCAACAATTGAGGCGCTGCGTCAGGTTGGAATAACGCCTATTAGATGGCCACCTTACTCTCCGGACCTGAACCCTATCAAGTCATTGTGGAACACTTTAAATATTGCATTCAGGTAAATAGTCCAGAGATAAATGGGGTCAGGCTTGTGCGCTCTGCAACGTTGAAAACATTGCTGCAGGCCGCATGGGACTCTATCCCTTCTGAGGAGCTATTGTCACTAGTTGGTAGCATGCACGAAAGATGGGTAGCGGTAATAAAGGCAAAGGGAGGGTACACAAAGTATGAGGATGGAGAAGACTAATAAAAAACATGTAGTACGCTTTCATTTTAGTTGCGTGCCATACTGAGGGCTTCGATGTAGACTTTTGTAATACAGAGCGAATCTTTTTCAAATAGATATGCATTTTTAGTAAATATCAATTGATTTTTATTAATTTTAAATTTTAAAACAGGACTATAATCACGAGAAGAGGAAGTGGCAGGAAGGCAGCTCTAATGTAGAGATGAAAGAAGTAGATTGGCTATGAGGAGAGAGTATCTAGAGGCGGACAGGGACTATATGCTAACGTGCACGTACCACAAGTACTCACACTATTGTACCAAGGGCCAGGTTGAGGCGAGGCCGTAACTACTATTGTACTTTTCCTATAAAGTTGAAAACCAACCCCTTAATTTAGTCTTTCACGAAATATCATTGGATAGTACTCCTAGCTTGCATAACTAGTTGACGAACTAGACATGGGCCTGCATGATGACCAAATCAATCTAATCAATATGTACAGGGATCTAACCCCAGTCATTTTGACAATTTTACAATTGGCATCCTTAAGAGACTGTATAAGAATGAAGACCTGTGGAGGTATTATTGAAAGGCTATGCTGAGCTGGAATGACGTACCGTTAAGATGAAGGTATGGAAGGAGGTAGCTATGGCTTTAAGAGAAGTAAAGTTCGTGAGTTATACTCTTAGGACTTGGATCAATGGACGAACTTGAGGATATTCCCTGGTATTCTCAAGTGTGTGAATAATATGGAGATTGTTTGAATTTCCTATTGTATGAATTGCTTGATTTATCTACGTGACAGGACCTTCTTCTATATACATGAATAAGGGGGTTCTGCACACTAGTGGATGTTCCAACATCTGTCCTTGTCTAACCGAGAAAGGAAGGATGTGAGAGATCCTAGCGCCAATAGATACCATTAGGAATCTATTGGGAAATACTATGTCATACCAATGAGTGATGATTTAGGTCAATCATATCCCATGGCGCATGGGCACATTATTCTAATGTGATCAGCTTATTGTAATGCAGTCATGTTACTCCCTTAATTACAACACTTCCCCTCAGGACTGCATCTCACAATAGCCGCGAGACGTTGATGAGTCGGCTTAGCTTATTGCTTTGTTAGGATATCGGCTAAGTTGTTCTCGGATGGAACATATTCCAGCTTGAATGTATTGTCGATATGATTACGAAGGAAATGATATCTGACGTCAATATGTTTCGAGCGTTGGGATATTTTATGATTCTTAGCCAGATCAATTGATCCAGTAGAGTCCGCATGCATTAGAATTTCGTAGCTTTGTTCGAGTTCGGTTAGGGCGTTTTGCATCCAGATCATATGACGAGCTGCATCAGACAGAGCCATATATTCAGCTTCCGTTGTTGAAAGAGTAACCGTTTTCTGTTTTCTGGAGCTCCAACTGACACTTGCTTCCCCTAAGCGAAAGACGTATCCTGAACATGATTTTCGATCATCGATGAAATTTCCATATGAAGAATCAGAGAATCCGTGAAGGACAGAGTTGTTTGCGCGTGGGAAATGAAGGGTCCAGTCAGATGTTCCCTTTAGGTACCGAAGGACTCGTTTTGCTGCTGCGAGATGCTTATGATTGGGACATGAGGAGAATTGAGAGAGGAGAGTGACTGCATGAGCAAGGTCAGGTCGTGTACCTATGCAAGCATACATTAAGGATCCAATGATTGATTGATACATGGTTGGATCGTCAATTTGATCTTCCAGTTGTCCTTTTTGAATTTGGGCTCCAGGTTCAAGAGGTGTGCCAACTGGGTGACAATTCAGCATTCCGAATCAATATAGGATTTTTGTGATGTATGCTTTTTGGTTTAACAATATGCCTAGCTTTGTGATGTCGACCTGAATTCCGAGAATGTAGTGAGCTGTACCGAGATCTGTACATTCAAATGCTGAATGTAATGATTCTTCTAATTCAGATACTGTCTTGGGATTTGGGCCGAGTATCAGAATGTCATTGACGTAAATTGCGAGAAAGACTTGTTTTTCGGAATTTATGAAGACGCATGGGTCAAAATTTGTTGAAACGAATCCGTCTTTGTTTAGTACTGCAGTTAGTGTTTCATACCAGACAAGAGGGGATTTTTTTAACCCGTAGATACATTTCCGCAAGAGATAACATTTTCCAGATTCCTTGTACCCATCAGGAATTTCCATGTATATTTCTCGACCCAATTTTCCATATAAAAACGCTGATTTTACGTCCAGTTGTCTTGGTATCCATCCTTTATGGGCTGCTAAGGCGAGCAAAAGGCGTAACAAATCGTAGCGTGCGACCGGCGCATAAGTGTCATCAAAATCTGTGCCGGGCTGCTGAGAGAATCCCTTGGCAACAAGTCGAGCCTTATACCGTTCTACTGATCCATTGGCTTTATGCTTTACTTTAAATAACCATTTACATCCTACGACATTACGATCCTTAGGGCGAGGTACAATTTCCCAGGTATTGTTTCTGTTGAGGGCATTCATCTCTTCTTCAATTGCTTCCCCCCACAATTCATGTTCGTCCGAATTCATTGCCTGTTGAAACGTCGATGGTTCTAATTTAACCGCGTTAGCTTGATATCTTTGATCGCTTGACACCATTCCTGGACCAGGGTTAGTTTGTCGTTTTTCTCGTGTACTTCTCCTAGGAAGTTGATCATGGGAACTATCTTGCTCAAAGGGTTGCGTAGCTTCCAGATTAATTGGAGGTAGAGGAGGCAATCCTTGGAGAATAAAGTTTTCATGAGGCTTTTTAGGAGCGCCAGGTGAAATACGACTACTATCTTGTAGTGATGGTGTAACTGTTTTACTTGGTATATGAAATGGGAATGTACACTTGCGCTGGAACAGCTAAGACAGTATGTGGAGAGATGTCTTCATTAATGTGCAGAAGTGAAGTGACTATGATAATTATTATGTTACAGATTGGGGGAAGCTCGTCCCTTATCCCCTAGCTTGTTTCCCTGTAGACCAATCACGTTACCAGTATGCAGCTCACCAAAGTGTGCAACCAACTGAGCAGCCATGCCATTTATCCTATATCAACAACCCATCTCTCATACTGCACCCATTCCTACTTGTAATGTCGTAATGTAGAGACTAGATCTCCTTCATGTGCCATGATGCCATGCTGCCATAATAACTACCTATGCACCAGCTACTAGATCTACCATACTACATAGCTGAGCATAACAGTAACAGGTGAAATTTTTCGAGACATTCGAGGTGTTTCAATAAAAGTTCCAGGCAATTGTGATGATACAGGTGATATTGGACGAGTATGGATTGCATTGGAGGTAGGCAGAGTATTTTGATCTGCTGATGAAGAGTTTGTGTGACGGCTGGTTCCTGTAGCCTATGTTGGCTAACATAGGCTTGGTCCGATTTAGGGTGCGCACGATCGATCGATCTAATATCGGAGCATCGGAATCTGCATAGCATCCGATTCAACAGTGCAGCTTAACACGGCACCACTTGTCGGTGAGAAGCAATTGGCTGGGAATATACGAGATCGGACACAACCTCCTCAATTGATAGTGCAATGACGTCGTAGAACATGAGGCTCTTTTGTATATATACATGTGTAGATAGATCTTGTAGTAGTTCTCTCCTTAGAATTATTATCTACTACCATCAACCACATAGTTGCTCCAGCACCTGTCCTAGAAACCGTGACAGTTTGGATGCGTTGCGTTTTCGGAGAGGGATGATAAGACGTCGATAGTTTCTTCCCCTGACTTTGGAGGTGGGAAAAGGACTTGTCGAGTTACTTGGACTATATTTTTCGTTGGTATATATATGCGGAATATTTTGGATGATCCGGTGTAGCCTACGAATATACCTTTAATCGCTCTTGGTTGTAGTTTGGACCCGCTAGGTCTGGTCTCGCTTGGGATATGAACGGAGACCTCTAAACCGAAGGCGTGAAGGTGTGATACCATGGGTGAGTCTCAAGGAGCAGTGTTACTAGTATTCCGTAGGGTACGAATTTGGTACAAGTAGGTTACAGGTGTGGAGTATGGTGGTGATTCCTAAGAGTAGGAGGTATAAATTCAGCATTAGGTATAGGGTTCACGTAAGAAGTAAAGGTAAAATAAGTAGTAGGTGAGAAGGGTACAATAACGGCGGTCTTCTTTAGAGAAGAGATAAGTAAGTGAACAATAGGTATGAGTATAAACAGAAGACGTTGCGTGAAGAAGAATACTCCTTCACGCTGGGTATATATGTACATCAGATAATAGGACAGCCCTAAGCTCTGTCTCGAACAGTATTACTACGCAATCCCTATGAAACTACCCTATGTTCCTGAGCCTGTCCTAATTGTTTGAGAACTTGATCTAGCCCCGAGTTGTGTTTTAGAATGGAACTCCCCATGAGACACCATCCTAGTTTCCGCCACGTTTATCCATGAAAGTAGATCCCCCTTTAAGACGTGAGCTCCTGCGAGCCTGGTTATTTGAGCTATTTTTTAGTGGGCCAGGTTTAGTGGGATAGCGCTGGTGAAAGGTTCCAACAGCAGTGGTGTCGTCAAGGTTAATGGCTGGATCCCAAGTCGGATTGTTTTCGCCTACCCATTTGACTAGATATTGTAATCCATTACACTTTGTAGTCCGCGAGTCATAAACCTCCTCAACCTCAAACTCCTCTTCTTTGTTGACAATTATTGGTGGAGGAGGTGGGTGGAACTGACCAGGAACGGGATCATGTGGAGCGGGTTCCAACAGGGAGAAATGAAAAACCGGGTGTATTTTCATTGATTTTGGGAGATCTAAGCGATATACATATGGGGATATTATTTTATTAACCCGAAAGGGGCCAAGTTTTTTCCAGTCGAGCTTTCGGGAATTCCGCGTGGTCCTTATATTTTTTGCAGAGAGAAATACGTAGTCACCAACCTGGTGATTGGGTGCAGGTTTTCTCGTCTTGTTTGTGGCTTGCTCCTGTAAGTCTTGTGCTGATCTGATGTTAGTTTGCAGGAAATCATGTATGTCTTTCATTTGAAGGGCAAATTCTTTGGCATCGTGGCTTTGTGGCGTTTTTGGGTAGGGTTTCATGGTAATTGTAAAGCGAGGATAAAACCTGTAGTTGCTCATAAATGGTGTTGCCTTAGTGGAGGCAGACACGTGGTTATTTGCAGAGAATTCTGCCATTGGTAGCCACTTAGCCCAATTGTCTTGCTGGTATGATACGTAACACCTTAGGTACTGTTCCATTACAGCGTTAAACCTTTCGGTTTGGCCATCGGTTTCTGGGTGGAAGGCAGTGGAAATTCTTGCCTTAATACATAAATGCTTGCACAGTTCTCTCCAGAATTTGACTGTAAATTGGGTCCCGCGATCCGAAGTAACATGCATTGGTAGACCGTGACGTTTCCAAATATTACACAGGAATAGTCGGGCGACATCTTGAGCACTGGTTGTGGTATTGCAGGGTATTAAATGACGCATTTTCGTCAGTCTATCAACTACTACCATAACTGCGTCAAATCCATCACTTATGGGTAATCCAGTAACAAAGTCCATAGACACTTCTTGCTATGGTTGTTGAGCTATGGGTAGTGGTCGAAGGATTCCAAATTTTGTGTGGTTACTGGGCTTACTTCTTTGGTAAATATGGCAATTACGAACGTAACGCGCTATGTATTTTCGCATCAATGGCCAGTGGTAGTCCCGGCTGATAAGTTCAAAGGTTTTTTCGCAACCAGGGTGCCCAGCAGAGGGATTGTCGTGGTAGCGTTTGAGAATGTGAAGTTTGATTGGGTCGTAGTGTGGCACGTACCACTTATTCCTGTAGACTAGTTTATTTTCAAACTGAGTACATTCAGCAAGCGATTTTTCCTTCGAGTGTTTAACGTTATTCCTCAGTAGACCTAATATTTTATTCGGGAACGGATCGTTTTGGTATCCCATCTCAAACAAATCTTTCCATTTTGGAGAATTTTTCCTCGCAGTGAGTGTCAATGAGGTTGTGGAAACATCTAACTGTTTCTCTAAATTTTCTTTTTTGAGAACAATTTGACCCTGGTGGAGCCTTCTTTCATTGTTCTCCGCAGGGTAATCCTGTGACCTTCTAGTAAGTGCATCCAGTTTTCCTCCTTGATTTCCAGGTCGGTATTTAATAACGAAATTGAAGCGTGAGAGGTATTCGGCCCAACGTGCTTGCCTACGATTAAGTTGCTTAGAGCTCATAAAGTATTCCAAATTTTTATGATCCGATATCACCGCAATTTGATGAGCGGCGCCCTCAAGCTCTGGCCGCCATTCTTCGAACGAACGGATTATTGCCGGAAGTTCTTTGTCATAAATCTCATAATTACATTCAGCCGGTGAATGTTTTTTCGACAAATAAGCTATTGGACGAAAGATACCTTTATCATTGCGTTGAGAGAGAATTCCCGCAGAGACATAGTCAGAAGCATCTGTCTCAACTGTGATTTCCCTTTCCGGGTCAAAGTGGGCTAAGATAGGTGCCGTGGTAAAGGCGTTTATCAGGGCTTTGAATGCACCTTCCGTCTCAGCATCCCAGACAAAGGGGGTATTTTTACGCGTTAGGCGGGTCAGTGGGAGTGCCAATGTTGAAAATCCGTGGACAAAACGTCGATAGAAATTGGCGAACCCTAGGAACGCCTGAATGTCTTTTACTGATTTTGGAACGTCCCATTTTCTTACAGCATTTACCTTACTTGGGTCCATTTTGATGCCCTCCGGCTCAATGATCAGGCCTAGATATGTTGTGCTTTGAGAATGAAATTTGCACTTTTCTGGCTTTAGGAGGACTTCTTTTTGCTGCAAAGCTTCCATCACTTTATTGACATGCGTCATGTGCTCGTCTAGGTATTGCTATATATGAGTATATTGTCTAGGTATGCTGTACAAAATACGTCTAAATATTCACGAAGGCAGTCGTTAATAAAGTGCTGGAAGGTTGCAGGGGCATTGGTTAATCCAAAAGGCATCACTGTGTACTCAAAATGTCCACATCTAGTACGGAAAGCGGTTTTCCACTCCTCTCCTTCGGCCATTCTTATCTGGTTGTAACCTTGCCTAAGATCTAATTTTGTATACCACTTTGCCCTAGAAAGCCGGTCAAGTGTTTCCCTTATTAGTGGTAGTGGATACCGATTTTTGATTGTAAGTTCATTCAGCCCTCGGTATTCAACACAAAGACGAAGTGTCCCGTCATTTTTTTTAACAAAAAGAACAAGAGCGCCAGCCGGTGAAGAACTAGCTCGAATGAACCCTTTTTTAAGATTTTCCTTGATATAAGTCTTCAATGCCATCAACTCTTCCTGGGACATGCCATAAAGAGGTCCGAATGGAGGCTCTTTCCCCTCTTTTACAGGGATTTTGTGGTCATATATACGGCGTGGTGGGAGTGAGTCTGCAAGCCTTTCGTCTATCATTCCACGGAATTTATGATATTGTGGTGGTAACATAGTTTTCCAATTTTTTGAAGCTGCTAACTCAACTGTTTTATCGGCTGCTTTAAACTTCATGCCCTGAATTAGAATTTTGTGTTTGTGTTTGTATTTGAAGGTTGCCTTGGGGCTGTCATGTTTACATAGAGTTTTTGGGCTAACCCCCTTGACTGGGATAGGGACTACGGAGCTGTTACATATCTGCTTGCAGTAGTTGGAATTGAAAAGTATTGTGTTGTATTTAAACTGTAACACGGGGTCGTGTTGCTGAAGCCATGGGATTCCAAGCACTAGGGGATACGAGCCTAGCTTGGTGATAAAGAAGGTAGCGGTTTTGTGGTGAGAATCAATTGTTAGTGGTAAACGACAAACGTGAGTAACATTACCCGAAGATATGGGTCTTCCGTCAATTACTTTGAGTGTGCGAGGGGTTTTTAAGGCAATATAGGAGAATTGGTGACAGCGCGCGAAATTTTCGTCAATGAAAGCAAAACCAGAGCATCCGGTATCAATAAGTGCGTGAGTTTGAATGGATTTTTTAGATGTTACTAATGTACAGGCAGCAACTAAATGTTCACCATCTAACTTGTCCTCCGCATGTGACACTGAAAAGCTCGATATGGAAAATGCAGACATTAAGGAAGTATCAGTGGGCCCCGGATCAGGGCTATCTTTCGAATCCGGGACTAATGAAAACCCAGCTCCTGTCCATTGAGGGTTGGTGACTCTATATTGTCACTAGGTAATATTGGCGCTAAAAGAGCACCTTTTATTGTTGCTTGCGAGTTTCTTGTACGATTCGCAACAGGGCAGTTACTGAATACACGTCCAGATCCTGCACAATACATGCATAGGTTATTGTCCTTGCGCCACTGTTTTTCAGCTGCTGATAACTTTCGCGTTCCATTTACGAAGGTGTAACGTTGGTCCAAAGGTGGACGCGCAACAGGCTGACTTCGGAGAGCTGAAAGGTCCATGGGAGTGAGGCCGCCTGGGACATGTGGAGGGTGACCATTGGTAGGATATGAAGACTGAGTACTTGAATTCCGTGCGTATTTTTGCTCTGCTTTCCGGCCACGAATTTTATTGTCAGTATTCATAAGCATAGTTGCATATTTTTCCAGGGTATTTGGCTGGCCTTCATGATAAACTAAGGAGTCTTTTAGGTCCTCTGATATGCCCGTGACAAGTGCATCAATCTTAGCTGATTCGTTATAGTCCAGGTAAGCCATAATACGGAGAAATTGAGAATAGTACTCTGCAAAATCACCATTCCCTTGTTTTAGGGTTTTAAGTTCGCGACGTGCGGTACCTCGCGGTTCAGGGTCTCCAAATGATGCATTAAGATGGGCAATGAAAGCGTCGACGGAAGAAAAAGGTGTTGACTGATTAGCGTTGACGAGTGGTACAACTTGGTCCAGCGCTCGTCCCTCCAATCGGCTTATTGAGTAGATAACTTTGGCCGACTCGTTTCGGAATCGGTCATCATTAACTTCCAATTTCATTCGAAGTTGGGTAAGGAATCCGGGTAGCTCGGCCCGAGCTCCATTAAACTTCTGCGGGTCAGGAAATTTCTCGGATCGGAAATTATGTTTTGGTGGATTTTCGGTATTTTCTGTGCTGGGGATATTTGAAAGCTATCCTGCACGAGCAATGTTGAGCTCAAGGTTAAGTTTTTTGGACTGTTCCTCAAGTTGGTCGATGGATTGGTGGGCCAGACTTAACTGCGCAATGGCTCTATCTCTTTCTTCATAAGCGGATACAAGTTTCCTTTTTTCTTCATCTCGTTCAGAATTAGATTTCTCGAGCCTGGTAGTGGCATGAGATCTCTCGTTCCGAAGTCGTTGTATCAGCGTTACTATGTGGCCGTAGAGAGTCGAGGAGTTGTTTTCGAATTGCTGGCAAAATTCGGTAATGTTGTTTGGTGAGTCCCACGGGGGTGTCAGGGAGGGGGTTGGTACAGACAGCCCTAAGCTCTGTCTCGAACAGTATTACTACGCATTCCCTATGAAACTACCCTATGTTCCTGAGCCTGTCCTAATTGTTTGAGAACTTGATCTAACCCCGAGTTGTGTTTTAGAATGGAACTCCCCATGAGACACCATCCTAGTTTCCGCCACGCTTATCCATGAAAGTGAGGGTACTCCGTCTAGAAGTTCGATCGGAGACTGGTATTCGTTCGTCCGATGAGGGGTTCTGTTGTATAGGTAGACGGAGGTGGCAATAGATTCTGCCCAGAGATGTTTTGGAAAGTCAACAAGCAGAGTTCGAGCTTTGGTAACGATCGTTCGATTGAATCTTTCGGCAACACCATTTGATTCGTGTTTGTATGGTGGCGAAGTTTCATGATTGATACCATTTTCAGCAAGAAATTGTTTAGTTCGGCCATCAATGCATTCTCCTCCATTATCCGAAAAAAATATCTTGATGGTTTTCTTGTACTGGTTTTTGATCAACATTACATAATCGCAAATGGCTTGATATGTGTTGCTTTTATTCTGAAGGAAGTAAATCCAGGCATATCGAGAGAATTCGTCAATAAATGTGATGTAATATAGTTTTCCGCCCAGTGATTTAACAGAGAACTTTCCAGAGAGATCCGAATGAACGACTTTAAACGGTTGTTGAGCTCGCTTTTGTCTTGAGTTTTCTGAATGGTGAGTAGATTTGGAGAGAATGCATGATGGGCAGTGGAATCCTTCAGGTTTATTTGGAATTAAGTCAGGATACTTCTTCTTCAAATTCAACATGGCATTTTGACCAGGATGGCCAAAGCATTTATGGGCTTCCATGTAAGAGGCAAAAGAAGATTTATATTTTTGTTCTTGAATTACAAATTGTTTTGAAGAATCAAAAGCCGCAAATATCCATTCTTTCCCATCTTTAATCACCTGTTGTCGACCATTTTGCGATATGATCATATTTCCCTCCATTTCCAATTTACTTTCAGAAATTAAGTTACCACCTTTGAGATCAGGGACGTACAAAACATTGTGAATAGTTGCCGAAATATTTCTGCCGGTACTTGTTTGCAAGTTTAAGTGTAAAGTTCCTGACCCCTTGACGGGAACCTCCATGCCATTTGCGAGAGTGACTAAGCCTTTATGAGGAACTATAGAGGCGAGTAGTTCTTCTCGAGATGTCATGTGAGCAGAGCATCCTGAGTCAAGAATCCAATGTAGAGGTGAGAAGGATGTTGAAGCAATGAAGGCCTTATATTTTTCGGTGTTGCTGTAAGACTTATCATATGAAGGAACAGCTGAATTCCTGACGGCGACATGTGCCTTGTCTTTTCCATTGTAACCTTTTCCTTTACCCTTTGCTCTGGATGTTTGTTCAAGATGGGTCTGTAGTTTCCGACAATTGGTGTGTAAATGTCCCAGATATGTACCACCATGCTTTTTACACCATGTGCATTCTTTCAATTTTTCTTTTCCTTTTCCATAAATCTTTGGCGAATATTGAGATTCGACAAGATACGCTTTAGACGTCGATGTAGGTATAGTTGATCTGTTCAATTGATAATCTAGGAGATGTTTATTAATCCCGCTAAATGATAAATTTTCTTTACTTGACAAGTTATCGACAATGTTGTACATCGAGGGAGGAAGAGAGCGAAAGAGACACATGACCTTAAATTCTTCAACTGAGAGAAAGTTCATTAAGGCGATGGCTTCTGGACGTGACAATTCTGAACAGCGGGAATGGATGTGGGAGAATGTTGTTTCGAATCGCGAAATGTGGTCGGAAATATCATCTCCTTCTTCCATCTTTAACTCAAAAAAATTGTTGAAGAGCTGAAGAGTGGAAGTTGTCGTCTCATGGTCGAATTTATCTTTCAATAAACGCATGGCAACACGGGCAGATTCTGGTTTCAAAACGCAGGCGCTGACTATATCCTGGAGATCTTCGGAGACTCCAGCGAGAAGTGCAGCGTGGGCTGCGTCGTTTCGTTCATCGTACTTTTCTAGCCGCTTGGTGAAATCCTCAATGCTTTCACCCTTCATATGAACGGGACGGGTTTCCTTATCAACGCCATCATTTACCACAGACCAGTATCGGGCACCATGCAAAATTACAATGTAAGAGTTGTACCAGCGACGAAAGTTGGAACGACCGGTGAGAATTGGTACAGTTGCATTGATGGTGCCGACGTGAACAGAGGTAGAGGTATGCATCTTTAATGATGTAAGCGTTGAGCGTATTTGAAGTGAGTCGCAGGAGCTGCGTCGAACCCGGGCTCATAACCTATTGAAAGGCTATGCTGAGCTGGAATGACGTACCGTTAGGATGAAGGTATGGAAGGAGGTAGCTATGGCTTTAAGAGAAGTAAAGTTCGTGAGATATACTCTTAGGACTTGGATCAATGGACGAACTTGAGGATATTCCCTAGTATTCTCAAGTGTGTAAATAATATGGAGATTGTTTGAATTTCCTATTGTATGAATTGCTTAATTTATCTACGTGACAGGACCTTCTTTGTTGCGATTTCATGGTAAGAGGAGCAGAAAGTATAGCTCAAAGAATATTGTTTCCATTAAAGTTCTAAGTTACATGTAAAACGCGAATTTATGTGCGCATATCCTAGAGTTAAAGTGGGTATGCGAACAACAATTATTACAGTGAAAATTCTTCAGCACAGCTGATCACGAAACCATTGTGCGGGGAATAAAATAGTACTGACACCGCACCATTAACGCCATCCTATTTGTCGCAAAGTAAACGTGACCATATCTCTCACTGCATTTGCATATAATATCATATTACCCCGCACATGCAAATGTATGAGAGAATATCTCAACAGCGAAAAGAAACTAAAATGTAGAATACAGGATGTATTGTGCAGCATGCAGGAAAGTTGTTCATATTTGCAAGGAATGCCAATTATCGTAAGGAATGTGGCAAATTCCAACATTCTTCTATATACATGAATGAGGGGGTTCTGCACACTAGTGGATGTTCCAACATCTGTCCTTGTCTAACCGAGAAAGGAAGGATGTGAGAGATCCTAGCGCCAATAGATACCATTAGGAATCTATTGGGAAATACTATGTCATACCAATGAGTGATGATTTAGGTCAATCATATCCCATGGCGCATGTGCACATTATTCTAATGTGAACAGCTTATTGTAATGCAGTGATGTTACTCCCTTAATTACAACAGGTATTACTGCTGGAAAGAAGTCGTGAGGGGGGCAAAGGAGAGAGTACACTACCCGAGGCATAGATACTCCCGGCCTGTAGGCAGAAAGGACCTACACGTCCTTACATAGTTGTAGACTTTTTAGGACAATAAACACTCACTCTCTAGAAAGTATGATAGACACATGCGTGGGACTTAAGGGTGCCAAATCGGGCTAAATGAAATCATATACAAAATCTCACATTATGACCTTCGCAACGGCAGCTTGCTGAGCGTGGCCCAGTCGATTTCGATTGACACATGGGCTAGGTTCCGTTCCTGGCACAATAGATCAAAAGTTTAAGTTTGGGTTTTGTTAGAGTATAGAGAAGACTTCGGAGTAAGAATTGCCTGAGAACAGAGAAGAAGTTCAGTTTGCTTAATTTACTAATAGACTACAGGTATTATGATATATACAGTGGAATTATAAGAAATAGAGGTTACCCGGAACCGACTCGACTGCATAAATAAGTGGGACCCCGTACCAGAAAATAATTATCCACTGACTGAGAATACTGGGTCACGCAATAGAAGTACGAACAAACCAATGACTGGATTTGTTCGGGAAGAATGGGATTCAAGCAGACTCTAACGTTGAGTCCGATTGGATCAGAAATGTGGGATCCTGCCCGAACTCAGAAATATAGTTCAGGCAAGATGCATGCAACCACATTGGTCGATAGAAAGAAAAGCAGGAAACTGTATTTCCAACAGGTTTCTTCTAATCAGTCTTCCAACAACTTCACAATTGAGTTTGACTGGGAGGATTTTAAGACTCACCAACAATCCTCCAAAATCAAAGGTAAAATTACTTTCGCTTTCAACCTTACTAACATTGTGTGCAGGACTGAGCAATTGCTCGGCCTCATTTTAGACAAGCACCTCGACTGCAACATCAAAATTCTCAACTTTTCGACACATTCCAAAGACGGCGCGAGCGAAGAAGCCTCACTCAGACAACGAAAAATGTACGACAAAAGCTGGGGCACCGATGCCTCGGCTTTGAGCTCTCGATTTCGGAATTTCAGCCCTCTTAAATGGGGGTTGAGCGCAATGCAGGGGAGAATTTGGGAAGAACAATAGGTGATTTTCAACAGGCTGTTGGCACAGTTGATCGGGTGCTGGATGTGCTTTCTAGAAATGGTAGGTTGGATTCCTACACGGCCTGTTTAAGGGGGGACTACGGCTGCTCGTCGTGAAAGAGTACAAGAGGAATTATTGAGGTTTTCCCTCAATACATGATCTTAGGATCATGTTGAATGCGTTCCTACCTATTCGACCCGATGTAACTAGCGTGGGGCACGTATTTGGAAAAGTCAGGCACCGGATGGGCTTTGCTGGAGAATGGAGGAACTTGTATTCTAGATGTCCTCCATGCGTGTCACGTCCATTGGATGGAGGGTGTTAGCCTGGCACAATAAATAAACTCTCTCTCTCAAACATCCATATCTCAGTTATCTCATACACCGTGACCCATAACCTTCTACCTCATCTCTATGACTCGACGACAAAGGTTCAATAAGCTGGAGGAGTTTAATGTGAGGTTATATTCAAGCAATGAACCCTTCTGAGGTCCATGTTTACCAAGCTAACTTTGACGGGATCTAGTCCAGATGTGTATCAACTTTGTGTTAGGTGTAGACCTGATTGTCTTCAAGTTTCAGAACTCCAATATACGTAAAGCCGTGGTAAACGCCTTCTTACGTACATACCCAATAAGTAGTGAGTGGAAATAAGTTTCAATTTTATTTAGTCTCTACAACTGTTACAGAATTGGACCATTTCTAAAGTTGATTTTAATCATGCAATAACCTGCTATGCCTCCGCTAAAATGAAGTGTGTAAATTATTACGTTTAAAATTGTTCTACATTAAGATGTAACTATTAGATAACGCATATTTACTGACATGAAACGTTTGCCAGATTTAATAGACTGGCATGAATGCAAATGAAGATGTTTAAATTCAATACAGGTTCTTAGCTAACATTAGTACACTTTCCCGATTCAAAGAACTTCTAGAGAGCTAACTTGCACTATTAGATTCACTATGCATGCCACTTCCTTCTTTAAATTTAGACACTTTGGCTCTCAATCTAACGCATTTCTCTTCTACCTAGTCCATCTAAGCACTGCCCTCCTATCGCTTTTACCATCAGACATCTGATACTTCTTAATGTGACATTCAGTCCACACGTCAGTTATAGACTGTCTTCATATCTTCCATAATTTAAGTCAGAAAAAGTTCCGCAGCAGAGTCTTCACATGAAAAACCGAAAACCGATTCTTTGTTTTAAATAGACACCAATCTTACCTTCTGACCTCAAAGCTCGACCTCATGATTATATTTATGACCAGAGTTTTTCCCACATAGATTTCATTGTATACCGGAGTATTTCGAGGGTAAGGTTGTTTGTTCTCATCAAGCAAAAGTTATTTTAGGTTTCAGGCAATTTTCTGACGCTTATTTAAACACAGAGTAAAGTCGGCTTCTTCTTTGATCATAAGAATATGGTGCATTATGATTAAGTCAGGTATCAGCTGGGGTTATTTTGCAAAAAACTTCCTGGCCCATTTCTGACAATAGTTACGGTTTTGCATTTATTTTGTTGAGTTATGTCCCATCAACTTTCAGGAATCGGATTGAATACTATTAAAGATGTTGTCAGCATTTGGCTGTTTCTAGCTGTATTTATCCGTGGCATTTGTTTCAATTACAATCCAAAACATTTCTCAATCTTGTGATCTCCTCGCATGAAAAAGAAAGGCGATGCCATCACACATAGAATTATCTTACGACTTTAGCTTCAAGATGGTTTTTCGAATGCCATAATTATCGGGCAGTACAAAGTATCAGGGTCATGAGTGGTACCCGTTGCAATATCTTCGCCCTTACAAAATAAGATTTTCCAGAGTTTTCGAACAAGATTTTCAGTTACTTTGAAAGTAGGTGGAATCCGTTCATAGACCTCTTCTCCAAATGTTTCGAGTTTCATCTGTGTTTTCTTGTTCTTGTAGATCTCTTCGGCAGTCCCTGAGTACCACTTTCTTAAAAAGTCCAAATGCGGTGACTTACTAACCGGCCATCCATAGCGCATGCATATCCACAACAGGACATAGAAAAACAACTCAAGATCATGCCGATATGAGTGTAATACTACAGCCCTAGGTGCTGCGAAGCTGTTCTTCAGGATTTCCAGTGTCATAAATTGCATGATTCCCGTCATCGCTTCCAGTTTCCCTTGTGCCTTGCCGTCCTTGAACAAAGTTGCAAGGTCCAGGTCGATCAGAATGCCTCCATAATCTTTAGGGTCGTCACAGATCTTCAGGAGGATGTTATTCACCGAAATGTCTCGATGCAATATTTTGGCATCGGTAAAAAGAGATCTATGAGCCTTAATGGCGTCGCGTAGCCCCATTACTACCTCTGGCGGCGTGTTGAAATCATTGATTGGTTTCCCGATTGGCGATATTGCAACCGCTGCTTGCTGGCGCTTCCGTATGTTGACACATTCCGCTCTTTCAATCTTGTATCCAGATGGGATGAAATCACTCGTGAACGACATCATCGATTCTTCACTCGCTTCGGTCGTACTTGTGTGATTAGATTCACTCCCAAGAGAAGAGTTTGATCCATCATTTTCATCAGTTGTCGCTTCTTCTCTATGACTGGAAAGATGGACTCTTTTGAGACGATCATTGACATCTACGTCTTCCTGGATCTTTCGCTTTCCACCAACCGATTGACTAATTCGCAGTTCCTCGATGCGACTGCTACGTCTCTGCGGACTTTGGGGAACGTCAAGGCTTTCATTGGTTTGAATGGTCTTTCCTGATTCAACGACTATTCCAGTTGGTCGTGATCTAATTTCGACTACAGGGTCACTTCGAGGTACTTCTATAATCATAAACTTATAAGTTTATCTTCCAATTTTGATATCAAATGTTTACTGACCCTTAGTTCCACTTCGTGTTCGCTTACTTACTGACTCAATTATGGCTCCTGCCTGTTCTGGCTCGCTCTTCCGTTTGCGAGATTTAGCTTTACTTGTACTCTTCTTTAGGTATTGAACAGAATTCCCGCTTAAAACGACTGGCGTGGTTAATACCTTTTCAGCCGGTCGTGTGCACTTCACCATGAGTTGGGTGAAAGTAAGTCCCATTCGGAGCGTGCTTGTCTGTACCAAATCGCGCCATCCGATGAGCTTTGCCATGCCTACAACATCCTTTGCAACCTTGAGCAATTCCACCTCGGATGTTTTCCCACAAATCTTCCACGAGAACTTTACCACATATTTTTTATCAATAGAGGAGTAAACAGTTGTGCCCCTGGAGACAAGCGCCGACTGACATACCAACGGCTTCAAATCAAGAGAGAACTCCTGCATGACGTTTGACCCTGGAATCTTCATCTTGATGATGATCTCGTCATCGTCATATCGGATGTTTGAGTCTATCCCGTGCTCTTTGTCGCTCATCATCATGTAAGCAGCCAGCACGTGGACTAGTTTTTTCGGGGATTTTCCAATATCAATGATCGACTCACAGTAAGGCCCTGACCGATTGAATACCCAAAGCTGAAGTTGAGTTCCGAAAAGTATGAACCCGTGAACAAAATGATGTAGTGGCTGGGCCAAGAAGACTTCACTCATGTAAACACAAAGTTGGAGAAACTTGTCCAAAAACGCTGACGTTGGTAGCTTCGTCAGCTCTCCTACCACAAGTACGTCGCGCCAGTGATAGCCGTCACCAGTAGGGAGATTATTTCGCTTGATAAAATAATCAAGCTGTCGATCGGTTTGACCTCCTTAGATTTGTCCTTTGGCTAATGTGTGACATTGTGTGGCTTCAATGGAGTGCATGAATCTACTTCTGGCCATCTTTCCTTTCTCATTTGCCGATTTCGTCCAAGTGCGGACAGAAGATTTGATAATCTCCTCCTCCAAAGCCTTTATCCATCTCCACACATCCGCCTCCGCGGGATCCTCAGGAAATTTTAGCTTTTCTTCTGCAGAGCGAGCCTCATACTCTTTTGATAGCACTTTGCAGTGCTTCGACCACTTTGGCTTTTCAAAGTATTTTTTCCAGAAACCTTTCACATTCATAAAAACCGATCCAGACAGTTCATGGCGCATTGATTCCTTGAGTTCTTCCATTGTCTTTCCGGCTCGATCAAGTGGTGCTCCAGCACGCCTATAAATCGAGTCTGCCGCCAATTTCTTTGGTTGATCGGTGGAGCCTTTGATCATTGTTTCAAGCGTATCAACAAGATGCATGAGATATTGCCAAACCTCGACATCTGAACTGTAGTTTAAAATTGTCTTTGCTAGTGGTTGAAATGGAGCCAAGTCGAACGATGTAGAAGTCAGCCAGTATTGAATACGAGTCATTCGAGAGAAAAGATTTCTTATCTCGGAAGTGACAAAATTTCCTTGACTGATGTAAAGACTTAATAGAGTCCATAAATATTTGATTGGTGCTCTTGATGCAACCTCACCTATTGGATTTCGAAGACAGTGTCATCTGCATCATTAAAGTTCAAATTATAGATGTCACGGAACGGCTCTAAAATACTGAAAAGCGGCTTTTCCTGTAGGTGATCTACAACGTCTTCAGTTAAAGACATGTTACAGTTGTGGTTGAGGTGAAAGTTAAGATAAAAGTCTAATTATAACAGCAGAGGATGTGAATGAGGATTCATTCATTCATTATTTATTATCCTGATTTGGCGCCTTGAGGCCCATGCAGGTTTTTATCGGAAGATATGTACTTGAAGTAGGATGACTCAATTTGACGTTTAGAACACTCACACTCAGATTTCATTTGCAGATACCACTCGAGATTAACCCTTACGGCGTATAACCTCTTGCGTGCATACCCACCACAGGAAAAAGCGTGAAAAGCCTGTGGCTATCCAAGTGTGCTTTCATCATCCCACAAGTACAATATCACCGCGAGAGAGAGTGGTGTGTGGGTCCGACTGGATTCGAACCAGCTTTCTCCTGTCTCGAATGGGGTAGGTGTTCAAGCTACCCATTATCTACTTGGGAGAACGGCCCGGATGGTATACCACTGCACCATCCAACCCAAATGAGGATTGTAATTCAGCAGGGGATGTTTAATAATGTTGTGTAGCTTAGAGAATGTCTTGATCGGCCCCGAGTTATATAATGTAAATTTGTGTCATTATACTCTAGGTTATTTCGTGATTGAACAAGCTTTACACAATTGTTTAGTTGGCCTGTCAATTAAACTCCGACTGTTGATCGACACTAGCGCAATAAAACTGTCAAGATTTGGTTGGCATTAGTATCCCTACAAGTAATTATCCTTTTCTAGTTTGATTGAATCTGGATTCAGATCCATTAAATGGCCAGGAAGTTTGCAAATGCAAATAGAAAAACGTTGTTGATGCATCACATTTATCCCAGCTTCAGATACCAGTCTAGGTTCAATAGAATGGACAAATCATCATGATGAGTTATGAAAATAGTATCAAATGATGATCTGCACAATCATTTTTGCATTGATAAAAATGTTCGAGCGGTTTCGCGTGGACTCGCTTCCGTTCGTTCGATTGGGAATATTAATGGTCGACATCGTACAGGAGTTATGCATGAGTATTTCCTGCTGAAGTCGAACCCCCAAATTTGGAGTCAGCACAAGTACAATTTGTGTGGAAAGGTTGCACATGCACCTTACGTTGTTAGCTCATTTCTCACCGCCTGACGAGCGATAATGCGCAGGGAGAGGAAGCTGTGGGCAGTTTCTGACAAGTCAGTCGAAACTCGTAAGCTTATTGGGATTTTTGAAATGTGTTAAGACTTTGGATGCCAGACCCAGAAAATGCCTCTTATTCGGACATCCAGGATCAAGTGTAGCCCGATTGACACAGGCGAAGGGTTCTGATTTAGTTTCCATATACTGTTGGGAGACTATTCTCATCACCTGTCAGTGGTGTCCCCTACAAATCTCCAGCTCTCACTGTAGAGTCTGCAGAGCCGAGATTGAATAACAAAGTCCTCACTTCGACCAGGATTCTCAATCGCTTTCGCCATCTGTATCGTCCTCATCTCTCAACCTATTCTCCTATCACCAATATCATGAAGCTAACCACGATCAGATCAGATGGTAGTTTTGGAGCCCTACTCATCACCAACCCTTGATCATCGAGGAAAAGCCATCCGATGAGTTTCCGGAGCGTACCCAGCACCCGATACGGAGATGGTGGATTGAATCAAGTCGACCTCGACTGTTACAAAGAAGGGAGATATGGATGAATATGCGCACCTCATGTGGTCCCGATGTCTAGGCCTCGCCTGGCTAGTGCTGCAGGTTTTCTGAGACTTTTTCCTGTGCACGCAGTTTCCATTGCTACCATTTTTTTTTTTTTGGGTAAAAGGTTCTGTGGAAAAGGTGGCTAAATTCCACGGGTAGATACTGAGCTGAATGGCTATTCATCAAGGGGAATATATCAATGATCTTTCAAGTCACAAAAGAGGATAGGAGCACTGTACCAGGTGTGGCCTGGGTCAGAGAGGAGCCCAATATGCAAGATATGTAGGGGCTAGAAGTAGAATTGTATTCGAATTGTACTGTGTGCTGTGTATAGAAGATCTTAAACTAAAGAAAGAAGATGGAAGAGGAAAAGTCTTCCTTATATACATTGAAAGGTGGTCTGTGCTGTTACCAGACTATACCAAAATAGAGCAACTAAATAGTCACCTGATTGGTATCAGCTCAGATCAGTCACCCAAGCCCAAGCCTTGGCTGCCTTAGGCTCTAGCCTATGACAAGATAGTCATAGACTCAAGTAGTACAATAATACACACACACACACACCCACAATTTTTTGAAATTCGAAATTCAAAACTTCCCTTTTTACCCCTCTCCCTCCCTCTCTTGATATTGTAATATCGTACGCCCTTCATTCAAAATTTGTGAGCAACTGGTAGGCTACCAATATATCCCCAGTTCGCAGTAAGCCATCACGGGCGAAAGACATCATAGATAACCGTAAGCACCTCAAACACGTTGCTCGACAGAAAGCAAGCGTCAAGTTGGGTCCACTGACTGCCATTCAAGAGATGAACATCGACCAATTAATCGACAAAAGTACCATAGATTGCGATATGATAGATGTTGGCAACTTTGACATTGACAAGATTCTTAAGAATCTGAAAAGACTACCTAACTGTTGTGTTATCCATGTAACTTACCATGGTACATGCTTTAGGTCGCGTCATAGCATATGCACGTGACTGTGGAACTAAAACGTGGGATGTTTAGTGTGTAATGCATGTGTGGGTATACTGGACCAAACTAGAACTCGATGGAATAGAGATAATGGAATCAGCCGGAGACTGATAGACTGAGAGAGAACGAGCTGATCGTTTCTCGTAGGAGAGAAATGATATCATAAGGGAATGTTCTAGCACTAGGCTGTGAACAACACAGTAAGTCTGGAGCAAGATATAAGGAGGTCTCAAACTCCATCCATTCATTTGTAACTAAGTTTCCTTTTTACGAGAATATAGAGTCAAGTCTTACATATCACGAGAACACACGCGACAGCGACTATATAGACCTACTGTGAGCTTAACTTCCCAAAGAGTATCCATGGTCCTGCTCCCATATAGCCTAGTTAATATAACACTAACTCAATTCACTCCAAGCCAGATGCGACCGGAGCTGAAAATGCAGCGACGAGTCGCAACAATTTAGGGACAGCAACTACCGGACAGCACATACTTCCTCTCATTGAAGTCGCTGTGCCAGCTATGAGGCAGGCTGCGATTGCAGATGCTAACAAGGCAAAAGGTGCAGCATCTACCCCGAGCCCCCTGGAACATACACCAGGAACCACAGAAGAGAATCCTTCTCCTCACAGTGGAAATGAAGGCAGGCAAATGGAGGAATGCCTCCCCGAACTCAGAGCCTTAATTGAGGCTGAGGAACGCGGGGCCGCAAAAACTGCGGAAAATGTAAAAATTTGCACCGCTGCAATAAACGGTGTCGAGAATGCTCTGTCCCCCCTATCCAAGGGGTCGAGTGTTCAATTTATAGACTCTATGAAAGTCTACATAAGAGCTGCAATAGCTCAATTTATGATTGCGGGACCAGGTACAGTCCTCCCATCACTTCCCCCACGCCCCGAAAGCCAGGCTACTAGTTGCATGACCGCAGAATATGCTGCTGGTAAGCAAAGTGAGTCACATCGCGAAGCGGCTCAAGCCGAAGTGCGCCAGGCCAAAACCACTTGGGCCTTGATCACCCGTAATGGTCTACAAACGCTCCCGGCACCTACAAAAGCCGCGCAGACAATGCCCAAGGCGGCAAACTCGACTCGAATGGCCCAAAATTCAACCGGGCCAACAAAACCGGCCGTGCAAGACGAACGTTTGTTTCTCCGCCTCGAAAAAGAACATCCCTGGCGAACACTCTCACCTTTCGGTGTTAGAGAAGCAATTACGCAAATGCTCGAAATCCCCCAAACAAAAATTGAGCATGTCTACTGTGTACCAACTGGCTTCGCAATCAGAGCCGAAAACCAAGAGGCACGCACTGTTACGGCGAGGGTCAGATGATGATAAGATCGCCGTCTGCTAAGATTGGAGATGGGTGGTCAAATGAGCTGGCGAGATACCAGGAGGTCAAAACTGAAGAACTAGAAGCTGGGACTGGAGGACGAGAGATCAAGACGAGTAGAAAGACAAGTGCGATTTTCGGACTATGGAGATATAAGATTGAGAAGCTGGAGAACTACTTCGTGGTAACTCCAGCTTCCTTAAGTACACTAGACTACGTAATGAATTTCAACTGAGGCTTTGGGATCATTAGGTTATGACTCCAGCCCGTCTAACTCTAGCTTTCCGAGTTTCCCGGAAACTTAGTTATTGAACCTTCCCCGAGATCCGTTTCCCGAGAACCTTCTCCTTAACCCTTGTCCTTGAACCTTTTCCTTAGAACCTTATCCTTGAAATTGCCTCAAGGATGCCTGGCCATAACACGCACGCTGATGCTTAGCCTAGCTGGATCCTTCGCCCAGCAGGATGCGATAATGGAGAAAGCCTCGGACTTGGCTTCCCTTAGAATAGCGACGGTCCCAGTCGCAATTAATACAATAATGGGCAAAGTTCTCATCACAGAAAAGATGGTGGCCGACGAGATAGTCAGGGTCACCAAAGCTGTCCCGGTAAAAGTTCGCCCACACGAGAAAAGCCGACTTGGAGCCCCATACCAGTCATGGGTGGCCCTTTTTGAAAAATCATCAATTCCTCGGCCAGGTTTCCGACTTTTCGACGACTCTGGGATTGCAGTCTGCCACCAGCCTCGTCAAAGCATCAACCAGTGCAAATGATGCCTACAGTTTCATGGCACCAGGGGCTGCTCGCGTGCCCCAGCCTGCTGGAATTGTACTTCAACTATGCATTCCATTGCGGAGTGCAAGGCACACACCAAGTGCCGCAACTGTGGAGGTCCACACAGGTCAGATAGTCGGGACTGTCTAGCTCGTCCAACAAAGTCTGGAATGGCCTCCAGGGAAAACCTTCAGACCATAAGGCAGGCTAGCCAACGCGAATTCGCGGCAGTTACTCGGGCCAAAGCAGCTGTCAAACGCGCAGAGGCAGCGATGACAGTAGCCGCAGAAGCGTCAAACACTAACCAGCCAGGTTTCAAATCGACCAACTGTTTTGAAGTTCTCATGTCCGACGCTACAGCGACTGTAGCCGAGGTCGATGAGGCATCAAATCAGCAAAAATCTTTGTGAAGGGCACCCCACGGGTCTCTTCGAGCCTCTCTCCTACTCTAAGCTTTATGTCAATAAACGTGGGTAGAGGGGGCTCAACGCAAAACATTGCGCTTGCCTGAGCATTTGATCTGGGTATCAACGTGGTTCTTGTTCAAGAACCTCTGTGGAATAAACAAAAGAACACAACAAAGGATCACCCAGGATATACCTATCATCTGCCTAACGGCGGCGAAAATGTTAGGCCGAGGGCTGTGACCTATACCTGGATAGACAATAAAAAGATATCAGCAACACAGATCTGTCCTTATGTTGTGTCTACACGAGACTATTGCTTGGTAGAAGTGAGCGGCATTACTTTTGTCAACGTCTTTAAGGCACCCAATGACCCGACAGCTATCCAGCCACTCATCAACTAGATTCCACTACCAAACTCCGTTGCTGCTGGGGACTTTAACTCAGTATATTGGGCTTGGCAACCTGGCGTGGAACGTCCTCAAGGACAAGGAGAAATGATCGAGAAATGGGCAGACAAACACCATTTGACCTGTCATATTATTGGGGAGCCCACTCACCGAGCTGGGAACACGCTAGATCTGGTTTGGAGTAATGTCGACGGCGCCCGTGCTTGGGTAGATCGTGATGGATGTGTCACAAGCGATCACTTTCCTATCCGAGGACAAATTCCAGTTTGCAACTCAGTGATGAGACCCGAAAAGGCAAAACTCCGAGTAACAAAGGATAAGCTACCCAGATACGCCAAGGTAATTGCACAGTGGGTCCGACCACCACCAGTTCTTGACACAATCAAGAGGGTTGAAGAGTATGCCGAGGAAATTTGTTTCCATCTCACTAATGCAATCGATGCAGTAGGAACACGACCAAAAGCCCGCTGCGGCAGATCTGCTCCGTGGTGGACCCCAGAGTGCAAGGTAGCTTTCGCTGAGTATAAAAGCGCAATAACTCCCAGTCAACGGGCACTCAGTGCGAAAAAGCTCCGATCAGTTGTGAAGACTTCGAAAAAGGAGTTCAAAACCCAACAGGTCGAATCAATTACTACGCAGACTGATGTGTTCAAGCTAATGAGAATGGATAACCCCAGATAGGCTAGTATCCCTCCGCCACTGAATCATAATGGGACGTTGATAACAGATCCATTAAAACGGGCCACGATCCTTCACGACTCCCTCCTGGCACGAGTTCTGGCATCAGACGACTTGTCACCATGTACAGTCGCGAGCAGCAGTCGGATACCATGGGAAGAGGACGTAACAGATGAAGAGGTCCGAGCCTGTACCATTGGCTGCGGAAATACGGCCCCAGGAGCAGACGGAGTCTCCGTAAACCTGCTGGAGGCGTGTTGGAATACAATCGGGCCTTGGATTTCCCAACTGTTCCGAGCTTGCATTCTGCTTGGCACCCATCCAAAGTGTTTCAAATTAGCCGAGGTGGTCCTCCTTCAAAAGAACGATAGAGACCCAACGACAATCAAAGGTTGGAGACCAATCGCTCTTCTCTCATGCTTGGGAAAAGGGTTAGAAAGGCTCTTAGCTAAGCGGATGGCACACCTTGCAGTTATCCATGATGTAGTCGGCCAGCAACAGTTTGGTGCACTGCCGAAGCGCTCAGCAACGGATCTGGTCTCATGTGTGGTCCACGACATTGAAGAGGCAAATTCACAAGGATGGGCAGCTACTTTTGTAACGTTGGACGTTCAAGGAGCATACGACGCGGTACTCCATAATCGATTAGTGAGGAGGATGCAGGAGCAGGGATGGCCGGAGTCTATTCTCAAATGGACAAGCTCCTTCCTTGCCAATCAGATGGTTCAAGTGCGATACTCTGGGGGAGTAACTGCCAAGAGAGAGCTAGTGTGCGGAGTTCCGCAGGACTCACCGATCTCGCCACTTCTCTTTCTTCTATATATGGCAGAGCCCATGCGAAGTGGAACCCCGGGTCTGAGGTTTAGCTATGCTGACAATATCAGTATCCTTGGATTTGGCCGGACGATTGCAGAGTCTGCAGCCGCAGCACAGGACGAGGTCAATAACCTACTAGACTGGGCTCGAAATAATGGCGTCGCTTTTGATACAGACAAGTCCGAAGTCGTACAATTCCCCGGACAATACCGCGAAACATCGGTTGGAATTTATGTCAACAAAAGCCTCATAGAACCGTCGCAAAATGTCCGCTGGCTTGGTGTGTACCTCGATCCTCGACTAAACTTCAAACACCACGTCATAACTTGGTGTGGCAAAGCGTTGAAAATTGCACAGCACATGCGTCGCTTCAATACAGCCTACCGAGGAGCCGCTCCTGGGGCGTTGGTTAAAGCAATCGACACATGTATCGTCCCAATCGCAACGTACGGAGCTGATGTCTGGTGGCTTTGCCTTAGACGCCCAACAGTACGAGGGATGGTGACACTGCCCACTGCTGGCCTATGTAGTATGATTGATAAGGCTGTCTTAATGGGTCTTAGGTCAGCACTTCCAGTAATGAGAACAACACCCAACGCCATACTACATAGGGAAGGAGGAATACCAACCGGGAAAATTATACTCGAAGGAAACCGACTCCGCCTCTCTACCAGAATGCAAACACTTGACGACCGCCATCCGCTCATGATCCGTGCTGCAGTTTGCCCAAATTTTGGTACGCAAAATATAAGAAGCACAATCGAAAATCTGCGCGTCCTGAAATTCAAATGTCACGGGCTCAGCATGCTTATAGACAGTTACCAGAGGTAGAGGCCGCGGAACCTCTTGCCCCACCATTTTATCAATCGCGGCCGGGTTCAAAGGTTGGTTCAAGAAAAGACCAAGTAGAAGCCTGTAAACTTTGGATCACTAATGTGCCAAATCCAGAAATCTGTGCGTACTCGGACGGATCATCAGAAGGAAACAGACGCTCAGCTTGGGAGTTTGAACTAAAGCTGGATGGGAAAACTTTTCAAAAAGGAAGTGGCATAAAGCACGGTGGAGAGGCTTTAGATGCAGAGATTACGGGGGCACAGGAAGCTCTTAAAGCAGGGTTGAGTCACCTAAGAGGAAAGGAGTACCCGGCGAAGGGAACGACGCAGTGTATTAATGTGTTGATGGATAGTCGACATGCGATAAATGCACTGATCACAGGCAGGTCCTCGAACAGCCACAAGGAAGTACGAAAGTTTCGCGAATTATCTGGGCTAGCTCAGGTAAGGATAAAGTGGGTAGCAGGACACTTGGGAATACATGGAAATGAGGAAGCAGACGCAGCGGCAAAATCCGCCCTACGAACGCTTCCCAGCGTGGAAACTGAGCCAGCAATCACCACAACAGCATTTTTATACCAAAAATTGCATCGACAGCGACAGACTTTGCTCGACAGCTGGTGGAATGAAACTTGCCCGTCACAGTATCGTGAGCTAGATCTGCTCATGCGCCGTCGTAAACCACCAGAACTGGGGCTTTCCAGGCTACAGTTACGACATCTCATTGCAGCCTGTACTGGCCACGGAAATTTCGCGGCGTACCATCGTCGCTTCAACAATCCGCACGCTATCACAGAGTGAATCTGTGGGGAGGAAACCACCCCTACCCACTTCATACATTGTCGACTCAACGCAAATATCACGCGTCGAATCAGAGGATCATTGTCACACAATGCCTTCTTACACAAGCTACTTAGGCCTAAGTGCTTCGAGAGCTTCAAACAATTTGCGCAGGATACCAATTGTTTTGGGTATTCTCCTGTACATCCATCTCCTACTCTCAGTGGAGATCGAATATAAATCGTCAGGAAACTAAACCTGACAAATAGGAATCGAGGCGAGGAGTATTGCTTCTCATTCTAAGTTATTTGCAATTTTTCTTTTTCTTTTGTCAATTTTGGGAAAAGGAGTTCGCGTCGGCACATATTTTTAACTTACTGCTGGTTTTGTGGCGGTTCATGCGGTGGAATCAAGCTGGGTATGTCTTAGATGTAGTTCTGGCTGTGAACATCGGTTCTGTACTCATAGTGGATTTGGAGCTTTAGCTTAGGACTTGAATAAAACAACAACAACAACCAATTTTTTGAAATTCGAATTTTCGAATTTTCGAATTTTCGAATTTTCGAATCTTCACCTTTTCCCCCTCTCCCTCCCTCTCGCACTCGTCGCATTCTATCAAATCATTGTGATCGAGTCACTGGCATTTTCACCATGCCACCTGTTCGTAAAAAGCGTCCCAACGCCAAGTTGGACAACACGAGAGTCCACCCGAGGGCTCTTGAACAATTACCTGGCCTTGCCCAGTCTCCGAAATGCGCGGAGATGGGCAAGTTCTCTATCAAAGGGATAGAAAAAGCCCTCCCTGCCGTCACTGAACCTGAACCTGACATGATCGGGTCAGTCGAAATAGTTGAGGAAATTCCTCAACAAGCCTCCGTCCCCCACGGGATTGGAGAATCATACAAACCACTTCTGACTGTGTCAAAACCGTCAGAACACGTTGCACCCATAGCAGCATCAAAATCTACGTCGCACCCAAAAACTGCCACGAAAGCAGAGTGTTCCCTCGAGCTCCGACCAATAGTCGAAGCTGAACAAAGACGCGCCGCCGAAATAACGGCAAATCTTGCCCTCTGCTCCGCCGCCATCTCTGGCATTGAAGCAAACCCCCCTCCCTTTGACCAACAGGTCAAGTAGACAATTCGTAGACTCGATGAAAGTCTACCTACGCGCCGCCATTGCGCAATACACGGCCACGGGCTCGGTCATCACGCCACCTGTCCTCTCTCCTCGCCCTGCAAACCCGACGCCAAGGGCTCCAGAAGCCAGGAGTAACACAACTCCCGTTGTCCCAGTTCTGCCTGTCAAAAGCACCTGGGCTACGGTGGCCAGAGAAGGACTGCAACAAAAAGTAGTCCCAACCGTAAAGGCTGTGCCGCGACCTGCGGCCAAAGCCCAAAAAAAAGCAAACCCAAAGGCGAAAGTCGATAAGCAACTGTTCCTTCGCCTTGAAAATGACCACCAGTGGCGAAAACTGTCCACAAGCAGCGTGAGAACTAAGTTGGAGTATACATTCGGCTACTTTAACCAAGAAATAACCTCACTCCACCGAGTGAGAACGGGCTTTGCTATGCTAGCAAAGAACGAAAAAACACGACAAGAGACTTTATATGGCTCTTCAAAGCTGGCAAGTCAAAACGTCAAACTCGAGGCATCTTCGGATCTTGTCGCCTTACAGATACCAAACGTACCTGTAAGTATAATTACAGAGAGCGGCCCCAGGGCGGTCGATGATAAGTTGGTCTCCGCCAAGATTCTCAGTACAACCAGTGTGCTTTCAATCCAGGCTCGACCTCATGGGACGTGTCGACCTGGGTCACCATATCGAAACTGGCATGCCCTTTTTCTCCGAGACGACGCCCCTTGTGCGGGCTTCCGCCTCTTTGACGAGTCTGGTAAGGCTACCATTCACAAGCCTCGTCGACAAATTGAACAGTGTAAACGTTGTTTGGGCTTCCACGCCACTCCTGGTTGCTCCCGCGCTCCAGCCTGCTGGAACTGCGGCTCCAACATGCACTCAGAAGCCGAGTGCAAGGCTCTCACTAAGTGTCGCAACTGTGGGGGACCCCACCGATCAGATTCTCGGGACTGCCAATTCAGATCCAGAAAGTCTGGGCCGGTGAAAAAAGAGCAGCTCGCGTGGATACGCCACCTTGAGCAAGGGAAGTTGTTGTGCTGGCTCGGTTGAGTTGTTAGGAGACAGGTGAACGAAGGATGGGCTGCTGGATTAGGAAAGGGTGGAAAATAAAGGCTGGTGCACAGACGCTGTTCATGTACTATACAATCTCTTCACCTGCCGAGTTTAGTGAATCAATCTATCCAAAAATAATATCATACTTCACATCATCCATTAGATGATATTATCAATTGTCGGGATGTACTTCTAGCATCACCTTCATAGATCACCATCGTCAGTAAGAGTTCACATTTGATACCTACTGACACCCATTTGGCCACAGTGATACGCACTCAGTGTCCATTGTGCCATCACCCACCGTGAGCGCGCCATCTCCGCGACTCACCATTGCACATGAGCCCGTGTAACTCCACCGAAGGACAGCAGAGACATAATTGCTGTATACCTCACAGCTCATAACCACAACAGAAGTTCGCGGAGGCGGCTCGAGCTAGGGCTGCAGCCAAAAAGGCCGAAGAGGCGATCATCGCCGCGGCGAAGAATGTCATAATGGCCGAGGCAACAGGTCTCGGAGTGCTGGGATTTGAAGAAGAAGTTTGAGGACACAGCAATCTCGACTATGTCCCCTTCTGGGGCATCTACTAACAATTAGCAGGATACCAGCTGGATCAAAGGTGCCTGCCAACTCATCTTTTGCTCTCAGCAGAGATTGAGTAAATTTGTCATTTGGAAGGTGTGACGGACGAGGGAATGTGTGAGGAGCACCTTGACTGGGTCGATTATGGAGGAATCTTCTGGTTGTTTTGGAGTTGTTTTGATTTTCTTGATTTTTCGTTTCAGTTTAATCAGCTGCACTTTTGGTAGTGATTCACGAGGTTGGAACGAGTTAGGCTGTAGGAAAAATTACAGGGAACCCTGCCGGCTCCGCTTGTCCTTGACCCAATGTGGAAAACATAGCTTTAGCTTAGGACAAAATAAACAAAACAAACAACCAATTTTTTGAAATCAATGAAAATTCCTCCATACGTCCCCTTAACCCTTCAATTCATTATATCGCAAACAAATATCATCGTTTCTCACAGTGGCAAGACCTCAAATCACCGAAATGGCAATGGGGCCCACGAAAATCACTCGCCCTGCGCGCCAGATCAAAGCAATGGCGAAAATTAAAACCAGGCTGCAACAGCGCCTGGATTCAAGGAATGTATCAATCGAAACAATAGATCAAGACAAGATGGAGTCAGAGATGACTGAAAGGATAAGAGTCTTCCAGGAAGACTCAAACTCAACAAACCCAGACGCAGAAATGGGTGTTGTGGTCATAGACCAATATATAATAGAGGGTCTCGATAAGTCCAGATGGAATGCCGCCCTGAAAAATGACAATGTGGTCCCTGTGACCACCGTCAGTACAACGACAAAGAAAATTGCTGCTCCTGCTATCAAGAAGGCAGCAATTCCAGAGGTGAAAAAGGCTAATCAAGTCACACCTGCTCAGATCGTGTTGTGATCAGACCCACTTATAGATCACACACCTTGGAGTGGCTAGTATTGGGCAAGTGAACCAACAGGACAAGCGACCCTGCATCAATGATACGTCATCGGCACACAGCAATGACAACACAAGTATCTCAACCATACATGATTATATGATAATATGACACAGGTATATCTAATGACATAGTTGTTGAATGGCTGAATGGTTGGCAGTTATTGCTATTGATGGTATATTGTATGTATTGTCTTTGTGCATAAATACTCGCTGCTAGACCTCTGTATATAATCAACCTTTTCCACTCTTATATTCAATTGTCATCAATACAGCAGATCTACAATATATATCTGTCTTCTTCACGTTAGACTTAAAGTGCTATCCTATATCAACCCAAGTTGACTGTTACACCCATTGTGACAATTCTTAGACTTCTCATAACCTCGTTATTACAATAGATTGCCAGCAACCCCCCATCAGTGGCGACTGAAAAGCAACAAACTTCCTGCAGCAAAAGCAGGAAACAAAAAATCAGTGGCTGCCCCCCGGAACTACAAGCTATGATTGATGCTGAAGAGCGCAGGGCAGCTCAAGCAGCGAAAAATATAATGGTCTGCACTGCTGCAATCAATGCTGTCGAGACTGCAGTCTCTCTCCACTCGGAAGAGTCGAGCAATCCGTTTATAAACTCGATGAAGTTGTATCTCCGAGCAGCAGTGGCTCAATTCATGAAGTCGAGACCCAGTGCGGCCCCCCCAATCCATCCCCAGCGCCCAAGCTGCCAGGACACTATAAGTTGTCCTACAATCAAGACTAAAGAAAGAACTCCGATGAACAATCAGGAGCCACAACGCCAAGTGACTCAGGCCAAGACGACCTGGGCAACAGTCACCCAGGGCTCTCCCCAAAATTCGATAGCACCAGTGAAGGCTGTTAGAGTCGTCCTGAATCCAGCAGTACAAGTCAAGACACAAGCTAGACCTGCAACTGCAAAGCCAAAAGATGTTCGTCTGTTTCTACGACTCAAAAAGGAGCATGCATGGCGCGCTCTTTCGCCAGCTGGCGTGAGAGATGCCGTGATTGTGACGCCCCGAAAATTTAGTGGCCACATGGTTGTCAGTCCAATAGTTGGCAAGCCAAAACAGGGTCAATCCAGGAATTCCAACAACTAGTTTCACACACACGAGTCTTATGTGTAACAAATCACGATACTAAAGGTCTGTCATGGATATTGGTTTTCATCCAAAACCCTTGGGTTGTAGGCAATGAGGGACAGGAGGTTTCGTGTTGGCAACTCTATTTCAACAGTTGAACTCTTATGTAAATATATACAGATTCATATCCTCCTAGATACTTTTCTCTTTAGTTTAGAATCTTATGATTTGAGTCCACGCCAGCTTTGGACCACTCGCCAATCGTCTTTTGTCACTCGAGTTTCCACAGTGATGAAATTGATGGAGGTTTCATCCTCCAATATTGAATATGTGTATCATGTTCCCACCGGCTTTGCAATCAAAGCCAAAAACGAAGAAGCACGCCAAATTCTCTTAAACGCTGCTGAATCATTCAGCAGGGCTGGAGCTATGTTGGAGACAGCCTCAGATCTAGCAACTCTCGGAATTGCGTTAGTCCCAGTGACCATCAACATACTTGGGTGCAGGATAACTGTCACTGAAGAGATGGTGGCTGACGAAATCACTCCAACCACCAAGGCGGTTCCGGTATGCGTCCGCTCACACGGAGAGGGGCAAGTAGGAGCTCCATACCAAACTTGGATAGCTATCAGATTTGAGCGCAGGCGTTTGACATGAAGTGTAATTGGAGGGCGAGAAGAGGTCGGATGGATTGCAAGAAATGACTTAAGGTCTACTGGAGATAACTAGAAGGAACTAAAGGTTTTAAAGGTGGGTAATATAAATAGCTAAAAGGTCTAAAGATTCGAGTGGGTACTTATGGTAACTAAAAGTACAAGAGGTGACTAGAGGTAATCTGAGGATGGTGGTTGTGACAGAAAACTAAGCGTGAAGAACTATATAGCTACAGGCCAAGCCATCATACATATACTTGCTTTCCTCCCACTAGCTCATCATAACATAGGCCCTAAACTAGTACCAACATAATAACCAGTGCCAAGAACTGTTCTGTTATCATAGCAACATCAGGAGAAGGGTAAAATTATAAACTAAAGTTAGGATGGGAAGGAGAACCCTTACAGGTAGAAATTTCACATCTGCTGTTATGATAATCTATTTTCTCTCAGGACCAAATATTCAATAGTGATGATCGACTTCATGTTGTGATTATGAGCTTACAGTAGTCAATGATCTGAGCCTCCTATTTAGCATCATGCGCAGGACGTGATAACCTTGTGATCTGATTGTTGTGTATTGAAGACTATATTGATCTAATGAGGAGAAGAATTTTCCTATGGACAAGATTTGGGTGTCTGTCCACTGAATATTACCAAACACAGCTGGTACTCTAATCCAATGTAATCCCCATAGACCAAACATTACAATAATTCAGTGTGTCCAAAAAACACACCTTTCTGCGCCCTTGGTAGAAGCTTGATTCCGGATGGTCGCTTCGCCGTGGGTACATGCACGTAGCATTCTCTTCCAAAGGGTTGAAGGTGTAAAATGGATGGTTTTCTCTTGTGGAAAGCTTCATATGGGGTCTGTCCATTTACAGAGCCATGTGTAGTACAATTTTTAGCATAAATAAATGTGTGCGTTGCTTCAGCCCACAACCGCTTATCTTTAACTGTATATAGCATTGCTCGTATTCCTTCAGAGATCGACCTATTAAACCTTTCGACTACACCATTTGATTCAGGGGAATAGGGAGGAGTCAAATGATGACTTATCCCCTTCTGAGCAAGAAATTTGGATAGTAATTCATTGTCATATTTGCCGCCATTATCTGTTCTAAGTGACTTGATTTTGCAATTGTACTGTGTTTCCAAGGCCGTAATAAAATCTATAGTGGCTTACGCCGCATCAGATTTGTATTTTAGGGATCAGATAGTTACACAACGTGTTGCATCATCTATGAAACTTATGTAGTATAAAGCGTTGCCATAAGATGGAACAGGGAATGGTCCTGCAAAATCTGAATGAATATATTTGCCTTTGAGTTTTGCTCCAAAAATTGATGGAGAAGGCTTTTAATGTACTGATTTGGAAGACATACAGGCGTCACAGTAAAAGTTCTTTGGTGTATTTGGGATGATACCTGAGTTCTGCACGAGCTTATCTGTCTTAGACATCATAGAAGGCGCTGAATGACAGAGAGCTTCATTCCAAAATTCAAAGGTTGAACATGCGGTCTCATTGTTTTCGGTCCTTTCCCTGATCATGGGTATAGGACCATCGTAATAAGATTCCAACTAAGTTTTATTATTTTTATAGATCCTCACAGTTATACCATTGTCCTGGAGCATATATCCTTTAGATCTAACTTTCTTCCAAGAAAATAAAGGCATGGATTATTGTAATTTGTTTGCTAGACCTGGCGGTGTAGCTTATCACAGTTGGAGAATGTATTCTAGAATGCAGTGGTGGCTCGTTACAGATGCGATTGCGACAATACAATTGAGGGTTGTATGAAAGTTTGGCACTTCTATGGGTCTCAATTGTGTGGAGGTTGATTTAATTATTGATGATAATTGCTTGTTATGTCTATCTACAGAGAATGTGCTACAGTTCTACATGTGTCCGTAATTTCTTAGATTTGTCTAGTGGGCTGTCCCCTCTTTTACTTCGCTCCCATGATCCATCACGTGAGATGTAATAACTGCTCACCACAAAGTCTGCAGATTGAACAGCGTTAGATCACAACAGGGATAACTTGAGCACATAGAGCACATCATCTATTCTGACAGTATAAATATTTCCATTTGATAGTATACAAGTTAACAGTACAGTTCCTTTCCCCTCGATTGATATCTTTTCATTCGAGCTTGATATTACATAACCAGCGCAGGATGAACGTTGTTCAAATCTTCCTGGGTAAGGGCAAATGTGAGCTGTTGCACAGGTATCAAAGTAGAAGAGATGATGAGTAACTTCTTGAGGTCCATTGACGGCAACATTTGCTCGTTCATGGATATTGTTAAGTTCTCTGGATATTATGGCTTTCCTTTTGCAGAGTTTGACACAAGAGTTCCACTCACAATATTTGTACTCGAACAGATGATGTTTCCTAATGAAGGAATATTCTCTTGGTGTAGAGTTTTTAGAGTGTCTAGATTTGGTAACCTTTGATAGTTTTGCTACTCTTGAGGTGTCATTTTTGAGCTTCCTAAACTGCGTAATCAGAGCTGTATGAGGAGAGGATTGCATAGGTAATTCATGGTCAATGTTGAGAAGACGTTGCTTGACTTCAGTATAGGATAGATTATCCTTTGTTACCAAGTTTTCAACAATATTCTTGTGATTCCGACTTAAGAATGCCAGTATCAAGTCTCTCTTTGTATCATATCATCTAAAAAATCAGCAATCTTTTGATATCTGAGGGTGGAGGATTCACGGGCTAAAAAAGTAGTCCGGAAGTATTCATTCTCATACATGTCTAAGAAAGGAGTCATTTTGCCATTGGAATCATGTGTGTTTAAGAGTGACATCAAGGATCCAAGCTGGTGAACTAATGTGAACTTATTGGTCCGATGGTATTTGGTTGTTAAAAAGATACACATCTTGTGGGAGTCTTGTAACTTGAGAATTATTCTCAGTATACCCGAACATACCACTAGGATATATGTATTGATAGCTGTCGGACCTTTTGAGCTAGTTTGGAAGCTGTAATGATTGAGACTAGAGGTATCTGGAAGAATAGCTCGCACAGGAGCTTTCAATTGAAGTGAAATAAAAAGATGTAATTGTCTGTCTATCTGTTTTCCTTCCTCTTCCTCTCAGCTTATTTATCTACACATATCTACTATCTGACATATGATGATAATATCTAGAAATAGCTTCCTTACATCACAGGATACAATCCAAACATATTGTAGCCAAGATGTAATCCTAAACCGACTCAATACCAGTCCACCATGTCTGTTACACGGACGTCAAGTATTTTCTAGCTGAAAATTACCCAAAACGCCAAGGTTTTCCTAAGGCAATCACAAATTATGTCAGGTACCAGCTTGGCATTTTATTCTGACAATAATGTTACAATCATGTTAGAAGAATGGAATTTACATGAATCACGAAACATTAATTCAGTAATACGAATTCCGCGGGGCTCTTATACTGGTCTGACAATAGCAATTGTGAACAATTTGCTAAATGCTTCCTATTCTTCAAGGCAAGCATCTTCCTTTGGCTTTTTGCCATCAATAACAAGTTCATAGAGCTTTTTCCCAATCCAGATTGCCTCCATTGTTGTGGCCCATGACTCGTAGGTTTTGTGTCCGGTCAGTTGGGTAACATTAGAGAACGAGATGTTTTGCATTGAGCAGTTTAGTCGCTTTGTGAAATATTTATTGTTTTCTTTATTGAGAATGGAGTTTTGTTTCGAAGGTAAATTTGCCATTTCTGTTGAACTGTTAGATAATTGACTGGACAATAAGGAAAAGGTAAATTCTAGGATATTAATGCTTTTCTTTGGGCACCGGGTCATAACCTGTTGTAATGGAAATTGTATAGAGAAGCGTAAGCTGTTAGGCTTGTATTTAATATCACCTAGTGAAGCGAGTTGGAAGATTGAAGAGTCTGGAAACTATATTGGAGAGTTGTTGATTAAACCCACTTAGTATCAGAGCGCTATTTAAACTAATTCCATTACAACAGAAACAAGGTCGACTACTGAGCGTCCTGGGAGTGCGTCGAAAAGCTTATGAGGAACAACACAATGTTCGATTGCTAGCCACGCCATTCTTTTGGCTACTATTCGTTCTAGCCCTTTGCCCAGGCAAGAGAGAAGGGAGATCGGTCGCCATCCTTTAGCTGTTTGTATGAATATTGGCGTTGGTAGGGTACCTATAGGAGAAGTATACGGATATTAGTCACGTGGTGTCAGTGCGGCGTTGGGATTTACTTCCATTCTGTACTCATGATAGAGATAGATAGATATACGTTTTTTAGATCAATAACTCTGTTTCCCATTCTTTGTGCTAGCACATAATCTTGAACCGGTGATAAACCGACACTGATCAGTGATCCATCTTATTGGTCACAGATCCGTACGTGGTATTCATACGAAGGAACGTCCCTTGGAGTCGTCGACCCTGTCTGAACTGAGCTCCGACGTGTCAAACTTAAGAAGTATTAAGTATTCGCTCTTCTTGCTTCTGCGTCCGTTAACGCGCCCTGTTATTTAAGCAATAACCAGGAGAAATTCCCTAGTCTTGCTTCGCGTCCATCACGCAAACCAAATAGACCATGTCTCTCAAACCTACTCCTACTACGCCGCCAAAATTCGACTCTGACAAAGCTGTAAATAACCATGTCCAGAATAGACTGATCCTTTACAGAACGAAAGGCTTACGAGATGACCCTCTGTGGGAAAGATGGGTAGAAGACTTCGAGGACTGGGATGTGAGTCTCTTCAGCAAAGTTGAATCAGAACTCAGAAGAGATTTTCGAGACTATCTTATTTCCCGTGGAATATATATGACACCAAATCCGAAGGGAAAACACATAGATCAACAACTTGCGACAGAAGTCAAGTGAGAAGACTTCCATGAATGGACTCCCGAAGAAATCGTATTCTATCAAAAGAAGAACCCATTAGGGGTAAGCTCACGGTGCGATCCAAAAGACCCAAGCTACAGAGAATACGAACGTACAATCCAAGCAGCGTTGGATTATGAAAGGACAAGAGGAAACATGTGTAAAGAAATTAAAGAGGAAGATAAGGATCTATCAATTAAGCAGGAAGGTAAAGAGCCCCACAGCAATTCTCCAAGATATGGAGACGAGGGAAACAAATATGGACGCAGCGATAGTGACAAAGACAATCGTTCCTCTTCATATCCACCAAATCAGCAATCATATCCACAAAGAGATAATTATCTACCGTGGGAAGACCGTCCGCTCCATAAAAGTAGGCAATTAGAATCCCTTGTCAAAATGTACAAAGACGAAGACAAATGTAGAGACGGGACTGACAGTTTTGATTACAAGCGAAAAATATTTTTCAATAACTGCAATAATGCTTGTGTTGAGAAGAGGAATTTCAAAGACGCGCTCGCTATAATGTTTGCTGGAGATGCTAGTGAAAAATACCTAGATTTAACACTGCATATTGAAGATATGTCATTTGATGAGCGTTGCAATTTAGTAAAGTCGCACTACGAGACAGTCCATTGGATAAATAGAAGGGAGGCAATCTGGAACACTCTCAACCTGATTGAAGAAATGCAAAAATGTCCAGATAAGCTCCAAGCATTTAACAACCTTGAAAGAGAGTTACGTTGTGTTCAAAGAGGACTGGAAGCACATTCTGGAGACGCTTCTTTACGAACTAGGATTATCAATGCCTGCTCTGGACTAGTCGATTTACACTTCGTATTATTCTCACCAGCAAAGACTGCTGAAGGTGTTTGCGCTGATATCCGAGCCCAATTTATGCAACTTTCTTTATCAGGTACACCAACCAACCAATACACGCAGCACGAACTCAATGAGTGTCAGAAAAGTGAAAATTCCTATCTAGCAGAGCGTCAATACCAAACTGCTATGGGATCTAGAAGAGGCCGAAGTGGTACGTCTTTTCATGGCAGGGATAGAGTCAGCAGTAGAATGGAAGGATCGAGTGCTTCATTGCCCTGGGTTAAACGCTGCCTGGTTTGTAAGAAGGCAAACTGTTGGTCAACAAATCACTCTGCGGAAGAACGACAGGCAGCATTTAAGAAAGTCAAGAAAACCTATCCGTCAAAAGATCAAGACGCTGTTTGGCAATTCATTGTCCAATTCGAAGGGCAATCCATAGATACGGAGTTATATCAGTTCTTAACCATTGAGGACCTGCCTGATGAAAGCGAATTCAGCGATGAGCACGGGCATGACAACGTCGACCAATATCTCATCGAGGAAATTGGAGGAAAAAATGCTGTTGCCTATCTTCAAGAACAAACTACAAGACATAAGTTTACAGCACCCAAAATGAAATGTGCGGTATCTGAGGAGGAACAGGGGATAATTTTTAGGGTAGACTCTCTTAGTATTGATTCGGACTTTCACATTAACGTTCTTGACTCGGAGATAGAAACAGCCGAAAAAGTACACCTACTTGGGAAAGTTTTTTCTCTACAAACAATGAAGGATGATAGATACAACGATCGAGTCTTCCATGGAGTTTTGGTCGATACAGGCGCTGCTGGGCGGTCTACAGTTGGAGTTGGACAAGCAAAAGCGTTGCAGCAAATTCAAAAGGAGTTTAAGGTTGATAAAACAAGGGCTGGAGAGGTGAAAATCTTGGGAATTGGGAGTGGCGTATTTGTTTCTATTGGTTCAGTTACTCTTGATACGCCCATTGGCAAAGTAACTTTTCATATTTTACCCTGCAACACACCTTTTTTACTTAGCCTACAAGATATGACTCGTCTTGGCGTTACTCCAGATGTTCTAAAAAATGCCATGATGAAAGATCAAAGACCGGTAGCAGCTCTCATTCGAAAATATGGTCACTTATGGATGACCCTCAATCACATCCAATCATTATTCATTTACGAAGCTGACCAACATCCTATTTGTTACTTGACAGAGCAACAAATAAGAATCTGTCATCGTAGATGGGGGCATCCAACCGCTACAAGAATAAGGAAGATCTTTTGACAAGCCGGCCATGACGTCAATATCAAAATAATTAACCAAATTTCCAAGTTCTGCAAGGACTGTCAGTTAAATGCTAATCGGCCCCTTCGTTTCAAATTCACCCTCACTAACAAAGATGTACTGTTTAATCATACCATCTACGTTGATGTATTGCACTTAGAAGACAGCCCTGCTGTACATTTAGTAGACGCTGGAACCAACCTAGGATCTGTAGATTTCCTTACAGGTACTGAGAAAGAAGGAGCAACATCTATCTGTAATTCAATTGAACGCTGCTGGAACAACGTCTACATAGGTCCACCTGAAAACCTAATACATGATGCCAGTAAGAATTTTGCGTCCGCAGAATTTCGCGCAACTGCTTCAGGATGGAAAACACATGTGGTTTAAGTCCCTATAGAAGCTCATCACTCTATCAGAAAAGTTAAGCATGCACATAAAGATCTTCGTCGTGCTTATTCTATTTTCAAGCAACAATTTACTGGACACAATGTAAACCGGCATTCAATTTTAAAGATGGCAGTTAAGGCGCTTAATGACACCGCAGGACTGAATGGTCTCATTCCAACACTTTGTGCGTTTGGTGCCTATCCCCGAATTACTTGGGACGACGTTCCAGCACCAGTGGCTAAAGAAAGGGTGGAAAATATGCGCAAAGCGATGGAAGAGCTTCAAAAATATCGTGCTACTCAACTTGTCAATAAAACCAAAGATATGCGGAACGGTCCACAACATCATCACCTTGAAGATGTCCCCATCGGAGGAAAAGTGAGAGTGTGGCGTATGCAACCAAGAGCTCAAGGGGCAAGTGGACAGGACCTTTTGAGCTATACAACAAAGAGGGCGAGACAATCACGGTAATTATCAATAAAGAAAAGAAAAACTTCCAATCGACATCAGTCAAAAAGTGGTTTGATGAAAATGAAAATGACAATACTAATAACCTTGATAACAGTAACTTGAAGCAGCCGGAAACAGGTTTAGATAGCCAATTGGAACTTGAACCAATACCACCGCACCCACTAAGGCGCAGCGGAAGAGAGGGAAGATTTGCTGGTCAATATCCATCTGATGAACATTTCGTACCTTGCCTAGAACAACATTTTCCTGTATACCTTTCTCGAGATGAAGAAGCGATTCGGCTTTCGCTAGAATTACGCTCAAAGGGCCTTATTACCACCCCTGGACCACCGTTCTATGCCTCAAACAAAAAGGAGATAGATGGCTTAATTGCCAGTAAAGTTTTCCGCTTCATGCCTTGGAATAAGTTGTTACTGGGAGAACAAATATAAAAATGTAGAATTGTCAAGGCAATTAAGGTCAAGGAAACAATCAAGCCTTTTGAGAAATCTCGTTTGGTCGTTCAAGCATACAATGACCGAGATAAGTCTCTAGTACTAACCCAGTCACCTACCGTACTAAGAGCAAGTCAACGCCTTATTTTTTGTTTTGCAATCTGCTTAATCTTGCAATTTGACCAAACTTTATTTCTTCGGGATATTCAGCAAGCGTACACGCAGTCAAGGACCCATCTTGTTAGGGATTTTTATTGCTGGCCTTCCCCAGATATTATCAAAGCTGTCACGGTTTCGAGGGACAAGTGCTGGGGCAACTATGTGTTCGATGGTAGTAAATAATAATTCTAAGGAGAGAACTTCCACTACATCTATCTATTCATTTATATACGTGAAAGCCTCCTCGCCACCAAGGCTAATCCCTCTCCTGTTCCTATGCTATGGGACTCCCCTAGTGTTCTGACTATGCCTGTAATACAGCACTATTGCGTTATGGTCCGGAAGGATTGTACTCGGTCTCGTATATTCCCAGTCAGTGTAAGCCTATCAACATGTGGTGCAGTACCGTACTGCCGTGCCGCACTGCCGAGTCCGATGCCATGTGAATACCATGCAAATGCCGACGCAAAAGTATTGTATTGGGTGGCGTCGCATATTAGCGCATTGGTAGCCATTAATAACGCCACTCGAATCAGGCCTAAGTTAACCAACATAGGCTACAGGGACCAATCGGCTTACCAGCCATTACAAAAGCTATGGATCTACTGGCAGATACAATCATGCACATTATCAAACCTCTGTACGGTATCCCAGAAGCTGGCCACCACTGGTTCGACACATGGATCAAATACCTTACAAAAGAACTAGGCTTAAAGTCATCTTGCTTTGATCCGTGTCTACTTGTGACCCACGTTGAACCTTTCAGTATTACAGGCATGCAAGTTGACGATACGCTTTTTCTCGGAACTAAGGAATTTCTAGAGCTCGAAGATGCAAAACTAAACAAGGCCCAGTTCCCTGCGAAGCCTATTGAGCAATTATCTGATATTAACCCACTGCAATTTAACGGTCTACTGATCTCACTCTGCAATAACTCTTTGCACATACAAACTAATGGTCAAGGTAAGAAAATCAAGTTGGTCAATATAAAAGATCCAAACAGAACCGATATTTACAAGAGACAAAGAGCTCTTGGAGCCTGGATTTCATCTAATTTTCAACCACTTGTCGCCTTTAGATTTTCAAGAGCAGCTCAGCATCAAGAGCCAGGAGACCAGGAGATCATTGAACTCAATAACGCTCTTCACGAACAACAAATCGACCCAAGCAAGGGATTAAAATACATCAACCTAGATTTGAATAAGTTAAAAGTTTACTGTTGGGTTGACGGCTCATTTGCTAACAATAAAGACCTCACCTCTCAGCTAGGCTTTGTTATCACACTTGGGAACGAGGATCTTGGTGACAATGATTCACCTTCCGAAGTAATATTATTCATTGGAGCTGAACCAAATGCAAGCGAGTGACTCAAGCTGTTCTAGCATCCGAGCTATATGCAATGACTCATGGCGTTGATATTGCAATCCCACTCTGCATGACAGTCAATCAGATCATGGGCCAACTTGGTCTACCTGTAGTTCCATTAATTATCTGTACCAACAGTTGCAGCCTATATGAATGTTTAGTGAAGCTTGGAACGACAAAAGAAAAACGACTAATGATTGACGTTATGGCAATACGTGAGTCATATGAGCGAAGAGAGCTAGCAGAGATCAGGTGGATCAATGGTAAAGATAATCCATCAGACTCTTTGACAAAAGAAAACGCTACCTCGGCCCTAAGGACACTTATTGAGACAAATAAACTTACAGTTAGACTGGAAGAATGGGTAAACCGGGAGTGAATGCACAATGGCAAATTAAAACTAGTATTTTTGGGATGAATTACTTTCTCTCATAATTTCTTGAGTTCAACATTTACCATTTAAAGAGTTGTCAGTGTATGAATATTGGCGTTGGTAGGGTACCTATGGGAGAAGTATACGGATATTAGTCACGTGGTGTCAGTGCGGCGTTGGGGTTTACTTCCGTTCTGTACTCATGATAGAGATAGATAGATATATGTTTTTTAGATCATTAACTCTGTTACCCATTCTTTGTGCTAGCACATAATCTTGAACCGGTGATAAACCGACACTGTTGCTAGGTCCTGTCCTTGTTTTGGAAGCATGATGATTTCTGCTACTCGGAATATGGTAGGAAAATGCCCATGCTCTAAACACGCTTGGAAGATGTTCTTTACCTGCCGTCCAATGGCTGGCCAGCATGCTCTCAGCAGTCGCACTGTTATCTTATCTGAACCTGGGGGCTTGTTGCCTGAGCCAATAGTACTTGTCGTTACATCCTCTGGTGATATTGTCGCATTCCACGGGATCGACTCAGTTTGTTCGGATTCCCACGTGGGGAGATCGTGGACCACGTCAAATGTGGTGAGAAGAGAGTCCCTTAGAGTTTCTGCTCCAGCTTGCCCATGGGGTACTCCATAGGATTCGGAACTTGGCCTCTGCCACTCGAGGACTACACAGTCATGCTCTTCATTGACTATACCTAGCTTATGTCACTTCAGTTCTGTCCTATGGCATGGTAAGAGGGGAACTGAATCACTAACCAATAAAGTCAAAGGCTACAAAATCAGGCACTACCAATGATCACTGGAGCCTATAAAAGAAGTCCTATGAAGGCCCCTGAGGTGGAGGCAGCAATCATTCCAGTCAAAGTCAGACACCAGAAGCATTGTCAGAGCAGCATGTAGACAGCAGGGCAGAGACATGGGTCAAAGGGGTGGTATTCAGGCTAAATGGCGCCGTTCTACATTATGCATGAGATAGGTGCATAACTGCTCGGCCAAAAGGCCAGACCAGAATCATAGAACACTAGATTGTAGTTATCTCCACATATATAGATTATACAGAAGGCAATCCTGACAAGCATCTAATCTATTATGGACTGATAATTTTAAGACTCCAGAAAGACCACCTAGCCCAAGGTCATCTGTTCTACCCTCTGGAAGATGAATTGAAAATCACCAACCAGATTGACCTTGGTTTACTCAACTTTATAAACAAGCCAGTCACACAATTAATGAGAATTGGATGTACATTGAAGTCCCTTGCTTCTTTCAACAACCTGGAGCAGCAGAATACCATCTGGGCACCCCCATGGCACCAACCTCAGATTCTAACCAGCATTTCTTCTGAGACAAAAGAAATTACTAAGTTGTTGCACTTACAGCAACTCAAGAATATCCCCATTGATTGTGACGGCTTGTGAGCCGATAAGCCCTGTAGCCTTCGATGGCTATCGAAGGCTACCTATATTCTCTATCACTCCGAGGATTATCAGCAGACGAAAACTGATACGAGATCGCCACTGAGGCTACATAAAGGATAGTGCCAAGAGTATTGGAAGCGTTACCCGTGTGGCAGAACAAACCTTACGTCAGTTTCATTGCCACTGTAAACGTAGGCTAGATTTAGATACCTCTGGATGTGTATAAGTAGTAGAGTAGACTTGCAGGTAGTTTGCTTCTACATAGATGAATTATAGCTTTACCTTTCAATCATACAAATGCCCATTCGCTTTCTATATTTGAACTGTGACTTATAATTCATCTACCTCCAGTTATGAAAGGTACGACAAGAGATATTGCGTCAAGAGACACGACTACGAGAGATACGACAACGAGAAATACGACAACGAGAAAAAAGACGAGAAATAAGACGAGAGATATTGCGTCAAAAGATACGACGACGAAATATACGACGAGAGATAAAGCATACTACTTTAACACCACGGAAAAATGCAGTTGTTTCAAGTTCCAAGAGCCAAAAGTTTGAAAGCACAATGGAAATCTGTTGTGGTTATGAGCTGTGAGGTATATAGCAATTATGTCTCTGCTGTCTGTCGGTGGAATTACACGGGATCATATGCAATGGTGAGTCGCGGAGATGGCGCGCTCACGCTGGGTGATGGCACGATGGACACTGAGTGCGTATCACTGTGGCCAAATGGGTGTCGGTAGTTATCAAATGTGAACTCTTACTGACGATGGTGATCTATGAGGGTGATGCTAGATGTGCATTCCGATGATTGATAATGTCATCTAATGGATGATGTGAAGTATGATATTATTTGGATAGATTGAAACACTATCCTCGGCGGGTGAAGAGATTGTAGAGTACATGAACAGCGTCTGTGCACCAGCCTGTATTTTCCACCCTTTCTTAATCCAGCAGCCAATCCTCCGTTCCCCTGTCTCCTAACAACTCAACCGAGCCAGCACAACAAAATCAGCAACAAAAATTGAAGAACTTCGTCAAGAAAGCAGATGTTTTAGGTGTGAAAAACGAGGCTGCTATGCCAGAGTCTGCCCTCTTCTTCCATTGGAAGGCACTTTTCACGAAAAAGACGTTGCTCGCCCAGTGAAAGCGACGTTGGGACCTAACGGCAGGCCCCTACAAGCTATATGGAAGACAGTAGATCAAATTGACAAGCTTAAAATGGAATGCAGATGTTTTAGATGTGAACGACAAGGCTGCAGTACCAATGATTGTTTTCTACTCCCAGCAATAAATCCTAAGTTCAAAAAGCCAGCAACTATCCTTCCCGAAAATAAAGCGAAGTTAGAAGAAAAAAGGGAGAAGAGAAGTGACCACGCATCCATATCATCACTCACGTCATCGAACTATGATCCGACGGAAGCGGCCAAGAATAAAGACCAGGAACTTAGTATGAACACAAAACCATTTCTGGTTAATGTGCTGATCAACGACGTAAATATGGTACAAGCATTGATAGACACTGGATGTCTGTGTTCTGGGATTATTGAGGACTCATTAGTAGCAAAACTGGGTTTACCTCGCAAGTCAATTTCTCCATGACCTCTTCAGACAGTGGAGAACTCTTCAAAGGGGAAACTGATGGTAAAAGATATAACATACATTTCAATTGACCTTGACGGAAGTGTTACAAAAAAACTTTGGCTATATGTAGTTCCTTCCAGTACACACCAGCTGATTCTTGGAAAAAAATGGTTGGAAGATCAAGATGCAGTAATACATTCTAAAGAGCAACGTTTAGAGCTCAGGAAATGCGGTGCATCGGTTTACAGCGTAAAACGTTGGCGCCAGGAGTTTTTAGGCGTAAAAGAACCTAGGGTAGCCTCGATAGGGCTTATGTCTTCAATGGTCAAAACTATTCCTATCTGCAAGGCCTCAATAGAGGATATAAAAAAGCACTACGGACAAAACCTGGCCTTACGACAGAGGAAGCTAGAACACGCCTACCGTACCCAGTGAAAGAATTTGCCCATCTCTTTGCAGACAATAACGGAGCAAACAACTTGCCACAGCTGCGGGACAACTTAGATCATGCCATAAATCTACGCCACGAAAATGGAAAGGTTCTACAGTCTCCATGGGGACCTTTGTACAGTATGTCGAGAGAAGAGCTCCTTGTCTTGCGGAAAACAGTGATAGAACTGCTCGCCAAGGGTTGGATTAGACCCAGCAGTTCGGCAGCCGCATCACCAGTACTTTTTGCAAAGAAGCCTAATGGGGGTTTATGGTTTTGTGTGGATTATTGTGGACTTAACGCTATTACAGTACCGGATTGCTACCCACTTCCCCTGTTTAAATAAACCTTGCAACAGTTATCAAAGGCTCGTTATTTTACAAAGCTAGATGTTAAATCGGCTTTCCATTGCGTGAGAGTTCGTGAAGGGGATGAATGGATGACAGCATTTCGCTGCCGACTAGGGTTATTCGAATGGTTGGTTACGCCTTATGGTCTGATTAACGCACCGGCCTCTTTTCAAAGATATATTAACAAACATCTACGAGAGCATCTTGATCTAGATGCGACGGCTTATGTTGATGATATCCTGGCTTACACAGACAGTAGTGAGGAAGGACACTGGGAGACAGTCCGTAGTATACTTCGAAAACTTGAAAAGGCTGGAATTTTTCTCGACATTGACAAGTGTGAATTTCTACAAAAACATGTCAAATATCTAGGCTTTATTGTGAAGGCGGGTGAGGGTGTGGCTGTTGATCCTACGAAAGTCAAGGCTATCCTAGAATGGAATGCGCCAACAACTGTGAAAGGCGTGAGGTCATTTCTTGGCTTTGCTAATTTCTACCGCTGCTTTGTTGAAGGATTTTCAGATATTGCCGCGCCCTTGACTAATTTGACGAAAAATAATGTTGGATGGAAATGGGAACGTGAAGAAAACGACGCGTTTGAAAAGCTAAAGAAAGTTTTTGCATCAGAACCTGTTTTAGCTCAATGGGACCCAGATCGTGAAACAATTGTAGAAGCTGATAGTTCGGGCAATGCAATAGGTGGTTGTCTTTCGCAAACTGACAATCAAGGACGCATAAGGCCGGTGGCCTATTTTTCGAAGAGGTTAACAAGCGCAGAGGCAAATTATCCAATTCACGACAAAGAGATGCATTCAATTGTAGCTTGTTTGCGAGAGTGGAAGCCAGAACTGATGTCAGTTGCTGAACCATTTTCACGGATCCGTAAATAGAATTTTAATACTAATATTAATTCGTGATAAAATAAAGGGGTAGTTAATTAAAACCATCAATTTAATAATAGCTTCCCCAATACAGTTAGTCATGTTAAACGTCATGTAAGGATATACAAGGGAGTCATGAAGAGAAGGACAAGAACACAGCCATCAATGCGAAGATATTGGCAAGAATTGATTATGATTAATTCCGGCTGGCAAATGCTTCTACTCTTGTATATAATAGTTCAGCGTGAGAGAGATTTACTCCTCACACAACGTCTTCTTTATCTACCATTTACAATACATTTGTTTATCCATCTCTTCTTTGGGAAGACCATTCATCCATTGCCCAGTTCTTCATCAGCAAGACCCACGTGTAACACCTACTGCAACTAGTTGCCCATTCATCTCTTCCTAGAGAAGACCTGTCATTCCTTTGACCCATTTACAACCTTCACTTACCACCTAGATCTTTACTAGGCTATACAACGCACCCCGTGGAACACTATCAAACCCTCATCCCTGAGAACCATTTACAATCCTAAGCGGCCACAAGAACTTGGAATATTTCGCTACTAAACGTCTCCTCAACAAGCGACAAGTTAGGTATAATAATGTTTTACAACAGTTTCAGTATAAATTTAAGTGGCGACCAGGACAAAATTGTGAGCGGCCGGATGCTTTGTCTAGACGAGATCAAGACAAACCTACTGGATTTAGTGACAATAGGACAAGGGGACGCGTACTTCAGCTCTTACCTAGTGTGGACGTACTTCCAACTGTTGTAGGACCCGAGGGAGGTGAAGATAATCTGCGAGAGTATGCTGATCGGGCATCTTCAGCCCGATTATTTGACGATGATGAGGTACAGGCGTTGTGGAAGATTGGTGTTGAAATTGATGCAGATTGGAGACGTGCCCGAGATGCAGTGCAAGCAGGGGAACGCGGATTTCCGCCAGATTTAGCGTACAAGTTGTCTGCCAACATAGCAGAGTGCAGTGTAGCAGCAGATGGAGTTCTTCGAGGGAGGGAAAATAGAATTTGGGTGCCTAATTACGAGCCCCTGAAGACGGCCATAATGCAGCGTATTCATGATAGCCAACTGTCGGGACATCCAGGAAAGGATAACATGGTCATTATGATCTTACGTTGTTGGTTCTGGCCCAAGTTGAGGGAATTGGTACGACAGCTTATCCGAAATTCTGATGTGTGCGGACGAACAACGGTGTGGCGCGAATCGAAAGCGGGATTTCTACAATCACCCCCCATTCCTGAAAGAATTGGTAGCAATTTAAGGATTGATTTTGTGACGGATTTACCACCATCAAATGGCTACACAAACTTAATGGTCATAACAGATCGTCTGTCAAACTTGAGGGTACCAGGGGTTGTGTTTTATGGATAACTTAGAAGTGCGAGTGATATCTGACAAGATTTGTCATAGACTAAGGTATTAATTCGGGATTCTAGCTATAACTGAGGACAAGGGACAAGAGAAACTAGGACAAGAGACAAAGTCAATGGAAGACGGAAAACAAGACGTGGCCCTCTACATCGGCTCTACCCAACCCATATATACATCATAGTAACCAGAGCAACTAAGGCTTCAAGGGGTGCGCCTGCTGCTAGTCTATTACTTCATTTGTAACCCATAGCAACCATTGTAACCCGGTAAACGCTCTAAGATGAGAGAATATTCAGATGTAGTGTAGGGAAAGAATATGAGGGTGCTGCTCTATCCCCAGTTCCTGACATTGTCTTTCAAAGGACATATTTATTTTTGGTACTGACTCAATGGCCTCGGAGAATTGTGCGAATATCTTTGTTGACTGTTACTATCGTTATTATGGATTTCCACGCTACTTGAAAAGCGACAGGGGTAGTGATTGGACAAGCCATATCTGGAAAACATTTTGTCAAATCACTGGCATTAAGCAGAACTTGACAACAGCGTACCACCCACAATCAAATGCAAGCGAACGAGCCAACCAAGAGATTTATAAATACTTACAGGTATTCACATGTTACGCACAGGATAATTGAGTGAGCCTCCTTCCAATGGCTCAACTTGCACTTAACTCACGTCCAAATTCCGCGATTGGAGGAATGAGTCCTTTCTTTTTGCAACATGGTTACGAGCTGGACCCCCTCATGGAACCGACACCAATTAAAGATGAAAAATCTCGACATCCAGGACGAGTGGCAGCAATTAATTACGTACAACGATTGAGAGATGCGCAAGACCTGGCGCAAGCCGCAATAATGTCCGCCCAACAACGGAATGAGCAAAATGCGAATAAAATTCGTTGTCAGCCTGAAAGATTTAAAGTCAGAGATAAAGTATGGCTAGATTTACGTCACATAAAAACGCCGCAGCTCTCTAAAAAGCTGGCCTGGCAACACGCAAAGTACGAGGTTACGGCTGTCCCTGACGCACTAACTGTTGAATTAAACGTCCCTGGTAATATACACAAAAGATTTCACGTCGAGTTAATCAAAAGAGCAGGCAACGACCCACTTCCAAGTCAAGTACGTGATGATGCACAAAATCCTCCTTTAATTGACGACCTGGAAGAATCCGAATATGAAGTTGAAGCTGTCATACGAGCCAGGACAATTCGCCGTGGAAGAGGGGAATATAGGCAAGCCTTAGTCAAATGGACTGGATGGGCTGATCCAACATGGGAGCCACTAGAGTATATTAAAGATACGGAGGCATTAGAAAAGTTTGAGGCTATATACGGCTCAATTGAGAATCATGACGGTCCTTCGAAAGAAACTGCTGGGAAATTTATTGGCCCAGCAGAATCCCATATAAAACAGCGACGAAAAGCTAAAAGAAAAATTAATAATTAAAAATCAGAAGAGTGGGGATTGTGACGGCTTGTGAGCCGATAAGCCCTGTAGCCTTCGATGGCTATCGAAGGCTACCTATATTCTCTATCACTCCGAGGATTATCAGCAGACGAAAACTGATACGAGATCGCCACTGAGGCTACATAAAGGATAGTGCCAAGAGTATTGGAAGCGTTACCCGTGTGGCAGAACAAACCTTACGTCAGTTTCATTGCCACTGTAAACGTAGGCTAGATTTAGATACCTCTGGATGTGTATAAGTAGTAGAGTAGACTTGCAGGTAGTTTGCTTCTACATAGATGAATTATAGCTTTACCTTTCAATCATACAAATGCCCATTTGCTTTCTATATTTGAGCTGTGACATTGATGATGTCATAGTTTACACAGATGGCTCTTTTTCAAAGGACACAGGAAGCAGCATCGGCTTTGTGGTATACTCGTCAATCAGCAGAGAGATCAAATGTTTCTCATATCACCTTGGTGACACTATGGGTATCACAGATGCTGAAACTTACTGCCTACTGAAAGCAACACAATTTGTGAAGAGACATTTTTCAAGTAAGACTATATATATATTCACTGATAGCCAGGCTATCATTCTTCGAGTCCAACACAGCAGTAACCAATTTTCTCATAAGATCAGGATGGTATCTCAAGGGTGTACCATTCATCTTCAATGGTGTCCTGCACATGTTGGTATAGAAGGCAATGAATCAGCAGACAATCTAGCCAGAAATGGAAGTAAAAAACAAGCAATGAGAAGGGACAAGTTTACAACTCATTCATTTATGAAACAAAAAGCAAAAGAATTAGTACTTGAGGCATGGAATAAAGACTGGAATCTCGAGCTCTGGCATGAGGAAGAGGGCCGGAAAGCAAAAGGACTGGGCAAGTACTACAGGATCCAGGCACAGACTAACCAACCCAGCCTGTCATTAAAGCTATTAAAATTCCAAGATCATAGCAGGGAGACAGTCAGGATTTTTTCAGGCTAGGCTTGGGGTCAGAAATACCCGAGTGTATCAGCACAAAAAAGAAAAGTTGAAGATGATATATGCAATTTTTGTTCAAAACAAAGGTAGACTGTGCAATATTTGTTGTTACATTGTCCGAAATTTAAATACCAAAGAAACAGTTGTTTTGAGGGCATAGAGCCGAGAACTCTACTTAGATTATTCCGAACAAGAAGAGGAAAAGAAGCACTTCTTAAATATTTGGACATATCCAAGTGCATGGTGGCACATAAAGGGAGTTGAACTAGGATAGCTAAATTGGAAATTAAAAAAAAATAATGAAGATTGTATTCCTGAAAGGAGTTTTGGGGACTTAAATTTTGTAAATAATGTGTCATAGCTAGATAGCTGAATACACAATGAATTAAAAAAAAAAAAAGAGCTTCTGATTGTTTGAGTGGGTCTGACGTCCACTTATCCTCTGGGATTTTGAGGGGGGAAGGGTCTCGGTCTATCTTGGGTTTTGTCTACTGCATCAATTTGAAGACTTATGAGTCTGTTGTATCATTCTCAACCTGCTTCCTCCAGTGACCTCTTTTTGCCTTTCTTACTGCATGCTTAAACCTTTTCCGCACTTCTGCCTCGCTGTCTGGGCAGCTTCTAGTTTCATGGTACTCGCGGTGCTTAAGTTTGCAGTCCTCATTCCACCACGGAGCTGTGCTTCCTCGCGCTCTTGCAGGTTTATAACCTACTGCCTTGCGTGCGTCACCCAAAGCCTCCATCAAGCTTGATAGCTGGCATTCAATGTCGCTTACGCTGTTCAAAGGGCCTGGTCTGACCCACGCTTTGACATATTGGGCAAACATGGCAAGGTCTTGATTGCGTAGCCGCAGTTCCTGGCTTATTCTAGACAAATCAGGCTTTTGTCTCGCTTCAACGGACCCAACAATAGTCATATGGTCTGATGTGCAGTTATACTTGTGTGATACCAATGTTTCATGGATCATTGTGGCATAGCGTAATATGAAACGCCATGCAGACAGCTAAGTTAAAACACAAATAGAAGTTCAATGCCCTTCTAAAACCAGCAAGGAAGACTGATAAGAGTAGGCTAGTTTCATTAGTTGATGTGTAGCAGATTGTTTGGCATAGAGGCTGTGTGTTATGTGCTATTTTTGAAAATACTAACTGTAATCATGAAAGTGATATTCACAAATGTTTGCATAAACTATTCAACCAACCAGATGCACAATTATGCATAGGTATGGATGAGACCAGAATATCATCAAGGATTTCATGCATTGAGTTTACAAGGTACATATCAAGGGTCTGCATGCATTAGGTGTATAAGAATTATGTCAAAGTCAATCATGCATTAGCTTTGACTACAGTCTTGACCAGGGTGTGAAAAATCAGTTCTGAGACAGAGATTAGTGGGGCTGATCATCTGCAGTGGGATAGTTTGTGTCAAGGTATGGGTACGTGGAAGATTGACGAGGTCAAATCTGGTGATTGAGATTGTCTACCAGGAGGAAAGGTGGTCCACCTGAGGCTAGAGAGTAACTAAATACAGACGCGTTTGCGCTCTACGCGATTCCCTAATCACACGTGACCCTATCTAAATGTAGCAATACCCTAACATATGGTCCCACCTTACTCCCGTCTCGGGGCACCTCACGAATTATTGAGAGGTATCAGAGAAGTGGACTTGGTTGCTAGATTGCGTGCTCTTTCAATCTCAGAACTACTCGGCTTTATCTTGTGAGGAAAGCGTCGTTCGAACTCCTTTATCGAGGCACTCGCATTTACAACGTTCTTGAGTGGTTCCCATGTCTGATTTTCTGAATCATAGCCTCTCCAGAGTATCAGATACTGAAAGTTTTTTTTGTTTTTACCACGTTTTGAGTCAAGTATGGCTTTGATAGCGTACAGCTTTTCCCCAGATTCGTCGAGTGCAATTGGTGGAGGTGGAAGATTTACCTGGCCTGGTAACGGGTTTGTGGGCGCTGGTCTCAAGAGGCTTGTGTGAAAAACATTGTGTAATTTTTCATATTCAAATGGGAGCTGTAACTTGTAGGCGTGGGAGTTAATTATCTTAATCACCCAAAATGGTCCGATGAATTTGCAGTCGAGTTTCTCAATTGGTCGGGAAGTAGTAATATTACGAGTGTCAAGGAAGACTTCGTCGCCAACTTGGTATGCTGGTGCAGGCGAGCGATTTGATACTGAAGCATTCTCCTGCTTATCTCTGGCGCATGTAAGATTGGATCGTAGTATTTCGAGAATCTCAGCCATTTTGGAGGCAAAGTCATTTCTAGCAGTGATTTGTTTACGAAGGCTTTTTGAAGAGCTTCTGAGGATTTCCCGTGAGGGTCCAAAACTCATTCGTGGGTGGAACCCCTTATTTGCAAAAAACGGTGTCACTTGTGTAGAAGTATTGACTGCGTTGTTGGCTGCAAAATCAGCCATAGGTAGCCAGTTGTAAATATCTTCTTGAGAGTAATCAATATATAGCCTCAGGTACTGCTCCATAAACGCATTAGCACTCTCTGTCTGGCCATCTGTCTCCGGATGGTAGGATGTAGATAGCGAAACTTTTATTTGGAGGCAATTACAGACTGCTCTCCAAAACTCAGCTACAAAAATTGGGCCTCTGTTGGACACAATTGAGTCACATAAGCCATGGAGTCGCCAGACATTGCGAACAAATATTTTAGCTAGCTCCTCTGCTTTCATCTTAGTATGGCAAGGTATGTAGTGTCGCTCCTTAGTGAGGCGGTCAACCACAACTATTATGCAATTGAAATTTTTAAATTCTGCCAATGGACCAACAAAATCTACTGACAGGTCGCGCCATCTTTGATCTGGGAGAGGGAGAGGTTTTAGAGCTCCTTGATACTTTAAACGAGACACTTTATTTCTCAAACAATTGTGACAGTTTTTTACAAATTGTTCTACTTGTTGGTAGAGGCGTGGCCACCAGTAGTGAGTTGATATAGTGTGGTATAGAGCATTCTTTCCAGGGTGGCCCTTTTCGCAGCTGTTGTGAGCGGTCTGTATAAGTAGGAGCCTCAGTTCGTTGTCAGGCACATAGAGTCTATCTCGGAAATAAAGACGGCAGCTGTGAACCTCACATTCAGAGAGTGAGATGTCTTTTGAGTGAGGAACTCCATTGGATTTGGTTAGTTCTGCGATTATTTTTGTTAGCCATTTGTCCGCTTTACTCTTGTAACCTTGGTCAAATAAGTTGGCAATCTTTTGATCTAGTGGTACTTCAGAATTTTCCACAAGTGTACTTATTGATAGATTTGGGACCGTGTTAGAGATGAGTTTAGGCCGATTCTCTGTATCATTTAAAACTTCTACAACAGACTCATGGAGGTTTTCAGGGGTAAGGAGAGTTTGCCTTTGGTACTGTATTCGGGGGTCAGAGTTGTTACTTGGGATAGAAATTCACTCCACTGAACTTGACGTCTAGAAAGCTCCTTTGTAGTCATGAAGTACTGGAGGTTGTGGTGGTCTGTTAGGACGGTTATTGGGTAATCGGAGCCCTGGAGTTCGGCCCTCCACCCTTCAAAGCATCTAACAATTGCTAGAAGCTCCTTATCATAGATCTCGTAATTGCATTCTGCGGTCTCAAGTTTCTTTGACATGAAGGCGACTGGATGTAGGTCACTGGTATTATCTTTTTGAGACAAAATTCCTGTAGAGACGAAATCAGATGAGTCTGCTTCCACAAATATTTCCTTTGAGGGGTCAAAGTGGCGCAAGACTGGGGCGGAAATAAAAGATCTCTGGAGAGACTCAAATGCTTTCTGGCATGTATCAGACCAGAAGAATCTAATATCTTTCCGCGTGAGTGATACGAGGGGTCTGACAATTTTTGAAAAATTTCTGATAAATTGCCTGTAGAAGTTGGCAAATCCTAAAAAGCCTTGAACATCTTTAAGGCACGAGGGGGGTCTCCAATCAACGATACATTGCACTTTTTGTGGATCCATCTTTACACCTGTGGTGGAGATTATCATACCCAGGTATGTTACTTCTTGAACTTCGAATTCGCATTTCTCAATGTCGCAGTGTAGTCCGGCTTTACCTAGAGCATCAAGCACCATATTGACATGCGATCGATGCGAGAGTCGGTCCTCAGAATAGATTAGGATATCATCAATGTAAGCAGTGCAAAAAATGTCGAGAAACGGGCGTAATACTTCGTTGATACAAGCTTGGAACGTAGCCGGCGCGTTAGATAGGCCAAAAGGCATCACTAGCGTTTCAAATAGGCCATATCTTGTATTAAATGCCGTCATCCACTCCTGGCCCTCTGAAATTCTGATGTGGTTAAAAGCCGCAATGATATCTAGCTTTGTGTAGTACTTGGCATTGCTTAGTTTAGAAAGAGTTTCTTGTACGAGTGGAAGGGAATATCTATTTTTGATAGTGATCGCATTTAAGCCTCGATAATCGACACAAAATCGTAAGCCACCTCCCGGTTTTTTGGAAAATAGGACTGGTGCGGCTGCTGGAGATTTACTGGCGCGTATAAAACCTTTCGTGAGCTGTTCATTTAGATATTTTCGTAATACTTGGAGTTCATAGACAGACATATTATAAAGAGGGCCATGGGGTGGTGTCGTACCGGGTTGGAGTTCGATTTTGTGGTCACAATCTCTGTGAGGTGGAAGTGTATCAGCACTATTGTAGTCAAATACGGGCAGATGCTGGTGGTACTGTAATGGTAGTTTCTTTTTAGAGTCCGGTCGGTCTTTAGTCTGGAGAGCTACTTGAATATCTTCAAGCGAAAAGCCGGCCATATGCATATCAGTAGCTCTATGACGAGAAGCTGTTTGAGTTTAGAGTTCATTGTAAAAGGGTTGTAGCTCATGAAACATCTTTTGTATAGGTGTGGGGCTGGTAGGAGGATTTACTGAGGGTAAATCCGGCGTTTGGGAGTCAACCCTTACACCCAAGTCCCGTAACCTCTTATCGACTTCATAGAGGGATAGAGAAAATATTTTAACATTGGGTTGTTTAGAGAGGGTTTGGAAAGCGGCAGCTCCGACTTTCCTCAGGCGTCCTTTACTATATCCATTTCATTTGCAGTTTATAGTTGAAAGATGGCTCTTAAAGCTAGGGACGGTTATCTGGCGTGTGTTTGATTGAAAGCAATGTGTCTTACAATATTCTGAATTGAAAGAGACGACATCCTGTGCCCAATTGACTAAGGGATTATGTTTTCGGAGCCACTTACGACCAAGGATGAGTTCATACTTGCCAAGATTTGTTAGAAAAAAAATTACTGATTGTTTGTGGCCCATGATATCAATTTTTATTGTTGTAGTGTGTGTTATACACGCAGCTAATAAACCATCAACAAGGTAGAGTTGGCGAGGGAGAGAGATTACAGTGAGAGGGAGGTTTCTTTTTTGCGAAGAGTCAAGATCGTAGAAATTGTCGGTTGCACCACAGTCTAGAAATGCGTGTGAGGCGAATTTTCTTTTGTTTAAAACTATAGTACAGGAGAGAAGAAGATGATCTTTGTGAGGAGCTGAAATTGATGATATTACCAAATCTTTCACACTAGTTTTGCCTGAGATATCTTTTTCCCAACTTGTAAAAAATTTCAAATTTTTGTACAAATGACCCTTAATTGGTCCCTGATCGCGGCGCTGATCAGAGACTAGACTTTTTCCTCCTCGATGACTGTCTTGTTATCCCGAGACTTCTTCTTACCCTGATTCCAACGTGCTTCAGCGCAAACCCGAGCTCGGTGGCCAGGATCATAGCACCAGCTACATAAATTATTCTCAAAGCAGTAGTCGCGCTTTGCAAGCTTTTCTGCTTCGTTTCGTGGAATGCGATGGTTTGTAGCGTCTCTTGTGGTCCAAGTGATATGAGTAGAAGCTTTTGAAGCACTGAGGTCCATAGGGTCACCCCCAGCGGCATGATATTGGGCATTCATGGGCCGTAAAGCTTGAAAAGAGCTAGTGAAACTTGGTTTATTCTTTGTATAGTTTGGGTTAGAAGAACGGAGTACAGCATCAATATGACGGACTTCAACTAAGTAAGAGCAGAGATCCGCGGGCATTTCCTGATGTATCATTAACCTGTTTTGAATTTGGCTTACAATTAATGGGTGAAGAGAGTCGTAGAAATGGTTTATCAAAGCATCATCAGAAAGGTCAGTTTTGTGGGCAATTTCAAGCCAATCAGAAATATGGTTAGATGTTTCTTTCTGGCCTTGCTTGGTAACTAAAATTTGGCGGCGAGCAGTATTGCATTCATCTACATCGGCGAAATCTTGCTCCAGTAGTGTCAGCATGGCGTCGGAAGAATAGAGGTTGATTGTGCCGTCTCTCTTTATGCTGTGTACTATGGTGGAGTATGCTTTGCCTTTGAGTCGAGACACTATGTATGACATCTTGCTCTGTTCAGATGGGTACCAATCAGCATTGGAGATAAATTTCATGTTAACCTTTCGGATGAATAGTGGGAGTTCTTTGCATGATTCAGAACTTTCAGCAGAGAAGACTTCGGGATCCGGGTATTCAGCAGATCTTTGGGAACTATGAGTAGTGCCTTGGGCAAAGTTAAGAGCTTGCTGTTGCAGTTCCTGATTTTTTTGCTGAAGTAGGGCATGTTGTTGTTGGAGTTGAGAACTAGAGGCAATTTGCTGTTCGAGATGTTGTACTTGCTGTTGAAGGGCAGAGTTCTGCTGCTGTAGTTGTGAGCTAGCAGTATTTGACACTACCTTTTTCTTTTGAAGCTTAGCAACTGTCTCCGAAAGCTCAAGATTTTTTTCGAGTAGTACGTCGTATTCATTCTTGTGCTTGCTGAATTGAGCATCAAGCTGGATGTAGGAGTTTGCCAGGGTCATGATCTCTTCGCCGAGCTGTGTGTTGTCGACAGCCCTATTGTAACCCTGCATGGCAGTGGCAAAGAGATCAGCGTTCGGTACGGAACAGAGGAGAGGGAATCTTTGAACAAATAGAGCATCCCGACTGTTAAATTGGTTGGGAAGAGTAGAATTAGTCGGCTGAGCGTATGGAATATTAGCCCCTTCGAGATTCTAGGGGTTGGTTTCCATATTTCTTCAAAATGTTACAATGTGATACAGTCTTAGGATTGAGTTGATTAGCTAGACTTTGCTAAAAGCTCAAGTGTAGTATTTACGCGCTAGGGCAGTAAATTGTAAAATGTTGGTAGACAATATGTCAAGGTATGGGTACGTGGAAGATTGACGAGGTCAAATCTGGTGATTGAGATTGTCTACCAGGAGGAAAGGTGGTCCACCTGAGGCTAGAGAGTAACTAAATACAGACGCGTTTGCGCTCTACGCAATTCCATAATCACACGTGACCCTATCTAAATGTAGCAATACCCTAACAGTTTGGGCTTCCCACACTTGAAATTCCTTCATCACTTCATCTTCTCTTCAAGTCAACCCTGGCATGTATTACTCATCAAAGATACTCATCATCAAAGATGTATATAATCTGACTGCTGTCCCACCTTGGAAAACAATCTTGTGGTCAACATACTTCAATACCACAATCTTCTAATTCCATCAGACTTCTACCTTTGTTCAATCTCCATTATCCTTCCAAAACATAATTCAGATACAATATTCTTGAATATAATTTTATCAGGTAAATAGCTATTTGGTAATTTTATGTATATAAATACTCGGCGTGAAGAAGCATTATTCTTCACCCAACGTCTTCTTCAATTACCTTAACAATACATTTGTTTACCCATCTCTTCTTGGGGAAGACCATTTATCTCTTTCCAGCTCTTCATTATCAAGACCCACGTGTAGCCTCTATTGTTACTATCTACCTATTTGTCTCTTCCTAGAGAAGACCAGTCATCCCTTTTACACACTCATCACCTTCATCTACCCCCTAGATCTTTGTTAGACCACATACACACCCTGTGGAACACTGTCCTAACCTCGCCCTTGAGACAATGCCTTTGCTGTGACGTTGACCCATGTTGGAAATACAGTTTCCTGCTTTTCTTTCTATTGACCAATGTGGTTGCATGCATCTTGCCTGAACTATATTTCTGAGGTCAGGCAGGATCCCACACTTCTGATCCAATTGGACTCAAGGTTAGAGTCTGCTTGAATCCCATTCTTCCTGAAAAAATCCAGTTATTGGTTTGTTTGTATTTCTATTGCATGACCCAGTATTCTGAATCAGTGGATAATTATTTTCTGGTCTGGGGTCCCACTTATTTCTGCAGTTGAGTCGGTTCCGGATAGCCTCTTTCTTGTAATTCCACTGTATATATCATAATACATGTAGTCTATTTGTCAATTAAGCAAACTGAACTTCTTCTTTGTTCTCAGGCAATTCTTACTCCGAAGTCTTCTCTATACTCTAACAACCCATACAAGATTTAACACATTTCCATCCCTGTGTGTAGGTACGCCGATGGTGGTAAGTAAATGCATATCCTGAGCTGTAGCCCATTCCATTATTTGGTCACCATTACTGTACTGACAAGTAGCCTGTGGTTGTGTTATGAATCTACTTATTGGCAGATTTTCGAAGCTGTTAAGCTGCAGAGGTCGAGTCAATTTCGACAAAAACAAATTATTGGAGGTTCGAGGTTACAAAGTTACTGTCAGGGGTCGGAGGATAGGAGACTTATAAAGAGAGGGATTGGGGCGGAGATTGAGACGAGGACGAGATGTAGACGAGGACAGAGACTAGGACAGAGACGAAGACTAGGACTTAGGACAGAGGCGAGATTCTAAGATGTAGATAAAATACAAGACAAAAAGCTACAGTACAAATACATCCCAAGAGCTTCCTTAAGTACCTGAGACCGGTCACTACAATCAAGGGTGCAATAGCCCACAGCTGTTACATAGCAACTGATCAGTATCTTGACTAGTGACTGTTGCTATCACAACACTGTAACCATCGCAACGCACTAACCCTATTCCTGAGTGTATTCATGGGGCGGTTGGCCAGGTGCAATACAATATCACAAACTGGTCTGTGACAGTTACAAAGGTCGAAGGTGCAAATATCAAATGTGCGAAGGTCTGAATGAAGGTAATCAAGGCTCGGATTATCAAAGTTACAAATTCATATGTTCAGATTATCATATTATCAAAATATCAAGTCCCCAATGAGCAAATTATACAATAAACGTAAAAGTAACAAAATTGAAGAACTAAAGAGCTAATTCAAATTTCCAGCCTGAACAAATCTAAATCCCGTTGCCTCAGACCTAACCAAATAAAGAAAGTAACCCCTGCACCACCACATCCAGATTAAATCTAACAAATTCATAACAGGTTACCAGTGCCTTGAAATGGCATTGAAGTCCCCCCTGTAACAGCTGGTAAGCCGACTAGTTCCTGTAGCGCATGTTGGCCAACATGAGCCTAGTCTGACATTGGTAGTGCACGATTGTGTGACGGGCTTAAAGTGGCGTTTTATTCAAACTGAACTCAGAGCTAGATACAAATGAAAATCTTAAAGTAACGAGCAGAGACATGACTGAAAGCCTCCTATTTATTTACAAGACTATAATCTCGTTCCCTCATTTCATACCATTCTCAAAATAGATCATGACCTGTCCTCCAACAAACACCAGCATCTCCGTCTATTTTTAATTCGGCTTCATTTTAATGTTAGTAATTTTAGTTATTAAAATAGTTATGATGCATGTGGCTTAGATGAATCACGACTGGTGTTCGAGTCGTCCTGTCTGCAATCTAAATTTGTCATTTAAGAATAGATTTGCATGAACTGGGCCAAGGCCTATACTTGGGTCTAATGAGTTGTGGAGGGGTTCATGACATGTATGATGTTTAATATGGTCGGAAGAGTTCAAGCCTTATTTGTTAGGCAGCAGCCTAATGATAACCAGGTATGAGCCTGTGACAGATTGATCAACATCAATGTGCGGATATATGATGCCACTCAACAGAATATCAAGGCATTGGCATCTAGTTTGGCAGGGCAGTAGTATTGGACCATACTATCACAGGCTCATACCTGGCTATCATTAGGCTGCTGCCTAACAAATAAGGCTTGAACTCTTCCAACCATATTAAACATCATACATGTCATGAACCCCTCCACAACTCATTAGACCCAAGTATAGGCCTTGGCCCAGTTCATGCAAATCTATTCTTAAATGACAAATTTAGATTGCAGACAGGACGACTCGAACACCAGTCGTGATTCATCTAAGCCACATGCATCATAACTATTTTAATAACTAAAATTACTAACATTAAAATGAAGCCGAATTAAAAATAGACGGAGATGCTGGTGTTTGTTGGAGGACAGGTCATGATCTATTTTGAGAATGGTATGAAATGAGGGAACGAGATTATAGTCTTGTAAATAAATAGGAGGCTTTCAGTCATGTCTCTGCTCGTTACTTTAAGATTTTCATTTGTATCTAGCTCTGAGTTCAGTTTGAATAAAACGCCACTTTAAGACCGTCACACATACAGCTACAACACATGTGAAGAATCCCATTGGAACCGAGAGAGAGGGACTGTGCCTCAAACACATAGACAATGTATATATATGTATAGATAGAGACTGAAGTAGTTTTCTCTTCAGAATGATAATTTACATACTATTGACCACATAGTTGCACCAGCGCCTGTTCCTTGATCCGTGACATCCCCCTACAATTGCAAGACCTGAGGGGAGCCATCTAAGCAAAGGATCGAGGGTATCATTAAGTCCTGGTGCACAATATACATTAACAAACCTCACCCCGCAGGCTTTCATAAAGCAGTAATTGCCGGTTTTGTCCTGGGATGAAGGGAATATTTGTGTTGCCAATAAACCTTTACGGGCGAAGCTGATTGCCCGCGGGCGGGTCCCAGCTGCTCCTGTTGGCTTGTAATTGTTGAAGCCCGGGTGACTTTTTGTGATAAGTCCTCCATTTGTCTGCATTGTCCATGGTTCCTGCACCATGACAATGTGAGCTCCAGTCACCCATGCCTACTGAAATTCGATATCCATATCCTCTCCGCCCTTTCCCACGTTTACTTGGTGAAATAGAAGGGCGTGTTGTTGTTTGGTGTGGTTAGGAGTTGTGGTTGTACAACTCATTAGTTTTGCATTGTGTCTTCCAAGGTGAACACGACCTCTGGGGCCTTACCCTTTTTCTCCGACTCTGCTGGTGCAGCCTGAAATTCATAATGTCCATGTTCTCGAATAACTCTAAATTCCGCTGGTGTGCAGGGGTGGAATATTCCGTTCTGGCGCGTAGGTTGTGCCAAACATTTCAGGTTGGTTGATTTGTGAGGACCTGCGCAATTTGCACATTTAGGTACCTTGAATTGACATTCATTTGTCTCGTGTACTCCGTTGTATCTTCCGCACCTTTGTCCTTTAGTGCAAGACTGTATGTTGTGAAATCCCCAGCATCTCTGACACTATTCCATAGGGCATTGGCAAGCGAACGGGATTGCAGGCCCGCTTTTGTCGAAGAGCCTGAACTTACAGTTTGCCGGTTTCTGTTCGTGTAGCCTACGCTGTCTAGCGCAGGCAATTATACAAAGGGAGGTTCCTAGAAACATCTTGGATGACAGGGAGCTGGGATAATTCACATTGAACCTTGTTGAAACATACTGAGACTTTGTGAGAGTTACAGGAGTATCAAGGATCTCCTAGGTAATTATAGGAGAGTCTAAGCTGTCAAGTAACAGAGAGAACCTTATCGAGGAGGGATATCTCAGACTGTATATATAGGTAGTCATTAAGTAGAGGAATTCTCTCTTCAGAGAATTATAATTAAAATATTGTACCTACGACATCGCTCATGCATTTTGTAATGAAACCGTGACAGTTTGAAGTGAATAATCCAGCTCGTGGAATATTTTCCGAGCCTAGCTGGGTTCGGTTGCACCTGCACTGGTGTGACCCCACATCTAGCTTGACATTCCGTTGTAACCATTTCACTAGTTACCAAAATACTGCCTTCGAGTGTTCTGGTATATAGTGGTACGTGTGGCACTATCATTGACGTCCAATCCGACACAGCTTTGATGCAGATGTTTTCTTGCTGAAATATTCCTGCAACTTCCAGTATTGTTTCTCGAAGCCCGTCTGATTGTTATGAATGCAAGGTTATGGGAGGTGGAATAGTTACCGGTAAATAACTGCACATTCACTGAGACTTGAAGGTAGAGGTAGATTGTAATGAATTAGTAGACTTGCTTGCTTTCATTCAAGTTTAGAGAATCACTACTTTTATATACATATACCACATTCTATGGCTTTCCATATCCCCAGTCGCTCAGTTCCATTCAGCTCTGAGTCATCACATTCTATTCCATCCTGTTCTATTCTATCTGACTCTGGTCTGTTCTGTTTTAACCATTAGATTCTACATGTCACGATCCATGAGAGCCGTATTGCGTGCGTGTGGGGATACGGGTTAGCGCGCCTTGGCATCACATTGGATGACTGAGCACAGCCGAGTGTGACGGCTGGTAAGCCGGCTGGTTCCTGTAGCCTATGTTGGCTAACATAGGCTTGGTCCGATTTAGGGTGCGCACAATCGATCGATCTAATATCGGAGCATCGGAATCTGCATAGCATCCGATTCAACAGTGCAGCTCAACATGGCACCACTTGTCGGTGAGAAGCTATCGGCTGGGAATATACGAGATCGGACACAACCTCCTCAATTGATAATTCAATGACGTCGTAGAACATGAGGCTCTTTTGTATATATACATGTGTAGATAGATCTTGTAGTAGTTCTCTCCTTAGAATTATTATCTACTACCATCAACCACATAGTTGTTCCAGCACCTGTCCTAGAAACCGTGACACCGAGGGAGATATCTTAGAGAGGGTCAAGAGTGGCTACTTCCTCTCTTCGTCTTTTATTGCCTTTACAAGCGTAACTCTTGATAGCAATATAATAACTTATACAACCTCCTTGATGTGCCGTAACATAATAAAAGACCATCACCTCGCTGGGAAGCAGTAATATCCACTTGGAACAAATTCAAAATCAGCACCACCTTTTTGGTACGACTCCTACAACTCCCGCCTTACCTGTATAATTACAGGTGCCTTCTGCCTCATATCTCGATTGCAGACAGTCTTAGAGCAAGCTGAACTCACTCTCTCTATTGGCATCACCTTTTTGATACGATACCTCAAACTTTGCGACTTTGCGACACGGATTCGCGCTTCAGCCCCGCCCTCAGCCTGTTGTGATATCGCTTGTCAATGACCGGCTCTGCGCCGACAGGTGTATATGCACCTCGTGCGTTGACCATGGATATAACCGCTGCCGCTCCTGAGTCTCGGACTTGGGAGCGCCGGGTTGAGTCAGTGCAAGGCAACAATTGGGGTAGCAACGTGAAGGGTCTACTGACCACGTGCGCTAGCCATAAGCGGTTAGACATTGCCGGACAATTACGGAATAGCGCCCTGAGGTATATGCAGACCTCGCACGCTACCGGAACCATACAACTGCTCCTGCTCCTGAGTAGTGGACTCATGAGCGCCGGGCTGATTCATTGCAGGGCAATGATTGGGGCAGCGTTGTGATGAGTCTATTGATCACACACGCTAGCCGTAAGTGGTTAGGTATTGCCGGGCAATTACGGGATAGCGCTCAGAGGTACATGCAGAACTAGCGCACTATCGGAACTATACAACTGCTTCCGCTCCTGAGTAATGGACTAAGGACTGCGGAGCTGAGACATTTTATGGGAACGATTGGAGCGATGCTGTGGTGTGTATACAAGCCACAGGCGCGAACCATGGACTAGATTGCTGTCGTTCCTGAACAGCTAGGTTCAGGATTGCTCAGCTGGGATATTACACGTAAGTGATTGAGGCATTGCAGCAATGCGTACTCAGACCGCGCGCGCCAGCCACCGGAACAGCGGATGCCTCTCATGAGAGATGGACTCATGAGCTGCAGAGTTTTACCTAGGCACGTTGTTGGCAGTAAGTCAGGAGGGAGAGCGTAGACAATGACAAGTGTGACAGTCTTAAAGTGGCGTTTTATTCAAACTGAACTCAGAGCTAGATACAAATGAAAATCTTAAAGTAACGAGCAGAGACATGACTGAAAGCCTCCTATTTATTTACAAGACTATAATCTCGTTCCCTCATTTCATACCATTCTCAAAATAGATCATGACCTGTCCTCCAACAAACACCAGCATCTCCGTCTATTTTTAATTCGGCTTCATTTTAATGTTAGTAATTTTAGTTATTAAAATAGTTATGATGCATGTGGCTTAGATGAATCACGACTGGTGTTCGAGTCGTCCTGTCTGCAATCTAAATTTGTCATTTAAGAATAGATTTGCATGAACTGGGCCAAGGCCTATACTTGGGTCTAATGAGTTGTGGAGGGGTTCATGACATGTATGATGTTTAATATGGTCGGAAGAGTTCAAGCCTTATTTGTTAGGCAGCAGCCTAATGATAGCCAGGTATGAGCCTGTGACAACAAGGGTCATATTAGAGTATATAAGTAGTCTATGTTCTGTCTCATGAACAGCATCAGAAAAGTATTGGACACCTGCCAGCAATCAAGTTACCAAGTATCAAACCATCTGAACAAACATTGTGACACATTCCAAGTAACTATGTTCCCAATTAACTCATAACCTTAACACAGCCTCGTGCGCGCATCCTCAACTACAATCTCGACCCCTGCATACCCCTCCCTACCTACGCGCATTTGTCTCAATACTACACACACGAAGAGCGGTCCCTCCCATATGCAACCGCGCCGAGGCAATTGAGAGCTCTCTACACCAGCCCGATTTGGATACCCCGCGGAGGAAAAGAAGAAGAAAGGCGATACCGCGCCAGTGGAGGAGAACATATTGAGCACTATTGAGAGTGATACAATCAAGGAGGAAGACGAACACACAATGGCGGACCAAGCATTCTCTACCAGCCAGTTGGCGGCGATCAACGAGATGCTCAAGACTGCAGTTGCTTCTGCTCTCGCCGTCGAAGCTACCGAAGATGCTGCTATAAAGTCTCGTGCACTTACTGTAGACCTACAACTGGCTGTTGATCACTACCTCCCAAAGATTGACAATTCTGTCAAGCCTATCGATTCTCACAAGGTCCGCTATCCCCGCCTCCTCTTTACCGACCACAATGGAGAGATTGAGTACGATGCTTGGAAGATGGACATGAAGCTCTTTATTGAGGAGTTCTCTGATAACTTCTGCGCTGGAGACTACCAGGTAAAGGCGTACTTCAAGTGTACTGGAGGAGAGGCCAAGACTATTATCCTTCAGCATATAGATACAGATGTTACCACCGAATTCAAGGGTGCTGCCGACGTCCTCGCTGCCCTAGATCAACGTTTCTTCGACCACAACCGTGTCCAAATAGCCAAAGCTGCCTACAGCAACTTGAAGATGACTAGTAATATGACATACAATCAATTCCGCATCAAGTTCACCCACCTAGCCATCACTGGTAAAATCGCCAGGGCTCGTTGGTTTGATGACGTTTGTGAGATAATCTCTCCCGCCTTAAAGCTCCAAATTATGACTGAGAAGTACAAGATGAGCAATGACTACACTACTCTCGACGAGTTCTTAGCTGTCACCGACCGAGAATCTCGCAACATCCTCGCCGAGGATGCTCTCCATAAGAAGGCAGTTGCTGTCGCTGTCGGAAACAACGCTAGCAGAAACCCGAGTATTTTGAAAAAATCGGGATGGACTGCTGAACGCCTGACAGCTGACGCTGCTCGCAACACCCCTGCTGCACGCTTCCCTACCACTCCTGAAACCGTACCACAAGTCATACGTCGTACTCTCAGCGCTACCAATACCTGTCGTCTCTGCCGAAAGGAAGGCCTACAACCTGTTGAGGTTGACGAGCTGTCAGGAAACTCTTAAGCCGTGGAACAGTCTCCTCTCATGGCAAATGCCTCGATTTGTGGAAAGTCTTGAACGCTGATTTCCGTTCTCTTACTGGAGGAAAACAATTCCTAGTTAGTATTGAATTAGCAAGAAATGGATAATTCATCAAAACAACTGCACATATCGACGGCGGAGCAAACATCTTTGGGGCGCTTCGTACCTCTGTTGCTCTCCAACTTCGTGACCTTTTAGGCGTTAAATTCCTTACTCTCCCCAAGCCAATTATACCTACTGGCTATAACGGACAAGCCGGCGCTGCTATCACCCACGTAATTCTCCTTACCCTCACGATCGATCGCCGCCGCGTCAACTTCCCATTCTTGATTACCAACCTGGGAAGCAACAATGTGCTCATCGGCCGAAAGTTCTTAGAACATTACGAACTCAAGCAGAATTATAATCGTCGTACGAAAAACCGTTTAGAGTGGCCGTTTGATATGCCACCTCAGCACTACTTCGATAGGCGTCTAGAGCTACTCCTACCTCCCAAGACGCCCATGGTGAGCCTACAGCACCAACTTGACCAGCAACGACGAGATGCTCTGTTTGAAGAAGAGCTCTCAAGTGTACAAACTCCCCCTTCCCTTCGACCGAAGAAGACTCAAAAGCGTCCCTCCTCGTTTGTCAGGGAACTTAAGCAAGGCTTCCTAAGAATGAATGAACTACTTTCTGATCACCAACTGGCTAAATCGCCCTCTACCACCCGTGATCCCGGCTCACGAGTCGAGCAAGCTGATCAAGCTCTCCAACGCCAGACCGTCGCCGTGGCAGCTCGCCGAGTTAAAAACGAGCCGTATAAGACTGATATCAACCTGATCTCCGCCGCCTCAATGCACCAGTTCTACTTGCATCGGAAGCACCGCCAGAAGGCCCATAACGACGATTCGGAAGTTCTCGTTGCCTCCCTCAAAGATATTCAAGATGAGATCCAACGACGTCAAAACGAGCTTGCCGCTGTTGCCGTGGAATTGTCGGCTCTTGATGCAGGTCTCTCCCCGGCGGAAACTCGCAAAGCTAAATACCGGAAGAACGATGAGTTAGTTACAGAGCGCCTCCCCGAGAAGTGGAAGGAGTTTAAGGACCTATTCTCTACCAGAGCTTCAGACGACCTCGCTGCAAGGAGACCTGCCGTCGACCACAAAATTAAACTCACCGGCGATAACACGCTTACAACAGAGCCTCTCCATCGCATGCCAGACAAATATCTCGCTGAAGCTAAGCGTTATATCACTGAGAACCTCCATAAAGGTTTCATTGCACCATCAAACGCGCCCTGGGCTGCGCCTATCTTTATGGCAAAGAAGGCTGGCGGTGGGCTTCGATTTTGTGTCGATTTCCGAAAGCTGAACGAGCTTACCCAGAAAGATCCCTATCCTATTCCCTTGATTGATGAGATGATGGCTAGAATCTCTAAAGCAAAGATCTTCACCAAAGTTGATATTCAGCAGGCATTTCACAAAATACGTATGTCAAAAGATTCGGAGGACTTCACTACCTTCCACACTTGTTACGGAACATATAAGTAGGAAGTACTCCCATTTGGCTTGACTAATGGCCCTGCCACCTTTCAAAGTTTTAGCAACAATATCTTAATGGAATACTTAGACGAATTCTGCTCAGCTTACCTTGACAATATCTTGATCTACTCAGATTCAGAAGCGGAGCATGACCTTCACGTACAAAAAATATTGGAGATATTGCGAGACCACGGCCTCCAGGCAGACATCAAGAAGTCTGAATTCGGCGTGACACGTACGAAATTCTTGGGCTTCATCATTGGTACCACCGGGATTGAGGTAGACCCCGAGAAAACTGAGGTTATCAAGAATTGGGAATATGCTAGCAACGTTCGTGGCGTACAAAGCTACCTAGGTCTCTGTAACTTCTACCGTCGATTTATCAAAGACTACAGCAGTATTTGCCGACCACTCACATTACTGACTGGAAAAGACGTCCCCTTCTACTTCGGTGGAGCTTGCAAGGAGGCATGGGAGCGTCTCCGGCACGCCCTACAGACGGCTCCTATCTTGTGTCACTGCGATCCATTCAAGCAAACTAGACTCGAAACTGACTCTTCTGATGGGGTAGTGGCTGGCGTGCTTTCACAACTTCAAGACGACGGAATGTTCCACGCAGTCGGTTTCTTCTCTAAAACCATGATAGACGCAGAGCTGAATTACCCGATCCATGATAAAGAGCTACTTGCGATTTTCCGCTCTTTCCAACAGTACAAACCTGAGTTGCTGGGTGCGCAAAAGACGGTTCACGTCTATACCGATCACCGCGCCTTGGAGTACTTTATGTCAACAAAAGATCTCAACGCTCGACAAGCACGGTGGGCGGAGCTCTTCGCCCAATTACACTTTGAGATCATGTACCGAACAGGAGTTACAAACACCCTGACAGATACACTTTCCCGTAGAGATCAAGACCTCTCACCATTGGAAACTAAGAAGCGTGCTCTACGCAACCAACAGATGATTCCCAACGATAAGATCAGTAACGAGATTCTCCAGGAAATGGCACAGATGCAACTAGCTGACCTGCAAATTATTGACCACAATTATGTGGAAATCTCACCGCTTGGCACCCGTGAGACTATCTCACCAGTCGATTTAGTACCACTAGAGCTCCCTGATAAACATTTTCTAGTTGGTGAGGCCCCTGACGCTATGTTGACAGCTGCTTACGATATCGAAAACTACGATATCATTGACCAAGTCTTTATAGCAAACAAGGAATCGGAGGAGCTTGAAACTATACGCAAGAAGGCTCGGCAGCATCACCCCGAGTACACGCTGGCTAGCGGTAAGCTCCTCTTAGGCCGCAAATATCACTGGGCCGGAATGACGGCCGATATCACCCGTTATATCTCTAACTGCAGCTGTGCTCGTATGAAGGCGAGGAGAGATAAGACTCCTGGTTTCCTCCACCCCCTACCAATCCCTGCGCGACCTTACCAGCATTTGACCATGGATTTCACGGAGCTACCGCTAGATGAGAACGGTTTTGACGCTGCTTTCGTGATCATGGGCAGACTATCAAAGAAACCAGTCTCGATCCCCTGTCATAAGAACATCACAGCAAAGGAGATGGCGACGCTATTTGCTGTCCACTGGAGTCGTCACTTTGGGATGCCAGACTCCATAGTCTGCGACCGCGGACCTCAGTTTGTATCAAGTTTCTGGAACAAATATTGTCGTATTCTCGGCACCAAGGTCAAGTTGACTACATCATATAACCCCAACGTTGATGGCCAGACGGAAGTCATGAATCAGTATATCAAGCAGAGACTTCGTCCATTCTGTACCTACTACCAAGACAATTGGAGCTCTCTCTTACCGATTATGGATATTGCTCAGGTTACACTACCTCACGAATCTCTTGGAAACTTGTCACCATTCCAACTACTCAATAGCTACGAGGCGCGTGCATCGTGGGACTTACATAACCCTGAGCCTCCTGCTACTGCCACGGAGACCTTGAATCGAGAAGTTGCTCTCTGCGTAGCAACTCATATGAAGGATGCAATGGAATTCGCTAAATCCTCACTTAAGATTCAACAGGAGAAGATGGAGCGGTTAGCTAATTGTAGCTGTCGGGAAGTTGATTGGGAAGTTGGAGACATGGTTCTAGTCTCTACTGCAAACTGGAAAATGAGCAGACCTTCACGTAAGCTTTCAGACAAGTGGTATGGCCCTGTTGAAGTACTAAAGAAGGTTGAGGAGAGCTGGGAGTTGAAGTTACCGGAAGAATGGAAAATCCATCCTGTATTTCACTCCCATTTGCTGCGGAAGTTCGTACAGGACCCACTACCAGGACAGGTTCGACAAGTCCCAGCACCAATTCAACTACTCCCTGAGCAAGACGAATGGGAAATTGAGGGGATATTAAGCTCCCGAGTCTATCATAACACTCTCCAGTACTAGATTCGATGGAAGGTTGCTGGCGAAGACTTCGAATGGTACCCCTGCTCCTACGCTATGACAGCACCTCATATGATCAAGAGATTCCATATACACTACCCAACAGCCAGGGGACCACCTAGACTACTCCCGAAGTGGCTAGAGGCGTACAACAATGGTATCAACGACTACTCCAAATTGGAAGACGATCACGCTATGACTGCAACTGTGCGGTCGCAGTTCTTCAGGAGGGGGGGGTAATGTCACGATCCGTGAGAGCCGTATTGCGTGCGTGTGGGGATACGGGTTAGCGCGCCTTGGCATCACATTGGATGACTGAGCACAGCCGAGGGAGATATCTTAGAGAGGGTCGAGAGTGGCTACTTCCTCTCTTCGTCTTTTATTGCCTTTACAAGCTTACCTCTTGATAGCAATATTATAACTTATACAACCTCCTTGACGTGCTGTAACACTACATCTCTGTGATCTACAATAACCAGATGCAGGGGTGGTTATGTCATCAATCACAACACTGATGCGCACTCCAGTGCTGGGCCTGATCGAACCTGATGCATAGCCGTGATTGCAGATGCTGCAACTCCCGCTTTCTCAGTGATCATCTTCTTTATTGTGACTGGAGACAATTTGCGCCAGCCATGTTCTTGCCCCAATCTGAAAAAGAGACGTTTGTCTTCTGTTAGGGGGTTTTGTGCATTAGGCTTTGCATCTGTGGGCCTTCGAGGGGTGGGGAACGCGGGTGGATCTGGGAGCTTAGCCGCTTTCCGAGCTACTGTAACCCACGGGTTCGCAGTCTCCTGTGACTTTTGGGGCAGGTGGTGGTGCGATTTATCGCTTGTTTTTGTCGCCCTTGGCGCAGAGGTTGTTAGCTCCGTGACTTCGGGGTGTGGGGTCTTGCCTTTGGGGACTGTAGCATCGGTCTTTCCTATTGCAAACGCTGTCACTACAGGTGATATTTTTTCGATGAAAGGCGCGACTAGAACCGCGCCTTCAATTCCTGCCTTGGACTTCGCCCAGGCGTCAATATTTTGTAGAAAATCCTGAGCTAGGCTCATTCTCTGCTTTCGTTCGCGCTCTGATTACTCCATTGCAGCAGCAATCCCAAGAAGGCTCGGGTATAGTTGGTCGCCTGGGTCGATTGACGCTGAGGACGACGGCTGATTGTGCTAAGCCATAGTGCTGCTCGATTTGACGGTTTGTAAGAAACCTGGATAGGTATAATGGTGTGCGTGTATGGGATAGATTGGATACTAGTAAATATGTAGCGAGCTTAGTGCTGAGTTGAATATCTCACGAAAATTTCATGACGAAAAAACTCATCGACCAGCCCCTCAACCGCCGCATCCCCCACAGCCTTGCAGAATGGTATTTGCCAGTCAAGCAGTCCCATTCGACAACGAAAACCTTCAATTTTGGAACTCATAGGAATTTGAGGAAATAAATCAGAATCTTACATAGGATAATTATGGAGATTATAATGAATTTCAGGGGAATTATAATATTAAAATCTGTTGAAATGAAATAACAATTGTTATACTAATAAAGACTTAACAAAATTACAATATACACATCCAGTCATATATACACCATTCATAGTCCACGAGTGATCCAGCTCTGTAGAGCCAATACTAATGTCTTCTACTCGTGTTCTTTACTCGTGTCCTGAACAGAGCGAGTGATCTGTCTTCCCGCCTCCTCTTTAATATCCGAAGGCCACCATCACGTGACCTTGATCTTCCATAGCACAACATATCATGCATACTTCCTGCCCAACTGGTGACCACTAACAGTCAGGTAAATATGTGACCCATTTATTACTTACTCCGTAATAATAATATATATATTAAGTCTCAACAAAATCTAAAGATAGGAATTTAGCAGCGGCGCCTCTAATGCTGACGCCATGTGCCTGGAAGATTCAAAATTAAGGACACTAATTGTAACGATTCTTATAATTCTGGATTAGCGCTGAGGACGTACAACTAATTCTGGGTGCAACAAGGCCTTGGAATCACGATGAAAATTTCTGATTTAGATGAGGCGAATGGCGTGTATCCGGATTACAGAGTACTAGACGAGGAGTCGCGCCAGGATTGAGATTTGTTTAGTTTAGTTTAGTTTAATTTGTCGTGCCGGGCTGACACCTTCCGTCCAGTGGACATGACACGCATGGAGGACATCTAGAATACAAGTTCCTCCATTCTCCAGGAAAGCCCATCCGGTGTCTGACTTTTCCAAATACGTGCCCCACGCTAGTTACATCGGGTCGAATAGGTAGGAACGCATTCACCATGATCCCAAGACCATGTATTGAGGGAAAACCTCAATAATTCCTCTTGTACTCTTTCACGACGAGCAGCCGTAGTCCCCCTTTAAACAGGCCGTGTAGGAATCCAACCTACCACTTCTAGAAAGCACATCCAGCACCCGACCAACTGTGCCAACAGCCTGTTGAAAATCACCTATCGTTCTTCCCAAATTCTCCCCCGCATTGCACTCAACCCCCACTTGAGGGGGCTGAAATTCCGAAATCGAGAGCTCAAAGCCGAGGCATCGGTGCCCCAGCTTTTGTCGTACATTTTTCGTTGTCTGAGTGAGGCTTCTTCGCTCGCGCCGTCTTTGGAATGTGTCGAAAAGTTGAGAATGTTGATGTCGCGATCGAGGTGCTTGTCTAAAATGAGGCCGAGCAATTGTTCAGTCCTGCACACAATGTTAGTAAGGTTGAAAGCGGAAGGAATTTTATCTTTGATTTTGGAGGATTGTTGGTGAGTCTTAAAGTCCTCCCAGTCAAACTCAATCGGGAAGTTGTTAGAAGACTGAATAGAAGAAACCCAATCTTAAACTTTTGATCTATCGTGCCGGGAACGGAACCTAGCCCATGTGCCAATCGAAATCGACTGGGCCATGCTCAGCAAGCTGCCCTTGCGAAGGTAAGATTGAAGTTTTTTTGCTTACTACTAATTAATTTTATCGTCATTTCTAAGTCTAGGACTATATAGGACATTGGGCTCCTCTCTGGCCCAGGCCACACCTTGACCAGTGCTCCTTGCCTCTCGTGCTACTTGAAAGATCACTGATATGCTGTCCTTGATGAATAGCCATTCAGCTCAGTATTTACCCGTGTAATTCGGTCACTTTTTCCACGGAACCTTTTACACAAAAACAAAAAATATATTTTTTTAGTTCATTTTATTCTCCTCTCTGAGTCTATGACTATTTAGGACATGCAGGTCCTCTCTGTCTAAAGGCCAAGGATACCCATCTAGTAGTATAGCCCCTCCTATACCTCCCACACAGCTCCTATCAGATAGTACCACCCCTCACAAGTCCTCATTCGATCATACACTTAGAGAAATCCTTTGCCCTTCATTGTCTCCCCTCTCCAGCCAACGAAACGATGGCCATTTACGGGTGTATGGCAGCCGGGAAAAATCGCAAAAACCACTGGGTGCGGAGTTCTCCTAATGCCGAAGTTAGGACTAAACCCGAAGACATAGTGACCTTTCCGAAGCGTTCGAAGAGGTCGGCCAGCTGGGCGCTGCAGACTTGTGAGTACCTCGGAGAATTCACACTCTGCCTTTCTAGCCTCCTTCCCGAAGGTCGTGCTGACATTTCAGAAAATTCTTGACAGAGCGTGATTTTAAATTGAATAATTTAACGTATCAGGCTAGAGTCCAACACCAAGGAGGCTTGACACGGGTGCGTGTTCCCGGGGGGACCCACAAACACCACTGATGCTGGCTTTATGTGGCCAAAAATTTACATGATCTAATAAAGACAAAAATTTCATCAAAAACTTTTGCTGCCCTGACTCAACGCCCTGCGCCTAGCCAGCTATCTCATAGCAGTTTCCTGTACGATATGTATCCCAGAAAACCTCGGTCAATCAAGTCCTACTTTGCACCCCGTAGTATCCTGTTACGGTAAGGAATCTCTAAAAAGCTATCCATCCCTTTTCTTCCAACATTGTCCATATACTTGGTGCTGTTTCCTTTGTTGTTTTCCGCCAATCATTTAGCGCTGTCCGGTATTCAGAGAAATGCCACACAGAGCGTGTTTGCTGTACGGTAGCTTAGCCTAACTTCTTTTGTGCCGTCCAGGGCGCTGGGGAATGCCGTTGACTTATCAACAAAAGAAGCCCTCCTGGCTAATAAGCCGAAATCTTAGTCTTGGCGTCCACAAAAGATCCAAAGTTGAAAACTCCTCGAAATGTCAGTCCCAGCATGGTCTTCAGAGACCTGTTCCCCTCGTCGCTCCACATCTCAGCCGCCTATCCTTCCTCAAGATGTATAACCCCATCAGAGTAACAGTCCCTCATAGACCAAGACCCGAGCTTTGTAAATTATGACTCAATTTCCTACTTGCTGGTATAGGTAGGGTCGTAAGTTTGTATTGGATGATGGCCGGTCATGAATGAGGCATGCACTTATTTGCAATTGGTATGATGCCATTATCGGTTGTTGAGCATATTCTTTCATGAAGCCTCGCTTTTCAGGCTATCAAGAGATCCACATTGTTATGCTATCTCACGTGAGGATCAAACTACATAAGTAAAGCTTTTTATCTAGACAATAACCAGCATCCGCATTTCATGTGCTGGATTAAATTCAAATATCGCAAGAAGTCATCTTGATGTTAGTACTACCGAAAACTCACTGCAAATCACCTGCAATGTTTTAAACTTGTAATATGAATTAGATAAAATAGACACTAGAAGGGCTCTTAAACGGGGTCAGAGAATACACATCATGATCCAAGGCATTTTTTTTGCCGTATTTCTTCCTCAAAAAGGTATCTTGTGGACTGGCTAATCAAGTTCTGATCCAACTTGTAATTTAGTTTGGCCCGAACTTGTCTTGTACTGCAACGCTATTATGTTCTAACGATACATCAGGTACGAAAGTTGTATACCAGAGTCCTGCATGTTCAATTACTCCTGAGATCGGCGTTGAAAAGGCTTGCCTGCTAGACTTTGAAGCGATTGCCGAGTTTGTCATTCCGAGACAAGTGTTTTGTAATCGCTACATCACTGTTTGCGATCCGAGTAATAAGTATCGCATACTCGGCCATCCCGTCTGCATTCAGAACCAAAAGTACGTACGCAATGAGTTTATATTCAACTTCTGTATCGTTATCAAGACGGACACAGATCCATTACCGTATGAAACAGTGGTACGTCGGTTGGCGGGCACTTTTACGGAGATGGAAATCCAGAAACAATTTCTAAGTGAAGAGGTAAAGGAAGAGAGCCTGCAAAACACACGAGGCCGACATTCAATCGCTGCGTTGCTTGAAATTATTAAAGAAGATTTGAATAATTATCATGAATGCATGATACCCGCCGGTAAATATATATCCCGATCAAGCTTTGTAACTGATTTTGACTAGATGATGCCAACACCATAAACATGAAATTATTCCCGGTTCGACGGCCTCCTCCACCGGTGAAATCCTGGCATGTTCCAGTGCTAAAGATCCACCTCTCAAAATATATGGACGATACATGGGATCTCACACTGGTCAAGGTGATCAATTTTATTGATGGTATCCGCGATGTCAGACGCATCTCTTATGACGCAGACGTATGCATATATTTGGCAAAAGTAGCCCTCCAACACCTTCTTTATTATGACGCAATTCTTCTATTAGATATATTCTTTTTCAGTAATATCTACGCCCCTAATCCGCACATTCGAGGGTTTATAACCAATGAAGATCAGATGCAAGAAGAGTGTAGTAACTATGTCTGCATAAACGGGCCTATGGTAGATAATTTTTATCTAAGCCGCTTATATACCTCTCTCGCGCCCGGCAGGACACTAATTGCGTGGCTCAAACTTCATAGAGACGATGGACTAGAAGTATTGGACCATATTGATGTTCGTCGCTTTATTCAATTCGGAATAATAAAGGGGTTCCTTTACCGTATCCATACCTACGCTTTATCATCTCAGATTAGTATCTCACCTACTACCAAGGATACTGTGAGTGATACAAGTAAGAGTGATGATCTAGTGAATTATGCAGATGGCTGCCACTGTTTTGACCAAATCATAGTTGAGAAGAACCTATCACAGACTCAAATTATGGAGCAATTACTTGCTATAGCTAATGTGGATGTAGAAATAATCTACCGGTAATCTTTGAAACCAAGGGTTTGGGCCGGAAGTCAAGGGCTTGACAAGAAAACTGGACTATTTAGTCATTTCTTTACAGCATGATCACCAATCTTACCGAATGCACAAGTAAACTGATAAATTCTTACAAAACTGAACAGTAACCGTAGATTTCCTACTTGAGAATGATAATAAATGCACGGAGGGATAAGCCGAGAAATTTCCAGCTTCTTGCCGTCGAAGACGAATTCCTCCCCTTCCAGTAGTGCCAGTGTAGTAACTCAATATGCTCTGCATATTCGTGATAGACAAGAATATTGCATTCGAATCGAATTAGAGATCAAACACAAACATATCTGTAATCAGCGATTTCTCATCAATGAAGGTTTTGTCATTCTCACGGGAGTTCTCTTTCTTAACCTTAACATACACCAGCTCACCTCAACGGCCGATAAAGGCGTTACTATTAGGGAAACAGAATAAGTCCTATTAAAAAGATTGTAGAACCTCCAGTATCGTATGACCCGACTCACTTAGTTACGAGCCGTGCACTGTATGAACGATAGACCCGTCAGTCAATATTCATCGATTAATATATACGATCAGTCGTAGAGATGATCTATCAAGTGGAGGAGCTGTCATACTTCGATGACTCAATTCATTGACAAAGTAGTTCTTACTTATACAAAAGAATGAGATACTTTTATAGTAAATTAGATTAGTGAACCACAGTTTGATGGATGGGTATTTCTATAAGATCCAACTCATTTCACGACTTTCGGAGCCGGAAAAGACGGATTCTTCACCTTCCAGTGGTGCCGGTGTAATCGCTCAGTATGCTCTGCATATCTGGGATAGCCAAGAATAATCGCATCCAAATCGAAGTCGAAAAAAAACACATGCATGTCTCCATTTGACGACTTCTCAATCATACAGCACTCACCATTATCTTCTGAGTCCCTATCTTTCTAAGCACACATCATCTCGCCTCGACGACCGATATAGGCGTCACCCCAATTGCAAACAGGAGCCTGCCTCAACCATTACCGACCATTACTCACTACAAATTTAAGACGCTACGTATACCTGTAGGAGGAAATTAAGTCATAATTTACAAAGTTGGGATCTTGGTTTACGGGGGTCTGTTGATCTAATGGGGCTCTACATCTTGAGGAAGGACAAGCGGCTGAGATATGGAATAAGAGGGGGAACAGGTCTCTGAAGACCATGTCAGGACTGATATTTTCGAGGAGTTTTCAACTTTGGATTTATTGTGGGCGCCAAGGCTAAGATTTCGGCTAATTGGCCAGGAGGGCTTCTTTTGTCGATGAGTCAAAAGCACTCCCCAGCGCCCTGGACGGCACTAAAGAAGTAAGGCTAAGCTATTATACAGCAATCACGCCCTATCAAGACTTTTCTGACATTTCAGCACGACCTTCGAGATGGAGTTGGAAGGAGGCTAGAAAGGTAGAGTGTGAATTCTCCGAGGTACCTCTTAAAGTTCTAGGGGGTATCTGGAATGATAGAAGTGAACGTTGACCGTCAAGTCAATACTGTACGAATCGTAGATATTGGGGATTTAAGGATCAGAGATAAAAGGTTAGGATCAGTGAGGTTTTGATTTTACTGAACTTATATTTCGGTAATTAGGAATGTTAGTGTTTAATCTACATCTAATTGTCTATCTATGTTCTACCTCGCTTAGGTAGAAATATCGTGTTCTGATTACGTGATGGAATAACATTCACACCACCGAGATCATCACCAACCGAGACCTCACCAAAGCTGGTAGCGATCGAAGATGAGTAGTCTTAGTCTACTCCACACTGCGTGCAGTTCGGTCTGGCATGTCTAGATTTCAACAGTACCCACAAGTCTGCAGCGCCCAGCTGGCCGACCTCTTCGAACTCATCAGAAGGATTACTATGTCTTCGGATTTAGTCCTAATGTCGGTATTAGGAGAACTCCACACCCAGTGGTTTTTGCGATATTTCCCGGCTACCATACACCCGCAAATGGCCATCATTTCGTTGGCTGGAGAGGGAAGATAATGAAGGGCAAATGATTTCTCTAAGTGTATGATCGAATGAGTATTTGTGAGGGGTGGTACAGTTTGAGGGGAGCTGTATGGAAGGTACAAGATGGGATATACTTCTGGTATAGGTATCCTTGGTCTGTAAGCAGATAGGACCTGCATGTCCTACATAGTCATAGACTCAGACAGGACAATAAAATGAAATAATAATAATAATGTTAGAATTTAGAATAATTGGGGCTATCAAGTAGGCCACGTTGTTGGCACACACGTGACTACAAATTCTGTACTTAGTTTCACTTCGGTAGTCACTTGAATCAATGCGCTCTACAACCTCAATGACTGAGGGGTCATTATTTCCTTAATAAATAATAATATAGAAAAAACATCATCATTTGGTCAAAAGCGGCACCATGTTCCACGAACGTTATTTCATCGTTTTAATTAATGCTACCGTCCTAATCGGCCCATCTTATCCGATTCCCCGAATTTTTTTCGCTGCGCTTCGGCAGGGTGGATTGGGGAACCAGAAATGTAGTTTTCACGGGAGGGAAAATTTTCACCGCACCACCAAAACCCCCAACGGACAGCGGAACAGCCGCAATTATGGCTGTAGATTCTCTCGCGATATCTACAGGCGTTAACATGGATAACCTAAAGATAATAGGGTTTTTTTTGAATAAGTTTCGCAACAGACTGGTCATAGCAGGTACTAACCCAACTGTGACACCGATGGCGGAGGTAGATGGGGCTATTGACGCCCTCAAGTCGCACGTATTGTCACTACAATTGACAATGAAAACGACACCAATGGAAGAAAGGATGCCGGCCTTAGAGAAGGCAGTAACGAAGGGTCTCGGGGAGCCAGTGCGCAAGATGGCTCCTCAGTCGCCCAAGGAATGGGAGGTCGACCCACTTATGCTTCAGTCGTCGCACCTCTAGCGACTAAAGCGGCAGTACGAATAAGAATACAAGGTGCGGACAAGATGCAGCCGGCAGAGCTGCTTAATAAGGCAAAAACACATATTGAGGGGGCATACGCCGTAAGGCAGTTAAGGAGTAACGACACTGTGGTGTTCGTGCAGTCGATCTCCCAGCGAGACGCTGCCCTGAATAAGGCTCAGCCAAAGGAGTTCTGCATCGTAAAGTAGGATTTTCCTGTTGAGATTTTGTGAGTCCCATTGGAGACAATGATACATGGAGGAATAAATGCCGACAACGGCAGAATTATATATCAAATAAAAACGGAGACAAATGTTCGGATTCCTGGAGTCCAAATTAACAGGTTAAGGTGGCTTTACGATGGAAAGGAGCACCAATGGATGAGGAAAAATGGCTATACTCGAGGGTCGGTGATCGCGAGCCTGCCGATAGAGGCTCTTTAATGCGAGGTTATTCGAAACGGAATTGTGCTCAATTTAATGCTGTACACGGCCCAGCTCTGGTCACCCCGAGCTCAAGTCAAGCAGTGTTTCATCTGCAGTCAATGGGGGCATACTCAAGCCTTGTGCAATAGGGCGAAGAGATGTGGTGAGTGCGCGGGCACTCACCAGACTAGAGACTGCCCGAGGAAGTCGGTGCTTTGCTGCAACTGCAGCAAAGCCCATAAATTGTGGCAGAAGGGGACGTGTCCAAACTTCGCGTCGTATAAGGCAAGTGTCCAGAGGGCACGAAATGAACTTTTGGAGAGGACGGCAGATCTAAGAATGGAGGAACTAACAGCAGCGGCCACTCCAATATCAACAGCGGCAAAACAAGTAGACAACCAAGGGTTTACAATCGTGCCTAACCAGAAGGCGGAGGTCGGAAAGAGAGGGCCAGGGCTCCCGCGGAAACATGTACTAGTCCCGGCAATAAAACCACTATCAACACCATTGGCGTCAACTTCAAGACCAGAGGCATCCATTTTCAACACGCGAGGAAAAGGGAAGGATGCCGAGGTATACTTTAGCTAGTTCTGTCTCGAACTAACAGCCATTTGTGCTTCCTGTAGGTTAACAAAGAACCACACATATAATTTGAAGGTGTAGGGGTTTTTTATCAGAGGGTTTCCCCCTCATGTAAAATTACTATAAATAGAGTTTAAAGCCACCTGCATGGGCCCATAGGGCGCCAAATCAGGTTAATGAAATCAAAATCGAATTCAAAAATAATAAACAAATGTGTAAAGCTTGTTCAAACACAAAATAACCTGGAGTATAATGCCACAAATTTACATTATGTAACTCGAGGATGATCAACCTATTCCCTAAACAGTTCACCTTTATTACAAATCCCCTGCTGAACAACATTTTTCATTCATATACTCTGCCATTATAATCAGACTTTGATCATAACTTTCACCTCAACCACAACTATAACATGTCTCTAACTGAAGAAGTTGTTGATCACTTACAGGAAAAGCCACTTTCAAATATTTTAAAGCCTCTCTGTGATATCTATAAGATGAATTTTAATGAAACAGGTGACAGTGTCTTCGAGAATTCCATCGGTGAGCTGGCATTAAGGGAACCTCTTACATATTTATCTACTTGATTCACTCTACACGTCAGTCAGGGAAATTTTGTCACTTCCGAGATCAGAAATCTTTTCTCTCAAATGACTCGTATTCAAGACTGGTTGAATTCCACATCTTTCGACTTGGCTCCATTTGAATCACTAGTAGAAACAATTTTAAACATAGTTCAGATTGTTAAGGTGATAAGTTAATTGGGAACATAGTTACTTGGAATGTGTCACAATATTTGTTCAGATGGTTTGATACTTGGTAACTTGATTGCTGGCAGGTGTCCAATACTTTTCTGATGCTGTTCATGAGACAGAACATAGACTACTTATATACTCTAATATGACCCTTGTCATTGTCTACGCTCTCTCTCCTGACTTACTGCCAACAACGTGCCTAGGTAAAACTCTGCAGCTCATGAGTCCATCTCTCATGAGAGGCATCCGCTGTTCCGGTGGCTGGCGCGCGCGGTCTGAGTACGCATTGCTGCAATGCCTCAATCACTTACGTGTAATATCCCAGCTGAGCAATCCTGAACCTAGCTGTTCAGGAACGACAGCAATCTAGTCCATGGTTCGCGCCTGTGGCTTGTATACACACCACAGCATCGCTCCAATCGTTCCCATAAAATGTCTCAGCTCCGCAGTCCTTAGTCCATTACTCAGGAGCGGAAGCAGTTGTATAGTTCCGATAGTGCGCTAGTTCTGCATGTACCTCTGAGCGCTATCCCGTAATTGCCCGGCAATACCTAACCACTTACGGCTAGCGTGTGTGATCAATAGACTCATCACAACGCTGCCCCAATCATTGCCCTGCAATGAATCAGCCCGGCGCTCATGAGTCCACTACTCAGGAGCAGGAGCAGTTGTATGGTTCCGGTAGCGTGCGAGGTCTGCATATACCTCAGGGCGCTATTCCGTAATTGTCCGGCAATGTCTAACCGCTTATGGCTAGCGCACGTGGTCAGTAGACCCTTCACGTTGCTACCCCAATTGTTGCCTTGCACTGACTCAACCCGGCGCTCCCAAGTCCGAGACTCAGGAGCGGCAGCGGTTGTATCCATGGTCAACGCACAATGTGCATATGCATCTTGTTGATACGCTTGAAACAATGATCAAAGGACCCACCGATCAACCAATTAAATTGTCGGCAGACTCGATTTATGGGCATGCTGGAGCTCCACTCGATCCAGCCAGAAAGACAATAGAAGAACTCAAGGAATCAATGTGCCATGAACTGTCTGGATCGGTTTTTATGAATGTGAAAGGATTCTGGAAAAAAGTCTTTGAAAAGCCGAAGTGGTCAAAGTATTGCAAAGCACTATCAAAAGAGTATGAGGCTCGCTCGGGTGAAGAAAATCTGAAATATCCTGATGATTCCACAGAGGCAGATGTGTGGAGATGGATGAAGGCTTCGGAAGAGGAGATTATCAAATATTCCGTCAGCACTTGGACGAAATCAGCAAAGGAGAAAGGAAAGATGGCCAGAAGTAGATTCATGCACTCCATTGAAGCCACACAATGTCAAACATTAGCCAAAGGACAAATCGAAGGAGGGCAAACCAACTGACAGCTCGATTATTTTATCAAGCGAAATAATCTCCCTACTGGTGACGGCTATCACTGGAGCGACGTACTTGTGGTAGGAGAGCTGAAAAAGCTACCAACGTCAGCGTTTTTGGACAAGTTTCTCCAACTTTGTGTTTACATGAGTGAAGTCTTCTTGGCCCAGCCACTACATCATTTTGTTCACGGGTTCATACTTTTCGGAACTCAACTTCAGCTTTGGGTATTCGATCGGTCAGGGCCTTACTGTGAGTCGATCATTGATATTGGGAAATCCCCGAAAAAACTAGTCCACGTGTTGGCTGCTTACATGATGATGAGCGACAAAGAGCACGGGATAGACTCAAACATCTGATATGACGGTGACGAGATTATATCAAGATGCAGGTTCCGGGATCAAATGTCATGCAGGAGTTTTCTCTTGATTCGAAGCCGTTGGTATGTCAGTCGGCGCTTGTCTCTAGGGGCACAACTGTTTACTTCTTTACTGATAAAAAATATGTGGTAAAGTTCTTGTGGAAGATTTGTGGGAAAACATCCGAGGTTGAATTGCTCACGGTTGCAAAGGATGTTGTAGGCATGGCAAAGCTCATCGGATGGCGCGATTTAGTACAGACAAGCACGCTCCGAAAGGGACTTACTTTCACTCAACTCATGGTGAAGTGCACACGACTGGCTGAAAAGGTATTAACCACGCCAGTCGCTTTAAGTGGGAATTCTGTTCAATACCTAAAGAAGAGCACGAGCAAAGCTGAATCTCGCAAACAGAAGAGCGAGTCAGAACAGGCCGGAGCCATAATTGAGTCAGTAAGTAAGTAAACACGAAGCGGAACTAAAGGTCAGTAAACATGTGATATAAAAATTGGAATAAATACTTATAACTTTATGATTATAAAGTACCTCGAAGTTGTCATGAATGCGCTTTTCACATTAGTAGTAAATTATCATCCACATAGTGTAGCATGCAGAGCCAGGGAAATGGAAACAGGTTAGTGATAAATTAGATACCACCAATTGCTACACCCACCCGTAGATCACTGCTAAAAGAGACTAGCTACGGCGCTATCTGGAAGTATGTGGGATTGGTTAATTATCATGTACATAACCTGTAACATAATATAACATAATAACACAATAAGATACCATTTGCATCCCGTAACATTTATTGCCATAATCACCCAAGTATATTCTAAGCCCCCTGAGTAGTCACAACCATTTAATTGAAGATACCAAGTGTATACAACCATATACATCACCACCCTTCAATAGAAGTGTCCCTGTAGTCGAAATTAGATCACGACTGGCTGGAAAAGCCATTCCATCAGGAAAGATCACTTCAGCCAATGAAAGCCTTGACGTTCCTCAAAGTCTGTAGAGACGTAGTAGTCGCATCGAGGAACTGCGAATGAGTCAATCAGTTGGTGGGAAGCGGAAGATCCAGGAAGATGTAGATGTCAATGATCGTCTTAAAAGAGTCCATCTTACCAGCCATACAGAGGAAGCGACATCTGATGAAAATGATCGACTACGCTCTTCTCTTGGGAGTAAATCTAACCACACAAGTACGACCGAAGCGAGTGAAGAATTAATGATGTCGTTTTGTTGTGCTGGCTCGGTTTAGTTGTTAGGAGACAGGGGAACGGAGGATGGGCTGCTGGATTAGGAAAGGGTGGAAAATACAGGCTGGTGCATAGACGCTGTTCATATACTCTACAATCTCTTCACCTGCCGAGTTTAGTGAATCAATCTATCCATATAATATCATACTTCACATCATCCATTAGATGATATTATCAATTGTCGGGATGCACATCTAGCATCACCTTCATAGATCACCATCGTCAGTAAGAGTTCACATTTGATACCTACTGACACCCATTTGGCCACAGTGATACGCACTCAGTGTCCATCGTGCCATCACCCAGCGTGAGCGCGCCATCTCCGCGACTCACCATTGCACATGAGCCCGTGTAATTCCACCGAAGGACAGCAGAGACATAATTGGTATACACCTCACAGCTCATAACCACAACACATTTACGAGTGATTTGGTCCCATCTGGATACAAGATTGAAAGAGCGGAATGTGTTGACATACGGAAGCGCCAGCAAGCAGAGGTTGCAATATCGCCAATCGGGAAACCAATCAATGATTTCAACACGCCGCTAGAAGTAGTAATGGGGCTACGCGACGCCATTAAGGCTCATAGATCTCTTTTTACCGATGCCAAAATATTGCATCGATGTTGAAATTATGGAGTTCAGAGATGAGTCAGGTGATGCTTAATGGAAGTAATTTATGGAGGGTTTGGTTGTTGAGTTTTCTATGATTTCTGTGTTGGGATACACTATGTTGATCCTACTGGGCTCGATAATTAGTAGTCCCGACCGACTGGTGTTTGGCGAACGGAGATTGCGTATACCCTGTGCTAGTGTTGTTTACTGCTGTTAATAGGAGATCCCGCACGGGCTATCTATTGGGGTTAAAAGGAGTCTGGTACCTGTGTTTGATAGAGTAGTCGAATTGACATCCTTTTATCCTTCATTATTGCATAAGCTTCCCTTTACCAATAAAGTCCACGAACTAAGTAGTGGGTTTTACATTTCAATAGGTTATGAGACTCGGTGTCACACGCATTGAAGTAGTAAAAGGAAACGACTCCAGGGACCGTGAATAATTGAATCCCTGAGCCGACTTCTCCGGTGCAACACGAAAGCACAAGCAGTCAGTCCATCGACCTTTTCTCAGGTGCCTTCAGCACAAGATTAGGAACGTGTCTAACAAGACATATTAAAAGAAATCAATCCCAAGGCATCCGACCTTAAAGAAAATGTCGGAAGAAACTAGCTGGGGTATACCTATCCTAAACGGAAAAAACCATGACTCTTGGTTTCGCCACTATCAGGTTAAACTAAGAGGTAGAGGGGTGTACTACGTGGTCACGAAAACATTGGACGAATCGTGTCCAATCGTATCTTCCATCGGAAATACTCAGAAAATTGTTGATCCTATACTCCACAACGAAAAAAGGGAGAAGTACTTTCGAGATGAGGGAACCGCAATCGATCTTATGTTCAAATCCCTTTCCCTCGATGAACAAACCCTGTACGACGAACATGATTCCGCCTTCAGTCTTTGGGCCTATTTACGCTCTAAATACCAGCAGATTGATTCGACCACCGCAAATGAGTACATGATGCTCATTCAGAATTTCTCATTTGACGACATGACTATTATTCAAGCATGGGATAAATTAAAGGAATACCGGCGCAAGTTATGCGCAGCTGATATTAGATCAAAAAATGCGTATCAAGATGAAGCCCTTCTTTTAATCTTGATTCGTTCTCTTCCCATTGAGTATGTCGCAACAATTGATACCCTTGATGCGATGACAGATCTTTCGGTAGAAGAAAAGTTAAAGCGGCTTCAAACCAAGGAGAGTCGCCTAATAGCTAGCCAGCGTAATGAAAATGCTTTTCCTAGCTATCCTACAACAGAAAACAGGCACATCTCATCGAAAGGGTCGCGCACAACTTTAGAGCCCGGTGAAGATTCAGGATATTCTCCACCATGCTACTTATGTGGAAGGAGACATTTTATCAAGGCCTGTCCGTTCATGGAGATCGCACAAGACGCTGTACATGAGTACATGAAGAAAACCAAATCATTTCGCAGTACACCAAAGAATAAAAAATCAGGTCAATCACTCTCTCGAACCTGTTCTCCGTCACAAATTCGACCCTCAGCTAACGTGGAGAAGAGAGTTGGATTCAAGAGCAAGGATAAAGCGTATGAAGCCTGTACTTATTCCGATGTGGAATCTGAAGGTGATTCGGATTTAGACTCTGATAGTCCAACTCACGAACATGCTCAGATCTCTAGAGCACTTATCAGTAAGGCTATTCCATCCACTTGGGCCAGTGATACCGGCGCCTCTGCACACATGTCTGACAATCTTTCTCTTTTCAGATTGCTAAAACATATTCCACGGCGCACTATAATGGTTGGAGGAGGAAAATTATATTCACAAATGAAGGGCGATGTGAAGATGACATGTGAAGATGGATCTTTTATGTACCTACGAGATGTGCTTTATGTACCATTATTAGGAATAAACTTGATGTCGAGTAGACAAGTCTGCCGTCATGGGGGTATGAAAGGTGCTTTTGATGAGGGCCACATGAATTTCAGAAAAAATAATTGCACAGTTATAACCGCCACTATGCATAATGGGCTTTATATTGTATCACACATCGACAATAATGATCATGACCTAGCTTATAATTCGACGAATCTCGACCAAAGTACCAATGAAATGATTGTTGACGAGGAGATTGTGGAAGATAATGAGCTTACAAGTAAGGAAAAAGAAAGATACATCCTATATCATCGACGATTTGCCCATCTTGGTCCCCAAAAGCTTAGGAACTTACACTTAGTCACAAATCTCTCACGTCCGATCAAAGTTCCTAGTTCCAGAGAAGAGCGCGTTTGTGAGACTTGCTTGTTAACAAAGATGAGAAATCGTACTTCTAAGAAACTATCGCCTTGGAAGCTAACAAAATTAGCCTTAATCCATTTTGATATAGCCGGTCCATTTCCACCGTCCATTTGGGGAAATAAATATTTTATAATGATACTGGACAACTTTTCTAGAAAGTTATGGGCTTTGTGTTGTAAAACAAAGAGTGAGGCATTTTCCACTCTTGACCAGTGGAAAACTACTGTCCAGCTACAATCAGGTGAAAAAATAAAAGCTGTACGTGCTGATAATGTAGCTGAACTTCAGAAAGTTATCTCCAAATGGTCACTAGAACAAGGAACTCGTTCAGAACCAACTACAATTGCAACATCCAGTCAAAATGGGCCTGCGGAACGAAATATTCAAACATGCGAAAACAGCATGAGAGCAATGCTTAAAGATGCAAATTTGCCACTTGAATTTTGGGATGAAGCTGTAGAAACCGATGTGTATATACGAAACCGCACCCAAACAGGCCCTGTCATTGATGGAATACAAGTGAGTCCCGAGGAGGCCTTTACTGGTATTTGAGCAGACATAAGCCATATTGCAGTTTGGGGAAGTAAATGTATCTCGTACATCAACCCTCACACCATAGCCAAAGGACAAAGAACAAATAAACTTGTGGATAGAGGACGAGTCGGTGTATTTATGGGTTACAGTGATACGACAAATAAACAATTACGTGTTTATAATCCCGAACTTGGATATACATCAAGGACAAGTAGGCTCAACGTTATGGAACATATTAAAGGTGGCACAGTGGAACTGAGATTTCGTAACTGCACTACAGGCCCTCAAGGCACTGCAAATGATTTTGATGATCGTAAGCCCCGCGGTAGACCTAAAAATGATGTAGATACTCCATCTGTTGCTATTAATGTCAACTTACAACACTCTAGACCGACTCAGCATTCATCAGATTCAGTTGTTCTCGAAACAGGAAATCCATCTCTTGATACCAAAGTAATGGATGTACCAATTCTAGAAACGCCAGCTCTAAATAAATCAATCATGAAAACAGAAGAAAAAAGGCGTAAGAAAGGTGAAAAGGATATAGATAATACGGAATCAAAATTTATTGGTCATCCAATAACAATCCAATCTGTTGTCAATGTCGAGGCATGTGAAAGCCCTATTGCGCAACTAGAAGCCAACGATTTGATCGGTCAGGAACCTCGCGTATCCCAAATTGAATTTCCTACTACAACAGATCAAATAATCTCGGATCAAAAATCTTCAAATGATTTTGATGTTACTGACAGCAATCAGCAGATATTATCAGACGTCTCTCACGAACCAAAAATTGCACCAACACAGACAAATGAAGTAAATCCAAAATCCGAGAAGCCAGCAAAGTGTGGCCATTTACTGAATCCATCCCAATCTAAAGCTACAAATACCAGAGAATTTACTGCCCCAGACCTAGACCATATGTTTATTGATGACCCGTTTCCACCATCCACAAGGTCCTTATTAAATACTGAGACTTGTCCTGGACAGCACCGCTATTTCACAAGATCAAAACGTAAGAAAAATGAAAGCGATAATCTGATGGATGAAGATGAAGAACGGCATAAAAAGATTGCAAGGGTATTTGCTGCCAAAGTCCTTGAGGAAAATGATGAGCTAAATTTATTGGAGTATTCATATCCAGCTGAAATTATTGCTGGTATCAATATACCAAAAACATATTCTCAGGCTGTTAATGACCCAAATTACAGCAAAGAGTGGAAGTTAGCAATTGCGCAAGAGATAGCTAGCCTAGGTCAAAATGGTACTTGGAAGGAAGTTGTTCCACCGTCTGATGCAAATATGGTTTCTACCAAATGGGTCTTCACTATTAAATTAAATACGGATGGATCTGTTGAAAGATTCATGGCAAGATTAGTGGCCCGTGGATTCAGCCAGATTCAAGGTAAAGATTACACAGAAACTTTTGCCCCAACTGTTCGAATGGACACTCTTCGTATCTTTCTTGCCAGGGTGGCAAAAGAAAATTTAAAGTGCAACCACTACGATATAAAGAACGCATTCACGGAATCTCCTTTTAAAAGAAAAAATATATCTATCTCCACCTAAAGGTGTACTGGTAACAAAGGGTCATGCTTTACAGGCATTGCGCAGCTTATATGGACTTAAGCAAGCTGCAAGGGACTGGAACATGCTCTGCAAAACCCATCTAGTACAATGGGGATTTGTTCAAAGCCTTGCAGATCCATGCTTATTCATCCAAAAAGAGAGGCAGATTGAGTTACTTGTATACGTTGACAATATTGCTGCAGCTGCTAAGTCCACTGATGAGCTAGACTGGTTCTTTAGTAAGCTCTCTTCTCGTTTCAATGCCAAGAATCTGGGGGAGATTGAAAAGATACTTGGAATGAGGGTAACGAGAAAGCGTACAGAACGAACTATCTTGATTGATCAAGAGCAATATTTGAGGTCAGTGCTTGAAAGATTTGGAATGACAGCAGACAAATTTAAAGCGAAGAAAATTCCAGCATCCGACTATGAGTTAATTCGTCCCGCAAGTAAAGAGGACAAGAGAATCGATGTCACAGAATATCAACAAGGCATTGGAAGCTTAATGTTCGCTATGGTGTTAACGCGACCGGATATCGCTTTCGTTCTTGGAAAGCTATCTCAATTTATGACTGATCCAGTAGAACATCATGGTCATGCGCTAAAAGAATTGTTTCGCTACCTGCAATCAACTGTCACCCAGAAACTGCGTTACGGACCTGGGGGAGCGCATAAACATTTCGTTGTTTACTCCGATGCCGACTGGGCAAGTGACAAATCTGACCGAAAAAGTGTATCTGGAAGTGTAGCAATGTTTTATGGTGGCCCTATCTCCTGGTCTAGTAAAAAACAGCGATCAGTAGCCACATCCACTTGTGAATCTGAATACGTAGCACTCTCTGCTTGTGCAAAACAAGGTCAGTGGATTGCCCAAATATTCAGAGACTTGGGATGCCCTGACTATATTGGACTAAATTCTCAGAAAGTTCATATGCTAGGCGATAATCAAGGGGCGCTCGCTCTTGTCAAAAACCCCCATCTTCACGAGCAATCGAAGCACATCGACATCTGTTATCATCAATCCAGAGATCTAGCGGAGAGAGGAAAACTTGATGTTGCATATATCCCTACTACAGATATGGTCGCAGATGGTATGACAAAGCCCCTGTTAAGGATTAATTTCGAAAAATTTAAATCACAGCTAGAAGTTGTTATGTAGTAAAACTAGAGTCACCGTGACTTGCTCTGTGGGGGAGTGTTGAAATTATAGAGTTCAGAGATGAGTCAGGTGATGCTTAATGGAAGTAATTTATGGAGGGTTTGGTTGTTGAGTTTTCTATGATTTCTGTGTTGGGATACACTATGTTGATCCTACTGGGCTCGATAATTAGTAGTCCCGACCGACTGGTGTTTGGCGAACGGAGATTGCGTATACCCTGTGCTAGTGTTGTTTACTGCTGTTAATAGGAGATCCCGCACGGGCTATCTATTGGGGTTAAAAGGAGTCTGGTACCTGTGTTTGATAGAGTAGTCGAATTGACATCCTTTTATCCTTCATTATTGCATAAGCTTCCCTTTACCAATAAAGTCCACGAACTAAGTAGTGGGTTATACATTTCAATAATCGAGACATTTCGGTGAATAACATCCTCCTGAAGATCTGTGACGACCCTAAAGATTATGGAGGCATTCTGATCGACCTGGACCTTGCAACTTTGTTCAAGGACGGCAAGGCACAAGGGAAACTGGAAGTGATGACAGGAACCATGCAATTTATGGCACTAGAAATCCTGAAGAACAGCTTCGCAGTACCTGGGGCTGTAGTGTCACACTCGTACCGGCATGATCTTGAGTCTTTTTTCTATGTGTTGTTGTGGATATGTATACGCTATGGATGGCCGGATAACAAGTCACCGCATTTGGACTTCTTAAGAAAGTGGTACTCAGGGACTGCCGAAGAGATCCACACGAACAAGAAAATGCAGATGAAACTCGAAACATTTGGAGAAGAGGTCTATGAATGGATTCCACCTACTTTCAAAGTAACTGAAAATCTTGTCCGAAAACTCTGGAAAATCTTATTTTGTAAGGGCGAAGATATTGCGACGGGTACCACTCATGACCCTGACACTTTGTACAGCCCGATAATCATGGCATTCGAAAAAACCATCTTGAAGCTAAAGTCGTAAGATAATTCTATGTGTGATGGCATCGCCTTTCTTTTTCATGCGAGGAGATCACAAGATTGAGAAATGGTTTGGATTGTAATTGGAAAAAATCCCATGGATAAATATGACCAGAGACTTACAACATGTAAAATAGTATTCAATCCGATCCCTGAAGGTTGATTGGACATAACTTAACAAATTAAACGCAAAACAGTAGCTACCATCAGTAATCAGCCAAGAAGATTTTTGCAAAATAATCCCAGCTGATGCCTGATTCAATCATATTGCACCATATTTCCATGATCAAAGAATTAGCCGAATTTCCTCTGTGTTTGAAAAAGCATCAGAAAATTGTTCGAGACCTGATATAACTTTTGCTAGATGAGAACAAATGAGCTTACCCACGAAATACTTCAGTATACAACGAAATCTTTACAGTAAAAACTTTGCTCATAAATATAATCATGAGGTCGAGCGTTTAGGTAAGGAAGGAAGCCTGGTCTCTATTGAAAATAAAGAAATGGTATAAGTTGTTCATGTGAAGACTCTGTTGTGGAGATGTTTCTGAATTAAAATATGGAAAAGATAAAGACATTCTATAACTGACATGCAGAATGGATGTCACATTAATTAGTGTCAGAGATATCTGATGATAAAAGCGATAGTGTGACAGAAACCGAGTTGGTGATGAATAAATCAATTTAATAAACTATATGAGGAGAAAAGCTAACTTTAGCTACTACTAATAGGTATTTATAGGACTTAATCCTCCTCGTGAATCTACAGACTAGTGACTTGTCCTTAGGCACAATACTTTTACCCAGCCACGTATTTCCAGGTGTCACTAAGTTGTAATAACGCTTCAGCCTCCTGAGTAGTAGTCCCGTTTCGTTCAGCTTCATCTCCCCCTCATACAGCCTCATAGTAAGAATTCTTAGTAACAGGCTTAGGTATCCACCTAAGCTCAAACAACGATCAAACCGTAACAGATAGTAAGGCAGTGCCTAGATGGACCAAGTAGAAGAGAAATTTTTCACATTGATAGCTTAAGTGACTAAAACTAGTGAAGCAAGTTGGCATACTTAGTGAAGCTAATAGTACAGGTAAACTGTCTCTTCAAGTTCTTTGAATTAGGAAAGTGCACTAATATTTGCAAAGAACCTGGATTGAATTTAAAAATCTTCATTTGCATTCACACCAGTCTATTAGATCTGGCAAACATCTCACGTCAGTAAACATGCGTTATCTAAAAGTGACATCCTAATTTAGAACAAAATTAAGCGCAATTATTTACACACCTCATTGTAGCGTAAGAATAGCAGGTTTTAGCGTGATTAAAGCCAACTTTAGAAATGGTTTAATTCGGCAATAGTTCATTCATTGTTCTAGTTTAACGTCTTATTTTGCTTCTATATACAGATCCATGAAGACTGTAAGCCGCTTTGGTGTGAGAAAAAGCTTTCAACAAACAAAACGTGATGTCCTGCCACTCTAAACCGACCCGGCTTAATGCTGTGAACGCTCCTTTCAACCACAAATTTATAAACTTTCCCCAGAGATCGTTAACTCCCCCTTCAATCTGACTAAAGTTATGAGAAATTAAAAAGAGAAGGCACCTCCTCACTCGGCGTTGGTCTTCGAAGTTTTCGAAGAGTTGGCCCCAATGGTGGTGCTGCTGACAAGGCGATGGTTTGTGCTGCTGAGGTTTCGAATACATTGCGTGGTCATCCCGGCCCTTTTTTGAGTCCTTCAGCCTTCTTACTGGTGACCAAAGTGAATCCCTGATCATAAGTTGTTCCGACTATTTGTATTGGCGCCATTGTTGATTTTTTATACCATGTTTCAACTGTTCTCAATAGCAGCTTCATCCGAGCCTTCTCTACACTTCCCTTGTAGACCTGGTAAGTCCGAAACACTGCTTTCTGCCATGAACGGCGCTCCTTGCCACAGTTTGCACAAGAAACTCTTTTCCTCAGACAGTGCCAAGTTTGGTGAGCGCCAGCGCACTCACCGCACCTGGCTGCCTTTCCACACGACGCCTGCGTGTGTCCCCACTGGCTGCAGTTGTAACACTGCTTTGGCTGGGCCCGTGGTGACCACACCTGCGCGGTGAAGAGCATGACATTAATGACAAGCCCCTTTCGAACTACCTCCATTTGCATTGCCTCTAATGGGAGGCTGATCACAATTGATCCTCGATTGCGACCGTTTTTCTTCGATCGCTGGTGCTCCTTTCCATCATGTAGCCACCTGATTCGATTAATCACTAGGCCGGGAATTCGAGCCTTAGTTGCTATCTCAATCTCCCTAATGATGGCGTGGTTTTCGGCATCTCCGCCGCCTTCAATTCGAGTCTGCAAAGGGACACCAGAAACCTCGAGGGGAAAATCTTGCCATAAAATCTTAAACTTGTTAGGTTGGCGCATGTTGAGAGCCGCGTCTCTCTGGGACGCCGACTGGACGAACACCTCAGTGTCGTTGCTTCGCATTTGGTGAATCGCGTATGCGCCTTGAATATGTTGTTGTGACTTTGTTAGCAGCTCTTGAGGCTGCAAGTTTTGTGCGCCATCGATTCTTATTCTGACCGCCGTTTTCGCCATTTGCGGAGCTACGACCGACGCGTAGCTCCTTGGTGTCGGCGCGCCTGAAACCGCTGCTGGTGCAGCTTGTCGTGTGGCGTCCACGATGCTTTTCTTTGCCACCTCCTCCGGCGCTATCATCCTCTCCTCGGTCGGAGATGGGATCTGGGACATTTCCGTCCAGGCCCTTTTGTGCGCGTTGAAGGCGTTGACGGCCTCGTTTACGTCCTCCATTGAGGGTAGGTCCTCCTCATCCATCTCTCCCATTGCGATTAGTCTGACCTGTTTCAATAGTTTCCCTAGGATTTCAAGGTTCTTATCCTTTGGAGTTGTCTGCGCTCCGCTGCCGTTGTTTGATGGTGCCATTATCGCATTTTGCGACGCGTCGAAACCGCTGGATTTACCCACACCAGCACACACACTTGCCAAGTTGGAGCACGGAAAGCGAAAATATGGTAGGAGGGTAATAAAGATGTAAAAATAATAATCACGATGTCAAATTGATGATACGGGCAGCGTGGAACGCTGCGCAGCTTTCTGGCAAAAATGATGTTTTTCTATCCAGATCTTCTGCAATAGTTATAGACATTAAAATAAATCTGAAACTTTTTTCCTCTCACTACTTTCTTGGTATACACGTAAGAAGGCGTTTTCCACGGCTTCATGTATTTTGGAGTTCTGAAACTTGAAGACAATCGAGTCTACACTTAACACAAAGTTGATACACCTCTGGGCTAGATCCCGACAGAGTCAGCTTGGTGAACACGGGCCTCAGAAGGGTTCATGGCTTGAATATAATCATACATTAATCTCCTCCGGCTTGTTGAAAACTTGTTGTTGAGTCAGAGATGAGGTAGAGCTAGAGGTTTACGGGCCACGATGTATGACATAACTGAGATATGGATGTTTGAATTTCTCTTAAGAAAGATACGTGGGACACGGAGTTACATTGTAAATGTTGACTAGAGAGCCCTAATACTACAGATGAAGTCTATGTACTGATAGCCAGGTCATGTGACCTGAATAGCTTTGTTTACATGAGTAGGTGGATTAGTTCCCCTTGACAGTTTCTTACTATTGTTATTGTGCTGCCCACAATGACGAATTCTTCACCTTCCAGTGGTTCCAGCCTAATCACTCAGTATGCTCTGCGTACATGGGATAGCCAAAGCGAATCGCATCCGAATCGAAGTCGAAAGCAAACACATTCATATCTCCAATGGACGACTTCTCAATCATGCAGCACTTACCAATATCTTCTGAGTCCTTAACCGCTTTCTAACCACACATCATCTCGCCTCAACGACCAATAAAGAAGTTGCTCGAATTGCAAACAGGAGCTTGCCCCGTTAATTTACAGCCATTTTTCACTACATATTTACAACGCTATTTGTGCCCGCAAGGAGGAAATGCAGTGGAAAAATTCAGAGCCTGGGCCCTTGCATGTGGGGGACTGTTACTCTAATGGGGCTATACATCTTGAGGAAGGACAGGCTGCTGAGATGTGGAGCGAGAGGGAGAACAAATCTCTGAAGACCATGTCAGGACTGACATTTTTGTGGAGTTTTCAACTTTGGATTTATTGTGGGCGCCAAGGCTAAGATTTCGGCTAATTGGCCAGGTGGGCTTCTTTTTTCGATGAGTCAGCGGCACTCCCCAGCACCCTGGACGGCACAAAAGAAGTAAGGCTAAGCTACTATACAGCAATTATGCCCTGTCAAGACTTTTCTGACATTTCAGCACGACCTTTGGGAAGGAGTTGGAAGGAGGCCAGAAAGGCAGAGTGTGAATTCTCCGAGGTACCCACAAGTCCGCAGCGCTCAGCTGGCCGGCCTCTTCGAACTCGTCAGAAGGATCACTATGTCTTCGGATTTAGTCCTAATGTTGGTATTGGGAGAGCTCCGCACCCAGTGGTTTTTGCGATATTTCCCGGCTGCCATACACCCGCAAATGGCCATCGTTTTGTTGGCTGGAGGGGGGAGATAATGAAGGTCAAAGTATTTCTCTAAGTGTATGATTGAATGAGGACTTGTGAGGGGTGGTACAGTTTGAGGGGAGCTGTATGGAAGGTACAAGAGGGGATATACTTCTGGTATAGGTATGCTTGGCCTGTAGGCAGAGAGGACCTGCATGTCCTTCATAGTCATAGACTCAGACAGGACAACGAAATGATAATAAAATGTCGGTTGAACCATCTAAAATTGTTGTCTCTGTGCCCACAAACACTCCTAAGTCGTAAAAATTCGAAAAATGAGAGTCTTAGTATACCCATTTGTGACCTCTTCACTCGTTCGTCCCATGTCCCAGTTGTCCTTCTTACCTCTAGATGTGAAGCCCCATTAGAGCAAAGATCACCCATAGTCTAAGACCCGGCTTTGTAGATTATTTCATAATTTCTCCCTCGCAAGTAAACATAGCAACGTGATTTTGTAGTTGGAGGTATCCTGTTTTTCATGAGGCAAATACCCGATTGCCATTAGAGTAACGCCATTATTGGTATTTGAGGCGAGGTGTTGTAGTGAGATTAAGGGGGAGGACTCGTGTGAGAATGATACTTCTAACATTTATGGTGAAGTTGTCGATTTAAGATATGCTTGAGGATGCCTTCGACTTCGATAAGGATGCGATTCTTCTTGGCTATCCCAGAAATGCAGAGCATACTGAGTGATTACACCGACACCACTGGAAGGTGAAGAATTAGTCTTTGCTGGCGGAGTGAAAGATTGATTAGTTGAGAATCTTAAATTGTTATAGCATAAAAGCATGAAGGTTGTATTTGATTTTGATTTTGATTGAATTTAATGTTGTGTCTATCTACAGCTTGTGACTATTGTCACGTACTGGACGGCCCAGTCCCTATAGAACTACCCGACGCTCTAGCGCGCACTACAACACCTAGAAATTACAATAGTGTCCGACCAGCTGTCTGCCACTCTGCTTTCCAATTTAAATGTAGCAAATTTCCTTCTACCAGGAACTTCACTTTTTTTTTTAACTAGTAATTTTAAATTATACCCGCAGAACAAGAAAATAAGAATAAATCCTTCCTTATAATATTAACCCCATACCAGATCGTAAGGGAATATCTAATGAGCTCTTTGGATTTTGTCGTAGAACTTCGTGAGCTCAACCCATTTTCTGAAGGCAAGGGCGCCCTCGGGCGTGCCGAGTACCCATCTGATGCCAGGGTGGGGGTGTCGAGGTCCACCGCAAAGACGGGCATAGTTTCTTCCTATACTGCAGCAGAAGAAGTGATCTGGGCTTTTTTCCTCGCCACAGGAGCAAGTCATTAGGGCATCTTCGTGTGCGAAGCGACGATGATATTGAGCGAAATCTCCGCGTCCGGAACGAGCTGCAATAAGCGCTCCAAGTGCACGTCGGTTTAAACCTTTCAGTTCTGGTGTTATTCCTATATTAAGATCAATTCCGAGTTCCTTGTATCTAGTGGGGCCTTCCTGAACCCAGTAGGCGGTGGTGGAAGCGTTGTACAATAGAGAAATTTCTCTTTTTGCTCGTGCTTTAGATAGAGGTAGGAGTGGCGCAGTCATTAGACAAGCCGAATTTGCTAGAACATCAGCTGATTCATTTCCAGGGATTCCAGAATGTCCGGGGCACCATCTAACACTGACTGCTCCTGCTCTAGTATAGCACGCCTGTGTCCTATTTGTGTTAAATTATAAGAAGGGTTGGTCAAACATAATCATCCCTACAATTTAACATAATGGAGTTAGGGTTGTGGTTATTGGTTGCCGAGGAGTTAAAAAGGGTAAGGCGTCTGTTGATTTTATATACCCTGTATTAGTAGTTTCATATTAGCGTGTGGATGAGACTAGGAGCAATAGATTATAGGGTGCGAGATCGCGATACTTCTATTAAGCGCGTAGACGTAGAGACGAAGACACGCGCAACGATTTAACCCTATACTTTATCAAATCTACTTCCAAATATTCCAGTAACAGTACTACTGTATTACCCGTCCAGAGGAATCATATTTTAACAATTTGTCCAACTAGCTGCTAGCTGCCAGCTGCCGAAATTTTGCAATGTGGCATGAGCTTGTTGCAGTTGGTGTTAACAAGAGGAGTCGAAGAGCCGCTACTTGGTTGTCTATGTAGATAGTTACGTTGGTTGCGTAAAAGGCCATGGGATTGGAGGGCAGCTGCTAGACCCTCTGTTGCTCCAGATATTTCTGCGTCGTGTACTTCTGCAGAAGCACCCAGAGGAATGGTTCCGCAGGCAATCTCATGGGTTGCGCCGCGTCGAATTGAGTATCCGGCTCCTGCTTGATTCTCTATCATAGCGCCGTCGGAGAAAACAAAGAGGTCCGTCATGGATTGTTGGGCGTACTATTCAGTGAAGGAATTGACTCCCGCTGTTCGGCCAACAGCGCCTATCTTTTCCAGACATTCATCGCGTCCAACTTCCCAAGTGGGAGGGATGTTACCCTCTGAGAGCTCCCGAGAAATCCTTTCTCGGATCCCGCGCATTCTTGAAGAATTCCACCGTCTATGAAGAGGGTGTCTAGGATCTGCTGCTGCAGTACGTAGGGCGAGGCGATCATTTATGCGCTCGAGCGAGGCTTTTGCGGGCCCCCAACCTGTTTCCCGAAGAACAGCTATTGGTGTAGTACGAAATACAGGAAGTGCTGCGTGAGCAGCATCGCTCATCCGTTGTTTGATCCGAAGGACCAGTCCTTTCGGAGCTCCTTTAGAATACCATGTCTCAGCCCCATAGAGCAAGGTCGCGAAAGCTGCAATTTGGAGCGCTTGTCTCAAAAGTAGAGGGCTCATTCCTCGGGTGACTCTCGAAAGACTTTTAATGTGGATTGTAACAGCCAAGGATCTTCCGCATGCTTGTCTGACATGTTCTCTAAATCGGAGGCTCCGATCGAAGATGACCCCAAGTCAGCGAGTGTGGGCGTTTGGTGTGATCTCAACTCCATTTGCATATACACTAGGTTCTAGTGGAGATCCGTGCTTTCGGTGGAAGTATTGTAGCTCTGTTTTCGAGACTTCAAGGGCAATACCGTTCTCACGTTCCCAGGCTAGGGTCGTAGATAACTGCGTCTGAAGTAACTCTCCGCAGCGGGCGAGAGTTGTTGCGGACGCTATAATTGCAACGTCGTCTGCATAGCCGAAACGCTTTGGGGAGAGATGGAGCATACCTTCAATTGCCAATAGAAATAAGATAGGTGAAGCTGGGGACCCTTGAGGAATTCCGCAGCGTATCTTGAACACCGGAGATATAGTTCCATCCAGTGTAATTGTGGCCTCTCGCTCGGACATGAAAGAAGACACCAATTGTACAACATTGAAGGGCCATCCTTGACCCCGTAGGCAGTGACACAGGCGGCCTTTTTGAATTCCATCAAATGCACCATTGACATCTACAGTAACCATTCCGGCTACCTTTTTTTTGGCCCAGATGTCCTAAATGTTGCAAGACAATTCAGTGGTGAGATCGGTAGCTGATCTCCGTGGGACTGCGCTACACTGATCCCGGGAAAGAATCTGATGTCTCAGCGCTAAAAATGAAAGACGACGCGCCACAAGTCTCTCCAATCCCTTGCCAAGGCACGACGGAAGAGCAATTGGGCGGTATGATGTTGGGAGGGCTCGGTTAAAATTTCTAGACTTTGGTATTATAACAACGTTAGCCTTCTTAAATGCGCTAGGGTGTATCCCTCACACATCACATTGTGTTGTGGTTATGAGCTGTGAGGTATATGGCAATTATGGCTCTGCTGTCTGTCGGTGGAATTACACGGGCTCATGTGCAATGGTAAGTCGCGGAGATGGCGCGCTCACGCTGCGTGATGACACGATGGACACTGAGTGCGTATCAGATGGTGATCTATGAAGGTGATGCTAGATGTGCATCCCGACGATTGATAATATCATCTAATGGATTATGTGAAGTATGATATTATTTTGGATAGATTGATTCACTAAACTCGGCAGGTGAAGAGATTGTAGTGTACATGAACAGCGTCTGTGCACCAGCCTGTATTTTCCACCCTTTCCTAATCCAGCAGCCCATCCTCTGTTCCTATGTCTCCTAACAACTCAACCGAGCCAGCACAACACCATCAGATGTCGTAAATAGAATATTACCGGAGCCTAGTGTTGCAACTGAGCCCCCTCCAGCGACACAAACAGTTTGAGAAAGTGCAGAGTAGTATTGTAAATCATTTTTACTGCTTGATACGTGATAATCTGCCCCACTATCTAATTGATAAGATACATTTTCTGAAGACTCCATGACTGAGAGAACTTGTTTCTGGTTGCCTGGGCGCCCCACGCTTTGTTTCATGTCTTTAGTTTGCTTCTTTGAACCTTTCTTTTTCCTGCAATCATTTTCTACATGACCCAAATTATGATAGAAGATGCACTTGTTGAAATTAGAGGGTTCACGACTACACCTATTGCTTTCTATTAGTAACAGTGACTAAGCCTTATGTAAGGCGTGTGTAGCGAGGTTGAAGCGAGGCTACGATTCTTTCACACACACAAATGGGGTTAAGGAGTTAATGGACATAATATAATATGATCACATCTTTGTACATAGAAAAGATATATATCTTCTATATTTGCCAATGTCATACTCTTCTCTTCATCTACTGATACTATTCTCTATCATCATTGCATCACAGTCGCTCTCAATCTTTACAATAGCACTTTATCTGATTATCTCGTCCTGAAGTACCTTTTATTCTGACATTTGATGTCCACTTGAGGCATTTAGATATGGTCTCATTGTGAGACATATCACAACACCAGTTTGCCAGCTCAGGCTGCATATTTCGGACATTAAATAGGAATGGTTGTTTCATGTGATACTTAATGACAGGCGTAGCTGGGCAGTGTTCTTTCAAATTCAGAAACCGTTTTTGTTACTCCTTAACATAAGAAGACAGCGACAAGTTCTGAGGTTGGAAATTCCAGAATTGGGCAGAACTTGATAAGACTGTCGAGAAGACATTAGATTGAGATATTGAGACAATTTCATGAAGTATATATTGGGGGCTGTCACTTGGTGCTGTTCTGATATCAGTTGCAGTTTCCTTTAGCTTTGCAGCCCACCATCTAGACCAAATTAATATAGTCCTACTGTGAGGAGGTTGTGTTAGACTCTACGAGTCAACTGAATAATGAGTTAAGTAAAAGTAAAAAGTGTCAATTAATTCCTGGCTGCCCTTTCTCTTACTGATACTATCTAGATTATGTACGTCCAGAAAATGGCAAATACTCTATGTGTCCCCAACTTGTCCCCATGGACCAAGTTCTTCATGGTTTGGAACAAAACATCCCTAGTCAGAACAGATAGAGTTCTTATTGCTTGTCACGGTTCGAGTGTCAATGCGGGAGCAATCAGATATACGAAGGTAGTTTATAATTTACTCTATGGCTCACTATCAGAGTATTACTTCAACTATCTATACATTTATGAAGATCTCTAGAATACTCGTTCTTGGCTGATATCTGCTTCTCGTATATTTCAGTCATAGTAGTTCCCAGTCTTGCTACCAATTACTAGAATATTCCAGTTACAGCTGAACTGATCTGGAATAAAACTAGACTACTGTAGAATTATAGAAGCACGTGAATAAAATCACGTGCCCCACAACAATCGGCTCACAAGCCGTTACATTGCTACAGTCCAAGCGAAACACCTTTGTCCAAAACAACTAACTCCAAGCTTTGTAAACCTAACTCCTTAAACTTTATATCTGACATTAATTGCCTCCAAACATATCACAGTTTGATAGGTTGTTCTAGGATAGCTGCTGATGATTGAGTGAGGAAGATGAGTCTTTTGATGGCGTTTTGCCATTGGAACCAGTTTGAATGAGTAAGTGTAGGTACTTGAGTTACCCTCTCAATACTATCTAGGCGAGTTGAGAGGGTCCAGATTTCGGTTTTCTTGTTTAACTCTTTTAACGAGTTTTCGAGTTCTTTGGTTGAGGCAAATTCAATGCCAGATATCGAAATTTGAGTGTCTTCATTTGTTTTGTCAAACTCTGTTTTGGCCTCTAGGGAGGGCTTACTGGAAGTTAGAGATGACATGGTGGCTTTGTGCGAGAGTTGCTGCGTAAGCTTGCTTAGACAAGTAGACGAACGCAAAGACAAGATGCACAGAGGAATATATGTTGTTGTAATACATTGCGGAAGCTTATTAGCGGCGGAATACGCGACGGGCCACAACCTGTTATTATTATTTATTATTATTATTAATTCATTTTATTGTCCTATCTGAGTCTATGACTATGAAGGACATGCAGGTCCTCTCTGCCTACAGGCCAAGCATACCTATACCAGAAGTATATCCCCTCTTGTACCTTCCATACAGCTCCCCTCAAACTGTACCACCCCTCACAAGTCCTCATTCAATCATACACTTAGAGAAATACTTTGACCTTCATTATCTCCCCCCTCCAGCCAACAAAACGATGGCCATTTGCGGGTGTATGGCAGCCGGGAAATATCGCAAAAACCACTGGGTGCGGAGCTCTCCCAATACCAACATTAGGACTAAATCCGAAGACATAGTGATCCTTCTGACGAGTTCGAAGAGGCCGGCCAGCTGAGCGCTGCGGACTTGTGGGTACCTCGGAGAATTCACACTCTGCCTTTCTGGCCTCCTTCCAACTCCTTCCCAAAGGTCGTGCTGAAATGTCAGAAAAGTCTTGACAGGGCATAATTGCTGTATAGTAGCTTAGCCTTACTTCTTTTGTGCCGTCCAGGGTGCTGGGGAGTGCCGCTGACTCATCGAAAAAAGGAGCCCACCTGGCCAATTAGCCGAAATCTTAGCCTTGGCGCCCACAATAAATCCAAAGTTGAAAACTCCACAAAAATGTCAGTCCTGACATGGTCTTCAGAGATTTGTTCTCCCTCTCGCTCCACATCTCAGCAGCCTGTCCTTCCTCAAGATGTATAGCCCCATTAGAGTAACAGTCCCCCATAAGCCAAGACCAAGGCTTTGTATTTGTCGACTTGATTTCCTCCTTGCTGGTATAGGTAGCGTCTTAAATTTGTAGTGAGAGATGGCTGGAGATTAATGGGGGCAAGCTCCTGTATGCAATTGGAGCAACTTCTCTATTGGTCGTTGAGGCGAGATGATGCATGGTTAGAGATGGGTTGAGGACTCAGATGATGATGATGAGAGAGGCATTGTCGAGAAGTTGTCAAATGGAGATGTGTTTGAGGTTGCTTTCGACTTCGATTCGGATGCAATTCTTCTTGGCTATCCCAGATATGCAAAGCATACTGAGCAATTACACCGGCACCACTGGAAGGTGAAGAATTCGTCTTTGCCAGCTGGCCACAACCTGTTATAGCATAAAAGCATGAAGATTGTTTTATGTTGGAATTTGCGACATTTCTTACCATAATCGGCATTCCTTGCAAATATGAACAACTTTCCTGCATGCTGCACAATACATCCTGTATTCTGCGTTTTGATTTCTTTTTGCTGATGAGATATTCTTTCATGCATTTATATGTGCGGGGTAATATCAAACTATATGCAAATGCAGTGAGATATATGGTCATGTTTACTTTGCAACAAATAGGATGGCATTAATGGTACGGGGTCAGCTGTGCTGTAGACTTTTTACTGTAATAATTATTGTTTGCATACCCACTTTAACTCTAGGATATGCGCACATAAATTCGCGTTTTACATATAACTTAGAACTTTAATGGAAACAATATTCTTTGAGCTATACTTTCTGCTCCTCTTACTATGAAATCGCAACATTTCATTTATTTATTTGTGTAAGAATTCACAGCAAAATCATGCGAATTCTACGAGATTGTATGTAACTGAGCCAGATCGAGAAGGCAATTAATCATCAAAAGAACTCACTATTTTATTCTTATATCCTACTATGAGAGTCTGATTTTAATACCCCTCTCTGTGATCCCTTGTCACTTCCAACAAGTGCATGAGGCTATTCTAGTATCTTCTTCAATGCCCTCATGTGCGCAATTAGTAAGTACCATATCCCTGTTATTGATCTGCATCTTTGTTTTACTTGTTATATGAAATGGGGAACGTACACTTGCGTTTGACAGCTAAGATATGTTATTTTATCAAGAGTGAATTGTAGATGACTCTATGGATATGTATTCTAATTTACAGTGGGAAATACTCCCATTTTATACCCCATGGACTCGCTTACGAGCAAATCATATGCCCATCATGCTTACTCATCCAGTGTGCCTTGCCTGAACAAATGCGCCAAACATGTCATGTGAGTTGTCCATGCCTGAGGTACCTTGATGACACACTCACCCTCCATGCGCTACCTGCCAGGGCTACCTTAGCTGAGCACAACTATTTTGCCTATGAACTGTACCCCAGTATGATAGACTTACAGAAAAAAACACATTTTCAACAACACTTTTGGCTGCCTAACTTACACAGTCCTCGAAACCAGCGCTTTCGTATACCATCTACAACCTCTCACTGCCACACACCTCACTCACTCATGCCACCACAGTCCTCCGTAGAGGCTGGCACTTTGCCCCCCCTCCCACCCGCAAATTCGACGCGTCCTGACTTCGAAATGGTCCTCACAGGGCCACCCAACCATCACGAAAATTTACAAACAAACTGTTGTGCTGGCTCGGTTGAGTTGTTAGGAGACAGGGGAACGGAGGATGGGCTGCTGGATTAGGAAAGGGTGGAAAATACAGGCTGGTGCACAGACGCTGTTCATGTACTCTACAATCTCTTCACCTGCCGAGTTTAGTGAATCAATCTATCCATATAATATCATACTTCACATCATCCATTAGATGATATTATCAATTGTCGGGATGCACATCTAGCATCACCTTCATAGATCACCATCGTCAGTAAGAGTTCACATTTGATACCTACTGACACCCATTTGGCCACAGTGATACGCACTCAGTGTCCATCGTGCCATCACCCAGCGTGAGCGCGCCATCTCCGCGACTCACCATTGCACATGAGCCCGTGTAATTCCACCGAAGGACAGCAGAGACATAATTGCTATATAACTCACAGCTCATAACCACAACACAAACGCAGAGTCTATCTGCGAGGCGAGCTGCCAAACTACACCGAGTCAATGGGCGTTACCTTGACTAACTTCCTCGCAGACGAAGCGAGGGCTTTCAACACACGCTTTGCAGAGGTTCAGCGTCTTATCAGTAGGTACATTGACCTACTGGCCGGCACAACCGACCATCAGCTCCGCCGAGCCGTTGAAAAGAATGGACAGGCCCTACAGGCCATGATAGCGGACATTCTGCGTGGAAAACCCCAGCCCCGATCAAGTGGGCCACTAGAGGCTGCCAGTGGCAGCAAAACAACACCCCCTGCCGTGCCGGCTTCTGGGCCGGGAGGAAAGAATACCGTAAACATTTCGCGACCAGTGCAAATCCTCGCGAGACAAAGCAGCAGCCAGATAAAAGGCAAAGAGCCGGCTTTAACAATGCCTACTACACCAATTGAGGGCGATGGACCACAAAGCTCCAAAACTACTGAGAGATCCTGGACCCAGGTGGTTAGGAAAAAGCCAAAGCCTGTACAACCAGTCGCGGCAACACCGCTACCAGCCAGCGTAACTACGCAAACTCCGAGGCCTAATGCCTCAGCTTCAAAACCAGCCCGCCCAGATGAGCGTGTGTTCCTTCGGGTCAAGCCCGACTATCCGTGGAGACGTATGGCTCCACACTTCATAAAAATAAGCATTGTGAGCAAGCTGCGCCTGGTTAACTCTGCAACCAAGCAAGTCACTGTCGTAAACTCAGGGTTTGCAATACAGGTAGAGGGGGATGGAGCAAGAAGCACGCTCCTCTCGGGTGCCGCTCTCTTAGATAGCGCGGAAATGAAATTGGAAGCTGCCTCTAATTGGATCTCTGTGCTTGCACCAAATATTCCTGATAGGCTTTACACCCTTGAAGGTCCAACCCCAGTTACATCAGAAATGGTGATTGAAGAAGCGACCCTTAAAACCGGCGTCAGACCAACCTCAGCTCGTGTATTTGCGACAAGCACAGCGAGGTCATCAGCTGACTGGGTGTTGCACTTTGCAACAGGAAAACTAAAACTGGGTGAAAGACTCTTCGAATAGAGCGGTCGCCTACATGAACTCCAGCGCAAGCCCAAAATTGCGAAATGTAACCGGTATTGGGGACACCACCCCACAAAAATTTGCTCATGAGCTGAACGATGCTCGTGTTGCGGCTCAATTGAGCACAGAGCTTCCGAGTGTAAACAAAAATCCCGAGGTGCATGAACTGCCACGGGCCACACTCTACAATTGAGCCACATTGTATGGCAAGACCAACCCGGGTAGGCAGTAAAGCTGTGCAGCGAACGAAAGACCAGTTGGCAGTAATACGCGAACAGGATCTCAAAGAAAGGAATGCTTCGATCCGCGAACTAGAAGCAAAGCAGAAAGCCACCGAGGCTACTACTGACAACGAAAACACGAACGTAACTCAATGCCCGTAAGGGACCACAACCTTACCGAGCTAGACACCACAGCAACAAAGATCTCGTTCCTCTGCGCTAATCTAGTCAGAGGAGACCCGGCTACGGACATCATCCTGCAATCTGCTTGGCATTTAGGATCCAATGTCCTACTCATCCAGGAACCCTGGACTCAATTCTACGACGGAATATGGCTCACCAAGTCACACCCCGGTTTCGAAAAGCATGCTCCTCTTCGTACTGCTTCTGACCCTGCAAGGCCACGTTCGCTTATTTTCACGCGAAAAGGTATTAAGTGCCATCAGCAAGCTATATGCAAAGCATCACCAGACTTAACCGCAGTAAAGGTCGACGCTGTCACTTTTGTCTCTGTATATCGCGCTCCAGGAGTAGATCTACGGCCGCTACTATCTTGGGTTCCTTCTGGGCCTACAGTAATTGGCGGCAACTTTAACGCAGTATACCCTGACTGGCAGCCCATGGCTTCCAGACCACACAGAGACGGTCAGGCGCTAACCAAATGGATGTTCGAGCATGGTATGGACCTATCTTCTAGACCCGGCATTCCGACACACAATCTTGGAAACACGCTCGACCTAGTGTGATCCAACGCAGGAGCTCTTGCAGATATCTTGCTTGAGCTAGACTTGACATCGGACCACCGAACCCTTGCAGGAGATGTCCCCCGCCCAAATTCCAAAACAAGAGCAGTCATTAAAGCCGGTCAGCCGTTCCGGGTGACCGACGCCACCCTCGAAGACTTTGCCAATGTACTGGCAAGGTGGGCAAAAGGAATAGGGCAACAGCTCATTGCCTCAACAAGCGAGGCCGATAACCTTGCTGACAAGCTGGTCCAGACTAGTACCAATGCAATTAGGGCTACCGGAAGACGTGGGAGCGTGAAAAAGAGCAGGACAGCGTCATGGTGGTCAAGAGAGTGTTGACAGGCTAAATGTTAATGCAGAACTTTCAGGGACGAAGAGAGCAGGAAAGCTTTCCGACGCATAGTCAAAAGTGCAAAACGCCAATACTGGCGGCGTAAGTTCTCCGAAGCTACAACAGACGTCGATATGTATCGGATGGCACGTTGGGCAAAGTCGCGGCCCCCACCCGCTGCTCTACCACTCCAAACTTCCAACGGCTATGTATCGGACCTAGGAAAGCGAGCACTTCTGTTGCTTGACCTTCTTCTCGGGCGGTTCACCAGCCAAAACAATATCGACGCCGATCACCTCGAGCCCGGCCGCGGAAACCTTCCATGGCTCACAAGCGTTACGGACGAAGAAGCCAAGTGGGTCACAACAGCCTGCCAGAATAATGCCCCCTGATCAGACACAATTTCCATCCGTCTCCTTAGGACAGCCTGGCCATCTATTGGACACGCAGTGAGAGTACTTTTTGAGGGCTCACTGCGACTAAATCACTTTCCAAAAGCATTCAAGCCAGCGGAAGTAATCCTTTTCCCCAAACCCGGCCGTGATCTGAGCACAGCTAAAGGATGGAGGCCCATTGCTCTACTCCCCTCCCTGGGCAAAGGTCTCGAGAGACTGGTTGCAAGGAGAATGGCTCACACCGCCCTCTCTTACAAGGCAGTTCCGCAGCAACTCTTTGGAGCACTCTCTGGCAGATCTGCTAACGACCTCGTCTCCTGTGTCATTCACGATGTGGAACACGCAATGAAAAGACAGAAGAAAGCGGTTCTTATAACTCTGGACGTGCAGGGGCCTTCGACTCTGTACTTCACGGACACCTGCTCTTAAGGATGAAGGGAATGAGCCGGCCTGATGCATCCATCTACTGGATAAAATCCTTTCTACAAGGACGATCTGCCCGCGTCGGGCACGAGGACGGAGTGATAGATCCGGTATTCCTTGGATGCGGTGTCCCACAAGGATCGCCGCTCTCCCCAATACTTTTCGTCCTGTACATGGCTGAAGTCGTGGGGGGCAGCAGCTGGAGATTTGGCTATGCAGATGATTTTGCTATCCTTGGCATTGGCTCAACCCCAAACAAAGCTGCTGTAGCCGTCTAGCGAGAGGTTGATGCAGTTCTCAGGTGGGCTGCTAATAACGCCGTCTCCTTTGACCGAGATAAGGCCGAAGTAGTCTACTTTCTCGGCCCAAAAGCCAAGGGACACGAACTTCCGCCTATAAAGGTTGGTACTCGCGACGTACAAGCATCTGACAACATTCGGTGGCTCGTAGTGTACCTTGACCGCGGCCTCACCTTCGAAAGCCACGTCGCTATGTGGACTTGCAGGGCAATGCAGCTGGTACAACACTTCCGGCGACTTACTCGGTGCACCCAGGGACCAAGGCCCGACCTACTCACGACAGTCATTCGCACGGTAGTTTTGCCAATCGCGATGCATGCAGCTGAATTCTGCTGCCCGGGGCCAACCAGGGAAACGTATGGGGGTGTCGCGCGAAATTACTATAAGAGACAGTGCAAAGCCATCGATCAAGCTTCTGTACTCGGAATCCGCGCTGCTATACCGACCTGGCGTACTATGCCCATCACAGCCCTGATAAGGGAGACCAGCATTCCACCAGCATACATTCTGCTCGAGGAATGCAGGCTCAAAACTGCTGCACGAATCCGAAGACTAGATGAGTACCATCCGCTTCGACTCCGGGCCACGGAAAGCACCGACAGCGCTTGCCACCGACTCGGACTAAGGACATGCAACAAAAGTAGACTTGGTCTGGATAGATTCATGATTTGAGGGTCCGGAGGATGTATTGACTTCTGCCAGAGGCTGAACTACCTCCACCGCTCCGACCTCCGGTACCCCTCAGCCGAATCCTTGCTGGACAAACAAGAAAGAGGCTGCTAAGTTTATAAGAGAGTGGCTACCGACACTCCCATCCGACTGTCTCTGCGTGTACAGTGATGGTTCTAGGGCGTCCACCGACAGAGTGTCATCGGCCTTTGTGACGTTTATCAGTGGCACAGGCACGACAATCGAGCAAAGCGGCTCAGGCAAAATCACCAATGCGGAGGTCTACGACGCGGAGGTTCATGGAGCTTTGGCTGCTCTAGAAGCAATCACTGCCAGCAATCGAGATCGAGGACGCAGCGCCATCTACATCCTGCTCGACAACTCTGCGGCTGTTCAGGCTTTACTGACGGGAACAACGGGCTCATCATCCTGGCGTATCCAAAAGTTCGTGGAAATGGCCGCGAGATCAGCAGCGCCTCTAAAAATAGGATGGATTCCGGGCTACGAAGGGCTGGCAGGAAATGAAATCGCGGTTGAACTCTCTCGAAGAGAGCTTAACTCGCCGGACAACTCTAGGACGACACATGGTGTGATGACCCTCGCTTCATCTGGATGGAAAGCCCGTGAACTGGCCAGGCAGATGTTGACTGTCAAATTGGAGCGTAGGCGTTTGACTTGAGGCGGAATAGAAGGGCGAGAAGATGTCGGATGGATCGCGAGGGATGACAAAAGATCTACTGGAGATAATTAAGAGAACAATAGGTTTAAAAGATGGGTAATATAAATAGCTAAAAGTTCTAAAGGTACGAGCAAATACTAGTGGTGACTAAAGGTGCTAGAGGTAACTAGAGGTGACCAGAGGTGATCCGAAAGTGGTGGTTGTGACAGAAGACTAAGCGTGAAGAACTCTACAGCTACAGACAAAGCCATCATACATATACTTGCTTTCCTCCCACTAGCTCATCATAACATAGGCCCTAAACTAGTACCAACATAATAACCAGTGCCAAGAACTATTATGTTTTCATAGCAACATCAGGAGAAGGGTAAAATTATAAACTAAATTTAGGATGGGAAGGAGAATCCTTACATTGACAGACTGGTGGCACTTGGATCGCCCCAAATACTACGCCGATCTTGAACTCGAGATGCGCCGCAAGAAACCGCCAGAGCTAGCGCTACCTAGAGCGGTCCTGGCACGCTTGATCGCTGCCTGAACTGGACATGGGGACTTTGCGGCATATCATCGCCGCTTCAACCGCACTGACGCCACACTTCACTGCAAGTGTGGGAGGGAAAAATCAATTGGTCACCTTGTCCAGTGTCGAAAAGCACTGGCAACATGGCAGCTGAAAAGCGGAAAGCGAAGGGCACCAGCTCTGGAAACAATGCTAGGATCAAATGAAGGGCTGCTGTTCAGGGACTACGTCCAGGAGAGCGGGATTTACGCGGAGGCTAGTCGGGGGAAGGCAGGGATACCTGCGACTCGGAGGTGACAGAACGAAAGCCTGGGTGGCTTGGCATGGAAAGAGGGATAGGAATCGAGGCTCAGGCGCGTGGTGGCTGAGGCGGAACGATGGAAGGGAGATTGTTTAAGTTTTTCTTTTGTAATGCGGGATTTTGCGAGAAAGTTTTTGTTCTGTTTTCAATTCTGGGCTGCTGAATTTGTCATGGTTCAACACATAGATGCATTTTAGCATGGTTCCGGTCATCTAGGTAGGACGAGGCATTTGTACTGCACGGTAGTTAACCTGATCCGGCCCGACCCCACTCGTGCTCAAGCTCCAGTAGGAGTGCGACAGAAGTTACTTCACCTAGCACGTTATTGAACAAACAAAACAAACAAAACATGATAGACTCACGTCTGCTTACAATTTGTGATATTTAACGTCGTGCCCGCGTATAGCACGTGAGTTACTCACGTACTGGTTAGCCCAGTCGAAATTAAACTACCCGACATGGACATGTCGGCACACTGGGCAATGAAGCTGCTGACGCACTTGCTAAACAAGCATGCGCTCCCCCTTGCTCCAAAAATCTCACGAGCAAAGAGAGATATAATCTCTCGATACAAAGCCTCTGTATCCCTATACTGGTCTCAAAACGCTCCTGAACAATACCAAAAACTGGGAATTAACGCTAATTTTGGGAGCTCCCCCCAACTCAAGAGCCTTAACTGCTACGCTCTTGGTCGCCTTCTTGCAACTCACTCAGGCCATCGAGACTTTGCTGACTACCACCGCCGCTTTCAGCACTCGGACGCTGTTCTAATCTGCGCTTGCCGGCTAGAAAAGTCTCCCGAGAACTTCTTCTTTTGTCGACTCAATCGGAGTCGATCCCGCCTTTGCAGCGGAAATAAACACCCAACGACGGGAATTCGCTGGATTCTAGGCTCACCTGAAGGAGCCATAGCTTTTAGTAAATGGCTTCACGAAACGAGCTTTTTTGAAGCATGCAACAACAAGACTAACTAGTACCCCAAATTATATGCACTTGGCCTGTATTTGCTAGAGCTAAATTTAGAAGACTTCTGGTATAGGCCATGGATAACTTTCCTTTTCATATATATAACTATCTTCTCTACTGTATTAGAATCCAAAAGTCTCAGCTCGAGAGTACTTTTGACTTCTTTTAATAGTTCGGGGTGCATGGCAGATAGGCCTTGGCCCATTGATAATATGTCAGGCTTATTTAAAGGTATTGGCACGTCGGGTAGTTTATGTAGACTGAGCTGGCCAACACGAGACCTTAAGGTTGTTTTGTGTTGTTTATTTTGTCCTAAGCTAAAGCTATGTTTTCCACATTGGGTCAAGGACAGGCGGAGCCGGCAGGGTTCCCTGTAATCTTTACTACAGCCTAACTCGTTCCAACCTCGTGAATCGCTACCAAAAGTGCAGCTGATTAAACAACTCCGAAAAGCCAGAAGATTGTGACGGTCTTAAAGTGGCGTTTTATTCAAACTCAACTCAGAGCTAGATACAAATGAAAATCTTAAAGTAACGAGCAGAGACATGACTGAAAGCCTCCTATTTATTTACAAGACTATGATCTCGTTCCCTCATTTCATACCATTCTCAAAATAGATCATGACCTGTCCTCCGACAAACACCAGCATCTCCGTCTATTTTAATTCGGCTTCATTTTAATGTTAGTAATTTTAGTTATTAAAATAATTATGATGCATGTGGCTTAGATGACTCACGACTGGTGTTCGAGTCGTCCTGTCTGCAATCTAAATTTGTCATTTAAGAATAGATTTGCATGAACTGGGCCAAGGCCTGTACTTGGGTCTAATGAGTCGTGGAGGGGTTCATGACATGTATGATGTTTAATATGGTTGGAAGAGTTCAAGCCTTATTTGTTAGGCAGCAGCCTAATGATAACCAGGTATGAGCCTGTGACAAAGATTCCTCCATAATGGACCCAGTCAAGGTGCTCCTCACACATTCCCTCGTCTGTCACACCTTCCAAATGACAAATTTACTTAATCTCCGCTGAGAGCAGTAGATGAGTTAGCAGGCACCTTTGATCCAGCCGGTATCCTGCTAATTGTTAGTGGATGCCCCGAAAGGGGACATCGTCGAGGTTGCTGTGTCCTCAAACTTCTTCTTCAGCTCCCAGTGCTCCGAAACCTGTTGCCTCGGCCATTATGACATCCTTCGCCGCGGCGACAATTGTAAGGGCTAGAAGTAGAATTGTATTCGAATTGTACTGTGTGCTGTGTGCTGTGTATAGAAGATCTTAAACTAAAGAAAGAAGATGGAAGAGGAAAAGTCTTCCTTATATACATTGAAAGGTGGTCTGTGCTGTTACCAGACTATACCCAAAATAGAGCAACTAAACAGTCACCTGATTGGTAACAGCTCAGATCAGTAACCCAAGCCCAAGCCTTGGCTGCCTTAGACTCTAGCCTATGACATTACCCTCTCTGTCCCGTTTCTTAGCTTTTGCTCTAGCTTCGTAAGCATCCAATGCACTGGTCTCTTGAAAATCATATTGTGGGTGCCATGATGGTTTGGCATAACCTGACCACTTCACAAGTACCTCTTTCCTACTGCCCCTTCCAATCTTTCTATTCCTTGAGTCTAGAATCTCATCAACTCCAAATTCTACATCACCAGTACTTGTTAATATTCCTGGAGGTTGAGAATCATCTGAATTCTGTGAAGGAAGAGGATCATCATGGGCTGGTCTTAAGAGTGATGTGTGAAACTTATTATGAATACCTTTAGGAGTATCTAATTCATAAAAGTGAGCTGAGTCCGGAAATGTTCTAGTTATTTTGTACTTGGCATGTATCCAGTCAAGTTTCTTGGAGGGTCTCTCAGTGTTTATATTCTTTAAATTTAACCAGACCAGATCTCCAAGCTTATAAGTAGGTGCAGTATCTCTAGAATTGTTGGCATATTTTTCTTGAGACTGCTGGGCAACTGCCATTGATGTCTGTGCAAACTGATGCACCTCTGAGAGCTTCTCAATAACATCCTGACCTCTTGAAGCTGGTGTTCCTGGAGAAGATGGATTATGATCTGATACTAAAGATATAGAGATTGCATCATATCCATGGGTCATAAAAAACGGACTTATCTGAGTTGTGGTAGCTATTTTGTTATTGATAGATACCTGTGCTAGTGGGATCCAATCTTTCCAGTCTGACTGTTCATAAGCAATGAATGTTCTCAGGTAAGTTTCTACCTCTTGATTAGCTCTCTCTGTTGAACCGTCAGTTTCTGGATGATAGGCTGTTGATAGCCTCTGGTTGATCTTAAGTCTATGACATATAGTGTTCCAGAATGCATTAACAAATTGAGGTCCTCTATCAGAAATAATTGCCCGAGGAATCCAATGGTGAGGCAAGTAGTACTGAAAAAATAATTTAGCCAGTCCCTCTGCATCAAACATATCTGGGGGAACTGGTATTAGGATTAACCCTTTGCTTAGTCTATCTGTAATGACCAAAAGAATAGTTGTCTTCTCAGGACCAGAGGGAGGAAGGCCTGTATTGAAATCCATAGATATCTCCTGCCATATCTGTGATGGAATGGGTAATGGTCTGAGCAAACCTTTTTTCTTGTCTCTCCAAATAGTGGTTCTGCCACAAACATCACAATTTCTTACAAACCTCCTTACTTCCTGGTTTGATCCTGGCCAAAAAAACTTCCTTGAAACTAATGAAATTGTAGCATCTCTTCCTGGATGACCCGAGAGGAAATAATCATGAATCTTTTGTATAACAGCTGTAGTCAAGGGCTCAAAGTTGGGTAGCCAAATTCTCTCCCTATAATACAGAATATTTTCGTTAGATATTGCACATTCCCCTGTAGAAATCCTTAACTCGAGGTCAGAAGGAAAAAGTCTATCTTGATTTTTAACTGAGGTAAATGCTCTGGTGTATCTTTCAATAGGCTCTCCTGATTTTAAGGCTTGATTCCACAAACTGCAAAGGTCTGCGTCATCTTGAAATGAGCAAGGTAAGTTAGTAGTGACCATAGACTTAATCCAAAGTTGAGGTGCTAGAAGGACGATTTCCCTATCAGCAATCCTAGAATCTGAAGCATCCTTTGGTATATCTTGCTCTCTTCTAGATAGTGCTTCAGGTACAACGCTTGCCTTCCCTGGTCCATGTTTTAGTTTGAAGTTTAGAGGAGCAGGTACTTCCATCCACCTAATTTGTCTTTCATTTAATACCTTCTTTCTTTCAAATGGCTCCAGGTTTTTCTGGTCTGTAAGAATGGTAAAGGGCTTCTTTAGCCCTCTAAGCTCGCTATTCCATTCCTTGATGCATTTAATGATGGCTAAGAGCTCCTTGTCATGAATATCATAATTGCACTCTGCTGGGAGATGTTTTGCTGAATAAAATGCAACTGGTCTCCATAGTTTTGATACTGGATCAAGTTGTGTTAAGGTACCACCAATAGCCCATCCTGATGAGTCGGGCTCTAATTGTGTCTCTAGATCTGGATTAAAAGTAGCTAGAACTGGTTCTTCCTTGAAAAGATTCTTGATATGTTGAAAGTAGTCCTCACAAACTTTTGTCCATTGAAACTTTTGATCCTTCCTGGTTAGATTTGTTAAAGGTCTGACAAGCTTTGCAAAGTCCTTGATGAAAAGCCTATAGTAATTTGCAAATCCTAGAAATGACCTTACCAATCTAACACTAGTAGGTGACTTCCATTCTGTTATTGCTTGCACCTTAGTTGGATCCATCTTGATGCCAGTTCCTGCTTCTATCACATAGCCGAGATACTTAGTCTTTTTGGTCTCAAATTCGCACTTTGAGATATCTAAGTGTAACCCATTTTCCTGTAGGCTTGTTAGTACCTTAGCTACCTTCTCTCTATGGTATTGAAGTGTTCCTGAGGTGAATATAAGAATATCATCCACGTAAGCTGAGGAGAAGTTGTCCAAATACTCTCTAAGGACCCAGTTTATATACCTCTGGAAGGTGGCAGGAGATCCAGTAAGTCCAAAAGGACAAACTTTCCACTCAAATAGGCCATATCTTGTCCTAAAAGCTGTCTTCCATTCTTCACCTTTAGCCATTCTGATCCTATGAAAAGCAGCTGACACATCCAGCTTTGTGAGCCACTTAGCAGAGTTCAGAGCATTCAGAGTCTCTTTTATCAGAGGAAGAGGGTACCTGTCCTTCTTTGTGATTGCATTTATTCCTCTGTAGTCAACACAGAATCTTAGGCCACCTCCAGGCTTCTTTGCAAAAAGAACAGGTGCTGCAGCTGATGATTTGCTTTGTTGAATAAAATCTTTATCAAGTAGGCTAGTTAATTCCTTTCTAAGCACTAGAAGTTCATCATGACTCATGTTATAAAGCGGTCCCCATGGAACAGGTTTTTCATTTCCATTTTGATCTTTCTCTAAAGGTATCTCATGATCAATTCCGAGCCTATGAGGTGGTAGACTAGCTGCTTCTTTTGGATTAAAAACCTGAGCAAAAGACTTGTAAGAGTCAGGTAGCATAGAGGTAATTTCTTTAATAGAAAGCTGTATCTTTGGCCTGAGCGCTTTTTCTATGTCTGATAGTGAGGCGGCAAACACCTGCACTGTTTTGCTTTTCCTTGCTCTCTGTGCAAGGCCTGTGAAAGTTGAGGCCATAACTTGACTGACAGTAAATGCATGAGCTCCTAGTTCCTCATTTCTCTTTTCTCTTTCTTCGTTGCTGATAAGTGTCAAGCCATGATGTTTGAATGTTAATTTAGAATTTATAGAGTCCAATTCAGCATGACAGTATTTTAACCAGGGCATACCAAGAATTAGATCCTCTGCTTGGTTTGGAATCACGTAAGCCCAGGCTTTTTCGATTTTCAGGCCTCCAATATCTAGTTCAAAACAAGCTACTTGGTCAATTATGGCTGTCATGTTGCTTAAAACACCAGTAATAGCTCTTGGCTGTAAGGGAGAGATGGTTAATTTTAATTTTTGTAATTGTTTTTTACTGATACTTGCAAAGGCTGACGATCCGGGATCAATAAGTGTGCACAGCTGGTTGGATCCATTGATTAATGCAGTAGTATGGAAAAGCTCACAGTCCATGTTAGGCTTAAATAAATTCCATTCTTTAGAAAGACTACTTATACTGCAGAGTTCCTTCCCAGCTTTTGGCTCCTGTAAGTGACTTAGTACAGGAGCTCTTCTTTTCCCTCTCGTCCTTTCAATCCTTCGGGCTGTGCCATCCTGACTAATTCCACCTCTTCTTCCTCGGTGAGCTTTGCTAGATTTATGTTTGCTGGCTTTAAGGGTGGAAGATAGTTACAATTAGGGGCAATATGTCCTTTATGTCCACACCTCACACAGAGACCTTTTTTCTTCCTAAATGCAAGTACATCTTTTGTAACCCATGATGCTCTTTGGTTTTTCTGGCCCTGGGTATTTGCTATAAAGGTAGATTTTGTTGGCTCCCAGTCCATTTTTGATGTGTTTGAGTTTTCCGAAGAGTTTTGCTGTCTAATCTTAGTTGCTGGCAGAGAGAATGGTGGATTAATTTGGTCTATTGCTTCTTTATCACTGTAAATAGTATGGACATAGGAAACAAATTCTGCCCATGTATTTTTTGATGAGCCGAGAAGCACTAGCTGGAGTTCTTTAGTGAGGGCATTCTTCAAGAGGGAGATTTTTTGACGATCAGAATAGGATGACCAGCCAGCATTTGCTAGCACTGTTTCAAACTTTGTGAGAAAATCTGGAAATGGTTCTTTCTCTTTTTGTTTCATTTGATAGAGCTCTCTCTCTGCCCTTGCTTTTTTGTTGGGATCTCCAAAGACTGTATTTAGATACTCCAAAAAGTCAACTCCTGTGCCTTCTCCATTTTCTGACAGGGTTCTTGCTGTTGCTGAGACCATCTTTATTGCATCACCATCTAGTCTTGAGTAGATGTACATGAACTGGTCAAAAGGTGAGCCCAGGGCTACACCATCTCTTGAAAGCTTGTGGAGAGCTCCTAGGTGCCACTCATCCCACATAGTCCTATCTCCCTTAAATTTGTCAAGTTTTGGTAGCCTTTCTTGAGTATCTTTAGTCTGGGGCAAACCAATTGTTGCTGGTGTTGGCTCAAGGGTTGTGGGTTTTGACTGCCTTGCTTCTTTGAGAGCCTGAGTGGTAGAATTTGCATGCTGTTGGAGGTTATGTATTATCTTGCTCTGTTTTTTCATTTCCTTACTTTGCTGCTCAAGCTGCTGCTGAAGTTGCTTTAAAAAATCCAAAAGTTGTACATCCTTAGAGTCTTCTCCTGTGATATCCATACGGGATGACATAGTTGCCAGTCTAGAATGAAACAATAATTGGTAGACAAATAAAAGGTAGCAGCCACAAAAGGGGATAAGTGATACAATTAATCAAACACCAAAAATATTTTGTGAGAGATCCAGTATAACAATACAACAACAGATAGAGGTAGATTTGGAAAGATACAGACTGTGCTTAATGTAAATTAAGATTATAAAAACAATGAGTTATAAGTTATAATGATGCATAAAAGAAAATAACTATAATGTTATCCCTAAATATGCTAATAATGTTAATGACTTTATAGTTAGTAGTACTATTATTATATAGTCAAAGAACTTAGGGATACTTATCATTAATCACTGGGGACAATAGCTTGATGTTATGTCAATGTCAATGAATTTCAATGAAAGGTGAGTTTAAGATGATGTAAGGGCTAGAAGTAGAATTGTATTCGAATTGTACTGTGTGCTGTATGCTGTGTATAGAAGATCTTAAACTAAAGAAAGAAGATGGAAGAGGAAAAGTCTTCCTTATATACATTGAAAGGTGGTCTGTGCTGTTACCAGACTATACCCAAAATAGAGCGACTAAACAGTCACCTGATTGGTAACAGCTCAGATCAGTAACCCAAGCCAAAGCCTTGGCTGCCTTAGGCTCTAGCCTATGACAACGATCGCCCCTTCGGCCTTTTTGGCTGCAGCCCTAGCTCGAGCCGCCTCCGCAAACTTCCCTTGCTCAAGGTGGCATATCCAGACGAGCTGCTCTTTTGTCACCAGCCCAGAATTTCTGGGTCTGTCTTGGTAGTCCCGAGAATCTGATCGGTGGGGTCCCCCACAGTTGCGACACTTAGTGACGGCCTTGCACTCGGCTTCTGAGTGCATGTTGGAGCCACAGTTCCAGCAGGCTGGAGCGCGGGAGCAACCACGAGTGGCGTGGAAGCCCAAACAGCGTATACACTGTTCAATTTGGCGACCAGGCTTGTGAATAGTAGCCATACCAGACTCGTCGAAGAGGCGGAAGCCTAAACGAGGGGCGACTTCCCGGTCGAAAAGGGCATGCCAGTTTCGGTGCGGTGCCCCAGGTCAACACTTCCCATGAGATCGGACCTTCATTGGTCTCACTCCAGTCGTAAGGGTGATCTTGGCAAAGACCAACTCAGCATCAATCGCCCTGGGGCCGCTCTCTGTAATTATACTTACAGGTACGTTCGGTATCTGTAAGGCTACAAGATCTGAAGATGCCTCAAGTTTGGCGTTTTCACTTGCCAACTTCGAAGAGTGTTGTGCTGGTGATGGCTAGGATTACGATGCACGAGGGTAATGATCACTGAGGGTGAAGGAAGAACTTTCCAGGTGGCTCCATGATGAGTAGAGGAACAATGGAGCACTGTATAGAAAGTGTTTCTAGATTGTACTGCCAGATGCAGGAGACTAGAATATTCCGTGATACTATTTTGGGTAAATATGGCGAGAGTCTGGCTACCTCAGCTGTGTATATAATTAGCGCTTTCTACCTCCAAAATCCTCATAGTTCTGAATATCAAATATATCAGCAGTTCATATTGATTCATTGATAATCATCCGTAAACCTTCTGCCAATTAACCTCCGTAAGCTCTTACCTTTACAACAAAGAGCCATCAAGCATCTCTTATCGTGTTTTTTCGTCCTTTGCTAGCATAGCAAAGCCGGTCCTCACTCGATGAAGTGAGGTTATTTTATTGTGAAAGAAAAGGAATCTCATCTCCAATTTGCTTCTCACACAACTTGTGGACAGTTTTCGCCACGGGTGGTCCTTTTCCAGGCGAAGGAATAGTCGCTTATCGACTTTCGCCTTGGGAGCTTCTTTCTTTTGGGCTCTCGCCGCAGGTCGCAGCACAGCCTTTGCTATAGGAGCTGCATTTTGTCGCAGTCTATTTTTGGCTACCGTGGCCCAGGTGCCTTTTACAGGCAGCACTGGGACGGCGGGAGTTGTATTACTCCTGGCTTCTGGAGCCCTTGGGGTCGGGTTTGCAGGGCAAGGAGGGAGGACAGGTGGCGTGATGACCGGGCCCGTGGCCGTGTATTGCGCAATGGTGGCGCGTAGGTAGACTATCATCGAGTCTACGAATTGTCTGTTCGACCCGTTGGTCAAAGGAAGAAGGGCGGCTTCGACGCCAGAGATGGCGGCGCGTCGTTGTTCAGCTTCGATAATGGGTCGAAGTTCCGGAGGGCAGTCTGCTTTCGTGGCTGCTTTTGGCTGCGACGTTGATTTTGGCGCTGTTATGGGTACAGCGTTTTCTGACGGTTTTGAAGCTGTCGGAGGAGATTTTGACGATTCTCCAATCTCGTGAGGGACGGAGGCTCGTGGAGGAATTTCCTCAACAATTTCGACTGACCCGATCATGTCAGTATCGGGTTCAGTGACGATGGAGAGGGCTTTTTCCTTCCCTTTGATTGAGACCTTGCTCATCTCCGCGCATTTCGGAGACTGGGCAAGGCCAGGTACTTGTTCGAGAGCACTCGGGTGGACTCTCGTGTTGTGCAACTTGGCGTTGGGACGCTTTTTTCGAACAGGTGGCATGGTGAAAATGCCAGTGACTCAATCACAATTTTTTGAGGGGATGCGACGAGCGCGAAAGGGAGAGAGAGGGGGAAATAGTGAAGATTCGAAAACTCGAATTTCAAAAAACTGGTTTTTTTTTGTTTGTTTGTAATTTTAAGGTCCTAAGCTACTGCTCCAGGTCCGCTATGGGTACAAGACCGGTGGAGCCGGAAGGGATCCCTGTGTTCTTTACCACAGCCTAACTCATTCCAACCGCGTGAAACCACTACCTAAATTGTAGCCGGTTTAAAACAAAACAAATTCTAACAGTCAAAATTAATAAACAAAGGAAATTCCAATTTAACGGTCCAGTATCACCGCTCCTCACCCTGACTCCTTCCCTTTCACGGTTTCCACCATAAATATTATTCTTCGTCCATGCTGAGAGCTGTGGACAAGGTCGCAGGTTGGCTTTTGAAGCAGCCAGTTTCCTGTGTTGTGATCTAACGCTGTTCAAATCTGCGGACTTCGTGGTGAGCAGTTATACTACCTCACGTGATAGAACATGGGAGTGAAGTAAAAGAGTGGTCAACCCACTAGCCAGATCTAAGCGATTACTGGCACACATAGAACTGTAACACATTCTTTGTAGATAGTACAATAACATAATTATCATCAGTGATTAAATTAATCCCCACACAATTGAGACCCATTGAAGTGCCAACTTTCATACCACCCTCAACTGTATTGTCGCAATCGCATCCATAACAAGCCACCATTGCAACTCAGAGCATACTCTCAAACTGTGATCAACTACACCACCAGGTTTAGCATAAATCGCAATATCCTGCACAAACGTTGAAAATTCTTTGAGGCATTTGGGCCCTAGAAGAATTTTAAGAAATTGTTGGTATGGGGTAGTTCCCCTTAGTCGTCGGGTATTGTTGGAAATGGAGACACGGAGTGTTGTGGACGTATGGGCCCTCCATTTCGTCTAGGTTCCCGACACGATCTTGTGTGTATGTAAGAGGTTGGAGTAGGTAATATGATAGCGCTTAAGGCTACCTATTGGAGACATGAGCGGCTGTTATGGCGTGGGCGCAAGGAGGTTATTGGGGGTTTTCTATGCCTAGATGGCGCCACACTCGTTTATGCTGTGGCTTAGGCTCTGTGTCGCTTACACTTGTACTTGTAGCGCACGCTTCCCACACTTTTAGCTGTAATCCGAACATGACACTCTTTTAGTCAACTTCTAATTTCGTTCCATGAATATTGCGCCCATTACATTGCGCGATATTTCCAACAGGTATGACAAGTGTAAAGTCTGCAATGCATGAAATGCGCTGCTGTAGTCTCCTCTCCGCACGAACACTTTTTGTTCGCGTTTGGGTTGTTGAAATGTCTATGGTACGCAGCGAAATTTCCGTGACCGGTACGAGCCGCGATGACTTCAAATAGAAGTCGTCGTGGAAGTGATAGTTCCGGTGGCTTTTTCCGGCGCATCATCAAGTCTAGTTCGCGGTATCTAGGTGGACATGATTCGTCCCAGAATTGGTCTAGCAGCATCTGTCTCTTCTGATTCATAAGCCGGTAGAGGTATGCACTGCTGATGTTTTGCGGCTCCTCATCTCGGAGGGGGAGACTACGGAGTTTGCTCCGAGCTGCAGCATCTACTTCTTCGTTCCCTTGAATGCCCTTGTGTCCTGGAACCCATTTTACGATGATTCTTTCGGGAGCAGCCTGTGTCATTGTCCGAAATATTCGGGCTTCTTTAATGCTTGTCGATATGTCTCCGGACAGCATAACGGTTCTTGCATGCTGACTGTCGGTTAGCACGTAGATAGGTTGCGCCACTTTTCCTGGGATCCGAGATTCCAGCCCACTTATTCGCAATGCAGCCTCTAGAGCCTTCCTTACTCCGAGCATCTCAGCGACCAGTACCTCCCCCCCATGTTTGGTACCGGAATCTCTATCTATGGTCTTTCCGTCTCTTTTCAAGACAAAACCCTACGCCGAGCAGCCGTGTCCTTCTGATGCCCCATCAGAGTAGGCGCAGATCACCGAGCTTGGCAGACTCTCTATCCAGTGTTTACAAATTTCTGTGTCTTTCTCTTTCGCGCTTACCTTGCTGAGATAGGCAAAATTCGGTAAAGGCTCGGCAGATTCAGCTTCTGGGAGTTGTTGATAAGCACGCTGGATTCGAGACATTTGAATCAATGGTCGTGCTGATTGACGATCATGTTTCTTGTACTTTCTTGTCCCAATACTAGGGCAGACAGCAGCTCATCTTCTCAGAGGATGTCCAGAGTCAAGGGATTTGAGCCTTGCTGATAGGCGAAGTCGATTCCCCTCGAGAATGATTCTTGCCGGCGGGATCCCTCCTTCTCGCTGTAGCACTACTGTGGGCGTAGTCCTCATTTCTGGAAGTGCCGCCCGTAATCCTGTGCTGATGACTTTGTCAATCATGCTGCAGAGGCCAGTCGTTTGTGAAGTGCTGACTCCGCGTTGAGTTGGGCGCTTCAGGCCTGGCCACCACACCTCGGAGCCGTAAGTAGCGACAGGGATGATACATAGGTCAACCGCTCTTATCAGTGCATCTGGGGCAGCACCTCGGTAATTAGAATTAAAACGACGCATATGATGAGCAGCTTTGGCAGCTTTGCCGCACCATTTTGTCACATGGTGTTTAAAATTGAGCCGAGGGTCCAGGTAAACTCCTAGCCAGCGAACATTTTCCGATGGTTCAATAAAGGTACTATTGACGTGTATGCCTATTTCTATCTCCCGATGGCGCCCAGGGAATTGGATTACTTCGGACTTATCTGTGTCGAAGGCTATAGCGTTATTTTTCGCCCAACTGGTCAGTTGATTTACCTCTTCTTGGGCGGCCGAAGCAGAATCTACTATTGTGCGGCCGAAAGCAAGAACACCAACGTCATCTGCGTAGCTAAACCTTCGTCCCAGATTCCCATCCCGCATGGGCTCTGCCATGTACAGAAGGAATAGAAGTGGAGATATCGGTGACCCCTGTAGGACCCCGCAGACCAATTCTCTTTCTGTTGTAACCCAACCTGTATACCTTACCTGAACTCGTAGATTAGCAAGAAAAGAGGTTGTCCACCGCAAAATTGAGTCCGGCCATCCTTGTGACTGCATTCTTCTGATTAACCGATTGTGAAACACCGCATCAAACGCTCCCTGTACATCCAAGGTAATGAAAGTAGCCGCCCATCCTTGCGACCTAGCTTCTTCAATGTCGTGTACCACGCAGGAGACCAGATCTGTTGCAGATCTCTTTGGGAGCGCACCAAATTGTTGATGACCCACTACCTCGTGTGTGACTACCAGACGCGCCATTCTTTTTACCAGTAGCCTCTCTAGACCCTTACCCAGGCATGATAGGAGAGCGATCGGTCTCCAGCCTTTGACCGTCGATGGGTCTCGATTTGGCTTATGTAAAAGGACTACTTCTGCCAACTTGAAACATGCTGGATGTATGCCGAGGCGGATGCAGGCCCTAAACAGTTGCGTCACCCATCGGCCAATTGTCTTCCAGCAGGCTTCGAGGAGCTCTACTGAAACTCCATCTGCCCCTGGTGCTGTCCTCTTACATCCAATGGTGCATGTACGGACTTCGTCTTCTGAGACGTCGTCATTCCAGGGTATCCTGTTTTCGCTTGGCGTTGTGCATGGGGAGAGGTCATCTGTTGACTCATGGCGCGTGAGAAGGGCGTCTCGGAGTATTGTTGCTCTTTCAGCCGGGTCTGAGACGAGCGAGCTGTTGTGGCTGAGGGGCGGCGGTTTTTTGGCCTGCCTAGGGTTGGCCGAACGCATCAGCTTAAAAACATCCATAGCTGTAGTCATCTTCTGGACTTTTCCTGTGACGTAATCTTTCTTTGCTGAGACAATAGCCTCTCGCAGCAATTTCGCGTGGGTAGCCCGGCGTTGGGGTATAGTTTCTGCTCGATATGCGGCATGGATTGCCTTGCATTTGGGCGTCCACCATGGGAAATGTTTACCGGGTCCGTTTTTAACTAGAGTGCCCGTAGCCTTGATAGCATTGGATAGATGGGAGCATAGTTCTTGAGCAAATTTTTCCACCTTGTCTATTGTATCCAATTTCGGTGGAGGATGGGCCCATTGGGCAACAGCTCGAGCGAAATTCGGCAGGTCGCCTGGTCGTACCCTGATTTTGGGCGGCTCAGTATCTAGAGCTTTGAATGTAGTTGGCACTTGACCTCTGATCGGTAGACGATTGCTTGTCATACATTCGCTGCGGTCTACCCACGCGAGAGTTCCGTCAATATTGGACCAGGCAAGATCCAGTGTGTTACCTGCTCTGTGTGCTGGTTCTCCAATGATATGGCAGGAAAGTTTGTGTTTGTCGGCCCATTCTTCTATCGCTTCCCCTTGCCCATGTGGGCGAGTTGCCCCCGGCTGCCATGCCTTGTGAACTGAGTTGAAATCTCCTACAGCAATAGTCTTTGCCGATGGGGTCCAGTCCACAAGTGGTCGTAGAGACACTGGGTTGTTTGGTGCTTTGTACACATTTAGAAATGTGACTCCGTTAACCACTACCCAGCAGTAGTCCCCTGTTAATGTAGCACAGGGAAATGTCTGCGTTGCAATTATTACCTTACTTTTTCGAGTGTATGTTGCCGCTCCTGGTCTGATATCCACACCTCCATGGGGTATGTGTTTATTATATCCTGGGTGCGACCTAGTATCCTTCATATTTCTATCCCACGAGGGTTCCTGTATATGTACAACATCTACACCTGGCTCGTGAGCCCGGGAAAGTGCAATGTCGTAGGTTGCGCCGCTTCTACCAACGTTTATTGACATGTATATGAGGGTAGAAGGTGCGCAAGTTGGGGCCTGTGGGCGGCCCTTACAAATTTTCTTCGGGGTTTAGAACCCCATAGCCTGACACATCAACCATGGCTGCATCTGATGCGTCTATGCTGGTAGCCGTCCTTTTCAGGATCTCTTGGCTCATGATGGCACTGGCTGATGCTTTGTTTGCTAGATTTACAGCCGCTTTTGCTCTGGCCACGGCGCTGTATTCCCGCTGGCTAGCTTGTCGAATGGTCACAAGCTGTTCTCTTGTGGGTGGACCAGATTTTGTAGGCCGAGCCAAGCATCTTCGGCTGTCTGATCTGTGCGGTCCTGCACAGTTCCTGCATTTAGTAGATGCCTTGCATTCGGCAGAGATGTGCATCGTGGATCCACAATTCCAGTAGGCAGGCGTACGAGAGCAAGCTCGGGTGGGGTGGAATCCGAGGCAGCGTTTGCATTTGCAACACAGGGGCTTGTGGCCGGTGTACTGTTGCTACACCCAAGTCGTCGAAAAGCCTGAAGCCGGGCTTTGGCGACGATCCTTTTGGAAAGTGAGCGAGCCACTCTTGGTATGGGGCCCCGAGCTTTCCTTTGCCATGACTCGAACTTTTGTCGGGGTACATTTTGTCACTCTTATTATTTCCGTGGCCACCATTTCTGGGCTGACCTGTATTCTTCCATCTAGCGTGTAAACTGCTGTTGGAACTGTGGCAATGCGGAGGGCAACTATTTCGGATGGTTTCTCCAATTTTGCACCCAGTATATTCAGTGTATCTGACGCTTCCATTAGGCGATTCTTTGCATCAGAGTCTATGGCGCATATAGCAAAACCTGTGGGGACACGGTGCACGTGTTCCACATCCGATGGCGCGCATTTGGTCTGCGTTGCTATAGCTTCGCGTATGCCAGATGAGTAGAGACGTCTCCACTCGTGTGTGTCCTGTAGGCGGATGAAAAGCTGATCGTCCGCTTCTACTTTCGGCCTTGTTTTTTGTACGTTCTGCGGGACTGCTGCCATCTTTGTGTTGATTCTCCCTGCTTCGGCTTCTACTACAGCTCTCAGCTCTTCGGGGCAGAATTCATCGCTAGCTGCAGTGTCAGTTTCGTTGGATGATTTCAGTTTGGGTTCAGGGGCTTCTCTAATTGTTGAGACTGCCATAGGACCTGAGGCAATTGAAGAGTAACTCAGGTTGTTCTTGCTGGTGTCGCCAGTTTTCTCTGCCATTGTCAATGGCACGGCGACTTTTATCAGAGGCAGTGTCTGCTGCTGTGTAGTCGCAGTTGCTGGCTTTTTTTGAGAAATCGTTGCCTTTTCAGCTCCGGTCGCCTCTGGCTTGGAGTAAATAGAATCGGGAAGTCTTTCAGATCCCTAAGGATCTTATCAATGTCAACATTGCTAACATCTAACATCGTGTAATCTAGAGCTCTGTCGTCGACCAACTGGTCAATTTCCATTTCTTGACCAGGAGTCAGGGTACCCAGCTTATCACGTAGTTTCTTCGAACGGTGTGTTTGATGTAATTGCGGTTTTCAACAATGTTTTTCGCCCACAATGGTTTTCTACAAACTGGGGGCATTTTGACAACCTACCAGTCGCTCACAAATTTTGAATTAAGCGCGAACGATATCACGATATCGAGGGGGTGGGGAAGAGGGGGAAAGGGTGAATATTTGAATATTCGAATTTCAAAAAATTGGGTTTTTTTGTTTTTTGTTTTTTATTTTAAAGTCCTAAGCTAAAGCTCTAGGTCCACTATTGGTACAAGACTGGTGGAGCCGGTGGGGTTCTCTGCGTACAGGCCCAACTCATTCCAACTGCGGGAACCTCAACAAAAGTAGATGAAGTTAACAACATAACTTAAATCAAAACTAAAATCAAAGCGTAAATCAAACAAAAAAACCGAAATAAACTGAAAAAATAAATAATAATTTAGACGAATTTCATATGTGGTCCAGATCCCGCGCATCTCACCCGTTTCCTTCCCTGTCACATCTTCCAAGTGACTTTTCCTAATCTCTGCTGAGAGCGAAAGATAAGTTCTCAGGTAACCTTTGCTGTCGGCCGGTTTCCTGCTTTTTGTTGTGAAAATTGTTGTAGACTTCACCAAGGACTGCCGAGTCCTCAAACTTCTTCTTCGGTTTCTAGAATTCCGAAACCTGATCCCTCTGCCATGGAGACGTCCTTCGCAGAGGCGTTCCTCGCCTCTTTGTCCTTTTTGTATGCAGCTTTGACACAGGCAAAGTCTGCATATCTTTCTTGCTCGACTCTGCGAATTGCTGCGAGCTGTTCCTTGGTCACCGGTCCATCTTTTCTGGGTCTGGCTTGGCAGTGCCGAGAGTCCGATCGGTGAGGTCCCCCACAATTGCGACATTGTGTGAGGGCCTTGCACTCCACTTCCGAGTGCATCTTTGAGCCGCAGTTCCAGCAAGCTGGAGCGCGGGAACATCCGCGGCTGGCGTGATAGCCAAGACAACGTTTGCACTGTTCGATTTGTTGAAGAGGTCGAAAGAGCTTCGCAGCTCCAGAATCGTCGAAGAGGCGAAATCTGTGACGGTCTTAAAGTGGCGTTTTATTCAAACTGAACTCAGAGCTAGATACAAATGAAAATCTTAAAGTAACGAGCAGAGACATGACTGAAAGCCTCCTATTTATTTACAAGACTATGATCTCGTTCCCTCATTTCATAACATTCTCAAAATAGATCATGACCTGTCCTCCGACAAACACCAGCATCTCCGTCTATTTTAATTCAGCTTCATTTTAATGTTAGTAATTTTAGTTATTAAAATAGTTATGATTTATGTGGCTTAGATGACTCACAACTGGTGTTCGAGCCGTCCTGTCTGCAATCTAAATTTGTCATTTAAGAATAGATTTGCATGAACTGGGCCAAGGCCTATACTTGGGTCTAATGAGTTGTGGAGGGGTTCATGACATGTATGATGTTTAATATGGTTGGAAGAGTTCAAGCCTTATTTGTTAGGCAGCAGCCTAATGATAACCAGGTATGAGCCTGTGACAGAATCCAGGTCGGGGCGTGGACTCGCGAGGAAAGAGGGCTTGCCAGTTCTCGTATGGCGCCCCAGGCTTGCAGTACCCGTGCGGACGGACAAGAAATGGAACCGATTTCGTCACTCGCGTGACTTCGTCAGCAACCATCTTTGCCGTGATCTCGATGGGACCTGCAAGGGTGTTTATTGTCACCGGTACGGTGGCAATTTGCAAGGCAACAAGATTTGACGCTGGTTCCAGTTTGATTCCAGATTCGCTCCGTGACATCGAGGAATCTAGCAGCTCTTTCCGAGCGAGTTCGTTCTTTGCTGTCAGTGCAAAGCCTGTTTTGACCCGCTGAACCAACGTGATGTCTTCGGCAGCGGTACCAAGCATCTGTGACACAGCTAATCTTACGCCAGCTGGTGACAGGAGTCGGTGGGGGTGGTTAGCTTTGAGGCATAGAAAAAGTCTCGCGTCGACTTTTGTCCTCGGATTGGCACTTTTTGCTTTTGGGGCGGGCGGTGCTGCCTTTGTAGTCGACGGCCCGGCGCTGCGGCCTAGACCTGCACGGGCTACTGTGGCCCAAGTCGTCTTTGGTGCCGGAGCCTGGGTTGTCGAAGGGTCAAGTACCCTAATTTCATGAGCCCTCGGCGGAGGAAGGTTGATGGGGCGCGCAGGGAGAGCTGGTGGAGTGCTCCCTGGGCCTGATTGTATGAACTGGCCAATGGCCGCTCGAAGGTAGACTTTTATGCCATCTACGAATTCTTTATTCTCGCCGATCGAAAGAGGCGAGAGTGCGGCTTCAACACTGCTTATTGCAATGGAACAGATTGATAAACGGGCCTTGATTTGCATCGTGCGACGCTTCTCGGCCTCCGTTACTGATTGCAGCTCCGGTGGATATTCCGGTGCTGATGTCGCAGCTGCGCCTTTTGAGGCTGGCACAGCATTTTTTCCGGCAGGCAATTCTGCACGTTCGGTCGTCTTTTCTCTGACGACCTCCTTTCCTTTCCTGGAACTGCTTGCCTCGGGGGCCAGCTCGGCGGGTTTCGTGGTCTGTTGACCATTTATTTCTGTTCTGATCGGGTCAGAATCAGTTATCTCTTGATCGGGAAGGTTTGGAGACTTCCCAGGGATAAAGGCCTCACTCGCAAATAGGCTTGATAATTTTTGCGCGAGGCCAGGTGTTTTTGCAGGAGCCCTCGGGCGGACTCTCGCGTTGTCCAACATTGAATTGGGGAGCTTTTTTCGAACAGGTGGCATGACGAAAATGCCAGTGACTCGATTACAATTTATTGAAGGGATGCGACGAGCGCGAGAGGGAGGGAGAGGGTGAGAAGGGGAATATTCGAAAATTCGAATTTCAAAAAATTGGTTGTTTGTTTGTTTATTCATTTAGGTCCTAGGTCTAACCCGTTATCCCCGAAGAGTCAAGGACCGGTTTTCACAGCCGAGATCCTATCTCTGATAAGCCCAACTTGATCCCACCGCATGAACCACTTAACAATAAATAGATTGTTTAAAATTTGCAACCATACATTAATTCAACCTTTGAAACCGAACTCCTACCCACAAAACTATTGTTGCTCTATGGTTATTTTAGGTTTACCTGAATTTACTCATAACATGACTCGAGTCGGAGAGGTTAATGCTGATACGTGAGGCATGTCAAGGAAAATATCATTTTGTTCGGATTTTACATAACTCATACTTTGAATTGGGTTTACATTTACGTTTCTGATGATATTCTCATCTTATCTGTCCTGAGCACGGTTTGGTATGTTTCGGTGGTAGCATTATTGCCAGCGAGTTATCTAGTAGGGTTTCATATGAGGAAAACTATGTATTTTAGATACTCAATAGCCAGAGAATAGAGAGACGACCCTTTGATGATTTGTTACATTCTACTCCCATTTCCAAAATAGTCCAACAACTATCCAGCCCGGCAGATTTCCCAATTTCTGGTCAGAAAACAAATCTTCTCGCCTTGTATTCCTTCCTGTTATATCATCTGTATGACTAATTTATATGGTCTTCGATGAGATCAGAGGACGAATTTGTAGATGGCAACCCAAAAGAGAAGGTTTCCTTAACAAAGTTTTTGAAATTTGCGGGACACTTTGGCCCGAGAAGCTTTTTGTTATATTAACTAGGCTATATGGGAGCAGGACGATGGATACTCTTGGGGAAGTTATGCTCACAGTAGGTCTCTATAGTCGCTGTCGCGTGTGTTCTCGTGATATGTAAGACTTGACTCTATATTCTCGTATAAAGGAAACTTAGTTACAAATGAATGGACGGAGGTTGAGACCTCCTTATATCTTGCTCCAGACTTACTGTGTTGTTCACAGCCTAGTGCTAGAACATTCCCTTATGATATCATTTCTCTCCTACGAGAAATGACCAGCTCGTTCTCTCTCAGTCCATCAGTCTCTCGCTGATTCCGTTATCTCTATTCCATCTAGTTCTAGTTTGGTCCAGTATACTCACACATGCATCACACATGCATTACACACTAAACACCCTACGGTTTAGTTCCACAGTCACGTGCATATGCTATGACGCGACCTAAAGCATGTACCATGGTAAGTTACATGGATAACACAACACTTTTGGATGAAGTCACTATGTCACAATCTCCCTCTGAGTCGACGCATGACGTGAGAATGTAGTCGACAGTGAACGGAAATGGGTTAGAGTGGTCTCCTCCCCACAGGTGCACTCCATGAGAGCGTCCAGATTATTGAAACGGCGATGATGCGTCGCGAAATGGCCATGGCCCGTACGAGCTGCAATCAGATTTCGGAGTAGGAACCTCGAAAGTCTCAGCTTAGGTGGTTTTTGTCGTCGCACGAGCAGGTCGAGCTTGCAATATCGGGGCGGGCAAGCTTTGTTCCACCATTTGTCGAGCAATGCTTGCCGCAAACAATTCATTTGGCCATGCAGAAATGCCAGAGTTATGGATTCTGGCCGTATTTCAGAGCTAGGCAGCTTTCGTAGGCTAGAACGGGTGGCCGAGTCAACTTCTAGGTTACCCTGAATTCTTGAATGTCCAGGTACCCATTTAATTATCACGCGAGCTGATTTGGACAACTCACAAAATTTCCGTACTTCATTGTGGCTTGTGGTGGACTTGCCTGTCTCAAGTGCGTTGATCGCCTGTTGACTATCCATTAGTAGGTAGACTCGTTGTCTCGCGCTCTGGAGTCCCAATGCTGCTTCAAGAGCCTTCCTTGCCCCGGTGATTTCTGCATCTAAAGCCCCCCCTCCATGCCTGATACCACTTCCTGTGAGCAAAGTCTGCCCGTCTTTCTACAGAACGAAACCCCACGCAGAGCGTCCATTCCCTTCCGATTAGCCATCCGAGTAGGCACAAATTTCCGACTTTGACACCTGGTTGATCCATTGTCTACATTTCTCAATTTGCTCTTCTTTAGATCCTGCTTTCGGTAAGTAGGATGTGGGTGGTAGTGCTTCCGCACCCTCAGCCTCTGGTAATTGTCGGTACGCTCGCTGTACTCGTGACATTATTACTTCAGGAACCGAAGTCCCTCGATTTCTAATCTTGTATTTCAGCGTGCTTATATTTGGACACATAGCCGCACGAATCCTTAGCGGATGGCGATCATCTAGAATTTTGAGCCTGACTGAGAGTCGAAGTTGATTACCCTCCTGAATGATTTTGCCCGGTGGAACTCCGCCTTATCTATGCAGTACAACGTTCGCTGTCGTCCTAATTACAGGGAGAGCAGCTCGTAGACCCATCAAGATAGCCTTGTCAATCGTGCTACATAGATGGGCCGTTGATGGGGTTGTCATGCTTTTTCTAGTAGGGCGTTTGAGACCTGGCCACCAGATCTCCTCGCCAAATGTCGCAATAGGAACAAGACACATGTCGACTGCTCTGATAAGCGCTCCTTGGGTGGCTCCTCGGAGAGCAGTGTTGAAGCGGCGCAGGTTCTGTGCAACTTTCAAGGCTTTACCGCATCATGTTGTTACATGGTGCTAAAGGTCAGACGGAGATCTAGAAAGACACCCAACCAGCGAACATATTCAGACGGCTCGATAAAGGTTCCATTGACATAGATTCCTTTCGCAGACTCACGGCACCGTGCGGGAAATTGAATTACTTCTGACTTACTTGTGTCGAAAGCAACCGCATTTTTTCCCGCCCATTCCAGGAGATGATCGACTTCACTCTGGGCTGCAGCGGCAGATTCCGTAATTGTGCGGCCAAATCCAATTCTTCCGAAGTCGTCGGCGTAGCTGAACCTCATACCTGGATTCCCGCTTTGCATAGGCTCTGCCATGTAAAGAAGGAATAAGAGTGGGGATATTGGTGAGCCCTGGGGGACTCCACAGCTTAGCTGTCGCTGAGCGGTGACTCCTCCAGAGTAACGCACTTGGACTATTCGTTGGGCTAGGAACGAGGTCGTCCACTTGAGTATCGAGTCTGGCGAACCTTGCTCCTGCAACCTTCTCACCAAACGGTTTTGGAGAACTGGGTCGAAAGCACCTTGAATGTCCAGGGTGACAAATGAAGCCGTCCATTTTTGGGAGCTTGCCTCTTCAATGTCGTGTACCACACAGGAGACGAGGTCCATTGCTGAGCGCCACGAGAGCGCGCCAAATTGCTGTTGTCCCGTTACATCAAAGATGACGGCGAGGTGCGCTATACGCTTAGCCAAGAGCCTTTCTAGACCTTTACCTAGGCAAGAAAGAAGAGCGATAGACCTTCATCCCTTGACTGTTGTTGGGTCTCGATTAGGCTTCAGAATAAGAACGACCTCAGCCAGCTTGAAGCAGGATGGATGAGTGCCGATCCTCACGCAGGCCCGGAATAGTTGAGCGACGTACGGTCCTATAGTGTTCCAACAAGCTGCTAGAAGATCAGTTGATATTTCATCTACTCCTGGAGCCGTGTTACCACTGTCAACTGTGCAGTACCTGACTTCTTCCTCGGTGTAAGGATTCTCCTTCCCATCCTAAATTTAGTTTATAATTTTACCCTTCTCCTGATGTTGCTATGAAAACATAATAGTTCTTGGCACTGGTAATTATGTTGGTACTAGTTTAGGGCCTATGTTATAATGAGCTAGTGGGAGGAAAGCAAGTATATGTATGATGGCTTTGTTTGTAGCTGTAGAGTTCTTCACGCTTAGTCTTCTGTCACAACCACCACTTTCGGATCACCTCTGGTCACCTATAGTCACCTCTAGTTACCACTAGTATTTGCTCGTACCTTTAGACTCTTTAGACACTTACATTACCCATTTTTAAAACCTTTAGTTCTCCAAATTATCTCCAGTAGATCTTTAGTCATCCCTCGCAATCCATCCGACATCTTCTCGCCCTTCTAGTCCGCCTCAGGTCAAACGCCTACGCTCCAATTTGACACTCGGTGATATCGTCATTCCACGAGATTCAGTTGCTGCTTGTCGCTGTGCATGGCGGCAGGTCGTCTGATGCCTGATGTCGGGCAAGAAGCGCATCTCGGAGTACTGTCGCTCGCTCTAATGGGTCCTAGATGAGGATTCCATTGTGATTCAGTGGCGGTCGAATGCTAGCCTGTCGTGGATTGGCCATTCTCAGCAGCTTGAACACATCGCTCGGCGACTTCATGGCTTCTACCTGTTGCATCTGGTATTCTTTTTTCGCAGCTCGGAGAACAGATCGAAGTTTTTTCGCGCAGACGCCCTGCTGGGGAGAGGGTAAGGTCGCTTGATATTCGGCGCGTGCTACCCTGCATGCCGGGGTCCACCAAGGTGCTGATTTTCCGCTTCTTGCTCTTGCTCTGGTTCTGGTCGCATTAATAGTGGCATTAATCTGGAAACAGAGTTCTTGAGCGTATCCTTCAACTTTTTCGACTGTGTCTAAGGCTGGAGGCGGCTTGATCCATCTGGCAGTGAAGTCAGCAAATTTGGGAAGATTTTCCTTTGTTACTCGGAGCTTGGAGATCCCAGGCTTCATTCTTGCAGCTCGAATCGGAATTTGTCCCCGGATGGGAAGATAATTGCTGGTTACGCATTCATTTCGATCCACCCATGCTCGAGCGCTATTGACGTTGGTCCAGGCGAGGTCCAAGGAGTTACCAGCCTCATGCGTTGGCTCCCCAAAACTGAGACAGGATAGATTGTGTTGTTGCACCCATCTGTCAATTTCCTCACCTTATCTGTAGATTCGAGTGGTGCTCGATTACCAGGCCCAGTATATGGAGTTGAAATCTCCTGCTGCAACAGAGTTTGGCGGTGGATTCCAATTAATGAGGGGCTCCACAGCCTGTAGGTTTTTATGAGCCTTATCGACATTGAGGAACGTGATTCCATTGACCACGAGCCAGCAATAATCCGCCGTAGGCTTGGCACAGGGAAAGACCTGTTCTGCAATTATTTCACTGCCATTTTTCTGAGTATAAGTCACTGCCCTCGGCCTAGACTGATCCTCATCATGGGGAATATGACAATCATATCCCGGATGAGTTTTCGTTGATTTGCTTTGTTTTTTCCACAGAGGTTCCTGTACAAGCAATACATCGACTCCCAGCTCAAAAGCTCGGGCGAGCGCGATGTCTTGTGTTGAGCTTCCCCTTCCTACAGTTATTGACATGAAATTTAAAGTAGGAGGAAGACGGAAAGGGACCCGTGGGGCGCCCTTTACAAGTTTTCTTCGCGATTTATCTCCTCTGTAACCAAGGTTATAGATGGTGATACATTGGTCATCGGCACTTCGAAGCTGTTGCTGGAATTGAAGCTCGTCTGAGCAATTTTGGCCTTTTCTGACGCTGCTGAAATTGCGGCTTCAGCGCGTCTAACGGCTGCTTTTTCTCTGACAACATGTTGTGCCTTTAGCACGTTCACCATGCATAACACACCTTGCGCTAGGTATGTCATGCTAGCAATACATTAGGAAGTGTTTGATGGGTTTGTTTCTGTAACCTAAGCAGGGCTGTAGTATAAATAGGGGTCGGAGCTCCCCATATTGTAAAATAGATCAATCAACATCTTTCCACACTTTATTCCCAATAAAGCTATCCCAACAGTCAAAGGTCAGCATCATGGTGATACATCCTAACCCATAACTGTAACACAACAGCTGCAAATTCCCGTTGGCTCGCCTGTCTGATCGTCTCAAGGTTCTCTTTGGATGCCGATCCAGACTTTGTAGGACGAGCTAGGCAGCCGCGACTGTCCGATCAGTGGGGGCCCCCACAGTTGCGACACTTTGTATGTGCCTTACACTCTGCGGAGGAGTGCATTGTTGACGTGCAGTTCCAGCAGGCTGGGGCACGTTGTTGTGGTTATGAGCTGTGAGGTATATAGCAATTATGTCTCTGCTGTCCGTCGGTGGAGTTACACGGGCTCATGTGCAATGGTGAGTCGCGGAGATGGCGCGCTCACGCTGGGTGATGGCACAATGGACACTGAGTGCGTATCACTGTGGCCAAATGGGTGTCAGTAGGTATCAAATGTGAACTCTTACTGACGATGGTGATCTATGAAGGTGATGCTAGATGTGCATCCCGACAATTGATAATATCATCTAATGGATGATGTGAAGTATGATATTATTTTGGATAGATTAATTCACTAAACTCGGCAGGTGAAGAGATTGTAGAGTACATGAACAGCGTCTGTGCACCAGCCTGTATTTTCCACCCTTTCCTAATCCAGCAGCCCATCCTCCGTTCCCCTGTCTCCTAACAACTCAACCGAGCCAGCACAACACACGTGAGCATCCTCGAGTGCCGTAGAATTGCAGACATTGTTTGCACTGGCTTATTGCTTGCTTTGGCGTGTAGCGGACTGCAATACCAGAGTCGTCGAAAAGTCGGAAGCCTGGCCGAGTTACAGACGCTCTCTCAAAGTGAACTATCCAAGTTTGGTATGGAGCTCCTACTCGCCTCTCTCCGTGTGGACGGACGCGTACCGGAACCGCCTTGGTGGTTCGAGTAATTTTGTCAGCCACCATCTCTTCAGTGACAGTTATCCTGCCCCCAAGTGTGTTGATGGTCACTGGGACTGACGCAATTCGGAGAGTTGCTAGATCTGAGGCTTTCTCCAACTTAGCTCCAGCCCTGCTGAATGATTCAGCAGCGTTTAAGAGAAGTTGGCGTGCTTCTTCGTTTTTGGCTTTGATTGCAAAGCCGGTGGGAACACGATACACATGTTCAATATTGGAGGATGAAACCTCCTCCAATTTAATCACGGCATCTCTCACGCCATCTGGCAAAAGATCGCGCCATGCATGCTCCTTTTCGAGTTGTAGAAACAGAAAAACATCTTTTGGCTTTGCAGTCGCAGGTCTAGCTGTAAAAAGAATATACTGGTTCAACTAACTTCTATTGAGGGCTCGGGGAGCTTCGCTATATATATACTAGAATAGTGGGTCTAAACATCATAAAGGACACATGTTAATCCTGATTACCAGGATTAGCTCTGTATTTCAACACTCTCCTAAAACTTGCAAATAGCCAAGAGTGAAGCTATTCAGAGGGTTGTGATCACGCTTGAAATCCCAATTGCTTGTCAATTGGCCTCAAACTTAGCCCTGTCCAATGCCTTTGTCATTCCGTCGGCTAATTGCCGCACCCCTGGCACCCACCGTATTATAATTGTACCTTTCTTTACTTTGTCGAGGATATGGTGGTACGCAATATCAATGTGCTTAATTTTTGAAGTGTTTGATACTCCTGACACTAGTTGAATTGCTGATTTGTTATCACCTAACAACATTGGCGCGGTGCTACCTGCGCAGTCTTTGCCTTCAATTTCTGCGACCAGCCTTCTTAACCAGATCACCTTCTTGGCTGCCTCACTACCTTCAACATACTCAGCCTCAGTTGTTGATCTAGCTACAGAATGCATTTTTCTGCTCGAGCAGTGGACTATACCTCTGTTTAGCATCAAGACACACCCAAGGATACTTTTTCTATCCTGTTGGTCATCGGCATAATCTGCGTCGGCATAGCCCATTTCGTCATTCAACTGTGCTGACCCAGAATATACTTCAACACCATGGCTCAGAGTATAGTATTCAATTGGTGGATCTCCCTTATGATCCCTTTTCCCATATGTTGTACCAAACGTGACTGTGCCAGAAATATATCCAATAATTCTAAGAAGAGCCTTCCAATGGTTCCAGCCTGCTTCCGTCGCAAATGATGCCATTCTAGTGACAGCAAAAACAATATCAAAACGTGTATTGTTGAGCCACATAAGTTTACCCAAGAGTTGAACATACTTCTTCTTCTCCCCTTCGTTCAATACGCGTCCTGGATTTTCCTTTAAATCATTAACAGCTCCCTTCTCCATTGGTGTAGCATAAAGTAGCGAGTCCTCGTAAAGGTATTCTTGCACAATTCCTCTTGCATACTTTTCTTGATCAATTGAAATTGCACCATTTGGTTGACGTTTGATGCAAATTCCTAGAACATTCTCTGCATTCTCAAGGTCCTTCATTTCGAATCGACTTTTCAATTGAACTTTCACAGTATCAATGGCTTTCTCATTGGCACCTGTAATAAGCATATCGTCGACATGCACTCCTATCACCACGCCAGTTGCCTTTTGGGTCAATCTTGTTGGATCAGTTGTGGATGCTGTGAATCCTATGCCTTTGAGAAATCCTGACAGTAACAAGTACCATAATTGTGCTGCCTGCTTCAGCCCATAAAGACTCTTTAGTACTTTCACAAATCTTCCGAAGTAATGTTGTGCCTCTTTTGGAACCTCAAGAAAGATATCCTCTGTCAAGTCTGCTGCTAGAAATGCTGCAACAACATCCATTTGATGGATTCTCCAATCGTGTTTCGCTGCAATTGCCACGATTATTTGTAGCCCTTCCATACCAATTGCTGGCGAAAAAGTCTCTTCATAATCGATGCCATGGATCTGCGAAAACCCTCTTGCTACCAATCGAGCTTTATATTTTACTATCTTCCCATATTTTTCAGTTTTAGCATCAAATACTAACCTTGCTGATATTGCTTCAAATTCCTTTGGTAATGCATCAATGGGCTTGGAAAGTGTCTTGTTTCAAATGATGTTATCCATCTCAAATTTGAAAGCCTAAAGTCAATCTTCATTGTCTGGGAGCTCCATTGCCTGCTTAAAGGTAAGTACTTTGTAGATCACTCTTTTATGAATACCTTGCTCGTTTTTCATCATATTGACCTGATTGTGTTGTCTTCTACCATCACCTCTCGTTTGCTGCCTCCGCGCTGCGGATTCTTTCGCAATTTCATCTTGTTGTAGCTGTTTGAGTTGTGCTTTTGTCTCTCTTTTTTCTGCGGCTGTCTGTTTTTGCGTTGGTTGACGTATTGAGGTTCGGGGCATAAAGCTTGTATTTGCTTCCTCATTTGACATTGACGTCGAACTAACGAAGTCTGTGAGCTCGCTTAATGTCAAATCATCGCTTTCATTGGCTGAAAATTTTTGATCTTTGGACAAGCCCCCAATCTCACTCTCAATTGTGCCATCACCACTCATTACGTTATTAATTTCGCAATCTTCATCCAAATTGTCGCCCGAATCATCTTCATCATCATTAGCCTCATTATCCCCCATTTCCGATTCTCTAATTACCTGCTCCCAAGAAATCAGATTGCTATTGTTTGTGCCATTGACCGTCTGATCGAATTTCACAAAACGTGCTTCAATTACTCTCTTTTCCTTTGAACTCCATATTAGAAAGATCTTTTCCGACTCTTCTTTCAAACCAACAAAAACACCTTCCCAAGCTCTTGGATCCAGTTTATTTCTCTTTTCTTTTGGTATATATACCCATGCTGGGCATTCAAATACCTTCCATTGCAGCGCACTTGGCTTCTTCCCACTCCAATGTTCCCAAGGAGAAAGCTCCATATCCTTGACCTGCTGACAATTGTGAACATAAACTGAGTGTTTGGCGGCAACTTGCCAGAATTCCGGCTCCATTTTCATTCCAAATCTCATTGTATTCGCCTTTTCCATTATTGTGCGCATACTGCGCTCCGCAAATCCATCACCTTCTGGGTGATATCCAACTGTTGGCTCTAGTGCAATATCACGGCCATCACACCACTTCATGAACTCCGTATTTAAGAATTCTCTTCCACGATCAAAACAAATTGCTCTCACTTTTTCACTACTACCCCAACGGCGTCTTTGAGATTCTACAGTATCAATTCATTCACGAACTTTGCCCCTAGCTTGTGATTTGTTTGTTAGAAAATACACCCAGATCATACCGGTATGTTGATTTGTTATTGATAGCATATATCAATTCCCTTGTATTGAATGCTGACTGATCGGCCCCCACAGATCCATACGGACCCTTTCGAACGGTGCTGATGCTGATCTCATTTTCTCTCTTGACAGGTTTCTCGTCATTTTTCCCTGTGTGCAAGCATTGCAGAAGGATGGACGAAAGGAATGTTCAGGTAAATCCTTCAAGATTTTTCCTCACTCTGCCTCCTGTTGCTTTCCTGGGTGGCCTAAACGGGCATGCAGCAGCTCCACTTGAGCTCTGCTTGCCTTGATTATTGAATTGGATACATCCAAAGGGGCCTCCAAATTAGGTGCGAGTGTGACTTTTTTCTTTATCAGATCTGGCGTTGACAGCAATGCCTTGAATACCTTGATCGATATGTCTTTAGGTAATGGGCGCACCCTCCACATTTTGCCTTTTCTATTTCCTTCTAACGCCAATTTGTTCTTCTTTGTCAAGCTGATAATCTTGTTAGGTGAGTCTACTGTCAAGGAGACACCTTCATCTTCGAGTTTTCCGACAGAAATCAGATTGTTTGTGCATTGTGGTATGTATTCAACGTCTTTGACCGTTGTCATTCTTTCCTTTCCTTCCTTATTCTGCCAATGAATCCTGACTGTTCCTGATCCTTTTGAATAAATAGTTCCTCCATTTGCGGCGGCGACGCAGGTATTTGAAGGGCTTAATATCTCTTCTACAAACACATCTTTATGATTTGCAATATGGGTGGAGGCACATGTATCAAGCCACCAGATCACTTGTTTCACATCACTATTTTGGGCCATAAAACAGAGAGAAGCATTAGATTCCGTATCACTATCCAAGACCTTTGCTACTTTTGCGTTTTCCTTCCTAGGCACTTGGGAAACCAACCAAGCTTTTCCTGCCGACGTTTTCAACCACACTGGACATTTATTCTGGAAGTGCGGTCCTCCACAAGAGAAACAACCTCCTCCAGCTAGGAGCTTAGCATTCGTAGAGATCTTTGGAGTTAAATTGAAGTCAGCGATGTTAGTAGTGTCATTACTGTGGTGTTCCTCCTTGCCTCTCACTTGGCAGTCTCCTTGTCTTCTCCCTGCCCAGTTTGCTGTTGCAATATTAGAAGTAAGCTCTGTTTCCCTAGATGCCAACCGGGAGATTATGTCGTCAAATTCTAACTCCACAGTGCTTTGGTTGGTTACTTGGAGGGACGTCTCGTATTGCCCCGCATCAACGCTCAACTTCAAGGTATGAATCATGAGCTATTCATGAATATCATTCTTCGGTTTGATCTTCAAGACTTGTGCTCGCAGCTTTCTCATCAATTCGACTTTCTCATGGATGCCCATCGATTTACCCTCTGTGATGTCTGTGAATCTCGTTACCAGGCAGTGATATCTTGTCTCATTGTTTCCTTCGTACTTCGATATCAAGGCGTTGTACTTGTCTTGCGGATGCTTAAAAGCACCAATTATTGATCGATGATTCTCATCGACGCTCTGACTTATCTTTAGAGATACCTGCGCATGTAATAACCTCGTTGCAGATCGAGCCGCTGCATCAATCTCCCCATCCAGGCTCTTCTTAGGGACCCTTTTCGCTTCAATCAGGTCGATTTGACTGTCAACAACTAGACTGTCTTCCAAATCGTTCTTCCAGTTGTCAAAGCTGTCCTCTCCAGTCAGTTTTGTACCACCATACTTCGATAACTTTGTAGACATGGAGGAATTTTCATTGATTTCAAAAAATTGGTTGTGTTGTGAGCTAGCACGACTTTAAATAATGATAATAAAAAACTACCCGACATGTTGGCGCCCACACAGACCCACCAAAGCAAATAATAGCTAGGATCTTATCATCCTACGCTCGAAGATTATAGTGTACATGAAGGTCGTCCGTCCAGCAAATCTCATGCTATGCAGTTGGTACTAAATCAAGAAAAGATTTTACAAAAAAAATTAAATAAAAAATAAAAGGAGAAGATAGTTTACATCAGATCGTGACTTCGTTCGAATCAGACTGTTTGTTGTGCCCTTTCGAAGAAATATGTGACACGCACCCAATTATTGAATGCATCAACTCCCTCTGCCGAAGCAAGAGCCCAGGAAACGCTGGGATTAGAGTTCTATGCCCTGTGGAGCTGAGCTTGGTATTGCCCGAGGTGGCAATAGAAAAAGTGTTTAGGGGACTTCTCTTCTCCGCACGTGCAGGTTAGAATGGCGTTTTTATGCTGAAACTGTTGGTGGTAGTCCGCGAAGTTGCCATGACCGGACCGTGAAGCTAGTAGATATCCTAGTGCGCGTCGCCCCAGACAGGTGAGCTCAACGGTGATTTTCGTATTAGGGCCAATTCCTAGTTCTTTGTATCTAGAAGGGGCATTTTCTGCCCAATATAGTGCGACTGAAGCCTCGTATTGGGCTTTGACTTCTCTCCTTGCCCTCGCAATGGAGAGTTCTTAGTTTGGAGCTGGAGCTGCACAGGCAGCTTTGGCAAGCACGTCGGCTGCTTCGTTCCCGAGAATACCTGCGTGGCCTGGGCACCATCGGATAGCCACTTTCCCAGGCGTCGTATTTTGACTGCGTGATCTTCTTTTCCAGTTCATTGCGAGCTTGCAAAAGATTAATATTTTTGCCGAGCCGGGCGCTGTGGGCGTATCCAAGAGCAGATAGATGGCAGCCTCTTGGTTGTCAAGGCAAACAGTGACGTTAGAGGCATAATAGGCCAGTGGGTTGCAAAGAGCTGCGGCAAGACCTTCAGTGGCCCCGGCAATTTCTGCATCATACACTTCTGCCGAGTTTCCGAGCGGGAGTGATCCTCGACCAATCTCTTGCGTAAGACCTCGGTAGATGACATAGCCCGCACCTGCTCCGTCTTCTATTAGAGCTCCGTCTGAGAATATGAAAAAATCTAGGGTAGGTTGTGTAGCCTGCCACTGTTTGAAGGGATTTGGTCCCAGGAGTCTAACTACTGCTCCAATTTCGATGAGCTTTTCTTCACGGGATGAGGACCACGGTAGAGAGATGATGTCCTCGGAAAGTTCTGGCGAGATTCTTTGACGGATCAGCACATGCAACAAGTGTTCCGTCGTCTTCGAAGAGGATGGTACGGTTCAGCTGCAGCGATTCGAACCGCTAGACGACTTTGAATTCGGGGAAGCCACGTCTGGGCTGGGCCCCAGCCAGCTTCTCGTAGAAGTGCTGCTATTGGTATTGTACAATAGACCGGGAGGGCTGCCCGAGCCGCGTCGTTCATCCTGTATTGGAGTCGCAATATTGTCTTTTGGATGCCCCTTTTGAGTATCAGGTCTCAGCCCCATAGAAAAGGGTCGCAAATGCGGCACCTTGCAGAGCTTGTCGTAGAAATAGAGGGCTAATTCCTCGAGTAGTGGTTGAGAGTCTTTTCAAATGGCTCGTGATATCTTGAGACTTTCTGCAAGCCTGTAGGGTATGAAATTGGAATCGGAACGCACGGTCAAAGAATATTCCTAGCCAGCGTGTATGATCATTGGGCGTTATGATTGTCCCTTCCATATTTAGAGAAGGCTCTATTGGTGATCCTCGCTTCCAGTGAAAGTATTGCAGCTCAGTCTTAGGAAGTTCGAAACTAATTCCGTTAGTAAGTCTCAATGCTATGGTGCTGTCTAATTTCTCCTGGAGTTTGCGTGCATACTCGACAAGAGAGGGCGCAGACGCAAAGAGGGTAATATCATCTGCATAGCCAAAGCGGCCAGTGGAAAGACGTAGTGCCTCTTCCATAGAAAGAAGAAAAAGAATTGGGGATACAGGTAAGCCCTGTGAGAGACTACAGTGAGTTTGGAAGGGCGGAGAGATAGTATCTTCAATAGAGATTGTAGATTCCCGCTCTTCCATGAAATATGCCACCCAGCAAACCACTTTCGGTGGCCATCCTTGGATTCGAAGTCTATGGCAGTGTCTTCCTTTCTGGACACCATCAAGTGCCCCTTGGACATCAACAGTCACTATACCAGCTACTTTCTTTTCCGCCCATTTTGCCTGAATATCACAAACGAAAGCTGTGGTAAGGTTAGAAGCGGAGCGAAGAGGGATGGCACTGCATTAGTCTTTGGCGAGAACCCGATATTTTAGGGCTATGTATGAAAGTCGCCGTGCTATCAGTTTCTCGAAGTCTTTACCTAGGCATGAAAGGAGGGATATTGGTCTATAGGACTTCGGGAGGGTGGGATCTCGGTTTCCTGATTTCGGAAGAATAATCACTGTAGACTTCTTAAAGGCTATTGGGTGTATTCCTAGCTTCTCGCACTGGCGGAAGAGAGCTGACACCCTCTTACCAATTATTGGCCATGCTCGACGGAGAGAATTCTGGGTTATTTCGTCGGATCCTGGGGTTGTAGACGAGACCTGACAGCATGCGCGAAATATCTCTTCCTCGGTGATTGGGGGCCATAGGAGATCTTTCCTGGCAACACTTGGTGTATTGATTGGAATGTCATCTTGGGGCGAGAATCTGCTCAGTAGGGCCTGTCGGAAAGTCTGAGCTTTTGCTTCAGGAGTAGCTACAGGACCATGAGGTCCAACAAGAGGGGGCATAGGGCTGGCTGTTTGTTTCTTGTGCCACCCAGTAATTTTATATGTCTCTGTGAGACTCGCTACCTGGTCAATCTTGTTACGCCAGTAATCTCGCTTGGTTTTTTTAACAGTTTTGGCAAATTTACGGCGTGCATTCACAGCATATGAGCCCTATTGACGTATTTGACAAAAGTTACGGTGAGCCTCTGAGCATACCTCAGTCCACCAGCGACGTCCGCTACCTTGTTTTCTGGACCTTGGGTAGGCTGCACGTAAGGCTGTTGTGATATTGCTCGTCAATGACCGGCTCTGCGCCGACAGGTGCATATGTGTTGTGCTGGTGATGGCTAGGGTTACGATGCACAAGGGTAATGATCACTGAGGGTGAAGGAAGAACTTTCCAGGTGGCTCCATGATGAGTAGAGGAACAATGGAGCACTGTATAGAAAGTGTTTCTAGATTGTACTGCCAGATGCAGGAGACTAGAATATTCCGTGGTACTATTTTGGGTAAATATGGCGAGAGTCTGGCTACCTCAGCTGTGTATATAATTAGCGCTTTCTACCTCCAAAATCCTCATAGTTCTGAATATTAAATATATCAGCAGTTCATATTGATTCATTGATAATCATCCGTAAACCTTCTGCCAATTAACCTCCGTAAGCTCTTACCTTTACAACAATATGCACCTCGTGCGTTGACCATAGATACAACCGCTGCCGCTCCTGAGTCTCGGACTTGGGAGCGCCGGGTTGAGTCATTGCAAGGCAACAATCGGGGTAGCGACGTGAACGGTCTACTGACCACGTGCGCTAGCCATAAACGGTTAGACATTGCCAGACAATTACGGAATAGCGCCCTGAGGTATATGCAGACCTCGCACGCTACCGGAGCCATACAACTGCTCCTGCTCCTGAGTAGTGGACTCATGAGCGCCGGGCTAATTCATTGCAGGGCAATGATTGGGGCAGCGTCGTGATGAGTCTATTGATCACACACGCTAGCCATAAGCGGTTAGGTATTGCCGCACAATTACGGGATAGCGCTCAGAGGTACATGCAGAACTAGCGCACTATCGGAACTATACAACTGCTTCCGCTCCTGAGTAATGGATTAAGGACTGCGGAGCTGAGACATTGTATGGGAACGATTGGAGCGACGCTGTGGTGTGTATACAAGCCACAGGCGCGAACCATGGACTAGATCTCTGTCGTTCCTGAACAGCTAGGTTCAGGATTGCTCAGCTGGGATATTACACGTAAGTGATTGAGGCATTGCAGCGACGCGTACTCAGACCGCGCGCGCCAGCCACCGGAACAGCGGATGCCTCTCATGAGAGATGGACTCATGAGCTGCAGAGTTTTACCCAGGCACGCTGCTGGCAGTAAGTCAGGAGAGAGAGCGTAGACAATGACAAGGGTCATATTAGAGTATATAAGTAGTCTATGTTCTGTCTCATGAACAGCATCGGAAAAGTATCGGACACCTGCCAGCAATCAAGTTACCAAGTGTCAAACTGTTGTGCCTAGACCCACATAGCTACAGTGTACAGCTCCAGTTATGATGGTCACGCAACTGCATGCATTTGCTCTGTTTGCTCCTGCTTTGTTGAGTTAGTATAATTAGTAAGCAATAGTCTAGGGACTATAAGTTGAGAGCTGTCCTCCACAGTAGATAGAGTAAGCAATACAGTCTTTCCTCATTCTACAGAGATCATTCTCCACTCCTCTTCTTGACCTGTCCGGCCCAGCAGCACATCTGTGATCACTAGCAGCGAGCTCCCACAAATTGTATGTACACCCGAATCATAGACCTATCATAACACAAACCATCTGAACAAACATTGTGACACATTCCAAGTAACTATGTTCCCAATTAACTCATAACCTTAACAAAGGCTCCTGAAATGGCTTCTGCAAGAAAGGTAGCTTCCTCGTTAACGTCAGGCATTTGGGGGTTTCTGAGACGGTCCCTCAAAATATTGTTAAATGCAGGCCAGTCGGCGGCGGCGTATCAAAGTCGGCCAGGGTTAGGGTCCTCGGGGCCTCCATTGTTAAGGGACGGTACGCCAGCTTCTCGCAAACATATGTCAAAAATGATATATATTTTCTATCTAAAGGGAAAATAATCTATATGGGATTTACCAGAGTATAAAGACTACGCGTCGCGTCGCATCCTGGACTTAAGATAAGCAATTACCTGATCCTAAATAAATTAGGAATGATGCCTGTTGGGAGCCGGATAAACTCTGGTTCCAGGTAACTGAGGCAGCAGCCTGTAACATCCATCTAGGATTCGAAAAAATAGTGTCCTATGGTCTCAGCCGATGTCGAGATCATGTCAAACTTTATATTTAGTATTGAAGCACTCTTTCACAAGACACAAGTCGAGAACAGATCCTGCGCTTCATGGATAAACGTGGCGGAAACTAGGATGGTGTCTCATGGGGAGTTCCATTCTAAAACACAACTCGGGGTTAGATCAAGTTCTCAAACAATTAGGACAGGCTCAGGAACATAGGGTCGTTTCATAGGGATTTCGTAGTAATACTGTTCGAGACAGAGCTTAGGGCTGTCCTATTATCTGTTGTACATATATACCCAGCGTGAAGGAGTATTCTTCTTCACGCAACGTCTTCTGTTTATACTCATACCTATTGTTCACTTACTTATCTGTTCTCTAAAGAAGACCGCCGTTATTGTACCCTTCTCACCTACTACTTATTTTACCTTTACTTCTTATGTGAACCCTATACCTAACGCTGAATTTATACCTCCTACTCTTAGGAATCACCACCATACTCCACACCTGTAACCTACTTGTACCAAAATCGTACCCTACGGAATACTAATAACACGGCTCCTTGAGACTGCGTCATGAGTAGATTCCCTGTAATTGTTTTGTAGAAGGAGCCCCTTTTCAGTTTCCCAGGTTAATAGCAATTCACTGCATGCGTTGTTTCGCGCTGCGGGGTCCCAAAGTAAATGACGGATGTTGAAGTCTCCTGCTAAGATATCTGGGGACTGTGTAAGAGATAACAGACTGGCAAGTCCTGCTCCTGCGTCCACAGAATCAGTTGGGGCATTGTATATGTTGAAAATTTCTACTTGGCGTTTGTTCTTCTGTCGGATACTGACTTGGAGCAAATCTCGAGAGTGTGTAGCTGACTGGAAAGGGGATAGACCAACACCTTTGCGGGTATAAGTCATGACGCGTGGTCTGGAAGACCAGTCGAGAGTTGAGGTAAAAGTAGAAAAACCTGGATGTGTGTTAGTAGTTTTGCGTGAATAGTTGGAATAGATCCATGGTTCCTGGATTAGCACGATATCTGCACCTGCTTGATAGGCAAGTTCAAGAGCCGTGTCATGAGCTGGCCTACGTTTGCCAACATTCACCTGGAGTACATAGAGACCAGCAGATTTCTGCTCTCTGCATCGACGACCTCGGGTCATCATATTTGTTCTTCCATGGTGATCAGGGGGGCGAATCTAGATCCAGATTCAACTATAGCCGCTGAGGCAACCGAGGTCGCTTCGGGCACAGCTTTTGTTTGTAGAGTTTTCATAGTCCCTGTTGGTGGGAGTGGGAGTGAAGGTGGGTTTATCACGGCCCAGGCCCTATGACCTTCTTGCCGCATAGCCCGTAGTCTATTTTTGTCCGGTCGTATGAATACTCCGTTAACACGTATTAGGCGAGCTGGGAATCCTAATGGTGATGCTGGGTGAGGTCCGGCGCAATTGAGGCACTTAACAGGAGTACTACAAGGACCATTGAGGGAGTCTGTGGCGCAGATACCGCAGCGAGCGTGCCGGGTACATGCATTTATATTGTGATAGTCATGGCACCTGGGGCATACCTGCAGCTGGGGTCTATTATCGAGAGCCTTCAGTCTTGTGGCTCTAGAAAACAGACGGAGATGTGTTGGGAGCTTTGTAGTGGCGGAGGCCGAGACTACAAGACGAAGAGTCCCATCTCTCTCAGGAGAGGCTAAGGATCGCCGATTCCAGTTCATTGAATAGACTTTGGAGGTGTCAACATTTGCAGACGCGAGTTCTTGTCTTATATCTTCGTCTGTGAGCGGCTCACAAACTCTGGATGCATTGTATCCATATTTTGGAACCAGTCCTAGTAGAAATTTTAGCCTTTTCTCTTGTCGTTCTACCTGTATATTTCCAGTAATTGGTTGAAGGGCTTGAGCAGCCTGCAGTAGTTCTGGGGCTTGGCTAGCTGAAGGGGCCACTAGGGCAATGCCAGATGGAACGTTTCGAATGTCTTTAATAAGTTCTGGCTGTTGTATTAACCCTCGGAGCCTTGAGCGGACAAGAAGTGTGTCTTGAGATCAAAGAGGGTGGTCAGTAGGGAGGCAAATAATACCCTGTTGTCAGTCTTCGGAAATTTTGCTCGGTTTCTGGCCTTTTTAGGTAGATTTTTCGCTGACGGACCAGATTTTGGGGTGGCCCTGGTGCGCTAGCTTTTGCTACATTGGCGTTTGTAAGCTTTATGGCTTTTGAGGTGGGTGGTTCTCGGGTTATCATTGCCTTTGGTTGTGACTGAGTTGTTGGTTGTAGGCTTGTAGGCACGTTTTCGAAAACAGGGAGTTCTGCTATAACTCTAGCAGCGCTACGCGTGAAGACCGCTCTTAGGTCTGCTGCAATTGTAGGGGGTAGAAAGTGAAGATGCTCGAGCCCCGCATTCTGCCAGGCTAGAAGTGCAGTTGCGACTTCATTAGTTTCTGCCGTTGGTGGGGATTGGATCACTCTTAAAAGCGGAATTGTCGTCTCCGCTGTATGGTAAAGATTACAGGCCTCATGAGAAGGAGAGGCGTGTATTGAATGCACAAGCCCTTGTCTTGCTTGGGGTGACTTAGGGACCTTTGAGGAGGCGCCGCTGGTAGCTTTTGAAGCCCAGGTTTGGGGAGCGAGGGCATAGTCAAAGTCAGAGTGTGAGCTTTCTTCGTCAGAGTACTCTGGCATGAGCTCGTCTGCGGAGTCCATGCTCATATTTTCTTCTCGTATCTCAGGTAATTTTTCCTGGAGAGCCGCTATCAATGCTTCTTCACGGCCGGTTGAGAGTGAGGAGCCTTTCTTTACGTGTTTAGAGGTGCGGGTGGGTATGCGGGAGGTTGGTCCCTGAGACAGTGTGACAGGGTTTTTTTGACTCCCAGGCGGCATCTTTGTATGTCGTATTTCAGATAAGGATCAGGTGAAGAATTTGATACTGATGTGTCTGAAAAATTGATGTGCATGAAAATTGTATTGAGGTTACTAATTAGGAGTATGTACCTGATACCACGTGTAGGGCAAGACTGAACACCTGTTAGTGGTGCTCTCTACAAACCTGAGAGTGAAATATTCTCCCAGAGCCAAACTCAGTCAAATTTTGCAGTACCGAACAAGTTGGCCCACGAGGCAAAAATCCAAATTACTCCTCCACGTCGTTATTTCGATCCCAACGAGTTTGACGCCTACCTAAGTCTCATCAAGTCTACAAGTACGACCTAGTACATCCTCATCCCAATGACCATACCTCTCTCCGACTTTCTCTGGCCTCAGCCGGTCACCAAATACACGCCCACGCCGATATTTATACCCGCATGAGGAAGCAAAGCGTGGCGCACAAATCTGGGAGACTCTTCTTTGGGATGGATGTGAGCGGGATCAGGACAAGTTAACAAGATGATGCAAAGGAAGGATACATTCTCGACGGGCATGGAATTTTGAAATTTGGAAAGGAGTTTTTACAAATTGAGCTTTGTGCGTGCCAAGTCTTCGGCTGTGAGAGTGCAGGCGACACTATAAACATTGCCATGGTTGGATGGTGCGGTGGTACATCGTCTTGGCTGGACTGCCAAGTAAGACCTGGATAGCTTGGACACATATCCCACTTGAGACAGTAGATTGCTGGTTCGAATCCGGCAAAACACAACCAAATTTCTCGCGGCGCAGGTATGCATGATTGACAAAGGCATGCTTGGATAACCAAAGGTTTTGAAATTCCCTTTGGTGGGTACTTACGGAGGAGGGTCGACTGTTTGTGTAAGCAAGCATACCTCATAGTGGTATTTGCAAATGAAATCTAGAGTATGAGTGTCTCTAACATCAAAAGCGTCATCCAACATGTATACATAGCACCGGTCATGTGTCATAGCTAGATAGCTGAATACACATTAGATGATTTAAAAAAATTGATACCACGTGGTGATTAGTAATACTCCGCTAGATAAATCAATGCCTCACGGGCAAATTTATCTCTTGTTGCAAAATTGGGCTGAAAAAGGTTCTGAGGCGATTTTTTTTTGCATCAGATTTTAATTGCGTACGCAGCTATCTAGCTATGACACAATATCAAAGAAAATTGCAGAATAGATGATTCAACGTAAAGGAAGAGCACTCATCCCTCGGATTTCATTTGCAAGTACCACTGCAAAGTTATGGCAGCTTTTTCTTCACCCCAAGTCAACCCTCATCCGTGAATACTCACCCAGCGGAACATCTCAAAAACTCTGAGTTATCCAGACATGCCTCCATCATCTTTCAACTTTTCTCCGCGCGAAATATGGTCTGAGATGTCTCCTTCCCAAGTGGAGTAGGTGCCCAGGCTACTCAGACTATATCGGAGAACACCACCAGGAAGCGGACCACAACACCTTCCATTGTTGGCTTGTTTTTATTGTGTGAGCTGCACTCTCGCAAGCAAATTCTTGGCGCGCACAAAGCCCAGTTCGTAAAACTCCTTGCCAAAATTCGAAATTTTATGCCCGTCGAGAATGTATCCTTCCTTTGCATCATCTTGTTAACTTGTCCTGATCCCTCTCACATCCATCCCAAAGAAGAGTCTCCCAGATTTGTGCGCCACGCTTTGTCATGTAGAGACATGATTCATTCATGAGTTGATATTGTTCAGACGATCATGACTACATCACAATGTCATGTACAGGCACGACTCATCGTTTGTACCTGTTGTATCAACCATGACTATGTCTCAGTGATATGAGAAACATCATTGACTAGTTACTAGAAACCTAATCAAGATCCTAAACACACAACTGAGACTAGGAGAATTTTACTGAGTAAGTAATTATTCTGATGAATCTAGATCTAGAGGAACATAATCTGGTTGCTTGGCTCGAGGTATATGAACCTGAGCATAGCATGTATTATAAACTATATAGAAATCTATCTCAATCACGATTATCATCTTAATTCATGTCACCATCAATAGCTGCAAAGGACAGTTTAACCATTTCCTTATACGCTTTGCTTCCTCATGCGGGTATAAATATCGGCGTGGGCGTGTATTTGGTGACCGGCTGAGGCCAGAGAAAGTCGGAGAGAGGTATGGTCATTGGGATGAGGATGTACTAGGTCGTACTTGTAGACTTGATGAGACTTAGGTAGGCGTCAAACTCGTTGGGATCGAAATAACGACGTGGAGGAGTAATTTGGATTTTTGCCTCGTGGGCCAACTTGTTCGGTACTGCAAAATTTGACTGAGTTTGGCTCTGGAAGAATATTTCACTCTCAGGTTCGTAGAGGACACCGCGTGCAGGTGTTCAGTCTTGCCCTCCGAAATTGTACTTGTGTGTTGATGAAAACACGCTCGGATATCCCAGGTCTTTCACGCTTTTCCCTGCAGTGGGTCTTCACGGAAGAGGTTGTACGCCGTAAGAGTTAACCTAGAGTGGTATCTACAAATAAAATCTGAGTGTGAGTGTTCTTAATGTCAAATAGAGTCATCCTACTTTAAGCACATATCTTCGGATAAATACCTGCATGGGTCTTATGGCGCCAAATCAGGATAATGAATAGCATGTATATATATATATACCGTTACCAAAGCGGCTTTCTGGCTATGATTCTGTAAATAAATACCGCAAATAATGTTTGTGACAAAAACAATCTGGTTGTGGTGTACTTTTAGAAAGATGAAACTATGTGAAGTGATAAGTAAGATGACTACGAGTAATGGCTATTTGTACATTCTTCCAGCTTATCTAGTACGTTCTCTGTTGGTGAGCATGACATATTGCTCCGCCACTACCCGTTGCTATCTTTGCCCTCTAGCTTGACTCTCTCACTTGGCAACTGTACTTTGCTGTCTCACATTCCTTTCCAGCTCCAATGTGATGTGGCAAAGTGAAGCTTAGTCACTTGATACAAGACAACATGGAACACTCTCTTTACCGTGACCCCAAACTCAAATCAGGTCTCCATGTTGTGAATACTTCGGGTCAGCTCCAATCGAGCCTCGTCGGGCTCCCACCATTGCGGCACTCGGACACTCGGCCGCAGTAAGCTAGATGAGATTAGGGTACTGATAGCACAGCTAAGTACCTAATCACTCTGGCAACATCCCTACATCCGAGCGTTGCCTGGTGGACCAATGCGTTGAGACTGAGGTGCACATCACTCTGATGGCTACCGAGGGGCAACAGCATATAATGTGACGACGGTGTATAGCTCTGCAATCCCGGGAGTTCCACACTAGCAACCAGTGTCAATAGTATGTTATGACAGGATATATTGGCAGGGGCTATGGAAGTGGTTACTGAGACAGAAGTAGGAAGCACCTGTGGTGAGTGCGTGATCAGGACTGGGGTACTGAATGTATATATAAGGAAGCAATACTTCCGCAGATAGATTGCAAATCAACCATCTCACTACTGTCTATTCCAACGCTTCTTCTCACTACAGCCATATCAATTATATCCGCGCATCCATAATCATTTGCATCCATTTTGTGACGGTCTTAAAGTGGCGTTTTATTCAAACTAAACTCAGAGCTAGATACAAATGAAAATCTTAAAGTAACGAGCAGAGACATGACTGAAAGCCTCCTATTTATTTACAAGACTATGATCTCGTTCCTTCATTTCATAACATTCTCAAAATAGATCATGACCTGTCCTCCGACAAACACCAGCATCTCCGTCTATTTTAATTCAGCTTCATTTTAATGTTAGTAATTTTAGTTATTAAAATAGTTATGATGCATGTGGCTTAGATGACTCACGACTGGTGTTCGAGTCGTCCTGTCTGCAATCTAAATTTGTCATTTAAGAATAGATTTGCATGAACTGGGCCAAGGCCTATACTTGGGTCTAATGAGTCGTGGAGGGGTTCATGACATGTATGGTGTTTAATATGGTTGGAAGAGTTCAAGCCTTATTTGTTAGGCAGCAGCCTAATGATAACCAGGTATGAGCCTGTGACACATTTCAGGTATTCCTCTGTGTGACGAAACCAAGCTGGTTGTAGTGTACTTTTAGAAAGATGAAACTATATGAAGTGATAAGTAAGATGACTACAAGTAATGGCTATTTGTACATTCTTCCAGCTTATCTAGTACGTTCTCCGTTGGTGAGAATGACATATTGCTTCGCCACTGCCCGTCGTCATCTTTGCCATCTAGCTGACCCTCTCACTTGGCAATTCTACTTCGCCGTCTCACATTCCTTCCTAGCTTTAATGTAATGTGGCCAAGTGAAACTAAGTCGCTTGATACAAGATAATGTGTAACACTCTCCCGAATACGCCCCCAAACTCTGCTTAGGTCTCCGCCTAAGCTAAACCACGGTCAAACTGTAACACTCTGTCCCCTCATGACCTCGTTATTATAACACTCCACCCAAGCTAAACCATGGTCAGACCACAACAATGTTAAACAGTATTGAAATGTATAACCCATTACTTAGTTTGTGGACTTATTGGTAAAGGGAAGCTTATGCAATAATGAAGGATAAAAGGATGTCGATTTGACTACTCTACTAAACACAGGTACCAGACTCCTTTTAATCCCAATAGATAGCTGTTGTGTTATCTATTTTTATTTATCTTTATTTAACGTCTGGCGGATCACGCGTCAAGCGAGTAACCCTATTAAGTCCCTACTGAGACAAAAGACGCTGTTGTGTTATCCATGTAACTTACCATGGTACATGCTTTAGGTCGCGTCATAGCATATGCACGTGACTGTGTAACTAAACCGTGGTGTGTTTAGTGTGTAATGCATGTGTGGGTATACTGGACCAAACTAGAACTCGATGGAATAGAGATAATGGAATCAGCGGGAGACTGATAGACTGAGAGAGAACGAGCTGATCGTTTCTCGTAGGAGAGAAATGATATCATAAGGGAATGTTCTAGCACTAGGCTGTGAACAACACAGTAAGTCTGGAGCAAGATATAAGGAGGTCTCAAACTCCATCCATTCATTTGTAACTAAGTTTCCTTTTTACGAGAATATAGAGTCAAGTCTTACATATCACGAGAACACACGCAACAGCGACTATAGAGACCTACTGTGAGCATAACTTCCCCAAGAGTATCCATCGTCCTGCTCCCATATAGCCTAGTTAATATAACAATAGCCCATGCAGGATCTTGTTGGAAATGATGTATAATATTATTAGTAATGATTACCTTCATTACATAACAAGTTCCCAACGCAATCCCTATATTCACTATCTACACACTAGTTTGGTTTCCTCAGTAAGATTTTATATGGATGTGTACTAGCGTGGCTCCATGTTGAAATTTGCCACATTTCTTACAATAATTGGCATTCCTTGCAAATATGAACAACTTTCCTGCATGCTGTACAATACATCCTGTATTCTACATTTTGGTTTCTTTTCGCTGTTGAGATATTCTCTTATTGTTGGTAAAACACGAAGTAATACAAATTGGGTGCCGTCACGAAGTCAGCTGTCCGTCACGAAGTCAGTGAATAATATCAATTAACTGGTATCTCGAAATACATAAAACGTTGTTCCTCCTTTACCTCTCCCTCTGCCCTTTCTTCCTCTACTCCAAGCGCCTCGCTAATGAGCTAAATCAGATCCCTGCTAAAGTCCTAACGACATCCTTAACACCGCAATTACATAGAACAATTCATAACGCCCAAGTATAATCCTTTTACCGGAGGGCAAGACTGAACACCTGTCAGTGGTGCTCTCTACGAACCTGGGAGTGAAATATTCTCCCAGAGCCAAGTTCAGTCAAATTTCGCAATACCGAACAAGTTGGCCCACTAGGCAATGATTCAAATAACTCCACCACGTCAAATTTTCATTCCAAAAAAGATCGAATCCTACCTAAGCCTCATCAAGTCTACAAGTACGACCTAGTACATCTTCATTCCAATGACCATACCTCTCGTCGACTTTCTCTGGCCTCAGCCGGTCACCAAATACACGCCCACGCCGATATTTACACCCGACAGAGGAAGCAAAGCGTGGCGCACAAATCTGGGAGACTATTCTTTGGAATGGACGTGAGCGGGATCAGGACAAGTTAACAAGATGATGCAAAGGAAGGATACATTCTCGACGGGCATGGAATTTTGAAATTTGGAAAGGAGTTTTTACAAATTGAGCTTTGTGCGTGCCAAGTCTTCGGCTGTGAGAGTGCAGGCGACACTATAAACATTGCCATGGTTGGATGGTGCGGTGGTACATCGTCTTGGCCGGTCTGCCAAGTAGAGTCTTGATAGCTTGGACACATATCCCACTTGAGACAGTAGATTGCTGGTTCGAATCCGGCAAAACACAATCACATTTCTCGCGGCGCTGGTATGCATGGATGACGAAGGAATGCTTGGATAACCAAAGGTTTCGAAATTTACTTTGGTGGGTACTAACGGAGGAGGGTCGACTGTTTGTGTAAGCAAGCATACCTCATAGTGGTATTTGCAAATGAAATCCAGAGTATGAGTGTCTCTAACGTCAAAAGAGTCATCCAACGTGTATACATAGCACCGGTCATGTGTCATAGCTAGATAGCTGAATACACATTAAATGATATAAAAAAAAATAAAAAAAATAAAATCCTTTTACCGACACTTATCGACTTTAAAGTTGTTGTCAACATTGTATGAGTATGTCTGTTATCACAGACATTGGAAATAATTCATGAGATTGTTTAATGAGAGGCCAGTATTGATTCCGATTTAATATTGTAGAAGACTTGTCCCAACTATCAGAGGGCTACAACGTCTTTATCTATCTACAGGTAAATTCCCCATATTCCAACCACGCTAGCCATACAGGACATTGCATATAAAGCCTGATTCGTATCATCATTTTGGGGTTGAGGTTTACCGTGCATATGCTACTCGAGTCGCATGTCTGACTACTATACGACATGCTTAAGTATCAATCTAAAAACCCACACCAAAACCGAAACTACTCACAACCCTGATGATGAACCCATGAATAATTGTAACAGTATCCTGCAACATAGCACAATTAGGCTAGACATCGTTGACCAGGACCTAATCCGAATATTCTCTCAAACATCTGCATGTGCGGGGTAATATGATACTATATGCAAATGCACTGAGAGATATGGTCACGTTTACTTTGCGACAAATAGGATGGCGTTAATGGTGCGGGGTCAGTACTGTTTTATTCCCCGTACAATGGTTTCGTGGTCAGCTGTGCTGAAGACTTTTCACTGTAGTAATTGTTGTTTGCATACCCACTTTAACTCTAGGATATGCGCACATAAATTCGCGTTTTACATATAACTTAGAACTTTAATGGAAACAATATTCTTTGAGCTATACTTTCTGCTCCTCTTACTATGAAATCGCAACACTCCACTTCTATGACAAGAGCACATAGCGTAAGTTACTGCTTCTTATATTTTTTGAGGATTTTTTGACCCGTATACTTAACTTCTATCTTTTTTGATGCTTGCAATTAACATTTAATCATACATAACCAAGTAATCAGTTCACACTTCTCTGCTTTGTCATAAGTGATCCTCTTTCTCCATCAACAGATCTCCTATTAACAGCAGTAAACAACGCTAGCACAGGGTATACGCAATCTCCATTTGCCAAACACCAGTCGGTCGGGACTACTAATTATCGAGCCTAGTAGGATCAACAAAGTGTATCCCAACACAGAAATAATAGAAAACTCAACAACCAAACCCTTCATCAATTCGAGAAATTCGAAAATTCGAAAATTCATTTTTTCCCTCTTTCCTCCCTTCTCGACCTCGTCGCATCTATCTCTGAATTGTGATCGAGCTCAGGCATTTTCACCATGCCTCCAGTTCGCAAAAAGCGCCCCAACGTCAAGTTGGACAACACGAAAGTCCACCCGAGGGCTCTCCAACAATTACCTGGCCTTGCCCAGTCTCCGAAATGCGCGGAGATGAGCAACGTCTCTACCAAAGGGAAGGAAAAAGCCCTCCCCACCGTCACTGAACCCGATACTGACATGATCGGGTCAGTCGAAATTGTTGAGGAAATTCCTCCACGAGCCTCCGTCCCCCACGGGATTGGAGAATCGTCAAAATCTCCTCCGACAGCTTCAAAACCGTCAGAAAACGCTGTACCCATAACAGCGCCAAAATCAACGTCGCAGCCAAAAGCAGCCACGAAAGCAGACTGCCCTCCGGAACTTCGACCCATTATCGAAGCCGAGCAACGACGTGCCGCCGAAACAGCGGCAAATCTGGCCCTTTGCTCCGCCGCCATCTCTGGCGTCGAAGTCACCCTTCTTCCTTTGACCAACGGGTCAAACAGACAATTTGTAGACTCGATGAGAGTCTACCTACGCGCAGCCATCGCGCAATACATGGCCACGGGCCCGGCCTCCACGCCACCCGTCCTCCCTCCTCGCCCGGCGAACCCGATCCCAAGGGCTCCCGACGTCAGGAGCACAACAATTTCCGCCGTCCCAGCGCTGCCTATAAAAAGCACCTGGGCCACGGTGGCCAAAAATGGACTGCAACAAAAAGCAGTCCCAACTGTAAAGGCTGTTCCGCGACCTGCGGCAAAAGCCCAAAATAAAGAAGCTCCGAAGGCTAAAGTCGACAAACGACTGTTCCTTCGCTTAGAGAGCGATCACCCATGGCGCCAGCTTTCGCCTGACGGCATAAGGCATCAATTATGTAGTAGGCTACAGTACACCTTGAGTGAAAAAAGCTCTATACACCGTGTCAGAACCGGATTTGCGATTCTGACAGCGGACGAAAATGAAAGGGAAGAGCTCTTAGATGCCTCACCGAAGTTGTCGGACTTCAATGCCAAAATCGAGGAAGCCTCCAACCTTGTCGCCTTTCGGATCGCGAATGTTCCAGCGACTATAAAATTAATCAACCGTATTGAGACGGTCGATGCCGGTAGGATCTCACTGGAGATTTACCGCAAAACACAACGACGTCCATGCCAGGTGCGACCGCACGGGACATGTCGTCCTGGAGCGCCATACAGAAACTGGTATGCCCTTTTCAACCGGGACTCCGCCCCTCGTGCGGGCTTCCGAATTCTCGATGAGTCCAGAGCGGCTACAAAGATCCAGCCTCGTCGCCAAATTGAACAGTGCAAACTCTGTTTGGGCTTCCACGCCACCCGTGGTTGCTCCCGCGCCCCAGCGTGCTGGAACTGCGGATCAAACATGCACTCGGAAGCCGAGTGCAAGGCCCTCACAAAGTGTCGCAACTGTGGGGGACCCCACCGATCGGATTCTCGGGACTGCAAAGTCAGACCCAGAAAGTCTGGACCGGTGACCAAAGAGCAGCTCGCGTGGATCCGCCACATTGAACAAGGGGAGTTCGCGAAGGTGGCACGAGCACGAGCAACAGCAAAGAAGGCCGAAGAGGCAATCACCGCCGCTGCAAAGGACGTCTCGATGGCCGAGGCTACAGGTTTCGGAGTTCTGGAATTTGAAGAAGAAGTTTGAGGACACAGCAACCTCGAGGATGTCCCTTTTGGGGCATATACTAATCAATAGCAGGATACCGGCTGGACAAAAAGTGCCTGCTATCTCATCTCTTGCTCTCAGCGGAGATTGAGTAAATTTTTCATTTGGAAGATGTGGCAAGAAAGGGAACGGGCGAGAAGCGCGGGATCCGGACCACATGAAAAATCTTGTAAATTTGATTTCAGTCTTTGGCTTTTAGTTTTGATTTTAGTTTTTGATTACAGTTTCCGAGTTATAATTTACCTGCTACTTTTTCTGTAGCGGGTCACGCGGTTGGAATGAGTTGGGCCTGTAAGCAGTGATCCCCGCCGGCTCCACCAGTCTTGTACCGATAGTGGACCTAGAGCCTTAGCTTAGGACTTTAATATAATTTAAAAAAAAAAACCCTTCATCAAAACAATTCGAGAAGCCCCCAATTTGCCCATTCCCACCCTTTTATCCATCTTACCCTCTGAGGAACGAATCGAATCGCAATTGTTTGCCATCAGCGGCATTTTAAAATGCCTCCGACGCGTAAAACGCACCAAAACGCGATCAGCGGCATCACCAAAGATCGCATCAACAAACCTTATCAATGGCATACCGCCATTCAAACCCACGCAAAGAACATGCTAACAAGGCGAGGACTTGAGTTCAATTTTCAAAATATGAACACCATCGCGGCTGCGCTCCAAGCGAAGGAGAACGATGTCCCCGAGGTAGATATGGTGGACGCAGAAGTCGAGAAGTTAAAAACCCTCGCCAATTCAGTTTGGGCATCCTCCAGCCCAGAAGACGCAGAGCAAGTCTTGGATCCCATCGGATCCCCCAGAAAAACCGTCGTCGCACCCGAGAAGCGCATCACGGTTCCAGCACTACCGCGACCTGCAGAAGTGAGGCCCGCAAAAAGGGCTGAAACACCATCCACTAAGGCAGCAGGAGCCGAAAACCCTCTACTGGCCCCGCAGCCTCCAGCACTAGAAGCAGCAGGCGGAAAAAATACATACCCTCCGGAATTGCTTGCAGCGATCGAAGCGGAGGAGCGCAGGGCAAGAAAAAAAGCCGCGCTATTCACAATATGCTCGACGGCTATTAGCGGTGTCGAGGCAGCTCTTCAACCGCTCTCCACCGGTGAAGACAAAAATTTTGTAGACTCCATATAGGTCTACCTAAGGGCAGCAATCGCGCAATTCGTGGCGGCCGGGCCAAACACCGCTCCGCCAGTCCTACCCCAACGACCAAATGTCGCGACTCCCCCTGCGACCGTCATCCCAGTAGCCGTTCCCCGGAATGTTACAAAGGCTACTGCACCTCTTCAGCCCAGAAGCACCTGGGCCACTGTCACCAGAGCAGGACACCAAAAGTCAGGAGCACAGGCTCCTGCAAACTTCACCTCGTCTGCAGCTGCCCTATCAGTCAGGAAAATAGAGAAGAAGCCGGCAGCAGCAACAACAACATCGAAAGATGACCGACTCTTCCTGCGTTTGGATGTAAACCACGAGTGGAGACAGCTCTCTCCAGCTGGCGTTCGCGAAGCCGTGTCTAAACAAACACATTGCACCCCTTCTGATATCGACCAGGTGCAACGCATTCCCACGGGGTTTGCCATCTGTGCCAAAAGCCCGGATGCAAAATCCCAACTGCTGGAGGCCTCCAGCACCTTCGCACAAGTGGAGGCAAAACTAGAACCACCAAGTGATCTAGTTTCCCTCCGGATTGCTACAGTTCCAGTCGCTGTGTTCGGCCTAGAAGGACGAATCGAAGTCACTCCCGAAATGGTTGCCGCAGAGATCTTCAGGGTAACTAACTACACTCCATACCGAGTAAGAGTTCACGGTATAACCAAGCTCGGGGCCCCCTACAGATCCTGGGCGGCTCTCTTCCCAAAAGAAGCTAGCCCAAAGCCGGGCTTCAGGCTCTTTGACAACTCAGGAGTCGCTACAATCCAACGAAACCGCCCTCTCATACAGCAGTGTAGGCGATGTCTCGGTTTCCACGCCACCCGCGGATGCTCTCGTGCACCCGCCTGCTGGAACTGTGGATCCACCATGCATTCAGCCTTCGAGTGTAAAGCTCCAACCAAGTGCCGAAACTGCAGAGGGCCCCACCAATCTGGCAGTCGAGACTGCCTGGCGCGTCCCAACAGGTCTGGCCCAGCCACTAAAGACCAACTTGTGACGATCCGACAAGCTGGCCAACGGGAATATCAGGCCGTCGCCAGGGCCAAAGCTGCAACTAAGGCCGCAGAGGCTGCTACAGCTGCCGCAAGAGCGACCCGACCAGCTTCTCCAGCTGTTGGTAAGGATACATCTTCGACAGACACAGCAATGGCTGAGGGTTCGGGCTTTGGGGCCTTGAACCCTGAAGAAGCTTTATGAAGGGCGCCCTACGGGCCCCTTCTCGCCCCCCTTCAACACTAAGTTTTATGTCAATAAACGTAGGCAGGGGTGGCACAACCCACAACATTGCGCTTTCTCGAGCTTGTGAGCTAGGCGTAGATGTAGTGCTAATTCAAGAACCGCGATGGAATTTGAAATCAAAAGAAACCATATCACACCCAGGGTATATCTGTCATATACCGCACGGAGGTGTAGATGTCAGACCGATGGCTGTGACATACACTCGAAAGTCCAAAAATGTAATATTTGCGGAACAGTTATTTCCTTGTTCCACACCTACTGGTGATTACTGCTGGGTAAAGGTCAATGGAATCACTTTTCTCAACGTTTATAAGGCCCCTTAAGACTCGACTGCTGCTATCCCGCTTTTCGACTGGAAACCTTCTGCGAAGTCCATTGCAGCCGGGGACTTCAACTCAGTGCATGCTACCTGGCAGCCAGGAGTAACTCGGCCGTACGGACAGGGTGATGAGATAGAGAGGTGGGCAGTCAACCACAATCTCTCTTGCTTTATAATTGGAGAGCCGACCCATAAAGCTGGCAATACTCTGGATCTCGCCTGGACAAACATATCTGGAGCCCGCGCTTGGGTCGATCGGGAGGAGTGTATGACCAGCGACCATCTTCCGATCTGCGGAATCGTACCTGCAGCAACTGTTACAAGTGACACGGCTCCAGCAAAGATCAAGGTACCCAAGGGAAATCTGCCAAAGTTTGCGCGGGCCATTGCAGAATGGGTACATCCGCCCTCAGATTTGAGTACAATAGAGAAAGTGGATGCATACGCTCAGGAGATATGCTTCCATCTCTCGGAGGCCATTAAAGCAACTGGAACCCGGGTCAAAGGGGAAAGCGGAAAATCTGCACCATGGTGGACTCCTAGGTGCAAATCCGCACACGCCGAATACCGAGCCTCAACATCACTCTCACAGTGGGCTATCTATGCGAAGAAGTTACGTGAGACTATCACAGCCGCCGAGAAGGAGCACCAGACACGCCAAGTCGAAGAGATGACATCTCCGGCAGACATATTCAAGCTGATGCGCTCGGCCAACCATAGACAGGTCAGACCTCCTCCGCCGCTCAACTATAACGGTTCCGTTATCACCGACCCGTATGAGCGAGCCACAGTTCTCCGTGATGCTCTTCTTACACGTCACCAAGCATCGGACGATCTTCCTACGTGCACTGCTCCCAGTAATAACCGGATACCCTGGGAAGACGACATATCGGACAATGAGGTGCGAACTTGTACTATTGGCTGTACTAAGGCAGCCCCAGGAGCAGATGGAGTCACAGTTGAACTTCGTGAGGCCTGCTGAAAGACAATCGGACCGTATGTTACGCAGCTCTTTAAAGCTTGCATACGACTCGGCACGCATCCATCTTGCTTCAAACTTGCAGAAGTGGTACTATTGGAAAAGCCAAATCGGGATCCAACTTCAATCAAAGGTTGGAGACCAATCGCTCTACTCTCATGCCTAGGCAAAGGATTAGAAAGACTCCTGGCCAAGCGAATGGCACACCTCGCAATCATTTACGATGTGGTGGGCCATCAATAAATCGGTGCGCTCCCAAAGCGATCTGCAACGGACCTGGTCTCCTGCGTAGTCCATGACGTCGAAGAAGCACGCTCCCAGGGATGGGCCTCGACATTCGTGACCTTAGACGTCCAAGGAGCGTTCGATGCTGTGCTCCACAATCGCTTGGTTAGACGCATGCAAGCCCAGGGATGGCCAGACTCAATCCTCCGATGGACGACTTCATTCCTCACACATCGGAAGGTACAAGTGCGTTTCTCCGGTGGAGTCACCACACAGAAAGAGCTGGTCTGCGGAGTCCCCCAGGGATCACCAATTTCGCCATTACTATTCCTTCTGTACATGGAGGAGCCGATGCAAAGAGACAACCCAGGATCGAGGTTTAGCTACGCCGACAATATTGGAATTCTGGGGTTTGGACGCACAGTTGCTGAATCTGCCGGCGCTGCACAAAGAGAGGTAGACCATCTTCTCGAGTGGGCAGGGAAAAATGCTGTTGCCTTCGAAACCCAAGAGTCTGAAGTCATCCAATTCCCAGGACGACGCCGAGAAGAAGCAGTTGGGGTTCACGTAAATGGAAATCTCATCGAGCCCGCTGTTCACATTCGCTGGCTTGGCGTACATTTGGATCCGCGACTCAATTTCAAACACCACGTAACTACCTGGTGCGGCAAAGCGATGAAAGCTGCACAGTATATGCGCCGCTTCAACTCTACCTCTCGAGGAGCAGCCCCCGGGCCGTTATTCGGCGCAGTAGACATGTGCATTGTCTCTCTAGCAACTTTTGGATCTGATGTCTGGTGGCCAGGGTCCAAACGCCCAACCACACGAGGAATGGTCACGTCATCTACCTCAAACCTCTGCAGCATGATTGACAAAGCTTACCTGATGGGATTGCGGGCTGCACTGCCAGTGATGAGGACAATGCCAAACGTAGCCGTTCACAGAGAAGGAGGAATCCCGCCGGCAAAGGTCATACTTGAGGGAAACCGACTCCGACTATTGGCAAGGCTTAAGACCCTTGATGATAGGCACCCGTTGAGGATCCGCGCTTCCGTGTGCCCGAATGTCGGCACTCGAAAGTACAAAAAGACCGCCAAACTCTCTGCCAGACCAGAGATCCAAATGTCACGGTTACAGCGTGCTTATCGAGAGCTCCCGGAAGCAGAGGCTCCTGAGGCCCTGGCGCCGGTAGTCTACCCTAAAAAGTTAGGCTCAAGGCTGACGGAACGCAATGACAGCGTTGGATGGATCAATAACGTGACAGGAACGGACATCTGCGCATACTCAGATGGTTCATCGGAAGGATACGGGCGCTCTGCCTGGGGTTTCGTTCTGAAAAAGGATGGGAAAGACATAGGCAAAGGAAGTGGCATCAAGCACGGGGGAGAGGTGCTGGATGCAGAGATAATAGGAGCAAGGAAGGCTCTAGAAGCCGCACTAGAGTTCTTGGATAACGGAAAGTCTAGGAAAGTAGGAGGGTCGCAGCAAATCCACGTGTTTCTAGACAGCCAGCAGGCTGTAAGCGCACTAACGACGGGCTCATCCTCAACTAGCCTTGAAGATGTACGCAAATTCCATGCGTCATCCAATAAGGCAAAAATATCAGTGAAATGGGTGCCAGGGCACGCAGGGATACAAGGGAATGAAGAGGCAGACACCATTGCCCGTGCCACCCTTCGAGAGCTACCTAGCAAGGACACACCACCAGGATCATGTACTCTGGCATATCTTCGTGGTCTCATGAATCACCGGCGGCAAAAATTGCTGGAAGACTGGTGGATAGAGGCTTGTCCGCCTAAATACTGCCAACTCAACCTACAGGTTCGGCGACGCAAACCACCCGAACTAGCTCTCTCTAGGCACCTGCTCCGAGAATTAATTGCAGCCCGAACGGGTCACGGCAATTTTACGGCATACAATCGCCGTTTTGATAACCTACACGCTCCTATGGAGTGCTCTTGCGTGAAGGAAACTACTCCAACCCACTTTATCCACTGTAGCCGCCACGCACAACACACGCGTAGGCTCAGAAAGTCAATGTCCCACGTTGAATTTATCAAAAAGCTTCTCGGGCCCAAATGCCACGAAAGCTTCAAAAATTTTGCGCAGGAAACCGGCTGTTTTGATAGACGACCTGCCCACTCATCCACTGCTCTCAGCGGGGATCAGATTAACTATTCATTGCCACAACACATGACAAGAAAGGGAACGAGGCGAGAAGTGTCGTTTCTCTGAGGAAAGATTGTAGCTATTTGGATTTAGGGAAAAGGATTGATTTTTGATCTAGGAGTTGGAGTAGGTGGTGTCCACGTCGTAATTTACTTCCTACTATTTCTGTAGCAAGTCCAGCGGTTGGAATGAGTTGGGCCTCTAAGCAGTGATCCCCGCCGGCTCCACCAGTCTTGTACCTGTAGTGGACCTAGAGCTTTAGCTTAGGACTTTAATATAATAAAAAAAACCCCCTTCATCAATTCGAGAAGTTCGAAATTCCCATTTTCCCATTTTCCTCCCCTTAAATCACCCTCCGAACATCGAAACATCAATTTCTCGTGGTACAGCGCCACTCAGCCTTGAAATGGCACTGGTAGCCCCAAAATCCGCGAAAATCGCGAAAAATGTGTTAACCACGAAAATAGTTAAACACAACCATCAGACACGTCTGGATACACACAAAACCATGCTCGGAATAGCTAGAAGCGTGGCAGTTCATAGAATGAACGAAAATGGTTTGGAACCTAACGCCACCAAACTCGACTTGATGGAAGTTGATATTGTCGCCCAAATGAAGGAACGCGGCCAAACCCACATTGTGTTGTAAAGGTAAGAGCTTACGGAGGTTAATTGGCAGAAGGTTTACGGATGATTAACAATGAATCAATGTGAACTGCTGATATATTTGATATTCAGAACTATGAGTATTTAGGAGGTAGAAAGCGCTAATTATATACACATCTGAGGTAGCTAGACTCTCGCCTTATTTACCCAAAATAGTACCACGGAATATTCTAGTCTCCTGCATCTGGCAGTACAATCTAGAAACACTTTCTATACAGTGCTCCATTGTTCCTCTACTCATCATGGAGCCACCTGGAAAGTTCTTCCTTCACCCTCAGTGATCATTACCCTCATGCATCGTAATCCTAGCCATCACCAGCACAACACATTGAGATATTGGAGGTCGATAAAATAATCAAGACATTGATCAGTAAGGGTCTTAAGGGCTCGCGATGGGCAAATGCAGGAGCTGAGAGTTCTCAGACGGCATCAACTGCCCCAGAATTTGTCGCCGAGAAGACTATCTGTTGTGGTTATGAGCTGTGACGTATATAGCAATTATGTCTCTGCTGTCCATCGGTGGAATTACACGGGCTCATGTGCAATGGTGAGTCGCGGAGATGGCGCGCTCACGCTGGGTGATGGCACGATGGACATGAGTGCGTATCAGATGGTGATCTATGAAGGTGATGCTAGATGTGCATCCCGACGATTGATAATATCATCTAATGGATGATGTGAAGTATGATATTATATGGATAGATTAATTCACTAAACTCGGCAGGTGAAGAGATTGTAGAGTACATGAACAGCGTCTGTGCACCAGCCTGTATTTTCCACCCTTTCCTAATCCAGCAGCCCATCCTCCGTTCCCCTGTCTCCTAACAACTCAACCGAGCCAGCACAACACTATCCTGTAGACAACAACCAAACCCGCACGCAATGCTGCTCGAAAAATTGCGGTTCCGATAGCAAATCGGACATCAAAGAAAAGCACACCGAGGGGAACTGAAGTCCCGAATTGTGCGGAGGCGGCAAACGTCTCTAGAATTCCGCCATCCCCGGCCTCGATTTCAGGGACGGCTGAGAGCCTTAAACACGCTGCCGGTGGAGCTTCCACTAGCACCACACAAAATAAACCGCCAGAAATTGAAGCTTTGCTTGAAGCCGAGAGAAAGCGGGCTGCACTTACCGCCTCCAAGCTCGAAGTAGGCTCCAGGGTGTTAAACACCTTACACAGTGTTATCCTGTCCCTGGAAACGACGGATGATAAAGAATACTTGGATGCAATGAACGTGTGTCTGAGGGGCGCCCTCGCCCACTTCCTTCGCACTGGAACGACACTAGTGCCGACAAGTCTTCCTCCCCGCTCCACCGGCCAGCAGGCCAGCAAAGCCTGCCGTCGCAGTGCCCCAGATTACATCAACCTTGGCAATTGTAGCCCGGAATGGGTTACCCAATCACCCGACGCCAGCTCCTATTGAACGCGTCGGAATCTTTTACTCCCATCGGAGGAAGACTAGGGGAGGCCTACGACCTCGTGGCGCTCCAGATCTCGACGGTACCCGTCGCCATCCGCACTCTTCTTGGAAGGGTGCAAGTGATCGAGGAGATCACTCGAGTCACAAAGGTCATTCCAGTCATGGTTGGGCCCCACGGCAAAACTCGGCTCGACGCACCGTACAAGTCATGGCTAGCCCATTTCAAGAAGGGAGCGGCCCCAAGAAAATGATTCCGCCTTTTTGATGACTCGGGCATCGCGTTTCCACACAAACTGCGACAGACTGTGCAGCAATTTAAATGCTGCCTACTGTTCCACGGAATGCGAGGTTGCTCTCGTGCTCAAGCTTGTGGGAATTGCACCTCCACAATGCACTCGACAGACGAGTGCCGTGCTCACACCAAGTGCCGCAACTGCGGAGGACCACACAGGTGCGACAGTCGAGCCTGCCTGGCGCGCCCAACCAATTCCGGTCCCGTTAGCAGAGAGCAACTGTCCAACATTTGCATCGCGAGCCAACGCGAGCTAGCGGCCGTGGTGAGGGCTAAAGCTGCAACCCGTCGCGCTAAGGCAACTGTACAAGCGGCTGCCAGACAAAAGCAAGCCTCACCCGAAGCGGTGAAATCTAACAACAGTTTCGAAGTTCTGATGACCGACGTCACCTCAGACGCCACGGCCACAGGAACGACGAGTCCTGTTGAATCTTCTTGAAGGGTCTCTCACGGATCCCTTCCAGCCCCCCACCTACAATAAGTTTCATGTCGATCAACGTAGGTAGGGGAGGCCAATCACACGACATCGCGTTTTCCCGAGCTTACGAGCTAGGCGTCGATGTAGTGTTAATACAAGAACCTTTGTGGAAAAAAGCCACAAAGGAAACAAAGTCACACCCTGGTGTCACGGACTGGCCCTGTAATGTTGTGTAGCACCTGGCAAACCGTGTCATGAGTGTACTCAAATCACAGTTAATGCGTTGCGATAGTTACAGTGTTGCGATAGCAACAGTAACCACCCAAGATACCAGTTAGTTGCTATGACACGGATGTAGGCTATGGCATCACTGGTTATGGTGACTGCCCTCATGTACTTAAGGGAGCTCTGAGACTGTATTTGTACTGGAGCTTCTTGTCTTGTAATTTACTTACTCTCTTGGCCTCATCTTCGTCCGCGTCCTCGTCCTCGTCTTCATCTTAGTCCGCGTCCTCGTCCTCGTCTTAGTCCTTGTCCTACTCTCCGTCCTCGTCCTAGTCCACCGTCCGCGAGCCCTGACATTACAAGAAGCTACAGTACAAATACAGTCTCAGAGCTCCCTTAAGTACATGAGGGCAGTCACCATAACCAGTGATGCCATAGCCTACATCCGTGTCATAGCAACTAACTGGTATCTTGGGTGGTTACTGTTGCTATCGCAACACTGTAACTATCGCAACGCATTAACTGTGATTTGAGTACACTCATGACACGGTTTGCCAGGTGCTACACAACATTACAGGGCCAGTCCGTGACACCTGGATACAACTGTCATATACCACATGGCGGCCTAAACATTCGACCCAGGGCTGTGACTTATACACTAATCAACAGAGGGAACCTTTCGGCAAGACAAATCTTTCCCTGCAATCCCCCGACGGCGGATTATTGCTGGGTTGCAGTAAACGGAGTCACATTTCTCAACGTATACAAAGATCCGAACGACCCGACGGCCATTCGACCACTTCTCAGCTGGAACCCACCACCATGATCCGTCGCGGCTGGCGACTTCAACGCGGTGCACTGCACGTGGCAACCAGAGGTTACCCGCCCAGGTAGACAAGGAATCGAAATCGAGAAATGGGCGAAACGCCACAATCTCCCTTGTCTGATTGTGGGCGAGCCGACACACCGAGCCGGAAACACGCTGGATCTTGCCTGGACCAACATCAACGGGGCCCAAGCATGAGTAGATTGCAGCAAGTTTGTAACCAGCGACCATCTTCCAATTCGAGGAAAAGTCCCCACCAGATACAGAAAATACGACCATGAGCTATCACCAATTAGGGTAACGCGCGGAAACTTGCCGAGGTTCGCCCTTGCTGTGACGCAGTTCACTCACCCGCCACCAGTCTTGGACACAGTTTGCCAGGTGGACGAATACGCCAACGATCTCTGTTCCAGCCTTACTAACGCTATCAAAGCAACAGGAAATCGAAGGAACAAAAGACACGGCAAATGTGCGCCTTGGTGGACTCCGGAATGCAAGCTAGCTTTCATGGATCATTGTGGCATAGCGTATTATGAAACGTCATGCGGACGGCTAAGTTAAAACATAAATAATAGTTCAATGCACTTCTAAAACCAGCAAGGAAAACTGATATGAATGGGATAGTTTCATCAGGTGATGTGTAGCAGATTGTTGGGCATAGGGGCTGTGTGATATGTGCTATTTGGTAATTTTATGTATATAAATACTTGGCGTGAAGAAGCATTATTCTTCACGCAACGTCTTTTCAATTACCTTAACAATACATTTGTTTACCCATCTCTTCTTCGGGAAGACCATTTATCTATTTCCAGCTCTTCATCAGCAAGACCCACGTGTAGCCTCTATCGCTACTATCTACCTATTTGTCTCTTCCTAGAGAAGACCAGTCATCCCTTCGACCCACTCATCACCTTTATCTACCACCTAGATCTTTGTTACAACACATACGCACCCTGTGGAACACTGTCCTAACCTCGCCTTGAGACTAGCACAAACAAAATATCGTGCAGCAGTGACTCCGGAACTAAGATGGGTGCATGCAAATAAGCTGCGGTCAACCCTCAGAGCGGCAAGGAAAGAGCACCAGACGCGTCAAGTCGAAGCGATCACAACACCGACTGAATTGTTGAAGTTGATGCGCTCGGCCGAACCAAGGCAGGCAAGCACCCCCCCTCTGCTGAACCACGAAGGGAAGATGTACTCCGAGACGCTCTTCTGGCACGGCACCAAGCGACGGACGATCTACTACCACTCGATGCGCCAAGCACGAACCGAATCCCCTGGAATGAGCATATCTCGGACGAGGAGATTTGCATGTGCACCATAGGCTGCGCCAATACAGCGCCTGGAGCAGACGGGATCTCTGTAGAGCTTTTGCAAACCTGTTGGAAGACAATTGGACCATTTTTCAGCACTCTTTTCCGCGCCTGCATCAGACTCGGCACCCATCCATCCTGCTTCAAGCTGGCTGAAGTGGTGCTCCTACGTAAGACGAACTGAGATCCAACGACCGTCAAGGGCTGGAGACCGATTGCCCCCTTGTCATGCTTGGGTAAGGGACTGGAAAGACTCTTGTCGAAGCGGATGTCCCATCCCGCGGTTACACTCGACGTTGTTGGATACCAACAATTCGGAGCGCTCCCTAAGAGGTCGGCAAACGACCTTGTCAACTGCGTAGTCCACGACATCAAAGAGGCGAGCACCCAGGGATGGGCGGCCACATTCACGACTCTCGATGTCCAAGGCGCATTCGATGCAGTACTCCACAACCGTTTGGTGAGGAGGTTGCATGACCAGGGGTGGCCAGACTCGATTCTCCGATGGACGGCTTCATTTCTTGCACATCGAAAGGTACAAGTCCGATACTCCGGAGGGGTCACTGGGCAGAGAAAGCTGGTGTGTGGGGTTCCGCAGGGATCACCGATGTCGCCACTCTTCTTCCTTCTATACATGGCAGAGCCTATGCGAAGCGGCAACCCAAGAATGAGGTTCAGCTACGCAGACAATGTCGGGATCCTAGGATTTGGGCGCAGCATTGCTGAGTCGGCCGCTTCTGTACAGAAGGAAGTCGATCATCTTCTGGAGTGGGCAAGTAACAATGCAGTCTCCTTCGATACTAACAAGTCGGAGATAGTCCAGTTTCCCGGCAGGAAACGCGAGAATCCGGTGGCTATTCGTGTGAACGGCGTGACTATCGAGCCAGCAGACCAAATACGCTGGCTTGGTGTACATCTAGACCCGCGACTGGACTTTAAACACCATGTCACAACTTGGTGTGGAAAGGCGTTGAAGGTTGCCCAGCACATGCGCCGTTTCAACTCAGCGTATCGAGGAGCCGCTCCTGCGGCACTGGTTCGAGCAGTGGATACTTGTATTGTCCCAATAGCAACTTTTGGATCAGATGTTTGGTGGCCCGGCCTCAAACGTCCGACCATTAGGGGGATCATCACACCTCGAACCACCATCTTCTGCGAGATGATTGACAAGGCAATCTTTGTTGTAAAAATCTGAGTTCATAACTGCACACACCTTCAGGGGATAACTGTGCACCAGCAAAGTTAACCACTTAGAGTCTGATCACTATTGCCTCCTGGTCGCTACACACTAACATCAACGTGTTCACTACAATGAAGACACCATTGTAGTTACTCTAGCTATCATATACAATAACATGTAGAGGAATAAGGGTAGGAACTCCTGTATATAGATAGGGCTTTTTTACACTCAGTATCTACATCAATCATCAACAAATACAATTCACCATCGATCAATCATCTTACTCTGTCCAAGTGATCTATTGAATTCTCCCATACCTATCAGTATTCTATTCACAAGGTGACGTCTCCCTATAAATCGCCCTCAGCCTTTCAATAATCTTGACAGGACTGCGCGCTGCCCTTCCGGTAATGAGAACGACATCTAATCTTGTTCTCCATCGCGAAGGAGGTATCCCAACTAGAAAGATCATTCTGCAAGGGAACCGCTTACGGTTTTCGGCTCGGCTGCACTCACTGGACAACCGCCACCCGCTTAGGACCCTTGCCGCCAAGTATCCAAACGATGGAACACGGAAGTACAAGAAGTCTGCTCGGGTACCCAAAAATCCGGAGATCCAGATGTCACGAGTACAGCGGGCCTACCGACAACTCCCGGACGCGGAAGACGCCGAGCCTCTGCCGCCGCCGTGCTATTATTCGAGCTTCGGGCCAAGGATAGAGGAGGAGGAAAAGGTTACTCGGTTCCTTGGAGATGTACTAGCATCGGATATTTGTGCCTACCCGGATGGATCGTTGGAGGGCCATGGTCGCTCATCATGGGGTTTCGTCTTAAAGAGGGATGGAAAGACTCTATTGAAGGGATACTGCATCAAGCATGATGGTGAAATGCTTGATGCGGAAATTGTAGGGGCAACAAAGGCCCTGGAAGCTGCGCTGGGATTGGTGGAGAGGGAGAACAGTGGAATTGACAGCAGGCGGCGGATCAACGTGTTGTCGGATAGTCGGTCTGCAGTGAAGGCACTGCTGACGGGAACAGCCACAACAAGTCTCGGCGACGTGCGACGATTTAGAGCGTTATCAGAAAAGGCTCGAGTCTCGGTTCAGTGGATACCAGCCCACTCCGGGATACAGGGAAACGAAGAGGCCGATAGAGCTGCACGCTCCGGCCTCTGACAACTTCCAAGTAAAGAGAGCCAGCCTGACTCCGTCACGTTGGCGTACGTTCCTCGACTCATGGATCGGAACAGGCAAACGCTCCTTGACGACTGGTGGAAAGAAGCATGTCTACCTAGATATCGTAATCTGGGCCTTCTCATGCGACGAAGCAAGCCACGCGAGCTGGCACTTTCTCGGCGGCTACTTCGTAAACTGATTTCAGCTCGTACGGGCCACAGAAACTTCGCGGCATGTCACCGCCGTTCCAACAATTTCGCAGCTTCAATGGGGTGTGCGTGTGGAGAGGAGACATCGCCTCTCCACTTTATTCACTGTCGACTGCACGCACGCCAAACGCGTCGACTTCGAGGGACAACGTCACATCATGACTTTGTCCAGAAGCTTCTCGGGCCTAGGTCCCTTGAGAATTTTACATATTTTGTGCAAGAAACCGGCTGCTTCGGAGGCCAACCTGCGAGTCCGTCTCCAGCTCTCAGCGGAGAGGATATTGATTAGGTCATAGCACGAAGCATGGCAGGAAGGAAAACGAGACGATAAGTGTCGCTTTCCCACCTCAAATTGGAGTATTGCATTTGGATTTTTTTTAAATGGAATTTATGGGTGTTTTTTTTATTTTTTAACTAGCTACTGGTTTTGTAGTGAATCACGCGGTGAGACCGAGTTGGGCCTGTGGGAAGCATGATCTCGGCCGTGTACGCCGTTCCTTGACTCCTAGGAGATATAGAACTTAGCTTAGGACCATAAAAATCAAAAAAAGAACCCCCCTTCATCAATTACTTCCATTAACCATCACCTGACTTATCTCTGCACTCCATAATTTCAACAAACGAGATAGATTCAATTCAAACTCGGTTACAAATTGAATCATAGAGCATATCTAATCTAACTGATATTAACTACGCATTTCAAGACATTGTCTTTAGCCACAATCAAACATTTTGGGTTCATGTACTTTGCATGATTAATAAATATTTTATGAGAACGAAGGATTACACTTATACTAAATCGCATTTCATCTCTGTCAAATTAAACATCATAAGATCTAAATAAAGAATCACTTTTGAATTCGATTTCATCATCCTGATTTAGCACCCTGTGGGCCCATGCAGGTGTCTACAGTATATAATATTTACCCGGGAGGAAACCTTTATGGCGAAAACCTCCAACACCTTTCTACTTGTTGTCTACAGTTCTCACATATTTTCTTTGGGAAGCGCAGTTACACTTTAGTGCCATCCATGTTAGCTAACCAGATCATCTCTATCCGCCCCAAGCATTATTTGATCTTTTCCTTTCCCTCAGCAGTATTTCGACCGCTTTTGTCATCTGGAATTGCTCTATCCAACTATGGTTTAGGATCCACTGTGTTTTCCTTTTTATATCTCCAGGATTATTTATCATCGCTTCGTAGGATCGATCTTTAGCTTGTCTCCGTTCTCAGCTCTACCATTTGACCATCGGGGGCAGGACATTATCATATGCTTGGGGTTCTATGATTGGTAGCCGCATGGACAACCTAGACTTAATACTCCGGGTACTTTTCTTCTGTGTAAATACGAGTTAAGCCCCATGTGCTCACTTTGTATTTGCATTGCCGAACTGTTTTGGGCCCTTGTCAGGTTACGGAAAGAATCACCCTTGTTAAGACTGTTAATCAGTATGCAGCTGAAATATAAGATTAAAGCGTCACTGGATATAGCCGAATCATGCATATGTTATTAGGTAGATTTCCACCTACCTATGCATAATCCCGCTAATATTAGCAATTTTTATTTCGTCGTTACAGTCGAGTTCCTTAATCTCCTATTAAATCGCTTTAATTTTACTATGCCTGGTTATACTTTCCACTTGTTAGTTATTACTAAGGGAACAAACACGACCAATTCCAGAACCATGTAAAGGAGGGAGATACGACCTGTTTGCATAAATAATTGTAATTATTGGGCTATGTCTGAATTTTGGTATTAAATTATGAGAATAATCTAAAGATGTATTTTAGAACTAAGATAGCATCCTGAAAAAGCACAATCAATTCCATGAACTCTGAGAATATTATTAGTTAATTTATGAATAAATCGATTTATTAAATTATGTGAAGAGAAAAGAAATCTCTAGCTACTACTAACAGGTACTTATAACGTTTGGTCCGCTTCGTGAATCTGCTGACTGATAACTTCTCTCTAGGCGTAATTCTTGCTACTGAGCCAAGTATTATCAGGAGCCATTACGCTATGATGTTGCTTCGAGCTCCTGGCTACTAGTTCCATTTCATCTCTATTTGCCCATCCTTCCTCTTTCAGTCTTGTCGTAATTATTCCTAATTAAACGCTTAGGTTTCCTCCTAAGCTAAAACAACGGTCAAACCATTACACTTTCCCTATCAACCTCTCACATTGTCCTTTTCGACTTGAGCGTTGATCCTCCTTTCGATTTTGTCTGCCTTCGTTTTTTTTTCTTAGGTTCTAAGCTCAGTTCTTCGTCAACAATATGACCCTCTGTGACAAATGGTGGAAGATATCAGCATATCTGTGTTAAACAAGGGGATTGATTTAGGGCGGATGGAGAAGTTTCATACCATCAATTTGTGTTATAATATTCTTGAATGCACTAATAATAGGTGCATAAAGTTGAGCAGAGTTAGAGGTTGACGCGAACTGTTCTAAATTTTCTCCAAACAATATCTTCCGAAGATCTCTTGCCAAATCCTTGACACTGTCAAAACTCGACGGAAAGTGTTTCAAGATATTTGTCTCGAAATTTTCGATAATATCTCCCTTCTTCTTAAAGTAATTCAGTGAAGTATTGTTTGTGTACCAGCTTTTCAAATACTCAGAATTTACACTCAAACAACCGTACCGTAGACACCCCATGAGAAAAACGTAAAAAAACGACTCGAGATCATAACGACACGATTTCTTTATGCTATAGTTGCCTTCGCTCATGTTCCTCAGCAATTCAATCGCCATATACTTGACTGTCCCAGTTATTTTTGTTTTCTCCGTCTCATTCACCTTGTCATCAACCGAAGTAGACATGTCCAAGTCAATAAGAATTCCGCGTGATTTTCCGTCTGCGTCAGGCTTGGTCAAAATGATATTCCCCTCAGAAACATCACTGTGTAGAACGTTAGCTTTAGCGTAAAGATCTCGATGACCGATTATGGCATCAAGTAGACAACTTAAGAACTCCCGAAGCGTTCGACAGGATTTGAGAGGGCGTCCATTGGGAGACAGTAGTGCCAACGTTAGCTTACGTTTCCGGAAATAGGGTTCGGATTTGGATGTTCTGCTATGAAGGCCGTGCGAGAGATGCCATTCGTTATCTCGAAAGTAAACCTTATGAGCTGTTGAGAAATCCAGCCCAGCTCGATGGGTCTCAACCTCATGTATAGCCTTACTCCATTTCAAGTCAACCACACCATTCACCGGTTTAGCTAGCTCCAAATAATCAAGCTCCGATCGTTCAGTACCTGACCCCCACGAAAACTTGACCATGTACATTTCGTCCTTGGTCCGATGGCAGACGTTAGCCCGTGTAACTATTGTCTCCGGTCTAGAAATCGGCTCAGGATCTATCTCGATCTCCCGTTCTGATGCATCTTTGTTGTCTCTAATGTTGATGTAAGATTTACCATTGACACAACGAATAGTCGTATCAAGTCCAAGCTCCTCCTCACTCATGAAGACATAGGACGAGATGGCTCGAACCAGTTTCTCCTCATTTTCGATTAGACTAATTTTACCCGAGCTGTACGCGCCCGAGCGATCGAGAATCCAAAACTCGGCGTGTAATCCATGCACGACAAATCCATGCACAAATCGACGCAACGGCTGCGCGTAAAATATCTCACGAATGTACCTTGTGAGCTGGTGATATTTTGCCTCTTTCTTTACAGGTGACTTGGTAAATTCACCGACTACTCTAATATCTCTCCAATGATGTTTGGGAACATCGGGCAGGTCGGCACCTTCGATGAAAAAGTCGAGTTTTCGTCTACTTTTACCACCGTCAAGTTGTTTGAACTCTGTGGTGTGAGCGAATCTGCCGCGCACAGGAGGATCATGTTCTGTATGGATGAATGCTGGTTCATGTAAATTTGCCTCGTGAGGAGTCCTGAACTGTTTCAGGTAGCGATCATAGAATGTATAAAGCTATGCATGGAGTTCACTTTCGTTCATTCTTTCCTTGAAAACATGGGGTAGACATTGATTGTTATCACGATAACTCTCCCAGATTCGCTTTGTTGTTGGAGACCACCTTGGATTCTCGAAATAAACCTCCCAGAAATTACCAACATTTTTGTATACGTCATTTACTGATTCGCCTTTGAGAGCCAATGTGAGGGATTCGCAGGTTTTATTATATTTGTGCCATTCTTGAGCGTTTCGCGTGAAGGTAGTCGTTGTGTATTTTCTTCTTACTATAGGTATCTCTATGTCCAGTGTAGACTGGGATTCACTAGATGGTTCATCGTGAAAGTCATTGGCAAGGCTTATGACTTCGGCCCAAACGTCTAGGTCGCTGCCGTTAGAGTTGATCGTGTCAACTAATTTTTCGAAAAATAAGATAGATAGTTTGTTAACCATTATCTCTGCGACAATTTTAGAAAGCTGGTTGAAAAGTACTTTGATAGAGACGTTATTCTTAAATCTAAGCGTGTAGCCCATTAGTTCATAAATAAATTGAGAAATTACTGCTTAATTAGCTGTTGTCTCAGAATTCTGTATGGAATGTTTACAAGTTATAGGGTCCACTTGATTTTCATTGCCCTGCCTAAATCGAGCAAGACTTTCTTTGAGAGGATTTTGGGCAGTGTATTCGTAAAGATCTTTGAATTGACTCATTTTGTATAATGGTGATGAAAAAAAGCTGATGGAGGAATAATATTAATCTGTAGATTTGTGTCAACGTCTCAGCGAGGGAAGGCAGGATTTATTTATGGTTAGAAGATCACATCAAAAGCAAGGAGGGCTTGTTAAAATGATTCAATTGGTATTCTGCAAAGTCAGAAACCGAACAACTGTACGAGGTGTCCCCTAGAAGCCCACTTGTGCAACCGCCTCAGATGAGTTCAAGACTGAACACCAGTACGCGGTGTCCTCTACGAACCTGGGAGTCAAATATTCTCCCAGAGCCAGGTTCAGTCGAATTTTGAAATATCAAAGAAGCTGGCCCACGAGGCAAAAATCCAAATTACTCCTCCACGTCGTTATTTCGCTCCCAACGAGTTTAACGCCTACCTAAGTCTCATCAAGTCTACAAGTACGACCTAGTACATCCTCATCCAAATGACCATACCTCTCGTCAACTTTCTCTGGCCTCAGTTGTCCACCAAACACACGCCCACGCCGATATTTATACCCGCAGGAGGAAGCAAAGCGTGGCGCACAAATCTGGGAGACACTTCTTTGGGATGGACGTGAGAGGGATCAGGGCAAGTTCACAAGATGATGCAAAGGAAGGATACATTCTCGACGGGCATGAAATTTCGAATTTTGGCAAGGAGTTTTACGAACTGGGCTTTGTGCGCGCCAAGAATTTGCTTTCGAGAGTGTAGCTGACACTATAAAAACAATCCAACGATGGAAGGTGTTGTGGTCCGCCTCCTGGTGGTGTTCTCCGGTATAGTCTGAGTAGCCTGGGCACCTACTTCACTTGGGAAGGAGACATCTCAGACCATATTTCGCGCGGAGAAAAGTTGAAAGATGATGGAGGCATGTCTGGATAACTCAGGGTTTTTGAGACGTTCCCCTGGGTGGGTATTCACGGATGAGGGTTGACTTAGTGTGAAGAAAAAGCCACCAGAACTTCGCAGTGGTACTTGCAAATGAAATCCGAGGCATGAGTGCTCTTCCCGTACGTTGAATCATCTATTCTGCACTTTTCTTTGATATTGTGTCATGGCTAGATAGCTGCATACGCAATTAAAATCTGATGTAAAAAGAAAAAAATTACGACAATTCCACCGCGAGAGAGACTGGAATGTGGGTTTTACTGGATTCGAACCAGCTTTTTCCCGCCCAAAATGCAATGACATGCAAGCCACCCGATAACTGATTGTGGCTCATGGCCCAGTTGGTGTACCACTGCACTATCCAGGCCTTTGGTAACAAAAAGTTTTTGTTGTTTCGATATTACAGTCCTGAGCTAAAGCAAAAAGCTCTATATATTAAATTGGGAGGCCTTCTATAGCTGTATGACTGTAGAGAAGACAAAGGAATACAAAGGAATACAAAGGAATACAAAGTGGAAGGAAGTCAGAAAGAATAAGAAGTGATATTGTTGTATTCACGAAAGTTAGATAGACTAAAACTATTAAGTACAAACTTTCTCCGCGCGACTAATCTGCATGAGTAGCCGGCAAAGACGAATTCTTCAACTTCCAGTGGTGCCGGTGTGATCGCTCAGTATATTCTGCATATCTGAGATAGCCAAGAAGAATCGCATCCGAATCGAAGACGAAAGCTGTTGAACTCTGGACATGCCAGACCGAACTGCATGCAGTGCGGAGTAGACGAAGACTACTCATCTTCGATCGCTACCAGCTTTGGTGAGGTCTCGGTTGATGATGATCTCGGTGGTGTGAATGTTATTCCATCACGTAGTCAGAACACAATTTTTCTACCTAAGCGAGGTAGAACATAGATAGACAATTAGATGTAGATTACATATTAACACTTTTTAACTACCGAAATATAAGTTCAGTAAAACCAAAACCTCACCGATCCTAACCTTTTATCTCTGATCCATAAATCCCCAATATCCCACAATTCGTATAGTATTGACTTGACGGTCAACGTTCACTTCTATCATTCCAGATACCCCCTAGAACTTTAATAAAAGCAACCTCAAACACATCTCCATTTGACGGCTTCTCAATTATGCAGCACTCACCATTATCTTATGAGTCCTCAACCCCGATCTAACCACATATCATCTCGCCTCGCCGACCGATAAAGGTGTCACCCCAATTGCAAACAGGAGCTTGCCTTATTCATCACCGGCCATCACCCACTACAAATTTACGACGCTACGTATACCCGCAAGGAGAAAATTAAGTCATAATATACAAAGTTGGGGTCTTGGTTTATGGGGGACTGCTGCTCTAATGGGGTTATACATCTTGAGGAAGGACAGCCTGCTGAGTTGTGGAGCGAGAGGGAGTACTGGTCTCTGAAGACCATGCTAGGACTGACATTTTCGAGGGGCTTTCAAGTTTGGATTCTTTGTCAGCGTCAAGGCCAAGATTTCGGCTAATTAGCCAGGAGGGCTTCTTTTGTCGATGAGTCAACGGCAATCTCCAGCGCCCTGGACGGCACAAAAGAAGTTGGGCTAAGTTACCATACAGCAACCACGCTCTGTCAAGAGGAGGAAAAAGACTGAACATCTGTCAGTGGTATCCTCTACGAACTTGGGAGTGAAATATTCTCCCAGACCCAAGATTTAGTCACGAAAAAGGGTGAATTTGAGAGTTTTCGTCGAGTTATCGATCGGGAGGAGTAGTGTCGGCTTATTTTTGGTCGAAAATCCAATTTGCAGAGATTTAACGGCTTCATAGCTCAACGAAATCAACCATCTAAACCCCAGATAAGAATCGCAGACAGGCTATAACCTGTCTAATGTTTGTATTACACAAACCGATACCTTCAGGATCTTTTTTTCTTTTTCTCTAGAAATTCATTGCCAGCCAAAATCATCTCACCACCTAACTAAGCGATCCTATACCTCCGAAAGCCAAATCGCCATCTAAGAAGCCAGAGGATGTCTGATCCTCCGCAACTGTAAGTCGCTGTGAAGGTACGGTCGAAATACCGGCCCTAAGTGTGTCCTCACCCCGGCCAAGGGCACTAACAACTCGACCTGCGAAGAATTGCCACCGACGAGATACGTACGATATTTCTCCGACACACCAACTAGAGCGTTTGACGAAGGCTGGAGTATCAGCTTCTCGGTCTTGAGCCCTCAGTCGCGTTTTCGACACCCACGGTTAGCGTCGTTATAATTAATCATTTTATTGTTCTGTATATTCCTGTAATTAATAGAGTTTGGAGTACCGGCGCACCTGCTTAGGTAAGCAGCATGGATTTGATAACCAAGACTCAAATATGTATGACTAGCTTTGCTTCGATAGAATAGAGAATCAAGTTATTTTATATATATTTTTACTATCACCTAAGTGAAGTCACAGTTAGGGGTACTGCAGCGACGGGGCAAGGCCGAAGGGGTCGACATTCTACAAAGTTTCTGGGATGACGAGATTGGCTGAAGGACAGAGGGAAAATAAACTGAGGAGGCCTTGGTGGGCGACTGGATGAGGCCTCAAGTGAAGAAAACGATCCCTGGATGAGATGAGGAGATGCTAAGGTGAGCCACATCTGGGAATGAATGGAAGGTAAAACTTACAGATCGCGAAGTTCTCGAGGGCTCGGGCGCGTGGTGGCCGAGGCTGAGGAGGAACTTGCGCTTCGGCGCGCCAGAAGAGGGTTCTCTGGACAGTTGGGCTTGACATGATTTAACACATGGGTGAAGTCTGAGGTGGTCCGGTCATTCGGGTGGGACGAGGTAGATGTAGTTAATGGTAGTTAACTTGATCCAGCCCGGCCCCACCCGTGCTTAAGCTCCAGTAGGAGTGCAACGGGAGTTACTTCACCTAGCACGTAAATGAACAAAATAAAGCAAACTAAAAACAAAACGCTCTGACAAGACTTTTCTGACATTTCAGCACGACTTTCGTGAAGGAGGCTAGAAAGGCAGAGTGTGAATTTCCCGAGGTACTCACAAGTCTGTAGCGTCCAGCTGGCTGGACCCTTCGAATGCTTCAGAAGGGTCACTATGTCTTCCAATTTAGTCCTAATGTCGGTACTAGGAGAACTCCGCAGCCAGTGGTTTTTGCGATTTTTCCCGGCTGCCATACACCCGCAAATGGCCATCGTTTCGTTGGCTGGAGAGGGGAGATAATGCAGGGCAAATGGCTCCTCTAAGTGTATGATAGAATGAGGACTTGTGAGGGGTGGTACTGTTTAAGGGGGGCTGTATGTGAGGCATAGGTATCCTTGGCCAGTAGGCAGAGAGGACCTGCATGTCCTACATAGTCATAGACTCAGAAAGGACAATAAAATGAATTAGAAGAGATGGAAAAGATAAAAATTAGGCCCTCGGGGCTCCATACATGCAATAAGTTTATGTCAACCTAACCATGACCTGCATCCAAAGCGATATGAAACCGACAAGAAAGTACATATAGCCCTGCGGGCTAAGTGCGCCAAGATCTCACGTGAGACATACTGAGCTCTAAACGTTTTACCTGACGTTATCTGTGAAAATATCCTTTAACTGTTTGTGCTCATATAATCATGTACGAGTCGTATTCCTGTAACTATCTATATTCGTGTTATCTACGACTCGTAAACTTGTACTAGTATTAGTCGCTCCTGACAGTTTCTGTTTGCGATATTGGAACTAATCATATTATTACTTCATACTTCGGACTATTTGACACATTAAGCTTGCACAATAGTATGGGGAGATTATATCGTCTGCACGTGGGTGATCGGATGAAGGACGGAAGGATTTGTATTTAAAGAGAGATAGAATACTTCATAAAAATGAATCAATTACATTTTCTTCACTCCGAGATAAACTTCTTAGTCCCAATTTATCAACAGTTTATTTATTTATTATTAAAATATTCTTACTCTGATCACTTGTATAACTTAATAAGAGACACTGCACAGCAAATGTAAGGCGTAGATGAATCAGTATTGAATTGATATCCCACAGTAGTGATATGAGTTGGGTCTTATAGAAGTCCCCATCCACAAAACTGTGTTCCAATTATCTACTCTATTCTAAACGTGTCTCATTCCCTCGTATAACTGAGAAGCACTCTGTCAATGACTTGTGTCATCAAAGAATGACTACTCCTTCACTTGACAGATCGTCTCTACGACTCGTCGCTTACATTACTCGGTGAGTACTAACTGACGCGTCTATTGTCCGGACAGTGCACGGCTCGTAACTAAGCGAGTCGTGTAATCCGATACTGGAGGTTCCACGTTCTATCTACTAGGACATGATCTGTTTCTCTAACATTTATTTTATTTAATTTTTGTATCTACCGGGCACTAGTTACAACTAGAACCCCATCCCTGAGGGGACATGGTGAATACTAAGGGATACAAAACGTGATATGCAGTGGCAGAGGCCATGAAAATACATTTACAAACTGCGAGCGCTATGCAGCGGGTACCTCACAAGAATAGCTCGTATGTTACGGAGCGGGCAGATTTCTGACAGGAACCTAACTTTCTCCAATATAGTAGTGAAAAGTTTAGCTCCTGGGGAGGTGCTTTGAAGAAAATAGAGTGAGCCCATACTTCGTCAATGGCCGGCCGAAGCCAGTCTCTCTCGCACAATAGGGCAAAAAACTAAATGAGTGATTGACTTGTTAGCCCCGCAGGAACAAGTCAGAAGGGCATCAAGATGATGAAACCTTTCGTGATAGGCACGAAAGTCACCGTGTCCAGTGCGGTATTGGATTAAATACCCGAGATATCGGCGAGGGAGTCGAAGTTCCTCAGGAGACTTCTTGGGAAATGGCATCCCTAACTCGCAATAGATAGAGGGAGCCTGTGATTTTTTTTTTTGCATCAGATTTTAATTGCGTATGCAGCTATCTAGCTATGACACAATATCAAAGAAAAGTACAGAAAAGATGACCCAATTTACAATAGGAGCACTCATGCCTCGGATTTCATTTGCAAGTACCACTGCGAAGTTATGGTGGCTTTTTCTTCACACTAAGTCAACCCTCATCCGTGAATACCCACCCAGGGGAACCTCTCAAAATCCCATTATCCAGACATGCCTCCATCATCTTTCAACTTATCTCCGCGCGAAATATGATCTGAGATGTCTCCTTCCCAAGTGGAGTAGGTGCCCAGGCTACTCAAACTATACCAGAGTACATCACCAGGAGGCGGACCACAACACCTTCCATCGTTGGATTGTTTTTATAGTGTCAGCTACACTCTCGAAAGCAAATTCTTGGCGCGCACAAAGCCCAGTTCGTAAAACTCCTTGCCAAAATTCGAAATTTCATGCCCGTCGAGAATGTATCCTTCCTTTGCATCATCTTGTGAACTTGCCCTGATCCCTCTCACGTCCATCCCAAAGAGCTATCTCCCAAATTTGTGCTCCACACTTTGCTTCCTCCGTTGGGTATAAATATTGGCGTGGGCGTGTATTTGGTGGTTAACTGAGGCCAGAGAAAGTTGACGAGAGGTATGGGCATTTGGATGAGGATGTACTAGGTCGTACTTGTAGACTTGATGAAGCTTAGTTGAGAATCGAACTCTTTCGGAGTGAAAGATTGACATGGTGGAGTAATTTGAATTTTTGCCTCGTGGGCCAACGTCTTTGATATTGCGAAATTTGACTGAACTTGGCTCTGGGAGAATATTTCACTCCTAGGCTCGTAGAGGACACTGCGTACAGGTGTTTAGTCTTGCCACCAAGCTGTGGTCAAGTCCCATATTTGCCTTTTAATCCTTGCGCGGACTCCGGCAAGGGATGCGGCAGAGAGGGGCTGGTTGACGAGCCGCCTCTACGGCCAGCTTGTCGGCCAGCTCATTGCCTGGAATACCTATGTGACCGGGAGACCACATAACTTGGACATTGCCAGGAGATGCGATAGGCAAATTTCTTCTCGTAGGCCAGCTAGACGCGAGATCCCGAAATTCTAGAATTTCATTTTGCGAGGACTTAGATGGCGAATAATTGAGGAGGCGTTGTGCTGCCTCTTGATTGTCTAGGATAACGTGGATGTTGGTTGCGAGATGAGTTGAAGGGGCAGCTACAGCGGCCTTAAGCCCTGCCAGGGCGCCGATAATTTCAGAGTCATAGACCTCGAAATCGGGGCCGGCGGGCACCCTCACTTGAGCTACAGTGATGTCTTTATGGAGAACGACATACATGCAGTGAGCAAGGCAGTGTAGCTGCTTGAACATGAAACACCTACACGTGACATAAATGCCAATCTAGTCTTGGCATTACTCAGCAAACACCTACACCCCATGTATATAGATCTCGCTGTAGTTACTCCTTCTCCTTCTGTAGTCAATCTATCTTCATTTCCCCACCTCGTTATTACAAATCATCATGTTGAGTTATAATTTAATTTCAAATGATGATCTGCACAATCATATTTGCTTTGAAAAAATTATTCGAGTGGTTACTGTTGGTATGACAGGGTTAATCTCTGTGATATCACAGGTAATGAGAATGGGGGTTTGCTACTGCAGAAGCGGTGACTGATTAACGTGTGTATGTATATGGATGTCTATCTGTGGACGCCCCTGCAGCGTTGATAAAACTCGAGTCCACTTGTGAGCCCAAGGCATGAATCTAAACCTCAGGCCTACCAGAGCAAGTGCTCCGACAGTTACCCATGGATTCGCTTCCGTTCGTTCGATGGGAAATGTTAATGGTCGACATCGTAAAGGCGTTATTCACAACTATTTTGTGCTGAAGTTGAAACCCAAATTTGGAGTCAGCATAAGTACGATTTGTGTGGAAAGGTTGCACATGCACCATACGTTGTTAGCTCATTTCTCACCGCCTGACGAGCGATAATACGCAGGGAGAGGAATGGGTGAGTGAGTGATGTTTATTGTCCTACTTGAGTCTCAGACTATCTAGCACATTGGGCTCCTCTCTGACCCAGGCCACACCTTGTAAAGTGCTCCTTGCCTCTTTTGTTACTTGTAAAATCATTGATATATTGCCCGAGATGAATAGCTATTAAGCTAAGTGTTTACCCGTGGAATTCGGCCACATTTTCCACGGAACCTTCTACCCAAAAAAAATATAGAAAGGTAGCAATGGAAACTGCGTGCGCGGGAAAAAGTCTCAAAAAACCTGCAGCCCCAGCAAGGCGAGGCCTAGACACCGGGACCACATGAGGTGCGCATATTCATCTATATCTCCCTTCTTTGTAACAGTCGAGGTGGACTTGATTCAATCCACCATCTCCGTATCGGGTGCTGGGTACGCTCCGGAAACTCATCGGATGGCTTTTCCTCCGTGGTCAAGGTTTGGTGATGAGTAGGGCTCCGATCCTACCATCTGATCTGATCGTGGTTAGCTTCATGATAATGGTGATAGGAGAAAATGTTGAGAGATGAGGACGATACAGATGGCGAAAGCGATTGGGAATCCTCGTAGAAGTGAGGACTTTGTTACTCAATATTGACTCTGCAGACTCTACAGTGAGAGCTGGAGGTTCGTAGGGGACACCGCTGACGGGTGTTGAGAATAGTCCCCCTTGTGCCTGTAGTGGACCTAGAGCTTTAGCTTAGGACTTTAACATAAAGAAAATACCCAGGGGCCGGATTCTCTCTCCAGACGTCCGCCGTCCGAGTATGCTACTAGGCCTTGGAGTGGGATTATTGAGCTGGTGATGGCTAGGATTACGATGCACGATGGTAATGAATACTGAGGGTGAAGGAAGAACTTTGTAGGTGGTCCATGATAGGTAGAGGAACAATAGAGCACTATATGGAAAGTGTTTCTAGATAATACTACCAGATGGAGTATATTAGAAAATTCCGTGATGCTGTTTTGGGAAAATAAGGCGAGGGTATAGCTACCTCAGATGTGAGCATAAGTAGCATTTTCCAGCTCCTGAATCCTCATAGTTCTGAATACTAAATGATCATTAGATCACATTGATTCATCGATAATCATCCATAAATCTTCTACCAATAAACCGCCATAAGCTCTCATATTTACAATAGGATGGTCTCTTGAGGTCTGAAAAGTGGTCTAGTGACCCGTCTGATGCTAGTGTGCCAATTTCTTGGATGTGCCATGAGTGAGGTTGAAGAGGATCCAGGAATTCAATTTTTGGGGAGTTGGGAATCCATCCAGATAGGCTTGATGCACATCCAGGCCTCAGTCATGCTCAAACATAGAGGAGAGTGACAATTACGTTGCACGTTACTTCACATACAAATAACCCTGAGAAACATGGGGCTCTCGATAAGGAAATTGTTAAGCTGTCTTTTGCAGCTATTGATGGTGACATGAAATAAGATGATAATTATGATTGAGATCCATTTCTGTATCGTTTATAATACATGATATGTTCAGGTTCATATACCTCGAGCCAAGCAACCAGATTATGTTCCTCCAGATCTAGATTCATCAGAATAATTACTTAGTAGAATTCTTCTAGTCTCAGTTGTGTATCTAGGATCTTGACTAGGTTTCTGGTAACTAGTCAATGATGTTTCTCCTGTCACTGAGACATAGTCATAGTTGATACAACAGGCACAAACGATGAATCGTGTCTATACATGACACTCTCAGCTCCAGTTGGTATATTTTCTAAGAGAAAATAAAAATCCCCTTGATGCCAAGGTACACAGGATTAAGCAGAAGTCTTTTAGATCAGGCCGTGCGTCGATTTATCAAAGATCTTAGGCTTAGAATAGAAGATTGAGGGATAATTATCTAGGAGGCAGAGTGAAATACTTTTATCTGTAATTTGCTATCATAAAAAACAATTCCTCTATATAATCCGTTCAAAATGACCAATTTGGAACCTAAAATTCAATACTAATGTTTCGCTCAAAAAACCATGAAAAATTAATCTTGGACGCGGAATCGTTTGAAGATGGGATAGTATCTCATTTTATACCCGCAACCCTCGAAACAACTGACATTCAATCCAAGTATCAGAATATCAATTTGGTTAGAGCTTATGTGGAGTAATATGTCCTTCACTTCGTTTGACATTTTCCCTTCGTTTATGAATCCTAAATTTCGGGCAAGTTTTCGTCTGAATGGAAAGTTAACAAAGCTACGAGATAATTGTCAATTAAAGTCCACCTATTTGAACGATATTTCTTATCACTTAAGTGCAGATATGTCTTTGATACTAATTAACCTTTAGTACTTAACCTTTGTCATACCAATCTCATTGTCACATGATTGACTTCGTTCAAGAGATTCAGGCTGATGTGGAATTCTTACGTAGCGAAAAATTTCATATTTATGTGAAAAATCAGCTCTGCTAGAGCATTGTGATGCGAGAGAATGGTTAGCCAGGGTTGGAACGAAAAAGACAATTCTCCTGCATGGTCGATACTGAGCCATGCCATTGATCATGTAGACTTTGAGCCTTGAAAGAGGGGCAACAATTGAAAGTGCTTCAGACTAAATAATTTTTTCATACTAAATGTTCAACTCGATGACTAAGGATTGCTTCAAATTTAGGCTCACAAATCAATCAAATCTATCGTTTTTGGTCTCAGACTGAGGACACTTGATCGGCCGTGGCTTTTGCTGGAACTCTTCTTACTGTGGTTGTCGAAGAATGAAGAGACCACAGAAGGAGTAGGGGTCTTCTTTTTGCTGTAGGCTTTCTCCTCATTTATCCTGGACATTACCTCTGAATGGGCTTTCTCACTTTTTCGGCTGGATGAAATTACAGACCGAGCCTTTTCTTGTTTCTGACTTTCCGAAATTATGGAACAGGCTTTTTCACTCCTCTGGCTTGGAGCACGAGTGATAGTCACTTCCGAGCGAGCTTTCTCGCTTCTTCGGCTCTTCATACTGCCAGCCACGGATGGGGTTTCGTGTTTTGACGAACGCCTTGAGATGTGCGATATAGTGTCTCTAGGACGAAGAGTTCTATCGCTCTTTGCGCTAGCAATACTCCCAGCGTCGCTATCGCATATTTCATTGCTTCTTGAGCGGCCGGCTCCTCTACGATGTCTTGCTACCTCGGGTGTAATGTATTCCCCATCGACTGAGGTACAAATACTTTCTGCCGCTGCTTGTGAAACACCACGTCGCCAGGATTTAACTGATGCCATATCAAAACTTTCGTATGCCATTGCCATTGGCATGGGAGCGGCCTCACGTCTAACTACCATGTCATTTTGAATATTCTTGATAATTTGAAAGCCGCCAAACATGACTACAGTGACTCCCATTGCTAGACCGCTTGCAATTAGGAACTGAGGTGAGACGAGCAAGGCAAATATACCAGGACTGGCGGTTCTTATAGCAGCTAGCACATTAGGACCCATCTTCCCAACTATTGTAGAGAGCTCGGCTAGCGTAAGGCCTACAGCTGCCATAGCCTCAGGGTTTGACTGTAAACTTTCTATTATAGCTGTTGCTGAATGTTGGAGACAATGTGCTTCTATCAGTAAGTCATCAAGTTTACTCATAGTTTTTTGTAAGCTTTGTTCTTGCTCAGGATCTCGTCTAGTGTCGTGAAGTAAGTCTGGTGGAAGGTAGCCGTAGGCAAGGTTCATATCAATCTCGGAATCGGAGCTGATATCCGGATTTGAAACACATCGGGTGATTTGGGATCTGTAAGGTGGTGGGAGGGTGGTTGGTAAAGATACCAAGTGGGAATCAGTCGGTCCTGCCGTATGACGCCGAGGTATGTATGGATGAGAGAGTTCAGTTGATACACAAGGAGGTTTATAACTCAGAGTTGCATTAGAACGCTGGTAGTCGCGGTGTGTACTGCGACTTTGAGTCGAAGAGACGCTATTTTCTTCCAAGTAAGATAAATTTCGTACTGTGAGTGGTCGCCTTATGGATTCATTCCCCTGTTCCCTGGACCGGTGTGAATGCCTCGATCGGTGTGATCGATGTGACTGGTGAGAGGAAGATGCAACAGAGCGTGTATCTTCAAGACGAGCCTGTTGGGGAGGTTCGATGTTCTGTGCTCGTAGGGCGGAATTTTCAGCCCTTAGCTCATCTCTTTTTTCACGATAGGCTGCCTTTGCATCCTTAAATATATTGACGAGATGCTTGCCCTATGAATGGTCAGTATTGATGTGTGACAGGAAGACGAGTGAATCTTTAGTTTGACTGACTGTGCTGATGATCTTGCCCGACTTATTGATTATTGTCACAGTTTCTACCGCTGGCATCTTCGACTTTCACATACGACCGTGTCAGATAGCTTGGACGGCTGACAGCTTGCGCCTTGAAGAGCCGTGGAAGGCAAAAGGTTCGTATTAAGAAGCCGGCCAATCCAGTGCAAAAGAAAGAATACCATAGACTGACCGACAATTGACCAGAAACGGTTATCTAATTGATTGGTTCGATCACTAATCTTTCAGTTGATGTCCCGAGAGAGCCTAATCGCCCAATTCCGGACAGATGTATTATGAGGTTCTTGATCCCAAATATAGCGCACTACACCCGTCGAACGAAGCTTGTGCATAGATATGATCGGCTCAATCCGCTTAACCGATCCAGAAGAGGAGAAGATGTGACTGAGCCTTACAATTACCAGCCTTGAATGAGTCTACTCGGGCTAGTCGCTAGATGCCAGTTGTAATCTAGCCATTTTTTCTCCTCACAAACCTAACAGCCCCACCACCACCACCACCCGCCCTCCTGCACACAGCTTCACCTAATCCTCCCTGCTGCGCCAAGTGCCTGGAAACAAATATTCAACATTGCGTATACTCTCCTGACTTCTGCCCTCAGGCTTTGTCATGAGCGAAATAATTCCCGACGTGCTCCCTACCCAATGACTGCCCTTGACCAGATTCGCGTGCTCCTCTTTACTCAATTCGTCCAGCACGGCTGAGACTAGGCGCTTGGCATTTCCGCTATTTGCGGCCATATGTTGCATGACCATTGCCACGTCAACATCGTCGCTTGAATGCCAGCAATCATAGTCTGTGGCCATGCAAACCATCTGATATGCCATTTCCGCCTCGCGAGCTAACTTCGCCTCGGGCAGTGCAGACATATTAATAACTGTGCCTCCCCAGGAGCGGTACATATTTGATTCGGCACGTGTCGAAAACTGAGGTCCCTCTACCATAGCTTTCTTAGTAAATTTTTAAAAAGGGTTTGAACAAATCTCGCTGTCTTACCCATGCAAATTATTGTTCCCTTGTCATGCATCTGTACCCCATCACCTGCAAGCACCGAAGAACAATCAATTACGATCTTTGCAATCTTTTCATCGAACGGGTCGGCAAATCCTACATGTCCCACTACCCCTTTCTCGAAGAAAGTAAAGGGCCGAATACCTATTTCGTAATGAGTTAGTCAAGCGACCGACAGTGCAGTCAGGTACTGATAAAACCTTTGGTTCGATCGATGACCTGATTCGGGACTACGAAATCTCTTGGACGAACTTTCTCTTGAAGGCTACCAACTGCACTAAACGCGATGACAGTTCGCACTCCAATGCCTCTGAGAGCTGCAATGTTTGCCCTGGATGGTATTTCGTGCGGAGCGAATTGATGAAACATTCCGTGGCGAGCAAGAAAGGCCACCTTGGTATCTCCATGCTTCAAAATACGAATTGGTGCAGATGGATAACCCCATGGAGTAAGGGGATTAACGCTCGTGAGTGGAACATAACCATCGATTTCCTGAAGACCGGTCCCGCCAATAACAGCTATATGAACTGAGCCTGACTCGTTGAATGGGTCAGATAGGTTTGTTTGGTAGAAGTAGCTAAGAAAGTAGTATGTGGTGAGATCTCAACTTACCACGAAGGTCTTCGGGTAACTCCGACATGTTTAATGTAATTACGTATAATAAATATAGATATAAATCAGTGTAGATGACTTAATCAGAAAAAATTTACAGTCATAGATATACAATCGGTAGTAAAGATTGAAATGGAAGTAGATTGTGGGAGTGGATTAACAATACCCAGCTACAAAACAGTCGACTGACAATCCGTAGATCTTTGACATGTACACAGACTGATTATATATACGAAGACATAGGTGATCCTGCGGCTATTTTCATTCGGCGCTAATAAGAAATAAGCTTCTTCTGGGGAATCTCAACCTTGACTCATGCCGAATGCTTGACCTGTGAAAACTCCTTCATGAAGCACTTGCAGTAAGTTGAAAATTCCTCTCAGCCTTGTTCCTATTGATTGGAGCGTGATAAGCTCATCGATTATCGAGGAAGTCAGTGCAATTTAATTGGGTTCGGGGTGCGTGTGGTTCTGATACTCAATGGACAAAGATTTGCACAAATTGTCTGTGAGTGCTCAAATTCTATCCTCAAATATCTATCAGAAGAAAAGAGTGCAGAAAATGTGATGTTTTGAGATTATGAATTGTAGTGAATAACGTGGCCAAAATTAACACTGGGCACAAGTGTACATTTGGGGAACTATTCTCAACGGCTGTCTGCGGTATCCCTGTGAACCTCCAGCTCTCACTTTAAAGTCTGTAGAACCTAGATTGAGTAACAAAGTCCTTACTTTGATGAGGATTTCCAATTGCTTTCGGGGTCTACATCGTCTTAATCCTTCACCACACCCCTATCACCATCATCATGAAGCTAACCATGATCAGATCAAATGTTAGGGCCGAAACTCTACTCATGACCCACCCTCGCTCATGGAGGAGAAGCCATCCGATAAGTTTCTGGGGCATATTCAGAACCTAACATGGAGATGTAGATGAACATGTGCACCTCATCTGGTTTCAGTGTCTGGGCCTCGCCTGGCTGGGGCTACAAATTTTTTCAGACTTTTCCCGCGCATGCAGTTTCCACTGCTACCGAACACTCTGTAAAGAAGATGGCTGAATGTCTATCCGTCATGAGCAATATATCAATGATCTTTCAAGTGACAAAAGAGGATATGAGCGCTGTACAAGATATGGCCTGGCTCAAAAAGGTGCCCAATATGCTAGACGATCTCTGGCTCAAGTGGTACAATTAACACATCTCTCTCTATCTCTCCTCTCCTTGTAGAGAACACTGGTACCAGGCACCATTTCTTCTTAGTCTCCAGCTCTGAAGATCCTATACATAACTTGGAAAAATTGGCTTCAATAACGATGGACATACCGCACCTCACCTCAAGTTTGAATTGGATCTAGGTCACAGATTCGCACAAAAGTTGCTTTCATGCCAGGTTAAGAATAAACTGTTGTCCTTACCGTTGCTCTATTAATAGATCACAAGACTCTGTAAGTGTACAAAATTGACTAATCTTTCTTTTTGACATTTCTTTGACCGAAAATCGTGCTTCCGACTCGAACCTCGTTGCTGCCCATCTCAACTGCCAGTTCAAAATCATCGCTCATACCCATGCTTAGTTCTAATCTACGGATTGGATCCGCCTCGGTCGCGTCTTTGTTGTTAATTATAGTTCCCCAGCGCGTCTCCCAATCTTTACCTTTACTTTCACGTCGTAAGATTTCTTCCAGAGAATCTCTTTCATCTCGTAAAATGCGGAAATCTTCGTTATCATTCTGACCGCTGGCCACTGCTATGCTTCGTGCAATAGCACCAATTGTCATGAGCCCTTTGAGTTGCAGGTTAGGGCATGACTGCAAAATGTGAAGGGCCAGCTCGGCAGTAGCCTCACCGGGAGGAGAACCTGATTTTGAGGGCTCAGATGAGGTGTTGACTTGTATATGGATATTCATTGGATTAGAGTCAGGAAAACAAGCGCGGCCAAGATTGAGTAGATTTGCCTTTTTGGCGCTATCGACAGAAGAAACTGAGCTCAAATTTGGAATGCTGGAAGCAAGTGATTTGCATTTATCTAGAGAATCACTAGTCAGAATGTTATATTTCGTGACGTATCGCATAGTTTGAAGGGTGCAGATATTGTATCAAGTGACGGAAATTCATTTCACAAATGCGTTACTTCCATTGCATCTTTAATATTAGCATTAAATAAGACTTTAAAGGATCGATTTGATTGCTGCAAGAGACTGAAATATGCTTCCGGAGCATCACTTAGAAGATGAAGAAACTCAGTGACACAGTCGAATATAGTCGAATCTGATTGTAGAGATACAAAATATGACCCGATGGGATAAGTTTATAGCCACGGATAGTGGAAATAAGATTTTTGAAACTGAATTTAGATGCATTAGATAGAAGTCGAACGTACTACTTTGTAGGCCCCCTATAAAGTGCCATTTTATATCTTTAGGTAGGACCGTTGATTTTTCAATTAGCTCCTGAGCATAATTCTCTCCGAAATGTCTATGCCCTGAATCGTAAAGCGCCAGAATGTCGGACGCTGGCTTTAATTTGGAAACAGCTACTAATTGTACCTACGCACGTTTTTGTTAACAATTGCTTTATAAAGTATAAGAAAGCTGGAATTGGTTGACAACTAACATTGCGACCTACTGCTTTGGTATTGATACGCCGAGTAACATTCAAAAGCGCAGAGACAAGTGTTTTGGCACGTTCTGCATCAACATGCATTTCTGATCCTTCAAGTGGCTTTTCTGGTAGATCCATGATGAGAACTCGTCGTGACGCAAGCCGCGATAGGTGGATAGTTCAGGCTCACTTTGGCGATGCGGGGTAGCCTAGTGAAGGTTGTTGACTGAACTTACTTGATGAGAATGGGGACGTTGGCAAAGGATTTATCGCCGATGCTCATTTTATTCTTCCTTCACGGAGGACGAAGATAGAGGACTTATTGCCGGCCTCTTATCAGGACCTGGGCATGAAAAAAACATCCTAAAGCATGCTGATTCAAATTTTACGTTGCCGATGAAGTTGGTCGACAAGAGAATGATTCAAAACTCCCTGCCTTTTAATAATTTCTTATAACGCGCGCTGTTTCCCTTCATACCTGCTTTTTGAGTGGTAAGATTTACGGAATGGTTGACTAGATCCAAAAGTAAATTCTGAGCTTAATGGCTATCCATCATGGGCATCATGTAAGGGTTTTTTTCGCAAAAAATTATGGAGTGCTCTGAAGATGGTTTAATTTCAGTTGAAGAGGTGTCCCATGGGCTAGATAGCCACAGACCTGAATAGTAAGAATCATATGCAATCAATTATCCCTACCAGCCGGCAGAGACGAATTCTTTATCTTCCAGTGGTGCCGGTGTAATCGCTCAGTATGCTTGCATTTCTGGGATGGCCAAGAAGAATCGCATCCTGATCAAAGTCGAGAGCATGAACAAGCATATCTAGAGTTGTCGACCTCTCATCAATATAGGTCCTTTCATTCCCACAATAGACCTCTACGCCCCAGTCGCCTATCCTTCCTTAAGTTGTACAAACCCCATTAAAGCAACAGCCCCCTATACACCAGCACTCGAACTCTCTATGTTGTGACTAAATGTCTTTATTGCGGGTATTTTTAACGTCGTAATTTGGTAAAGGTTGATGGCCAGTAATTAATGAGGCAAGCTCCTGTCTACAAGAGGAGTAACTATTAGGAGGGCAAGGATGAACACCTGTACGCGGTTTCCTCTACGAACCTGAGAGTGAAATACTTCCAAAGCCAAACTCAGTCAAATTTCGCAATACTGAACAAGTTGACCCACGAGGCAATGATTCAAGACTCTCCACCTAAACAATTTCTCCCACTCAACGAGATCGATCCTCACCAAGACTTCATCAAGTTTACAGGTACGACTTAGTACATCTTCCTTTCAATGACCACATCTCTCTTCGACATTCTCTGGGCTCAGTAGACCACCAAATATACATGCATGCCGATACTCATATCTGACGGAGTAAACAAAGCGTGGCGCACAAATCTGGGACACTGTTCTTTTGGATGGGCGTGAGAGGGATTATGACACATTCATGACATGATGCAAAGGATAGATACGGTCTAGACGGACGTGGAATTTTGAATTTTGGCAAGGAGTTTATACAAATTGAGCTTTGTGCGTGCCAAGACTTCGGCTGCAAGAGTGCAGGCGACACTATAAACACCGCCATGGTTGGATGGTGCGGTGGTACATTGGCTTGGCTGGAATGCCCAATAGAGTCTGGATAGCTAGGACGCATATCCCGCTCAAGAAAGTAGATCGCTAGTTCAAATCCGGCAAAACACAACCAAATTTCTCGCGGCGCAGGTATGCATGGATGACGAAGGCATGCTTGGATAACCAAAGGTTTTGAAACGGCCCTTTGGTGGGTACTTACGGAGCAGGGTCGACTGTTTGTGTAAGCGAACATATCTCATAGTGGTATTTGCGAATGAAATCCAGAGTATGAGTGTCTCTAACGTCAAAAGAGTCATGCAATATGTATACATAGCACCTGTCGAACCTTTTGAGCTGGTTCGGAAGATTTAATGATTGAGACTAGAGGTATCTGGAAGAATAACTCGCACAGTAGCTTTCGATTGAAGTAATATAAAAGATGTAATTGTCTGTCTTCCTTCCTCTTTCTCTCAGCTTAAATATCTACACATATCTACTACCTGACATATGATGATAATATCTAGAAATAGCTTCCTTACATCACAGGATACAATCCAAACATTTTGTAGCCAAGATGTAATCCTAAAACGACTCAATACCAGTTCACCTAGTCTGTTACATGGACGCTAAGTATTTTCTAGCTGAAAATTAACCAGAACGCCAATTGGAGGACGAAGGCTAGACACCTGTCAGTTGTGTCCTCTACGAACCTGGGAGTGAAATATTCTCCCAGAGCCGAGGTTCAGTCACGACAAAGGGTGAATTTGAGAGTTTTCGTCGAGTTGGCGATCGGGAGGAGTGGCGTTTGCTCATTTTTGGTCGAAAACCCGACATGCAGAGATTTCACGACTGCACAACTCAACGGAATTAACTATCTACATCCCAGATACGAACCGCAGACAGATTGTAACTTGTCTGATGTTCGTATTACAACAACCGACACCTTCAAAATCCTATTTTCTTTTTCTCTAGAAATTCATTGCCAGCCAAAATCATCTCACCACCTAACTAAGCAATCCCATACCTCCAAAAGCCAAATCGCCAACTAAGAAGCCAGAGGATGTCTGATCCTCCGCAACTGTAAGTCGCTGTGAAGGTACGGTCGAAATACCGGCCCTAAGTGTGTCCTCACCCCGGCCAAGGGCACTAACAACTCGACCTGCGAAGAATCGCCACCGACGAAATAAGTACTACATTTCGCCGGCACACCAACTAGAGCATTTGACAAAGGCTGGGGCACCGGCACCTCGGTCTTGAGCTCTCAGTCTCGTTATTGACCTCCACGGTTAGGGGTACGGCAGCGACGGTGCAAGGCCGGAGGGGTGGATATTCTAAAAAGTTTCTGGGATGACGAGATTGGCTGAAGGACAGAGGGAAAATAAACTGAGGAGGCCTTGGTGGGCGACTGGATGAGGCCTCAAGTGAAGAAAACGATCCCTGGATGAGATGAGGAGATGCTAAGGTGAGCTACATCTGGGAATGAATGGAAGGTAAAACTTACAGATCGCGAAGTTCTCGAGGGCTCGGGCGCGTGGTGGCCGAGGCTGAGGAGGAACTTGCGCTTCGGCGCGCCAGAAGAGGGTTCTCTGGACAGTTGGGCTTGACATGATTTAACACATGGGTGAAGTCTGAGGTGGTCCGGTCATTCGGGTGGGACGAGGTAGATGTAGTTAATGGTAGTTAACTTGATCCAGCCCGGCCCCACCCGTGCTTAAGCTCCAGTAGGAGTGCAACGGGAGTTACTTTACCTAGCACTTAAATGAACAAGACATGACAAGACAAGACATTAAGTCAGGAATACGAATTCTATCGGGCTCTGATGTTGGTCTGACAGCGCCAGTCATGTGTCTTACCTAAATAGCTGAATATATTAAAATATACGTACTCAGATCACTTGTATAACTTGATAAGAGACACTGCATAGCAAATTTAAGGCGTAGATGAATCAGTATTGAATTGGTATCTGTTAGACTCTACGAGTCAATTGAAAAATGTATGAAGTAAAAGTAAAAAGTGTCAATTAATTCCTGGCTGCCATTTCTCTTACTGATACTATCTAGATTATGTACGTCTAGAAAATGGCAAATGCTCTATGTGTCCCCAACTTGTCCCCATAGACCAAGCTTCTCATGGTTTGGAACGAAACATCTCTAGTCAGAACAGATAGAGTTCTTATTACTACAGCCCAAGCGAAACACCTTTTTTCGAAACAAGTAACTCCAAGCTTTGTAAACCTAACTCCTTCAACTTTATATCTGACATTAATCGCCTTCAAACTATCCACAGTTTGATAGTATCCCACAGTAGTGATATGAGTTGGGTCTTATAGAAGTCCCCATCCACAAAACTGTGTTCCAATTATCTACTCTATTCTAAACGTGTCTCATTCCCTCGTATAACTGAGAAGCACTCTGTCAATGACTTGTGTCATCAAAGAATGACTACTCCTTCACTTGACAGATCGTCTCTACGACTCGTCGCTTACATTACTCGGTGAGTACTAACTGACGCGTCTATTGTCCGGACAGTGCACGGCTCGTAACTAAGTGAGTCGTGTAATCCGATACTGGAGGTTCCACGTTCTATCTACTAGGACATGATCTGTTTCTCTAACAGAATACACATTAAATGATTTAAAAAAAGAGGAACTATTAAAAAATACATACTCTGATCACTTTCATAACTTGATAAGAGACATTCCACAGCAAATGTAAGGCTTAGATGAATCAGTATTGATGTGATGTGGTGAGTGTATTGTACTACTTGAGTCTCAGACTATCTAGCACATTCGGCTCCTTTCTGACCCAGGCCACACCTTATACAGTGCTCCTATCCTCTTTTGTTACTTGTAAAATCATTGATATATTGCCCGAGATGAATAGCTATTAAGCTAAGTGTTTACCCGTGGAATTCGGCCACATTTTCCACGGAACCTTCTACCCAAAAAAAATATAGAAAGGTAGCAATGGAAACTGCGTGCGCGGGAAAAAGTCTCAAAAAACCTGCAGCCCCAGCAAGGCGAGGCCTAGACACCGGGACCACATGAGGTGCGCATATTCATCTATATCTCCCTTCTTTGTAACAGTCGAGGTGGACTTGATTCAATCCACTATCTCCGTATCGGGTGCTGGGTACGCTCCGGAAACTCATCGGATGGCTTTTCCTCCGTGGTCAAGGTTTGGTGATGAGTAGGGCTCCGACCCTACCATCTGATCTGATCGTGGTTAGCTTCATGATAATGGTGATAGGAGAATAGGTTGAGAGATGAGGACGATACAGATGGCGAAAGCGATTGGGAATCCTCTTCGAAGTCAGGACTTTATTACTCAATCTCAGCTCTGCGAACCCTATGATGAGAGCTGGATGTTCGTAGGGGACACCACTGACAGGTGTTGAGAATAGTCCCATGAATCAGTATTGAATTGATATCCGAAAGTGGTGAATGGATCAATGAAAATTTATATGTGACGGGCACAAGCCATGCACTCAAAGAGCATGACGCGGAGAAGACTAGCTTCTCCGGCAACTATATACAACAATAACCCAGTTTGATATTTGGACTACTCATGTAGTGGGTGAATTCGCTGATACCACTCAAGACCTTGGTGCTAGGGACTTTCACCCTTCCCTCAATCGTTAATATCCACCATAGGTAATATAGGAAAAACCTTTGGCTACTCTAGCATGCCTTTGCCATCTTGGATATAGCCGCCGAGCGAGATATGGCCCCTCAGTTCTCCCTTTCTAGAGTGTGGTAGATGCCCAGGCTACCCAGACTTTAATTCGGGGAGATAACTACCAGAATGCGGACCAAATTATCTTCCATCATTGCCTGTTTTTGAAGTGTCGGTAGCACTGTCCTAAATCGTTGCCTAAGCGCACATAGACACCCTTAAGTCGAAATTACTCGAGAAATGTGCGTCCCAGCATGCCCATTGGTGAGCTCTTCACTCGGTCGTCCCACGTTCCAGCTACCTGTTCTCCCTCATGATGTATTACCCCATGAGAGTAACAGTCCCTCAAAGACCAAGAACCGAGCTTTGTAAATTATGACTTAATTTCCTACTTGCTGGTATATATATATGATTCATTTTTCCTGATTTGGTGCCTTAAGGCCCATATAGGTTTTTATCGGAAGATATTTGCTTTAAGTAGGATAGCTCAGTTTGACATTTAGAACACTCATAATCAGGTTTCATTTGCAGATACCACTCGATATTAACCCTTACGGCGTATAACCTCTTCCATGCGTACCCACCACAGAGGAAAGCGTGAAAACCCTGTGGCTATATGAGTGTGCTTTCATCATCTCACAAGTACAATATCACCGCGAGAGAGAGTGGTGTGTGGGTTTCACTGGATTCGAACCAGCTTTCTCCTGTCTCGAATGGGGTAGGTGTTCAAGCTACCCAGTATCTACTTGGGAGAACGGCCCTGATGGTATACCACTGCACCATCCATCCCCTACTTGCTGGTATAGGTAGCGTCGTAAGTTTGTAGTGGGTGATGGCCGGTGATGAATGAGGCAAGCTCCTGTTTGCAATTGGGGTGACGCCTTTATCGGTCGGCTAGGCGAGATGATATGTGGTTAGATCGGGGTTGAGGACTCAGAAGATAATGTTGAGTGCTGCATGATTGAGAAGTCGTCAAATGAAGATGTGTTTGAGGTTGCTTTCGTCTTCGATTCGGATGCGATTCTTCTTGGCTATCCCAGATATGCAGAGTTAACTGAGCGATCACACCGGCACCACTCGGAGGTGAAGAATTCGTCTTTGCCGGCTACACATGCAGATTAGTCGCGCGGAGAAAGTTTGTACTTAGTAGTTTTAGTCTATCTCACTCTCGTGAATACAACAATATCGCTTCTTATTCTATCTGACCTCCTTCCACTTTGTATTCCTTTGTCTTCTCTACAGTCATACAGCTATAGAAGGCCTCCCAATTTAATGATAATGATATTTTTATCGTGACCGGGTACTGACCCAGCACCCAGGGGGCATGGCACGGGTTGTCCAGATCTATATAAGACTCTTCGCTACCTACATGATTGGTTCATAGGAGCCAGAAATACAGAAACAAAACAAATAAAAAGAAAAAACACCATTTCTGAGGTGCTAGTGCCCTGCACTACACCTCCATCCTCGTGCTACACTGAGCGGCCCTGAGAAGCAATACAGCTGAAATTCAAGTTCCCTGTTTATGATTCAATTTTGCTGTAACATTTTGTTACAGTTAGAAAGCGCCAGAATATCTGCCATCCTTCTTGCCCTATCATATCCCTTGTCGTAGGTCGTGGTTCCTTCGTTTCCGTCCTCCATTTCTGGATGGTCGGGCGACACTCTGCAAAATGCCATGGCCGTTTCTCTCGTCCGCATTTGCATCGCATTTCTTCATTCGGATGTTGAAATCGTCTGTGATAGCTAGCGAAATCACCATGCCCAGTCCTTGCCGCAATGAGGCGGTGATATGCCCATCGAGGTAAAGCTAGCTCCGGAGGGCGTTTTCTTCGCATCAGTAAGTCCAGATCTTCATACCTGTCCGATCTATTTTTATGCCACCAATCTTCCGCGAGTTTCTGTACTCGTATTGTGACTTGGCGTTTAAGTGCTGCGAATGTCAGGACTTTGTCAGATTCCTCCTGAGTGCACTCTGGTCTCGAGATATTTCCTTCCTTGGTTTTTGATGCAAGGGCTGCCTTTGCAATTGCGTCGGCTTTATCGTTCCCTTCAACACCACTGTGTCCCGGAACCCAGTGGACTTCTACGGCAGGCTGAGCCTTGGATAGTTCAATAAAATTCCGGACCTCAGACTGTGAAGAGCTCGTTCTACCACTCACAAGGGCTCTTACCGCCTCTTGATTGTCGAGGAGTACCTTGATACCTATACTACCTCCAATTTCCGCCGCCGCTTCTAGGCCTCGAACTGCCCCGACGATTTCTGCATCAAAGACCTCTGCTCCTGGGAGAAAATTTCCACCACTCGCTATGAGTTCTCTGTCCCTGTAAATAGCATAGCCATAGGTTGAGTATGCTGGACCAGTCGATGACCCATCAGAATATACACACAGCGTCCCTACAGGGAGATTTCTAAGCCAATGATTAGTCCGCTTCGACTTTTCCTCCTTGTCGCATTTGGCTCTAGCCATAGCCCTCGCGATGATCGGTTGGTAAAGCTGTCCAGGCCCTTCTGATGCCGGTAGGTTGAGGTTACCATTCTGAAGGCGTGTCAGATATCGCTCTGGAAACTTGAAGACACGATCTTTTTGCCCCTCTCTCAGTTTGAGTCGCTTAATTGCTTCCTTTGGTGTCTCAGCTGCCCTTGACGACAAAGGGTGATAGCTGTCGAGTCTGCGGATTCTGGCTGCATTTCGGAGCTGTCGCTGCTGTAGCATAATTTCTGCCGGTAGTATCCCTGACTCACGGTGCAGAACTATATTTGGTGTAGTTCGCCACACTGGCAGTGCGGCTCGAACAGCAGTCAAAATAGTCCTATCTAGTAACTTGAGGTGCCATCCGACACCCGTACTTACTCTTTTATCTCGTACCGTAGTGATACGGGTGAGTCCAGGCCACCAAGCTTCAGCGCCATAAATTGCCGTACTGACTACACATGCGTTCACTGCACGGATTAATGGTCCCGGAGCCGCACCTCGTTGGACCCTATTAATACTTCGTATAAAGTGAGATAGTCGTTGTGCCTTATTACACCATTCTTGAACATGTTGTCTAAACGTCAGTTGGGAATCGAGCCAGACCCCGAGCCATCGATTGTACGCGGAAGGCGTAATAAGCTGTCCCTCAACCCTGACCGCGAGGTTGGATGAGTCTAGTTTCTTCTTCGGTCCTCCTCCTATAAGGCCTCCCAATTTAATATGTAGAGCTTTTTACTTTAGCTCAGGACTGTAATATCGAAACAACAAAAACTTTTTGTTACCAAAGGCCTCGATGGTGCAGTGGTACACCATTCGGGCCATGAACCATAAGTAGTTATCGAGTAGCGTGCACATCTTTTACGTTTTGGGCGGGGAAAAGCTAGTTCGAATCCAGTAAAACCCACATTCCAGTCTCTCTCGCGGTGGAATTGTCCTAACTTTTTTTTACATCACATTTTAATTGCCTATGCAGCTATCTAGCCATGACACAATATTAAAGAAAAGTGCAGAATAGATGATTCAACGTACAGGAAGAGCACTCATGCCTCGAATTTAATTTGCAAGTACCACTGCGAAGTTATGGCGGCTTTTTCTTCACACTAAGTCAACCCTCATCCGTGAATACCCACCCAGGGGAATCTCTCAAAAACCCTGAGTTATCCTGACATGCCTCCATCATCTTTCAACTTTTCTCCGCGCGAAATATGGTCTGACGCGTCTCCTTCCCAAGTGAAGTAGGTGCCCAGGCTACTCAGACTATACCGGAGAACACCACCAGGAGGCGGACCACAACACCTTCCATCGTTGGATTGTTTTTATAGTGTCAGCTACACTCTCGAAAGCAAATTCTTGGCGCGCACAAAGCCCAGTTCGTAAAACTCCTTGCCAAAATTCGAAATTTCATGCCCGTCGAGAATGTATCCTTCCTTTGCATCATCTTGTGAACTTGCCCTGATCCCTCTCACGTCCATCCCAAAGAAGAGTCTCCCAGATTTGTGCGCCACGCTTTGCTTCCTCCTGCGGGTATAAATATCGGCGTGGGCGTGTATTTGGTGGACAACTGAGGCCAGAGAAAGTTGACGAGAGGTATGGTCATTTGGATGAGGATGTACTAGGTCGTACTTGTAGACTTGATGAGACTTAGGTAGGTGTTAAACTCGTTGGGAGCGAAATAACGACGTGGAGGAGTAATTTGGATTTTTGCCTCGTGGGCCAGCTTCTTTGATATTTCAAAATTCGACTGAACCTGGCTCTGGGAGAATATTTGACTCCCAGGTTCGTAGAGGACACCGCGTACTGGTGTTCAGTCTTGAACTCATCTGAGGCGGTTGCACAAGTGGGCTTCTAGGGGACACCTCGTACAGTTGTTCGGTTTCTGACTTTGCAGAATACCAATTGAATCATTTTAACAAGCCCTCCTTGCTTTTGATGTGATCTTCTAACCATAAATAAATCCTGCCTTCCCTCGCTGAGACGTTGACACAAATCTACAGGTTAATATTATTCCTCCATCAGCTTTTTTTCATCACCATTATACAAAATGAGTCAATTCAAAGATCTTTACGAATACACTGCCCAAAATCCTCTCAAAGAAAGTCTTGCTCGATTTAGGCAGGGCAATGAAAATCAAGTGGACCCTATAACTTGTAAACATTCCATACAGAATTCTGAGACAACAGCTAATTAAGCAGTAATTTCTCAATTTATTTATGAACTAATGGGCTACACGCTTAGACTTAAGAATAACGTCTCTATCAAAGTACTTTTCAACCAGCTTTCTAAAATTGTCGCAGAGATAATGGTTAACAAACTATCTATCTTATTTTTCGAAAAATTAGTTGACACGATCAACTCTAACGGCAGCGACCTAGACGTTTGGGCCGAAGTCATAAGCCTTGCCAATGACTTTCACGATGAACCATCTAGTGAATCCCAGTCTACACTGGACATAGAGATACCTATAGTAAGAAGAAAATACACAACGACTACCTTCACGCGAAACGCTCAAGAAAGGCACAAATATAATAAAACCTGCGAATCCCTCACATTGGCTCTCAAAGGCGAATCAGTAAATGACGTATACAAAAATGTTGGTAATTTCTGGGAGGTTTATTTCGAGAATCCAAGGTGGTCTCCAATAACAAAGCGAATCTGGGAGAGTTATCGTGATAACAATCAATGTCTACCCCATGCTTTCAAGGAAAGAATGAACGAAAGTGAACTCCATGCATGGCTTTATACATTCTATGATCGCTACCTGAAACAGTTCAGGACTCCTCACGAGGCAAATTTACATGAACCAGCATTCATCCATACAGAACATGATCCTCCTGTGCGCGGCAGATTCGCTCACACCACAGAGTTCAAACAACTTGACGGTGGTAAAAGTAGACGAAAACTCGACTTTTTCATCGAAGGTGCCGACCTGCCCGATGTTCCCAAACATCATTGGAGAGATATTAGAGTAGTCGGTGAATTTACCAAGTCACCTGTAAAGAAAGAGGCAAAATATCACCAGCTCACAAGGTACATTCGTGAGATATTTTACGCGCAGCCGTTGCGTCGATTTGTGCATGGATTTGTCGTGCATGGATTACACGCCGAGTTTTGGATTCTCGATCGCTCGGGCGCGTACAGCTCGGGTAAAATTAGTCTAATCGAAAATGAGGAGAAACTGGTTCGAGCCATCTCGTCCTATGTCTTCATGAGTGAGGAGGAGCTTGGACTTGATACGACTATTCGTTGTGTCAATGGTAAATCTTACATCAACATTAGAGACAACAAAGATGCATCAGAACGGGAGATCGAGATAGATCCTGAGCCGATTTCTAGACCGGAGACAATAGTTACACGGGCTAACGTCTGCCATCGGACCAAGGACGAAATGTACATGGTCAAGTTTTCGTGGGGGTCAGGTACTGAACGATCGGAGCTTGATTATTTGGAGCTAGCTAAACCGGTGAATGGTGTGGTTGACTTGAAATGGAGTAAGGCTATACATGAGGTTGAGACCCATCGAGCTGGGCTGGATTTCTCAACAGCTCATAAGGTTTACTTTCGAGATAACGAATGGCATCTCTCGCACGGCCTTCATAGCAGAACATCCAAATCCGAACCCTATTTCCGGAAACGTAAGCTAACGTTGGCACTACTGTCTCCCAATGGACGCCCTCTCAAATCCTGTCGAACGCTTCGGGAGTTCTTAAGTTGTCTACTTGATGCCATAATCGGTCATCGAGATCTTTACGCTAAAGCTAACGTTCTACACAGTGATGTTTCTGAGGGGAATATCATTTTGACCAAGCCTGACGCAGACGGAAAATCACGCGGAATTCTTATTGACTTGGACATGTCTACTTCGGTTGATGACAAGGTGAATGAGACGGAGAAAACAAAAATAACTGGGACAGTCAAGTATATGGCGATTGAATTGCTGAGGAACATGAGCGAAGGCAACTATAGCATAAAGAAATCGTGTCGTTATGATCTCGAGTCGTTTTTTTACGTTTTTCTCATGGGGTGTCTACGGTACGGTTGTTTGAGTGTAAATTCTGAGTATTTGAAAAGCTGGTACACAAACAATACTTCACTGAATTACTTTAAGAAGAAGGGAGATATTATCGAAAATTTCGAGACAAATATCTTGAAACACTTTCCGTCGAGTTTTGACAGTGTCAAGGATTTGGCAAGAGATCTTCGGAAGATATTGTTTGGAGAAAATTTAGAACAGTTCGCGTCAACCTCTAACTCTGCTCAACTTTATGCACCTATTATTAGTGCATTCAAGAATATTATAACACAAATTGATGGTATGAAACTTCTCCATCCGCCCTAAATCAATCCCCTTGTTTAACACAGATATGCTGATATCTTCCACCATTTGTCACAGAGGGTCATATTGTTGACGAAGAACTGAGCTTAGAACCTAAGAAAAAAAAACGAAGGCAGACAAAATCGAAAGGAGGATCAACGCTCAAGTCGAAAAGGACAATGTGAGAGGTTGATAGGGAAAGTGTAATGGTTTGACCGTTGTTTTAGCTTAGGAGGAAACCTAAGCGTTTAATTAGGAATAATTACGACAAGACTGAAAGAGGAAGGATGGGCAAATAGAGATGAAATGGAACTAGTAGCCAGGAGCTCGAAGCAACATCATAGCGTAATGGCTCCTGATAATACTTGGCTCAGTAGCAAGAATTACGCCTAGAGAGAAGTTATCAGTCAGCAGATTCACGAAGCGGACCAAACGTTATAAGTACCTGTTAGTAGTAGCTAGAGATTTCTTTTCTCTTCACATAATTTAATAAATCGATTTATTCATAAATTAACTAATAATATTCTCAGAGTTCATGGAATTGATTGTGCTTTTTCAGGATGCTATCTTAGTTCTAAAATACATCTTTAGATTATTCTCATAATTTAATACCAAAATTCAGACATAGCCCAATAATTACAATTATTTATGCAAACAGGTCGTATCTCCCTCCTTTACATGGTTCTGGAATTGGTCGTGTTTGTTCCCTTAGTAATAACTAACAAGTGGAAAGTATAACCAGGCATAGTAAAATTAAAGCGATTTAATAGGAGATTAAGGAACTCGACTGTAACGACGAAATAAAAATTGCTAATATTAGCGGGATTATGCATAGGTAGGTGGAAATCTACCTAATAACATATGCATGATTCGGCTATATCCAGTGACGCTTTAATCTTATATTTCAGCTGCATACTGATTAACAGTCTTAACAAGGGTGATTCTTTCCGTAACCTGACAAGGGCCCAAAACAGTTCGGCAATGCAAATACAAAGTGAGCACATGGGGCTTAACTCGTATTTACACAGAAGAAAAGTACCCGGAGTATTAAGTCTAGGTTGTCCATGCGGCTACCAATCATAGAACCCCAAGCATATGATAATGTCCTGCCCCCGATGGTCAAATGGTAGAGCTGAGAACGGAGACAAGCTAAAGATCGATCCTACGAAGCGATGATAAATAATCCTGGAGATATAAAAAGGAAAACACAGTGGATCCTAAACCATAGTTGGATAGAGCAATTCCAGATGACAAAAGCGGTCGAAATACTGCTGAGGGAAAGGAAAAGATCAAATAATGCTTGGGGCGGATAGAGATGATCTGGTTAGCTAACATGGATGGCACTAAAGTGTAACTGCGCTTCCCAAAGAAAATATGTGAGAACTGTAGACAACAAGTAGAAAGGTGTTGGAGGTTTTCGCCATAAAGGTTTCCTCCCGGGTAAATATTATATACTGTAGACACCTGCATGGGCCCACAGGGTGCTAAATCAGGATGATGAAATCGAATTCAAAAGTGATTCTTTATTTAGATCTTATGATGTTTAATTTGACAGAGATGAAATGCGATTTAGTATAAGTGTAATCCTTCGTTCTCATAAAATATTTATTAATCATGCAAAGTACATGAACCCAAAATGTTTGATTGTGGCTAAAGACAATGTCTTGAAATGCGTAGTTAATATCAGTTAGATTAGATATGCTCTATGATTCAATTTGTAACCGAGTTTGAATTGAATCTATCTCGTTTGTTGAAATTATGGAGTGCAGAGATAAGTCAGGTGATGGTTAATGGAAGTAATTGATGAAGGGGGGTTCTTTTTTTGATTTTTATGGTCCTAAGCTAAGTTCTATATCTCCTAGGAGTCAAGGAACGGCGTACACGGCCGAGATCATGCTTCCCACAGGCCCAACTCGGTCTCACCGCGTGATTCACTACAAAACCAGTAGCTAGTTAAAAAATAAAAAAAACACCCATAAATTCCATTTAAAAAAAATCCAAATGCAATACTCCAATTTGAGGTGGGAAAGCGACACTTATCGTCTCGTTTTCCTTCCTGCCATGCTTCGTGCTATGACCTAATCAATATCCTCTCCGCTGAGAGCTGGAGACGGACTCGCAGGTTGGCCTCCGAAGCAGCCGGTTTCTTGCACAAAATATGTAAAATTCTCAAGGGACCTAGGCCCGAGAAGCTTGTGGACAAAGTCGTGATGTGACATTGTCCCTCGTAGTCGACGCGTCTGGCGTGCGTGCATTCGACAGTGAATGAAATGAAGAGGTGATGTCTCCTCTCCACACGCACACCCCATTGAAGCTGCGAAATTGTTGGAACGGCGGTGACATGCCGCGAAGTTTCTGTGGCCCGTACGAGCTGAAATCAGTTTACGAAGTAGCCGCCGAGAAAGTGCCAGCTCGCGTGGCTTGCTTCGTCGCATGAGAAGGCCCAGATTACGATATCTAGGTGGACATGCTTCTTTCCACTAGTCGTCAAGGAGCGTTTGCCTGTTCCGATCCATGAGCCGACGAACGTACGCCAACGTGACGGAGCCAGGCTGGCTCTCTTTGAAAGGACCAAGGTCTACGAAAACAACCATGAGTCTAAAATATGTTGTTTGCCTCAAAGTATTCTCTTTAAAAATCATTAGTGGAGAACAGTTTGATCAAAGTGGTGTTCAACTTCAATTTAAAAAAATGATTGATCTCAATGGAAACACCCTCACGTACATCAATCCGGAGCGGCGTGGATTATTCCTTTGGCTTCATGATGAGCGCGAGCCCCTAAAGATTATGGTGCCCAAGAAAGTTGTTATCCACACATCAGAGCTCCCAGAAAAATCTCAGCCATGTTTAAAGACCCTCGACCATGCCGAAATCTGTCACCTAAAAACTTCTTTGAATTCCTGCTGGAGCAATGGTGTATTTAAAATGTCTGATGACGTTATGAGACGGTCAATACTATGGCATAGGAGGCTTTGCCACCCAAGCGCAGAAAGAATGCGACGGACAATTAAGAATACCGTAGGTATAGAATTACACATCTCTGATGTTGAATCGATCACCTGTGAAGTGTGTGACATGGGGAAATCACTTAAGTATACTACAAACGCTAGAAAATCACCAATGAAAAATGTGGGAGAAGGATGGCACTGTGACGTGGGAACCCTGAATACCCTGAGTATGGAAGGTTATGGATACTTTTGCTTAACTATTGAGGACTTGTCTAGATTCCGTATTTTCCGTGCTATGAAACAGAAAAGCGAAGCAGCTGTAGAACTAGAGAAGATTCTCTCCGAAGCCAATCATGAATTAAGCCATCATGGATTAAAGGTCAAGCAAGTGACCATAGATGGAGGAAGAGATTGGGGATTGACCACTTTTGAGAGCTTTGCAGCGGATCAAGGGCTCGAGGTTATAGTATCTGCACCAAACAACCAACATCAAAATGGTGTTTCGGAACGCGGGATACGCTTTCCTCGAGACGCTGCTCGGTGTTGTGCTATCCAAATGAAAGTACCATCGGTATTTTGGAATTGCATACTTGAAATGACATGCTATACCCTTAACTGCACTTCACAATCTTCGACTAGAGATCATAAAACACCTTGAGAACTGTACTGGACTGTAATGGATCCAAGTAAAGCTTCGACCGACATCAACCATCTTTGGATTCCTGGGTCTCTGTGCATAACTCATGTTGAATCATCGCACCGTGTCACTAGTGAGAAGCTTGACGCAAATGGGACTAAAAGTGTTTTCCTTGGCTACAGGGGGCGCACAAATAAACTTGTATGGCTGCTGGATAGAGGACGATTTCTAGTGTCACCCAATGTTACAGCCTACGAAAGTGTTAGTCCTAATCATGGGTGGGCGCCAGACCCAAGGCAAATTGTCATGTCATTACCACGAGCAGTGCAAGATCGCCTAAAATATAGAAAAATGGACTATGCCAGAAACAAAGATTATAACTGGTTGCGCAAATCTCCGATTCTTCACCTGCTTCCCAGAGGACGTGGATGCCCGAAGCGAGTCATTCAAAAACCATATGAAGAACAACAGCTGTTGGTTTTAAATGCGCCACTAGAGGTTGACTATGATCTGTCTATGGCATTGAGCCAAGAGGGCGAAAGTAGCAATACTGGGGCCCCTTTTCATGAAGACGAAAATAGTGATTCAACGACCACAAAAGACCACGAAATGAGTATCCATTTGGCAATTTACAAGTCCATTGACAAATCACTGTATAGCCTCCAAGATGGTGGAGACCATTTGTTCCGAATGGCAGTGAATTCAGCAAATATCTCCCGATACTTTAAAGCGTCATCTCCAGATGAACTTAGCCTTAAGATTGCGATGAAAGGGCCTGAAAGAAATGGGTGGCTCAAGGCCATGTTCAAAGAAATCGAAGAATGTCTTAAAAGGGGTACCTTTTACTTTGTCCCTAGGCTACCAGCAGAACATAGAGGGCACCTTGTGACGTCAAAGTGGGTTTTGAAGAAGAAATATAAATCTTCTGGTGAGCTAGAGAAATATAAGGGAAGAATAGTTGCAACAGGGTTCACCCAAACAAAAGGTAAAGACTTTAACAACACAATTGAGCCAACAGCCAGGTCAGCAAGCTGGAGGATTATAATGGCATTAGCAGCCCTGAACTTGTAGCATATTCTACAAGCAGACTTCATTTCTGCCTACCTTGCTGGTGAACTAAAAGAGTCCATATTTATGGAGCAGTTTCCATACTTGAACAAATTCTTTATTGAGAAACCAGAGCTTGCAACGCGACATGATTACAGGCTAGATTCTATCATTGAACTGAGAAAACCGCTATATGGTCTCAAGCAATCAGGAGCATGCTGGCAAGAAAAAGTCAGGAATATTATGTCAGATAAGGGATTCTCTCCTCTGATCTCCGACAATGCCATTTATTGCAACAATGATATTGGAATAATTGATGCATCCTATGTTGATGATTTTTTACTCATTGGACCAATGAAGGTCGAACTAGAATCATTGTCTGCTGCCCTAAATAAAGATATTCCCCTTCACGATTTTGGTGATGCAAATTGGTTCCTTGGTGTAAAGATAAGTAGGTCTTCTCCTACAGGAAGCGTACTGTTAGATCTAAACCAGTACATTGAAAGGTCACTGGATGACCTCGGAGTTACATTGAAAAGAAAGGTAGAAACGCCTCTATCAGTGGGGTGTAAAGGAGATCTGAGAAAGTACACTGGGAAAGCTACTGGTTACAAATTATTTAATTTCCAGCGCCTTGTTGGAAAATATAACTTTGCTTCCTGCATGCTGCGCTGCAATATCTCTCAAGCTACGTCACAGATGGCACAATACATGTGCAACCCATCGCCTCAACACTATCAGCATATGCTGAGGGTTCCACAATACCTTTCTAGTCGTCCAGGCTTGGGTATTCTCTACGAGAAAAAACATTGGCATCAGCTCAAATATGAACCCTACAGGCTACATTGTGTGGTAGACGCTAGCTTTGCTGACAACCATGACTCGGCAAAGTCAACAACTGGTTACGTTATATTCATGGCAGGTAGTACCGTAATCTGGTGATCAAAGCTACAGACCACAGTATCTACGCTAACTTGTGAAGTGGAATATTCCGCTATATTTGAGGCAGTCAAAGATTGTGCTTGGGTCCGTAGCTTCCTCACGGAATTAGACCAGATGCCTCCAGGTCCAATACCTGTCATAGAAGATAACACTGGTGCGATCAAATGGATATCTAATGACAATATGACATCTGGTCGACAACATGTACAGGTAGAGTATCACTACGCCTCACAAGAAGCCCGGGATAAGCACATCGAAGTACGACAAATAGCCTCGAAGGATAATCCTGTGGACGGGTTTACAAAACCACTAGATGCTGCATCATTTCATAGTTTTGTCAAGCATTTAGGACTCTACAATAAACAAACCTAATTTAGTAATAGAGCTGAGAGGGCGTGTGAGCAGATTGTCAGATTGGATTCTAGGCGTTTGAGCTGGAGCGAGTTTGAAGGGCTAGAAGAGATTAAATGGACGGCGAAAGATGACTGAAGGTATACTAGAGATAATTTGGAGGAAATTGAGGTTTGAAAGATGGTTAATATAAGTATTTAAAAGGTCTAAAGGTTCGAGAGGGTACTAATGATAACTAAAGGTACTAGAGGTAACTAGAGGTGTCTATAGGTGACCAGAGGTGATCTGAAGGTGGTGTTTGTGACAGAAGACTAAGCGTAAAGAACTCTATGCCTACAGACCAAACCATTGTATATATACCTGCCCTCCTTCCACTAGCTCATCATAACATAGAACTTAACATAATTTCAACATGATACCATGTGCCAAGAACTGTCCTGTTGTCATAGCAACATATGAAGAAAGGTAAAATTATATCCTGAAGAAAGGATCGGAAGAGGAATCCTTACACAGGTGCATATCTGAGTATAGTCTGCTCTAGTTATACAGTCATGTGACACGTGAGGATTACGGAGTCAGGGGTTTGGGTCAGGGAGTTATGCAGGTACTGCAGATGATCCGAGTGCATATATACCCAGGGATGGCGCTCTTCCTGTTTGTACTCGAAGTAGAGTGTCACGAAACAGGTCGTGATTTAGTCAATCAAACGAGGGAAAGTAGTCTATTCAGATTCTCTATGAAGAATGAGAGGTAAATACAGAGGGAAAACACGTTCTACACATATGCCAAGTGCGCGCTAATATGCAAGGGATCGACATTAGTTGTGGACCCGTAACATGACCTCTCTCCTCTCGGCTCTGAAATTTCAAGTCGTTTTTTTCTTTCCAGATATTCTCTTGTTTTTATTTTTGCCTCGGGATCCCGTATAGCTACCTGTATCTGTATCACCTACATTATCACCCTCCCCGTACTGTTGGACGAAATTTTCTCGCGGCTCCCAGGATGTTTCTTTATAGTCTTTGTTAAATTATAAGAAGGGTTGGTCAAACATAATCATCCCTACAATTTAACATAATGGAGTTAGGGTTGTGGTTATTGGTTGCCTAGGAGTTAAAAAGGGTAAGGCGTCTGTTGATTTTATATACCCTGTATTAGTAGTTTCATATTAGCGTGGGGATGAGACTAGGAGCGATAGATTAGAGGGTGCGAGATCGCGATACTTCTATTAAGCGCGTAGACGTAGAGACGAAGACACACGCAACGATTTAACCCTATACTTTATCAAATCTACTTCCAAATATTCCAGTAACAGCACTACTGTATTACCCGTCCAGAGGAATCATATTCTAACAGTCTTTGTATTTTACACATAGTAGCCTTTTACCATTAAATTTCTCAGCTCTTAAGATTTTGTCAACGGCGTAAAGAGGATGTTTTCCGTCAAGCAGTGGCTGGGGCTGGCTGTCGTCTATAAATTGAGAGGGTAGGGGATCATTAGGATCCCGACGGAGGAGGTCCACAAAGAATCTCGGGTGAATGCCGCTAGGGACATCAAGTTCGTAGACATCTGGAGCCACAACTCTTGTAATTTTGTATTTAGCATTTGTCCAAGAGAACTTCTTTTAAGTTGTGGAGTTGTAATGTTCTTGAGGTTCAGCCAGACTTTGTTCCCGACTTTTAAAATCTCAGCTGGTTTTCTTCCTTTATTGGCATTGTGTTCCATAATTTGCTGTGCAGTTGCCATGGCTGCCTTAGCAAGTTCTTGACCATCGTAGAGTCGATTCACGAAAGAATTAGCTCTGGATTTTGGGTCATTAGTGGAGCCGGATTGAGGGGCTCGACGTTGGATAGGGTCGAGGTGGTAACCATGGGTCAAAAAGAAAGGATTAAAGCCAGTTTTGGAGCTGTCCCTATTGTTAATCGCCACCATAGCAGAAGGGAGGAGTTTAGCCCAGTCATTTTGGGCATATGAGATATAGGCACGTAGGTAAGTTAGAACTTCCTGGTTCATTCTTTCAGTCCCTCCATCGGTTTGGGGGTGAAAAGCTGTGGAGAGGCGTTGTTGGATACCCACAAGCTGGCAAAGCCGCTGCCAAAAACGGCCGACCCAATTAGAGCCTCTATCTGAGGTTAACGAATTTGGAAATCCATTGTATCTCCAATGGCTTATTACAAAACGCTCAGCGCATTTTTCAGCCTCCATGGTTTCCATTGCCTCTAGTGTGGCGCCTCCTAACAGGCGATCGTGTATGACCATAAGAAATCTTTCATTTTTGTCTGTTAAAGGGAGTTCTGTCATAAAGTCTAGTGCTAGTTCACTATGAAAACGGTCTGGTATGGGCAGAGGTCGTAATAGTCCTTGAGACGACTGGCGCCAAACTTTAGATCTCCTGCAGACATGCCAGTTTCGTACAAATCTCCTTACATCCTTGCACTGTTGAGGCCAAAAGAAGCTCCGTGCTAAAATAGACAATGTCACTTCGCGCCCCGGGTGACCAGTCACATGGGAATCATGCACTCGTTGTATTAATGCTGTACGGAGGGGTTCCCAGTCTGGGACCCAGAGATCTCCACGGTAAGTTAAGGCAAATTTATCATCGAAGGTACAATCTGGCATTTGTATAGAATTTCCTACTGAAGAGGGTAGGGAGCGATCTTCTTTAGCAACGCTGGAATAAATTATTTTAAAGGATGGATCCTTTTTCGTTGCTTGATCCCATAATTTTTGAATATGTATTTTGTCGAAGATATCTTTTCCCTTAGGAGGTCCTTCAACAACCGTAACTCTCGACAATGGCGGCGCCTGGCCAATAGGTTTCAGATCTTGGTTTGGCAATTGAATTATACTGGCTTTTGCCCGTCTCCTAGTTTCCATTACCGAAAGATTTAAGTGGATAGGTGGCTCTTCTTTAGCTAACGGTGAGACCCATCTATGTTTAAGGAGTTGGAACTCTCTCCTTTTCAATCTTTCATTGTTAAAATCTTTCATTGTTAAAATCTTTTGGCTTAAATTCTGTCTTTCTTGACAGCAGGTCTGGTTTGGTTGATTCTATTCCTGGTCTAAATTTAATTTCGAAATTGTAGTTGGAAAGTTCTTCTGCCCAGCGAACTTGACGCTCGGACAACTGCCTAGTTGACATGAAATAACGAAGGTTACGATGGTCAGAAAGGACAGGGAAAGGAGTACTGACACTGCGTAGCTCACCTCGAAAGTGTTTAATTGTTGATAGAATAGCTAGCAGTTCTTTGTCGTGAATCTCGTAGTTGGATTCAGCTGCGGTGAGCTTCCTTGAAAAAAAACCCACTGGCCGGAGGCGGCGTTTTTCATCCATCTGTGAGACTACGCCCCCTATGGCATACCCACATGAGTCTGCTTCCAAAATTGTCTCCGCCTCTGGATCAAACATTTTGAGGACAGGTGCGGTAATTAACAGTCCTTTCAACTTATCGAAAGATTTTCTTTGGGGCTCTTCCCATACCCAAGCTGCACCGTTTTTGGTGAGGTTATTTAAAGGTTCACAAATGGCAGAGAAATTATGGATGAATTCACGGTAGAAATTCGCGAACCCTAGAAAAGAACGAACAGCTGACACAGTTTCTGGCTCTTTCCACTTGGTTATAGCAGATACATTTTCCGGATCTACCTTAATACTATTACCGATTTCAATGATGAAACCCAAGTATTTTATTTCTTTAACGCCAAAAGCACATTTTTCAATGTCCATGCATAGACCCGCAATTTTTAAAGCGCCAATAACTTTACGGACTTTACCATAATGGTCTTGCAGGTCTCCGTCAGTATAGATTATCACATCGTCTAAGTATGCAGAACAAAAGATGTCCAGATACTTGCGCAAAGTTTTATTAATAAACCTTTGAAATGTTGAAGGCGCTCCACAAAGACCAAAGGGGCATACTAGCCATTCAAAAAGACCTTGTCTGGTACGGAAGGCTGTTTTCCATTCGTCCCCTTCCTTGATTCGCAATCTGTGGAATGCTGCGCGCACATCTATTTTAGTGAACCAACGTGCTTTAGATAGTTGGCATAGGGTCTCTCGGATGAGCGGTAGAGGATAACGGTCTTTTTTTGTAATAGCGTTAAGACCGCGGTAGTCAATGCAAAACCGCAGGCCACCAGAGGGCTTTTTGGCAAACAATACCGGTGAACTAGCAGGTGAAGCACTCGCGCGTATCCATCCCTTATCTAGGAGATCTGCTAAAGTTTTGCGAAGAATTAACAATTCTTCTCTTGACATTTCATAAAGAGGCCCATATGGCGGTTTCTTTTCAACATTTTTATCATCTTTTTCGAGGTCAATTTCCATATCGTGTCCAGGTCGATGAGGGGGCAGGTCACTTGAGCTATCTTCTAGGAAAACCTCTTCGAGCCCATGCAGTTGTCCAGGAAGTAACCAACGGATTGATTCAACAGTAGGTCTGACACGCGTTTCACTCAGTTTTTCCAACGCTTTATTTATGTCCAATATGGTGACAGATGCAAGGACAAGTTCTTCCTTATTGTTACGCGCGCGCCTTGTAAGGGCAGAAAATACATGCGCAGACACTAATTTGGCTTCTCTTATATATTTTGTTAAATCTTCAGCTTGGTCACTGCTACTCTCGGTACTTTCGTAAATCTTCACTTTCTAATGTCCTTGACCAATATGCAAGACATGGTCTCCTACTTGGTAGACAGCGTTATTTCTTTCGGCCCAGCCTTTACCGAGGATTAGATCATAGTGTAATCCGTGGATTATGTATTCCCATAATCTTTATTTTCGGCCGCTAATATCTAAAGTAACGAACGTAATATAGTTAATTTTGTAGCTTTTATCATCATCTTTCGCAAGCTTAAGCTCTCTAGGTTCTACAAGAATGCGTGGCAGGTTTCTTTTTTTAACAGTCTCTTCACTAAATGCAGCATATGGAAGGCGGCCGGAGTCAAAAAGAGCTGAGAGATAAAAATGATCATTTATAAAGGCATCTATTAAAAATGGTTTGCTATCCATTCTATTCTTAGCCTGTAAGATTTCAATTTTAGATGGCCTTGTTGCCAGATTTATCCCAAAAGAATCCCAAACCTGTTGCCTCTGAACACGACTTCGCTCAGAGGTCATTTGTTTCCCGAATCAGAACGAGACAAATGTTCATTAAAAAGGTTGGAATTAGTTGAGGCCGCATTGACGACCGAGTTTCGGAACCTACGAGAGCCTCTAGGTGTAGGGTTAACGCGGAAATTTCGGTACCTACACTCGCTCCATCTGTGTGAAGGAGATCTACCGCATCTCTCACACTGACCCTGTTCAACCCTACGGTTATGTTCTGGCTGAGGAAAATCAGGCGGAAATGGACGGTTATTGGTTCTAAACTCTTTATTCCTAGAGTCTCCTCTTCCTTGAGTGCCTTTAAATGCAGCTAGTAGAGATTGCATTTGGGCCTGTAGGGCGTTTATCCCACCCATCTGGACATCGCCGTCCTGATCAACAGGAGTAAAAGAGTGGCTGTAGGGATTGGGTTGAGGCTGATGTTGTGAATGGGCTGGAGTAACCTGAGCTTGGTTGGTTTGAGTGTGAGGAGGCCGGCAAAAGTCGATGCGTTGGTAAAATTCCTTATCTGATCCCGAGGCCATAGAGAACTCGGGCAGCTTTTCCAACTCAATGGCCATTTCCTGAACTTCGACTACAAAGCTGTCATAGTCCGTGTTAGATATGCCGGATCTATAGGCAAGGCCTTTACATAAGTGTGGCGCTAGCCCCCCTTTCATCGCGTTGACCTTGGACGCGTCCTTAGGAGCAAGTATTCCAGCCTCGGAGCAGTGCTGTTCGAATACACTCCTAAATCTAGCGAAATGTTGATGTGGTCCTTGTTTGATGGAGTGCAGAGCAGTCTGCGCTTTGGACGGCGCGTCTTTATCAGTGAAGAGGTCCTCCAGGTTAGCCAAAAATTCCAGGATATTCCACTCTTTGGATTTCTTTTTCTCAATCATCCATGGGGCAACCCTCTTCTGAGCGTCGGGAGGTAAGGAGTGGGTATAGACCCCGTAACAGAAAGCCTTCTCGTTGCTTAGGGACTTCCTGATATTGTCGTCTTCTGCAATCCCTTCGAGGCTTATCTGGAACGTGGCAAAATCGGATGCGTTGCCGGACCACTTTGACCATTTGTCGAACATTTTTATCAGAAGGTGGCTGGACGGTGGTTGCTCGAAAGTTTGATTGAATTTTTCTTTAATTTCTGGAGTGCCCATTTGGTATCTATGAGCTGATGTGCTTAGCGTTAGTACTCTTCCAAGCTGGTATAGTCAAATTGGACTATTGAAATATGACGGCTGTCAGGGGTTGAACAGATGATGCGTGCTGCTTAAGCGAGACGTCGCGCAACACGTAGTAAGAATGAGAGAATCTGAATATGTCACAAAACAGGTCGTGATTTAGTCAATCAAACGAGGGAAAGTAGTCTATTCAGATTCTCTATGAAGAATGAGAGGTAAATACAGAGGGAAAACACGTTCTACACATATGCCAAGTGCGCGCTAATATGCGAGGGATCGACATTAGTTGTGGACCCGTAACATAGAGAACCTTAGTGATATAGTCATAATACGAGATTGAGCCTATAACGTTTACAACTACTTATAAATACAGTTTATGACGTGATAGATCACGTGATATATGAAGTACTCATTACACCCCCCATAAACTAATTATTTTAGATCTATATTAAGTTGATGACAGAACGTCGTGTGCTTTATGCATTGTAATGCTTTAGTTAGTCCATCAGCCTTGCACAGATCTGTTGGTGTATATTTCAATTTGATAATTTTACCTTGAATTGACTCTCGGACAGTTGACTGTCACCTAAGAAAATGCCAATTACGGGCTGAGATTTTCTCAGAGTTAGCTGTTATCATGACTGATTTGTTGTCAATTTCAGTAATGATTGGCTGACTGAAAACCTGAAATAGTTCCTCATAAAGAGGCCGTAGCTACTGTGCAGTAACAGCTAGCGTAGTGAGAGCGGCGTATTCAGCTTTGCATGTACTTTGAGCCGTGACTGTTTGTTTCTTTGATATCCATGCAATTGGAGATCTGTTTATGACGAAAATTTTCCCTGAAGTGGCTTTAGAAGAGTTTGTATTTCTCCAACTACTGTCTGAAGAGGCAGTGAGTTCCTGTCACGGAATGTATAAAGGGAGTATCAGGATCTGGATGGGTCGGGATCAATAACTGTGTTGTGCGATAAGGAGAGTAAATCTAACTATGTACATGGAAGTCTCTAAGTCCCAAGTTCGCTAAGCCATTCCTAGGACTTAGTCCTGTGACAGTTCCGGTTTTGTTTGTTTGGAGAAAAATAGGGTTGATGATTTTGTCTACAAAACGTAATGTACTAAGTGCTTAAGCAATAAAAAGGCATTTTGAGAGGGGCTTTGCATGTAGCAACAAAGTCTATTGATAGCATATTGTATATCAGGTCTTGTTGGAAGTGGAGACACGGAGTGTTGTGGACGTATGGGCCCTCCATTTAGTCTAGGTTCCTGACACAATCACTTGATAAAAGTTATGTAGGTGTTGTATAACTGCACTAAGCGTGCGTCAGGTATCAACATGTTCTGGGTAAATAGTGAATGGAAAAACCGAGCACGTGATATAATCTCAATGTATGTAGTGCTAAGTAGTTTTTTTATTAGGTAGAAACAAGGTATCAATTTGTAATTACATGAAATACAGTTTTGCCTTTATTCTGACCTAATTGATCATATTGACTAAATGCGTTACAATTTGTCATAACTAAACTCAATCTTGTGTGTATGTAAGAGGTTGGAATGGGCAATATGGTAGCGCTTCAGGCTACCTATTGGAGATATGAGCGGCTGTATGGTGTGAGCGCAAGGAGATTATTGGGGATTTTCTATGCCTAGATGGCGCCACACTCGTTTATGCTGTGGCTTAGGCTCTGTGTCGCTTACACTTGTACTTGTAGTGCACATCTCCCACAATTTTAGCTTCAATCTAAACATGACACTCTTTTAGTCAACTTCTACTTCCGTTCTATGAATATTGCGCCCATTTCATTGCGCAATATTTCCAACAGATCTTGTCATATTTGCAGTATGTAGAAGAGTGCCAACAGCAGATTGGTCTACAATAGCAACAGATTTCGAGCACAATTTTTCCGTGTCACAATCAATTAGATTATCATCAAATATTGGTGTTCTTGCGCCTTAACAGTGGATCATACCCATATCTTCACAAAGGGCATCAATTTTGTCTTGCTGATTGATATGTATGCCATCAGAACCTTTTTGGATGTTAATGCCTAGAAATTTGGTCATGTCACCAAGATCTTTTAGTTTGAAAGCTTTAGCCAATGATGCAATAGCCTCATCGATTTTAGAGCTAGATGCGGATATAATCATGAAGTCATCAACATATGTAGAGATTATTGTTTCAGCACAACAAAATACAATTGAGTCGGTTTTAAGTGGATGAAATCCCATATCATGAAGGACTTGTTGAAGCTTAAGCTGCCATTGTTTAGGTGCTATTTTCAGGCCGTAGATAGCTTTTTGAAACTTGCATACTAAGTCCCCCGAATATTTGCAACCATGAGGCTGTTCAATATATATATGGGTCAATCAATATTGGCGTGAAGAAAAGCAGCCGTAATATCAACACGGCAGATATGAAGACTATTGGTGGCTGCAAAGGCTAGTAGCATACACATCGTAGTGGGAGGCAGAAAATCAGCATAAGTGTCCTCAGCAAATGGCTCCGAGAAGCCACGAGCATACCATCTTGCTTTGAATTGTCCATCAGACTTCTCTTCTAGAGACCATTTACCAGTCATTATTCTCCCATTTGCCTGAGACCGTGGTACCAAAGTCCAAACATTATTGCGAATCATATTATCAAGTTCTCGGTCAATGGCTTTGCTCCATTCTCGGGGTTTAGGACCAGAAAGGGCTGTTTCAATTACACAGAGTGTAAGGATATGGTGTTTGAGAGGAAAGATATTTTTGTGAACGCGGATATGACGGCAAATGACTGTTCTACCAGTTTCAGGATTTAGAATGATGTTACCCCTAGAGAATTCTGTGCCAACATAGATTCTTTCTTTTGCTTTGGAGTTTAGCTTATTCTGATTGGGATATAGCCAGAAAGCACGACAACCAAAAGGATGAAGATGTTTAATGTCAGGCGTCTTTTGAAATACTGCATAATATGATGAATTTGGAGCTATGCTGTTTGGGGTTATATTCAGTGAGCTTATAGAAGCAGTAAGAATGTTAGGCCACAGACGCAATGGTAAACCTGACTGTAAGTGAAGCGCTCGCATCTTTTCAGTGACTGTACAAACGTTTTTTTCAACAATTCCATTTTGCTCTGGAGCATGTGACGATGACCTATGCCATTCTATGCCAGGAGAAAGAAGTTCCTCCTGAAGTTCCGAGTTTAAGAATTCAGTACCACTATCTGTGTGAAGAACCTTTGCAATTTTGTCAAATTTTGTCTTCAGGTGTTGTAGAAAATGACAAATTTGAGTTGGCACAGTTTTCTTAGAGTAGACAGGTGTAACAGTTCCAATAAATAAAGCTTGGGTGTTTGTATGTTGAAAGGTAAGTTTATTTACTAACTGAAGAACAAGACTACTGCTACACTCAACGCCCTATTTATATACATGATCCCAATATTTCAAACACTACTCTTTGTCCTCTAGTCCGGCTCCCATTATTAAAGTGTGGGCTAGTTACCAACAATGTTTTGTGCACGGGTAGTACCAGACTTTCAATACCAGCGTATCTTAGCGCTGAGGTAATGAGTATGCATGTGATGAATAGCACAGGCTACAGGCAATCTACCGGCTTACTAGCCGCCATAACAGGCCAAGCCCATTTCCAAAAGGCGAATTCATCAACTGCAAGAAAGAAACATGTAGTATTGGGAACTGATTTTTCTATGGTTGTGATAGATGAGATTTCTGACCACCAACTAGGTCCATGTGAATAGCCTCACCAAAAGAGGAAGCGGTGCGTAAAGAGCCATGTCCCTTGCATTTGGTTATTTGTTATGAATCTACTTATTAGCAGATTTTCGAAGATGTTAAGCTGCAGAGGTCGAGTTGATTTCGACGAAGACAAATTATCAAAGGTTCGAGGTTACAAAGTTACGAAGGTCGAAGGTCGAAGGTCGAAGGTACAAATGAAGGTAATCAAGGCTCGGATTATCAAAGTTACGAAGGTCGAAGGTCGAAGGTACAAATGAAGGTAATCGAGGCTCGGATTATCAAAGTTACGAATTCATATGTTCAAATTATCATATTATCAAAATATCAAGTTCCCAATAAGCAAATTATACAATAAACAGAAAAGAAACAAAATTGTTAGAACTAAAGAACCAAGTCAAATTTCCAGCCTGGACAAATCCAAATCCTGTTGCCTCAGACCTAACCGAATTAAGAAGATAACCCCTGCATCACCACATCCAGATTAAATCTAACAAATTCATAACATTATTTTGGTTTTAGTGCATATATCACATTTAAGAGGAAACATGGGCACTTTAATTCCAGCGGATTTTGGCACATATTGTACCATCTGGGCGAATGAGTTCGGCGTCACGGTAGCCTGGAGGCCATTTTATAGAGAACCCCTGTTTTTCTAGCTGCGCTGTTGAGAGGATTCGATGTTTTTGGCCTGGCATGTGTACAGCACCTTTTCGTAATTCAGTTTTGTTGTCAATGGATGGGAATTTAAGATCACCACAGCCGGCAGTCGTTACTCTACCGCCTCCTGCAACACAAACAATATTGGTAGTTTTCAAATAGGATGAAAAATCATGTTCATTTCCAGACACGTCTCAAGGAGCCGTGTTTATCAGTTTTCCGTAGGGTACGAGTTTGGTACAAGTAAGTTACAGGTGTGGAGTATGGTGGTGATTCCTAAGAGTAGGAGGTATAAATTCAGTGTTAGGTATAGGGTTCATGTAAGAAGTAAAGGTAAAATAAGTAGTAGGTGAGAAGGGTACAATAACGGCGGTCTTCTTTAGAGAAGAGATAAGTACGTGAACAATAGGTATGAGTATAAACAGAAGACGTTGCGTGAAGAAGAATACTCCTTCACGCTGGATATATATGTACATCAGATAATAGGACAGCCCTAAGCTCTGTCTCGAACAGTATTACTACGCAATCCCTATGAAACGACCCTATGTTCCTGAGCCTGTCCTAATTGTTTGAGAATTTGATCTAACCCCGAGTTGTGTTTTAGAATGGAACTCCCCATGAGACACCATCCTAGTTTCCGCCGTGTTTATCCATGAAAACACGTGAAAGTCTGCAGCTGTGTCTAACTGAAAAGCAGAATTATCGAAAGTGCTATTTAGGGACAAAACCTTGTTCTTTGAGGACCCATTATTTTGCCGTGAAGTTTCTATTGCAATTTTCTTTTTCTTCCTACATTCATTTTCTTTGTGTCCTTTAATACCACAAAAGTTACATGTCACACCAATTTTCTTGAAGCCAACTGATCTTGAATTTGAATTAGTAGAGAACATCTAAGACATTCAGAAATCATCCCGTGAAGACCATGATCCCCACAACAATTGGCAAGTGTGACGGATGGTTCCTGTAGCCTTTGTTGGCTAACAAAGGCCTGGTACAATTTAGGGTGCGCACAATCAATCAATCTAATATTTGAGCATCGGAATCTGCATAGCATCCGATTCAACAGTGCAGCTCAACATGGCACCACTTGTTGGTGAGAAGCTATTGGTTGGAAATATACAAGATCGGTCACAACCCCCTCAATTGATAGTGCAATGACATTTTAGAACATGAGGCTCTTTTGTATATATACATGTGTAGATAGATCTTGTAGTAGTTCTCTCCTTAGAATTATTATCTACTACCATCAACCACATAGTTGCTCCAGCACCTGTCCTCCGATCCGTGACAGCAAGGTCCGGCTACAAACTGTTCATGTGATGCAGAAAGAGGTATTGTATTTGTTGTTCTACCTCTGCTGTAATGGAAGTGTGTTCTCTGAGATCTTGAAAACGCTTTTGATATTCCTTCATAAAAGCTTCAATAGTCATGCCTTTGTTGGGTTGGAAGGTCCAGAATTGGTTAGTGATATTCATGAGATTAATATGCCTCTTTGCGAGCGATGCAGTAGCAATTGTGGTGAGAATCATTAAGGGAGAATTGCGAGGAACTGTTATTATATGAGGCGCAACTGCCTTCAGTTTTGCAACCCACCAGACCGACCACATGATTGCTGTTTTATTGCTTGCAGGACTGGATAGGAAAACTGCCGATGTCTCGTTGAGAAGTATGAGATGCTGAATAGATTCGCACCAATGAAGCCAATTTGATGATTTTAAAATTGGAACAGGCACAATTTTCTCGATGTTACCCAGGTGTTCTGACCAAGTCCAGATTTCTGTCTTTCTACTAGATTCTTTTACCGAGGATTGAACGTCCTCAGCGGATGCAAAAATAAGCCCGTTGATGATGATGCTGCTGTTACGGCACGTCAAGTGTTACGGCACGTCAAGGAGGTTGTATAAGTTATTATATTGCTATCAATAGGTACGCTTGTAAAGGCAATAAAAGACAAAGAGAGGAGGTAGCTACTCTCGACTCTCTCTAAGATATCTCCCTCGGCTGTGACCAGTCATCCAACGTGATGCCAAGGTGCGCTAACCCGTATCCCCACACGCACGCAATACGGCTCTCACGGATCGTGACATTACCCCCCCCCTCCTGAAGAACTGCGACCGCGCAGTTGCAGTCATAGCGTGATCGTCTTCCAATTCGGAGTAGTCGTTGATACCATTGTTGTACGCCTCTAGCCACTTCGAGAGTAGTCTAGGTGGTCCCCTGGCTGTTGGGTAGCGTATATGGAATCTCTTGATCATTTGAGGTGCTGTCATAGCGTAGGAGCAGGGGTACCATTCGAGGTCTTCGCTAGCGCCCTTCCATCGAATCTGGTACTGGAGAGTGTTGCAATAGACTCGGGAGCTTAATATCCCCTCAATTTCCATTCGTCTTGCTCAGGGAGTAGTTGAATTGGTGCTGGGGCCTGTCGAACCTGTCCTGGTAGTGGGTCCTGTACGAACTTCCGCAGCAAATGGGAGTGAAATACAGGATGGATTTTCCATTCTTCCGGTAACTTCAACTCCAAGCTCTCCCCAACCTTCTTTAGTACTTCAACAGGGCCATACCACTTGTCTGAAAGCTTACGTGAAGGTCTGCTCATTTTCCAGTTTGCGGTAGAGACTAGAACCATGTCTCCAACTTCCGAATCAACTTCCCGACAGCTACAATTAGCTAACCGCTCCATCTTCTCCTGTTGAATTTTAAGCGAGGATTTAGCGAATTCCATTGCATCCTTCATACGAGTTGCTACACAGAGAGCATATTCTTGATTCAAGGACTCCGTGGCAGTAGCAGGAGGCTCAGGGTTATGTAAGTCCCACGATGCACGCGCCTCGTAGCTATTGAGTAGTTGGAATGGTGACAAGTTTCCAAGAGATTCGTGAGGTAGTGTAACCTGAGCAATATCCATAATCGGTAAGAGAGAGCTCCAATTGTCTTGGTAGTAGGTACAGAATGGACGAAGTCTCTGCTTGATATACTGATTCATGACTTCCGTCTGGCCATCAACGTTGGGGTTATATGATGTAGTCAACTTGACCTTGGTGCCGAGAATACGACAATATTCGTTCCAGAAACTTGATACAAACTGAGGTCCGCGGTCGCAGACTATGGAGTCTGGCATCCCAAAGTGACGACTCCAGTGGACAGCAAATAGCGTCGCCATCTCCTTTGCCGTGATGGTCTTATGGCAGAGAATCGAGACTGGTTTCTTTGATAGTCTGTCCATGATCACGAAAGCAGCGTCAAAACCGTTCTCATCTAGCGGTAGCTCCGTGAAATCCATAGTAAAATGCTGGTAAGGTCGCGCAGGGATTGGTAGGGGGTGGAGGAAACCAGGAGTCTTATCTCTCCTCGCCTTCATACGAGCACAGCTGCAGTTAGAGATATAACGAGTGATATCAGCCGTCATTCCGGCCTAGTGATATTTGCGGCCTAAGAGGAGCTTGACCTTACTGTTCCCAGCATGCGAAACTTGAGGCTGAGCGTGAACGTGACGGATTAAAGTCGTACGGAGCTCTGGTGGTTTCAGAGGAACCTCCAACCGCCCATGGAAGAAGAGCTTACCGCTAGCCAGCGTGTACTCGGGGTGATGCTGCCGAGCCTTCTCGCGTAGAGTTTCAAGCTCCTCCGATTCCTTGTTCGCTGTAAAGACTTGGTCGATGATATCGTAGTTTTCGATATTGTAAGCAGCTGTCAACATAGCGTCAGGGGCCTCTCCAACTAGAAACTGTTCTTCAGGGAGCTCTAGTGGTACTAAATCGACTGGTGAGACAGTCTCACGGGTGCCAAGCGGTGAGATTTCCACATAATCGTGGTCAATAATTTTCAGGTCAGCTAGTTGCATCTGTGCCATTTCCTGGAGAATTTCGTTACTGATCTTATTGTTGGGAATCATCTGTTGATTGCGTAGAGCACGCTTCTTAGTTTCCAATGGTGAGAGGTCTTGATCTATCCGGGAAAGTGTATCTGCCAGGGTGTTTGTAACTCCTGTTTGGTACATGATCTCAAAGTGGAATTGGGCGAGGAACTCCGCCCACCGTGCTTGTCGAGCGTTGAGATCTTTTGTTAACATAAAGTACTCCAAGGCGCGGTGATCGGTATAGACGTGAACCGTCTTTTCCAGTCAGTAATGTGAGTGGTTGGCAAATACAGCTGTAGTCTTTGATAAATCGACGGTAGAAGTTACAGAAACCTAGGTAGCTTTGTACGCCGCGAACGTTGCTAGCATATTCCCAATTCTTGATAACCTCAGTTTTCTCGGGGTCTACCTCAATCCCGGTGGTACCAATGATGAAGCCCAAGAATTTCGTACGTGTCACGCCGAATTCAGACTTCTTGATGTCTGCCTGGAGGCCGTGGTCTCGCAATATCTCCAATATTTTTTGTACGTGAAGGTCATGCTCCGCTTCTGAATCTGAGTAGATCAAGATATTGTCAAGGTAAGCTGAGCAGAATTCGTCTAAGTATTCCATTAAGATATTGTTGATAAAACTTTGAAAGGTGGCAGGGCCATTAGTCAAGCCAAATGGGAGTACTTTGTACTTATATGTTCCCTAACAAGTGCGGAAGGTAGTGAAGTCCTCCGAATCTTTTGACATACGTATTTTGTGAAATGCCTGCTGAATATCGACTTTGGTGAAGATCTTTGCTTTAGAGATTCTAGCCATCATCTCATCAATCAAGGGAATAGGATAGGAATCTTTCTGGGTAAGCTCGTTCAGCTTTCGGAAATCGACACAAAATCGAAGCCCACTGCCAGCCTTCTTTGCCATAAGGATAGACGCAGCCCAGGGCGCGTTTGATGGTGCAATGAAACCTTTATGGAGGTTCTCAGTGATATAACGCTTAGCTTCAGCGAGATATTTGTCTGGCATGCGTCGGAGAGGCTCTGTTGTAAGCGTGTTATTGCCGGTGAGTTTAATTTCGTGGTCGACGACGGGTCTCCTCGCAGCGAGGTCGTCTGAAGTTCTGGTAGAGAATAGGTCCTTAAACTCCTTCCACTTCTCGGGGAGGCGCTCTGTAACTAACTCATCGTTCTGCCGGTATTTAGCTTCGCGAGTTTCCGCCGGGGAGAGACCTGCATCAAGAGCCGACAATTCCACGGCAACAGAGGCAAGCTCGTTTTGACATCGTTGGATCTCATCTTGAATATCTTTGAGGGAGGCAACGAGAACTTCCGAATCGTCGTTATGGGCCTTCTGGCGGTGCTTCCGATGCAAGTAGAACTGGTGCATTGAGGCGGCAGAGATGAGGTTGATATCAGTCTTAAACGGCTCGTTTTTAATTCGGCGAGTTGCCACGACGACGGTCTGGCGTTGGAGAGCTTGATCAGCTTGCTCGACTCGTGAGCCGGGATCACGGGTGGTAGAGGGCGATTTAGCCAGTTGGTGATCAGCAAGTAGTTCATTCATTCTTAGGAAGCCTTGCTTAAGTTCCCTGACAAACAAGGAGGGACGCTTTTGAGTCTTCTTCGGTCGAAGGGAAGGGGGAGTTTGTACACTAGAGAGCTCTTCTTCAAACAGAGCATCTCGTCGTTGCTGGTCAAGTTGGTGCTGTAGGCTCACCATGGGCGTCTTGGGAGGTAGGAGTAGCTCTAGACGCCTATCGAAGTAGTGCTGAGGTGGCATATCAAACAGCCACTCTGAACGATTTTTCGTACGACAATTGTAATTCTGCTTGAGTTCGTAATGTTCTAAGAACTTTGGGCCGATGAGCACATTGTTGCTTCCCAGGTCGGTGATCAAGAATGGGAAGTTGACGCTGCGGCAATTGATTGTGAGGGTAAGGAGAATTACGCGGGTGATAGCAGCGCCGGCTTGTCCGTTATAGCAAGTAGGTATAATTGGCTTGGGGAGAGTAAGGAATTTAACGCCTAAAAGGTCACGAAGTTGGAGAGCAACAGAGGTACGAAGCGCCCCAAAGATGTTTGCTCCGCCGTCGATATGTGCAGTTGTTTTGATGAATGATCCATTTCTAGCTGATTCAATACTAACTAGGAATTGTTTTCCTCCAGTAAGAGAACGGAAATCAGCATTCAAGACTTTCCACAAATCGAGGCATTTTGTTATGAATTTGTTATATTTAGTCTGGATGTGGTGATGCAGGGGTTATCTTCTTAATTCGGTTAGGTCTGAGGCTACGGGATTTGGATTTGTTCAGGCTGGAAATTTGACTTGGTTCTTTAGTTCTAACAATTTTGTTTCTTTTCTGTTTATTGTATAATTTGCTTATTGGGAACTTGATATTTTGATAATATGATAATTTGAACATATGAATTCGTAACTTTGATAATCCGAGCCTCGATTACCTTCATTTGTACCTTCGACCTTCGACCTTCGACCTTCGTAACTTTGTAACCTCGAACCTTCGATAATTTGTCTTTGTCGAAATCGACTCGACCTCTGCAGCTTAACAGCTTCGAAAATCTGCCAATAAGTAGATTCATAACACATTTGCCATGAGAGGAGACTGTTCCACGGCTTAAGAGTTTCCCGACAGCTTGTCAACCTCAACAGGTTGTAGGCCGTCCTCGTCGCCGTCATCGTGCTCTAACATTAATTCCTCCACCGATCTACCAGTCAGTTCTGCGATCTTTACGGCGTTGGGGCAATCCCTAGACCAATGGCCTTCCTTTCGGCAAAGACGACAGGTATTGGTAGCGCTGAGAGTACGGCGTATGAATTGTGGTACGGTCTCAGGAGTGGTAGGGAAGCGTACAGCGGGGGTGTTGCGAGCAGCGTCAGCTGTCGGGCGTTCAGCAGTCCATCCCGATTTTTTCAAAATACTCGGGTTTCTGCTAGCGTTGTTTCCGACGGCAACAGCAACTACCTTCTTATGGAGAGCATCCTCGGCGAGGATGTTACGAGATTCTCGGACGGTAACACCTAAGAACTCGTCGAGAGTAGTGTAGTTGTTGCTCATCTTGTACTTCTCAGTCATAATTTGGAGCTTTAAGGCAGGAGAGATTTTCTCATAAACGTCATCAAACCAACGAGCCCTGGCGATTTTACCAGTGATGGCTAGGTTGGTGAACTTGAAGCGGAATTGATTGTATGTCATATTACTAGTCATCTTCAAGTTGCTGTAGGCAGATTTGGCTTTTTGGACACGGTTGTGGTCGAAGAAACGTTGATCTAGGGCAGCGAGGACGTCGGCAGCACCCTTGAATTCGGTGGTAACATCTGTATCCATATGCTGAAGGATAATAGTCTTGGCCTCTCCTCCAGTAAAATTGAAGTACGCCTTTACCTGGAAGTCTCCAGCGCAGAAGTTACCAGAGAACTCTTCAATAAAGAGCTTCATGTCCATCTTCCAAGCATCGTACTCAATCTCTCCATTGTGGTCGGTAAAGAGGAGGCGGGGATAGCGAATCTTGTGAGAATCGACAGGCTTGACAGAATTGTCAATCTTTGGGAGGTAGTGATCAATAGCCGGTTGTAGGTCTGCAGTAAGTGCGCGAGACTTTCTAGCAGCATCTTTGGTAGCTTCGACGGCGAGAGCAGAAACAACTGCAGTCTTGAGCATCTCGTTGATCGCCGCCAACTGGCTGGTAGAGAATGCTTGGTCCACCATTGTGTGTTCATCTTCCTCCTTGATTGTATCACTCTCAATAGTGCTCAATATGTTCTCCTCCACTGGCGCGGTATTGCCTTTCTTCTTCTTTTCCTCCGCGGGGTATCCAAATCGGGCTGGTGTAGAGAGCTCTCAATTGCCTCGGCGCGGTTGCATATGGGAGGGACCGCTCTTCGTGTGTGTAGTATTGAGACAAATGCGCGTAGGTAGGGAGGGGTTTGCAGAGGTCGAGATTGGTAGTTGAGGATGCGCGCACGAGGCTGAAGCGCGAATCCGAGTTGCAAAGTCGCAAAGTTTGAGGTATTGTATCAAAAAGGTGATGCCGATAGAGAGAGGGAGTTCAGCTTGCTCTGAGACTGTCTGCAATCAAGATATGAGGCAGAAGGCACCTGTAATTATACAGGTAAGGCGGGAGTCGTAGGAGTTGTACCAAAAAGGTGGTGCCGACATCGAATTTGTTCCGAGTGGATATTACTGCTTCCCAGCAAGGTTATGGTCTTTTATTATGTTTCGGCACGTCAAGGAGGTTGTATAAGTGTTGTGCTGGCTCGGTTGAGTTGTTAGGAGACAGGGGAACGGAGGATGGGCTGCTAGATTAGGAAAAGGTGGAAAATACAGGCTGGTGCACAGACGCTGTTCATGTACTCTACAATCTCTTCACCTGCCGAGTTTAGTGAATTAATCTATCCAAAAATAATATCATACTTCACATCATCCATTAGATGATATTATCAATTGTCGGGATGCACATCTAGCATCACCTTCATAGATCACCATCGTCAGTAAGAGTTCACATTTGATACCTACTGACACCCATTTGGCCACAGTGATAAGCACTCAATGTCCATTGTGCCATCACCCAGCGTGAGCGCGCCATCTCCGCGACACACCATTGCACATGAGCCCGTGTAATTCCACCGACAGACAGCAGAGACATAATTGCTATATACCTCACAGCTCATAACCACAACAATAAGTTATTATATTGCTATCAAGAGGTACGCTTGTAAAGGCAATAAAAGACGAAGAGAGGAGGTAGCTACTCTCGACTCTCTCTAAGATATCTCCCTCGGCTGTGCCCAGTCATCCAACGTGATGCCAAGGCGCGCTAACCCGTATCCCCACACGCACGCAATTCGACTCTCACGGATCGTGACAGCTGCTGCTGAAGGAACCAACATCTAATGATGATTCTTGATGTGCTACAGGCTCATGCCTGGTTATCATTAGGCTGCTGCCTAACAAATAAGGCTTGAACTCTTCCAACCATATTAAACATCATACATGTCATGAACCCTTCCACAACTCATTAGACCCAAGTATAGGCCTTGGCCCAGTTCATGCAAATCTATTCTTAAATGACAAATTTAGATTGCAGACAGGACGACTCAAACACCAGTCGTGAGTCATCTAAGCCACATGCATCATAACTATTTTAATAACTAAAATTACTAACATTAAAATGAAGCTGAATTAAAATAGACGGAGATGCTGGTGTTTGTCGGAGGACAGGTCATGATCTATTTTGAGAATGGTATGAAATGAGGGAACGAGATCATAGTCTTATAAATAAATAGGCGGCTTTCAGTCATGTCTCTGCTGGTTACTTTAAGATTTTCATTTGTATCTAGCTCTGAGTTCAGTTTGAATAAAACGCCACTTTAAGACTGTCACATGTTGTTCTACATTTGCCTCTGATGAGGGCTTAATTGTAAAAGATGACGTTGTTAAAATGTGGGTTAGTTGCTACATTCACAACTGTGTACATGAAGACGAGAGCCCGAAAACCAATGTTGTTCAATTTCAATTGAAAATAACAGACGCTGTGTTTGCAGTGGAAGTGACGAGAGGGCTATAACCTGATGTGCAAGAAGCATAAATGTTACATTAAGTGTTATTAACTACTTATAAATACAGTTTATGACGTGATAGATCACGTGATATATGGAGCACCCATTACATACCCGCATTTAGTAGTCTACAGTGCCTCTGGAATATAAAATGTTAGCCTCGAAACTGGGATGTTTAAGGGATTAGCCCTGTAGGCGCAGTTGGGCTAGCTCGTAATAGGTTAGTTTGTCCCTCCTCCTTACCACGCTTGCCATGAAATATGGTCCAATTGTCTTCTTCAAACAACTGGTTAGAAAAAACACATTTTAAGCAACATTTTTGGCTGTCTAACCTACACAGTCCTTGAATCTTAACACCGCTATCAATTCATCCTCTATTCTAGCAAAAAATGTCTCTCTATAAGTCTGCTTCAGAAACTAAAGTTCGCAAGCATCTAACTCGCGATCAATGTATTGAATTAAGAACCTAAAGAAGACTTGGCTTGACATTACAACATGTATCCGGCAAACTTAGCTTCACAAGAAGGCAAGTGCAACTTACGTGTGCTCAAGAGACTGAGACTCCTATGCCTCGTAAAGGACCCTTACCAAAATTAAGTGCGGAACTGTCACAGATCAACTATAGAAAGCAGGGAGCATTTGTATGGATGATGGTATATTAACAATTCAACTATGTAGAACTAAGCTACAGATACTTAGCCAGGTATTTATACAGATTACTACACTCCAAGCCCTTCCATCTAAGGTCAGTTCATTTCTAGATAATTCCAGTTGCAACTCTGAGAATATGGTTTCTAGTAGCTTCTCCAAGTCTCAGTTACAGTCTTGTTCATGTCGAATCTTATCTAGTACCTTCGACAGTGGTTCTGGTATGTTCTGCAAGGCTATTGCGCCGGCTCACCCCCTGGTGGTTATACGCCAGTACTTGCCATTACTGGCTACAGGAAAATACCGGCTTCTTAGCCGTTACAGGAACAAGTTGATGAGCTTGAGGCTTTTGTCCGGGAATCTCCTGAAAATTGACAGATGTGCTATTTGGAACTAGCAATGAGACCTTTCAGCCACTGGGGATACAGTGAGGGTTTCATTTCTAATGCCCTCAATAAAATAGGTTACAGCAGATGCATTGCTCGGAAGAAGCTTCTGTTAAGTGTGGTTAACATGCACGAAAGATTTATAGCGGTGATAAAGGGAAATGGAGGGTTCACAAATTATTGGGATGAAGACAAATTATACAAAAAATGAAGTACGCTTTCATTTTAGTTGCAAGCCATACTGAGGGCTTTGATGTATACTTTTGTAATACAGAGCAATTATTTTTGAAATAGATGTGTATTTTTAGATAATATCAATGGACTTTTTTAATTTTAAATTTTAAATGTGGACCATTGCACATTTGTTTTGGTGTTGAAAACTGTCCCCATTAATTTTGACTTTCATGGAATATTGTTGGATAGTAACCCTGCTTGCAAAACTAGTCGACAAACTAGACATGGGCCTGCATGAAGACCATACCAATTAAGGCAATATGTGCAGGGATCTTACCCCAGTCATTTTGACAATTGTACTTTTGATACCCTTAAGAGACTATATATATATATATACCATTACCAAAGCGGCTTTCTGGCTATGATTCTGTAAATAGATACCGCAAAAAATGATTGTGAAAAAAAGTAGCTGGTTGTAGTGTACTTTTAGAAAAATGAAACTTTACGAAGTGATAAGTAAGATGACTACGAGTGATGGCTATTTATACATCCTTCCAGCTCATCCAGTACGTTCTCTGATGGTGAGTATGACATATTGTTGTGGTTATGAGCTGTGAGGTATATAGCAATTATGTCTCTGCTGTCTGTCGGTGGAATTGCACGGGCTCATGTGCAATGGTGAGTCGCGGAGATGGCGCGCTCACGCTGGGTGATGGCACAATGGACACTGAGTGCGTATCACTGTGGCCAAATGGGTGTCAGTAGGTATCAAATGTGAACTCTTACTGACGATGGTGATCTATGAAGGTGATGCTAGATGTGCATCCCGACAATTGATAATATCATCTAATGGATGATGTGAAGTATGATATTATTTTTGGATAGATTAATTCACTAAACTCGGCAGGTGAAGAGATTGTAGAGTACATGAACAGCGTCTGTGCACCAGCCTGTATTTTCCACCTTTTCCTAATCTAGCAGCCCATCCTCCGTTCCCCTGTCTCCTAACAACTCAATTTTCATGGATAAACGTGGCGGAAACTAGGATGGTGTCTCATGGGGAGTTCCATTCTAAAACACAACTCGGGGTTAGATCAAGTTCTCAAACAATTAGGACAAGCTCAGGAACATAGGGTCGTTTCATAGGGATTGCGTAGTAATACTGTTCGAGACAGAGCTTAGGGCTGTCCTATTATCTGATGTACATATATATCCAGCGTGAAGGAGTATTCTTCTTCACGCAACGTCTTCTGTTTATACTCATACCTATTTTTCACGTACTTATCTCTTCTCTAAAGAAGACCGCCGTTATTGTACCCTTCTCACCTACTACTTATTTTACCTTTACTTCTTACGTGAACCCTATACCTAACACTGAATTTATACCTCCTACTCTTAGGAATCACCATCATACTCCACACCTGTAACCTACTTGTACCAAACTCGTACCCTAAGGAATACTAATAACACGGCTCCTTGAGATAGATGGAGGTGACTAGAATATTCTGTGATACTATTTTGGGTAAATAAGGCGAGAGTCAAGCTACGTTAGATGTGTATAAAATCAGCTCTTTCTACCTCCTAAATCCTCATAGTTTGTCACAGACCGGCTTTCTCACGAGGAAAACAGCCTGCTTGTTACTACCATTGTGCCATAGGCTAATGCTGAGATGCTGCGTTTAGTCTGGTCAACCAAGTCAGGAACTTCCCTAGTAACATAGTCAATGCATTGCAATGGTTACAATGTTATGATAGCAACAGTTACTAATCAACATAAGCAATCAGTTGCTGTGTTAAAGCTGTAGACTACCATACCCCTGATTGTAGTAGCCGCTCTTGAGTACTTAAGGAAGGTCTAGGACTGAATTTGTTCTGTAGCTTCTTGTCTTGTAATTATTCTAGACTTTAGATTAATCCGATTATGATAAGCTTTACCGTATACGCCGACTCTGTCCCGTTCCGTCTCCGTCTTGTCTCGCCTTCGTCCTGTTCCGATCACATCCTGTCCCGACTCCGTCCTGTTCCGACCCTTGATCTCCGAACTAGCCAACAAGCCTGACATAGTTCTGAGTTTCAAATATATCAGCAGTTCACATTGACTCATCAATAATCATCTGTAAACCTGCTGCCAATTAACCTCTGTAAGCTCTTACCTTCACAACAATTATTAGGGAAATAATGACCCCTCAGTCATTGAGGATGTAGAGCGCATTGATTCAAGTAACTACCAAAGTGAAACCAAGTACAGAATTTACAGTTGCATGTGTATCAACAACGTGGCTTACGTGATAGCCCCAATTATTCTATATTCTAACACTCCCCCATAGACTTATTGGGCCTATACCTTATCTTCTTGTATCTTTGCTTCATAAGATGTTTGCTTGAATGATTAGTTGTCTGCTCTCAAACTGGTCTTTCAATTTTCGATGAAACAATCTAAGAAACATATCCTTTGGACTTGATTTATCTCCTCACGTTTTCCCTGAAACACCGTAGAGTCCTAAGCATTTTTAGAGTATCCTTTCAATTTGATGTTGTCAACTTCAAAGGCTTCCCCAGAATTTGGCGACTAAGTGTCAGACTTTCTCAGCTCTCAAGTACACTCCCCCAGTTTTCGTGCTGTGGTAGTTCCAGTGTTTATTCCATCCAAATCATTAGTGTTCCATTGTCTTGTTTCCATCTACAAGAAACATGCCCCACTATTGTATCCTTTTCAAAGACCTTTATCCAAGAGTGTATCGTGTAAGTGCTCTCTCATACCATCACCAAGCTCCACTTGGTTAGCTTTCTATCTTGGTTCCGTATTTTTGTCACCCATCATTCTTTTATATTTTGACTTAATCTCCCCCACAACAATATAAACTTAAACAAATATAGCGGTTGAGAGGGAGTTACTGTTAAAGTTATGAGCTTGAGCGAAGATGGAGGTTGTAGCGGAATCAGTGTCGGCGGTTAGACCGATGCAGTAAGTCTCGTATGAGGTTGTGAGAGGAAGAGCCGAGTGGAAACAATTGTATTTAGATGTATGGTTCAGAGTAAAACCGAGATGATAAGAGTGAGATTGCGTGTTCGCATATCTTATCAACTGTGGTTTTTGACCAGTATTTATCAATCTCCATGGATCGTAAGTTATGATCCATGTAGATGTAGATCTATGTACATAAACATATATGGGTCAGGAATATAAAGCTAAATACATGTGTGTCGGTAATAGATACGAGAAAACTATAACCTGCATTTGAGACATAGTCATCCGCTGGAATGCTAGTGTGAAATAAACGCTAATGCGCATTAAACTTTCGGTGAATGATGTATTGATAACAGTGATATAGAATGGGGAATTTGATAGTCAAATTAGCCGGACTTACTAATAAGTTATTCTTGGCATTCCAAGATATATCATATTTCAACAGTTACTCGTCATGGACGAGGACGGAGACTAGGACAATGACAATGACGGGGACAAAGATGAGGACGAAGACAGAAGCTGGTAATCAGGACGAGATATAAGATTAATAATTAGATTCTAAAACATGAGTAATTTAAAAGACAAAAAGCTACAGTACACATCCAGTCCTAGAGCTTCCTCAAGTACACGAGCTGTCACGGCGTAGAATAGGCACAAGTGAAAGTACAGCTTGTATGGCGATAATTCAATCTGTGAAGCAAATACTAAGCTGGAGAAGAATAGAAAAGAACAGGATCTCATTACAAAAAGCCCTGAGGCTATTCCTATTCGGGTGGGTTTCCACTAAATCGCCGCGTCCGTGCTCCTTCCTGCATCAGCCATCAGTCTCACATCCTCCCTCCACGTAATTGTATATCATGGCGGAGCAGAATGCCGTGCCGTGACACGAGCATCAATACTATAACCAAGGGTGTAGTAGTCCACAGCCATAGCACAGCAGCTAACTAGTACTCCGAATGGCAACTGTTGCTATCACAAAACTGTAATCATTACAATTCCTAAATTTTGTTATTGTGTGCACGTCATGACTTGGTTGCCCTGGCCCGACGCAACATCCCAGAGATGGTTTGTGACACTACTGAGTTGAGGTTTGAGCTGCTATCAGAAATCAGCAGCGAAAATTTTGCAACAGCTTTTGGCTAGGAACTGTCAGATTTAAGATTCAACAAACTTTGGAAGAGAGTCAAATAATTATAATTGATATAGCTGCCGTAAAGTAGCTGTCAGAATTTGATGTTAATAGCAGCTTTCGTACTGAAGCTACCAGGCTGGTGTTCTTTTTTTTTGAAATTTTCGGGTCAACTCATTTGACCCATGGGCTCTATCTCTCAGAGTCCATCAACGGGCTGGCTACTGGTGCGTTTAGGAATCATCAATCCTCACAAGGGTTTTGCAGCGACCCCGATCTTCTGTACTCAACCTGTGCTTTCCCTAATGAAGGCAATAACCTCCTGTCTTCTCAGGCTGCGGCCATTCACTTTTCTTTAGAGATTGCAACTCAAAGGCGATGGACTTATCTTGGGTTCAAGAAGGCAACAACCTCCTTGTTGGATTAATTTGGCGTAAGAAGAGCATAAGCCCTTCTACTTGCCCATAACAAAGATAGTATCAAACTCCGGGCAATACAACCTGATTGCTCGAGCAACAATTCGGGCTCATAACCTATTATGGAAATAATGACCCCTCAGTCATTGAGGATGTAGAGCGCATTGATTCAAGTAACTACCAAAGTGAAACCAAGTACAGAATTTACAGTTGCATGTGTATCAACAACGTGGCCTACGTGATAGCCCCAATTATTCTAAATTCTAACTGAAATTATCATACCTATTCGAGATCTAAGCTCTCTTGCAAGGGAGCACAAGAGTTACTACATCCACTTCTTATTGCTAGAGAACATTAGAGACATATAGCCATGGATTTTGTGGTAGACTTGTTTGTCAGCAGAGACTGGGGTAGCACAGAGTTTAATTCAATATTTGTGATTGTAGACCAGATGACTAAGCAGGTGCCCATCACCCCTTGTAACAACCTGACCACTAGAAACACTGCGTATATGTTTTACTGCAACTACCTCGGACTTCATGGCCTACCTGATTTGATTGTGTCTGACTCTCAAGGATGAGAAATTGACAGTGTTCCACGGGGTGCGTTGTATAGTCTAGTGAAGATCAAGGTGGTAAGTGAAGATTAAAAATGGGTCAAAGGAATGACAGGTCTTCTCTAGGAAGAGATAAATGGGCAACTTGTTGCATTAGGTGTTACACGTGGGTCTTGCTGATGAAGAACTGGGCAATGGATAAATGGTCTTCCCGAAGAAGAGATGGATAAACAAATGTATTGTAAAGGGTAAGTAAAGAAGACGTTGCGTGAGGAGTAAATCTCTCTCACGCCGAACTATTATATACAAGAGTAGAAGCCTTTGCCAACCGGAATTAATCGTAATCAATTCTTGCCAATATCTTTGCATTGATGGCTGTGTTTGTTATGGCCAGGCATCCTTGAAGAGGTTTCAAGGAGAAGTTTCTGAGGAAAAGGTGATATGAGAAGGTTTTTAAGAAAGGTTTTGGGAAAAGGTTTACTGAGAAGGTTTCCGAGAAAACTCTGACAGTTAGAGATGGAGGGGCTGGCGTCATGAAGGCATTTGTCATTTGTCATAGTCTTAGTTGAGTTCAAGTACTATCTCGAGTTAGACTTAAGGAAGCTGGAGCTGCCACATAGTAGCTCTCCAGCTTCTCAATCTTTCATTCTTTTGATCTTTGATCTTGCAATCTAGATTTACATAATGTTATAATCGTATATTCTCACAGTCCGATATTCTCAGTCTTTCGTTATTTGTTACATTCTTCGTACTTCTGTTCACCCTGAGTTATCATTCTTGATTGCCTGCTCGGCAACTCGATTACTTGACTTCATGTCTTTCGACTATTCTGTGGTTCCACAACCTTAGACTACCTGGCACCTCGCCAATCAAATCATATCTAAGTATCCTTCGTTAGCAACTGTAATCTGAACAGTTATTAATACCTTACCTTCGGCAGACGGAGATCCCCAGTATCCTTAGCGCACGCCGTAACAGTGTTCTTGTCCTACTCTTCATGACTCTCTTGTATATCCTTACATGACTTTTAACATGACTAATTGTATAGGGGAAGCTATTATAAAATTGATGGGTTTAATTAGCTATCCCTTGATCTTATTGCAAATTAATATTAGTATTAAAATTCTATTTACGGATCTGTGAAACTGACAGAGGTAGCCAATATACAGATGAGCTCTGGAAATGGGTCTGCAAAGTATTTCAGATTGTTCACTGCCTGTTGACTGCATTCCATCCGCAAACTGACAGCCAAATAGAGCAAATAAATGGTCGAGTTAAGCAACAACTTAGAGCTTATGTCAACTTTATGGAAAATACTTGGGTCTGCTTCCTTCTAACAGTTGAATTTGCAATCAATAATCATGACTCTCAGGCCACTGGCACTTCCCTGTTTCTAGTTTTTTACAGCTTTAATTCTCGTTCAAGATGTGTGCTTTCTGCGCCATAGCACAGAGATCCAGGGCCAGCGTCAATTCAGTTTGATTGGTGTCAGGCTGAAGTTTAATATCAAAACTCAAAGAGATTGACAAGTTGATTATGATGATATTTTGCTTCACTTTGCAGAACATTCAGAACAAGCTAATAAAAGTAGAACTGCTGCAGGAGATTTTAGACCAGGAGACAAGGAGTGGTTAATCTACAAGATTATTGAATCACTTTGACCTTGTTGTAAACTGGATTTCAAAAAGGAAGGTCCATTTCAAGTCATGGAATCTTTCAGAAACTAAGAGTACAGGTTGGAACAACCTTCCTCTGCAAAATTCCACCCTGTTTTCTACGTCTTCCTGCTGTCTCCTGTGGCTAATGACCAATTAGCTGGACAAACATTGGAACCAGAACAAATTTTAGAGGCCGAAGATGACACACCTGAATACAACATTGAAAGAGTAATTGGGACACAGTGGATTGATGGTGAATTGAATTACATTGTACAATAGAAAGGTTTTTGACCTCAAGATGATTGGGCAAGCTCAGACTCTGAAGCCCAAATTTTGAAAGAATTAGTCCCAAAATTTCATGAAATATATCCCTCCAAGCCTCATGCCAGTGATACACAATAACAAACTAAGAAGCAACTAAAACAAAACTCAAAGCCTTATGGGATTTCGTCTCCAATAAGGGGAGGGTAATGTCACAGACCAAGGCCTTATTCTAAATCCATAGGAAACATGTGCCAAGATATGTGTGCCAAGATATGTGTGTTGAAATGTGATATATCTTGGAATGCCAAGAATAACTTATTAGTAAGTCTGGCTAATTTGACTATCAAATTCCCCATTCTATATCACTGTTATCAATACATCATTCACCGAAAGTTGAATGCGCATTAGCGTTTATTTCACACTAGAATTCCAGCAGATGACTATGTCTTTAATGCAGGTTATAGTATTCTCGTATTTATTACCAATACACATGTATTTAGCTTTATATTCCTGGCCCATGTATGTGAATGTACATAGATCTACACCTACATGGATCATAACTTACAATCCATGGAGATTGATTAATACTGGTCAAAAACCACAGTTGATAAGATATGCAAACACGCAATCTCACTCTTATCATCTCGGTTTTTACTCTGAACCATACATCTAAATGCAATTGTTTCCACTCGGATCTTCCTCTCACAACCTCATACAAGACTTACTGCATTGGTCTAACCGCTGACACTGATTCTGCTACAACCTCCATCTTTGCTCAAGCTCATAACTTTAACAATGTGTGCCAGACAACTATATACTACCTTAATCTGTTATGTTCTGTTCTAACCTATGTTACTCTATTACATTCCATTCTTATCTGTTCTACTCTGCTCTGTACTTGCCTGGACTATTCAATTCTGTGTGAAAGTACACTGGAAAGTTCCACAACAATAGAGAGGTTTCACCAATCAACTATAGAAAGCAAGGAGCATTTGTATGGATGATGGTATTTTTATAATTCAACTATGAAGACCTAAGTTCTACATACTAATCCAGGTATATATACAGATTTATTACATTCTAAGTTCTTCCTTTATGGTCAGCTGATTTCTGTCATAGTCTAGAGCCTAAGGCAGCCAAGGCTTTGGCTTGGGTGACTGATCTGAGCTGATACCAATCAGGTGACTATTTAGTTGCTCTATTTTGGTAAAGTCTGGTAACAGCACAGACCACCTTTCAATGTATATAAGGAAGACTTTTCCTCTTCCTTCTTCTTTTTTTAGTTTAAGATCTTCTATACACAGCACACAGTACAATTCAAATACAATTCTACTTCTAGCCCTTAAAATTTCTAGATGATTCTAGTTGCTACTCTAAGGATATCATTTCTAGCAGCTTCTCCGGGTTCAGTATCAGTCTTACTCACATGGAGACTTTTCTAGTCTCTTCTCAGGAGATTCTAGTATCTTTTACGTGGCTTTTGTGCCTACCCATTCTCCAGTGGTTGTACGCCAGTATTAACCAGTACTGGCTAAAGAAAATATTGGCTTTGTAGCTGTTACAAGTGGAATATATGATATAATTGGGATGACTATGGTTTGGCAGATTATGACCTTGTATCCTTGGGAACTATTTAGACATTATTGAATCTTATGTTCAATTCTTGAACTGTCAAACTATTGAACTCTTTGACCCTCGGAATGCCAACTCCTCTTGTACTCTTGATACTTTCTTCTTCCGATGTGTCAGATTGGGGCGTGGGCCCTTGAACTGAGGCGGAATTGAAGGGCGAGAAGAGGTCGAATGGATCTCGAAGGATAACAAATGGTCTACTGGAGATAATTAAGAGAACAATAGGTTTAAAAGATGGGTAATATAAATAGCTAAAAGGTCTAAAGGTCCGAGTGGGTACTAATGGTAACTAAAGATACAAGAGGTAACTGGAGGTGACTAACAGTGAACAGAGGTGATCCAAAGGTCGTGGTTGAGACAGAAGACTAAGCGTGAAGAACTCTATAGCTACAAGCCAAGCCACCATACATATACTTGCTTTACTCCCACTCGCTCATCATAACATAGGCCACAAACTAGTATCAACATAATAACAAGTGCCAAGTACTATTCTGTTGTCAAAGCAACATCAGGAAAAGGGTGTAATTATAAGCTAAAGTTAGGATGGAAAGGATTGTCCTTACACAATGAATCCTTCAGGGTTTGTGAATGCAGATAAGCGTTGCTAGGAAAGCCATAGCTCGTACGTGTAATCATTATTTGTGCACTTTGATGCATTGACATGTATGGAAAAAGAATGGAGGTTGAATGTTTTCTTTGGATGTGTGGCAATTGCCCCTGCAAAAATCTGAGACGGAAAGAGAGCACTACTAGGTAGGTGCAAATTGTATCACTGTCCGGCTTTGTCTGGAAACACTCCAATCAGAGGTTTGATTAGAAGGCAACTACTTGGAATAGGAGGCAAGAAATTGTTGGTTAAGTTGTGTAGCAGAGGTGCGGCATTGTGGTTGATGACTGGTACATAATATGCTTCTCAGCAAAGGTTGTAATTGTCAATTTCTTATATTAGGACTGATCTTGGGTTAGCATTAGGAGACTCTCTTGAAGGATAAAAGAATAATTGCTTTATATATGGACCTAAATCTACACTCAATTACTTAACAAAAAGACATAGAGAAATGGATCTGCAGCCTTGCTTGGCTGAAATCTTAATCACCTCGCTTCCGGGATTCGCGCTTATGCAACTTGACTCCACATCACGTGATATCATAATCCTATCACTTGTAAACTTAAGCTGTAACATTTAAGCTCATCTCAATGAGCAAATATCAGAACTCCACAGTACCAAAGTGGAAAGTACCAAAACCTCGCCTCTTCACCAACAGCACTGTCAAATACAGTTGGCCCTAATTTAACTTGTCCGAGACAAATTATTTCAACCTGTCTCTAACTAAACAATAACAAAATAGATGTAGGTCTCCCTCCAGACATTCATCAAGCCGAAATGTAAAGGTACAGTTATTACCATTCTCAATGACTTTTGGTGCTTTAAAATGTCTGATAAAACTACAGTAAACAAATTCACTGAACTAGTTAGTTGACAGATGCGCATTGCTAATGTTGTTCCATCACTTCAGCCAGATGAAAATATCATGAGAGACTGCCTCATCAACTTTTTTAATAATTGGTGCAGAGATTAATTTGCGTTGTCTGTCACCAACATCCAAAATATTATACACTGTTTTGCCAATGTTTTGCAATCTCTTCATTCAACTCAGGCCAATTATGAGGGCCACAAACCTTTTACTTCTGTTTCTTTTGTTGCTGGCAACCAGAGGCCAAACATTCTTCTAACATATCAACTAATCCCCACAAGTGTGAAATCTGAAGCCATTGCAGTTAGTTAAAACATATTCCTGAGACTTGCTTCTTGTGGCTTCAGACTCCAGATGGGTAGTAATGGGCCGCCGAGAATCCCGAAATACACACCACATCTCAATACCTTTTCTACAAATTCAGGAGTAATAGAGTGTCACGGACTGACCCTGTAATGTTGTGTAGCACCTGGCAAACCGTGTCATGAGTGTACTCAAATCACAGTTAATGCGTTGCAATAGTTACAGTGTTGCAATAGCAACAGTTACCACCCCAGATACCAATTAGTTGCTATGATACAGATGTAGGCTATGACATCACTGGTTATGGTGATTGCCACCATGTACTTAAGGGGCTCTGAGACTGTATTTGTACTGTAGCTTCTTGTCTTGTAATTTACTTGCTCTCTTGACCTCGTCTTTGTCCTCGTCCTCGTCCTACTCTCCGTCCTCGTCCTAGTCTACCGTCTGCAAGCCCTGACATTACAAGAAGCTGTCACGGACGAGGATGATGACGAGGACGGAGACGAGGACGAAGACGGAGACGGAGACGGAGACGGAGACTAGGACAGAGACGAAGACTAGGACTTAGGACAGAGGCGAGATTCTAAGATGTAGATAAAATACAAGACAAAAAGCTACAGTACAAATACATCCCAAGAGCTTCCTTAAGTACCCGAGACCGGTCACTACAATCAAGGGTGCAATAGCCCGCAGCTGTTACATAGCAACTGATCAGTATCTTGACTAGTGACTGTTGCTATCACAACACTGTAACCATCGCAGCGCACTAACCCTATTCCTGAGTGTATTCATGGGGCGGTTGGCCAGGTGCAATACAATATCACAAACTGGTCTGTGACAGAAGCTCTCAAAACATCTTCGACATTCCGCACCATGTGTCACAGTCTAAACATAGGCATTTGGGCAACCTTATGGTCAGAGGTAGTTTTAATTTCAATCTATGGTGAACTACAGATTGAAGAGGATAATAACAGTTACTTTATACATGATTATTATCCCAGCCAATGACACAGATTTCTATCCGTATATCTGTATTCCTTAATCGTATTCCCTACTCATATCCCCTACTCGTATCACATTCTCGTGCCCCGTCCCCGGACGTGTTACAGTATTATTATTGCCACTTATAAGGCCCTCCTTGTTTCATGCTAAGCCTGCGTTAGACAGCGCAGGCTACAGGCAATTACCGGCTTACAAGCCGTCACAAGCTCCCCTCTGACATTCTAGGAAGTTGGTTAGGGGGTTATATATATTTTGTTTTGTTTTATTTTTTTTTTTTTTGCCTTTGCGAATTTGGCGTCGTTTATCCAGTGTATGGCCCTCTGCGGGACCCACGAATCCTCCGGAGCTTTCATTATCTGGGCCATCATTTGTCATTATGTCTCCGTACGTGGCCTCAAATTGGTCTAGTGCTTGCGTTTCCCTTACACCATCAATTGGCTCCCATGTTGGCTCAGCCCAGCCTGTCCATTTTACCAGAGCTTGGCGAAAATTTCCTCTACCACGACGGATAGACCGGGCTCGAAGTATAGATTCCACCTCATATTCTGGCTCCTCGAGGTCATCCATCAATGGTGGGTTTTGCGCGTCATCTCTAATTTGGCTAGGAAGTGGATCGTTACCTGCACGCTTCACTAGTTCAACGTGGAAACGATTATGAATCTTTCCAGGAACGTTCAGCTCAACTGTTAATGGGTCGGGTATTGCTGTGACTTCATACTTGGCATGAATCCAGGCCAGCTTTTTCGATAGCTGCGGCGTCTTAATATTTCGTAGGTCTAGCCATACTTTATTGCCAACCTTAAGTTGTTCCGGTTGCCGTCGATGTCGGTTTGCGTTAGTCTCATTTCTTTGTTGCGCTGACGCCATTGCCGCCTGTGCAAAATCCTGAGCATCACGTAGTCTCTGCACGTACTCACTTGCAGCTCGTTGTCCCGGGTGTCTTGACAATTTTTCCGTTGATGGGGTTGGCTCAGATATAGGGTCAAGATCGTAACCATTGCGTAAAAAGAATGGACTTATCCCTCCAATTGCTGTGTTTGGCCTCGAGTTTAATGCCAATTGAGCCATTGGTAGGAGGTCTACCCAATTATTTTGAGCATAACATGTAAACACTCGGAGGTATTTGTACATTTCTTGATTTGCCCGCTCGCTTGCATTGGTTTGCGGGTGATATGCAGTAGATAATCGTTGTGAAATACCAGTTAGTCTGCAAAACGTGCTCCAGAAGTGGCTCACCCAATCACTACCCCGGTCGCTAGTTAGGAACCTTGGGAACCCATAGTACCGATAATATCGTTCAATAAATGTTGAGGCACACAGTTGTGCATCCATTGATTCCGTTCCGAACATTAGAACGTCCTTACTCAAGCGATCTGTGATGACCATGACATTTGTACAGCCGCGCGACTGTGGTAGGTCTGTGACGAAATCGATAGTCAGCTCACTACCTATGCGATCGGGTATTGGTAAAGACCGAAGAAACCCAGCTTTCGCCTCTCGCCACACCGTGGTCCGTCCGCAGGTATCACAGTTCCGGATAAACTTCCGCACTGAATCCCTGATTTTCGGCCAAAACCATTGTCGTAAAATTATGCCAACCATGGTATCTTTCCCAGGGTGGCCAGCCAGATGACTATCATGCGATCGTTGCATAATTGCTGTCCTAAGAGGTTCGTAGTCAGGCACCCAGATCCTATTTTCTCGGCCGCGGAGAATATTATCAGCGGCTACCGTGCACTCGCCAATATTAGCTTTCATCTTTTGGGCTAAGTCTGGGGGAAATCCACGCTCCCCGTCGCGCACAGAATCACGTGCACGGCGCCAATCGCCATCGCTTTGCACCCCTCTTTTCCACAGCGTTTGCAGCTCATCTTCGTCAAATAATACTGCCTTAGCAGCTGAGTCTAGTTCCTCTTCACTGGGCTCGATATTAACTGGATTAACAGGCAGATGTGGCAACAATTGCATTATGCGTCCCGCAGTTCTCTCATCGTTTAATCCGGTCGGCTTATCCTGATCTCGACGTGACAGGGCATCTGGTCTTTCGCAGGTGTTTCCCGGCCGCCATTCCAACACGTACTGAAATTGCTGCAAAATATCGTTGTATCGTACCTGCCGCTCATTTAGAAGACGTTTTGATGCGAAATAATTCAGGTTTTTGTGGTCGCTCCAGATTTTAAACGGCTTAGCTACTGACTTCAATTCTGCCTGCCATTCCCACAAGCATGCTACAATAGCGAGCATCTCCTTGTCATGAATTGGGTAATTCGCCTCCGCAATTGTTAGCCGTCTCGAATAGTACGCTACTGGCCGCAATCTACCCTGCTTGTCTATCTGAGATAGACAACCTCCCATAGCATAACCTGAGCAGTCAGCTTCAAGCACCGTATCACGATCTGGATCCCACTGTGCTAAAGCTGGTTGGGATGCGAAAATTCTTTTCAATCTTTTAAAGGCGTTGTTTTCCGCATCACCCCATTGCCATATCGAATCCTTCTTTGTTAGAGCAGTAAGTGGTGCCGCAATCTCTGAGAATCCATCAACAAAACATCGATAGAAATTCGCGAACCCTAGGAACGACCGAACACCTTTAACAGTCAATGGCGGGTCCCATTCCAAAATTGCCTTGACTTTGACTGGATCCACCTTTATTCCTTCACCGGCATGAATTATGAATCCCAGGTATTTGACCTCTTGACACAGAAACTCGCATTTGCTAATGTCTAGGTATAGCCCTGCCTTGCTCAACTTACCAAGAATACTTCGCACCGTATCCCAATGATCTTCTTCACTGCCACTAGTGTAAGCAAGTACATCATCCATATAAGCCGTTGCATCGAGATCCAAGTGTTCACGCAGCTGTTCATTGATATATCTTTGAAAAGTAGCGGGCGCATTAATCAAACCAAAAGGGGTCACGAGCCACTCAAATAGTCCCAGTCTACATCGAAATGCTGTCAGCCATTCGTCTCCTTCTCTGATTCGAAGACGATGGAATGCAGATTTGACATCCAACTTCGTGAACCATCTTGCCTTCGACAGCTGCCGAAGAGTTTCCTTGAACAAGGGTAGAGGGTACCGGTCAGGTGTGGTTATCGCGTTCAACCCTCTATAGTCAACACACAATCTCAAACCTCCATTAGGTTTTTTTGCAAATAGCACTGGTGCTGCTGCTGCCGAGTTACTAGGGCGAATCCAGCCCTTCTGTAACAATTCCGTCAACGTCTTACGTAGAACAAGTAGTTCTTCCCGAGACATTCCATATAGTGGCCCCCAAGGCGGAAAAAGAGGCTTGCCATCCTGTTGCTGAAGGTTTATGGCATGATCTAGGGTACCACGTAGTGGTGGCAATTCGTCGGCCCCACTACTGTCCGCAAAAAGGTGCGCAAATTACTTTACCTGCTCTGGCAATTCGTTTTGCGCTTGCTCTTTTGTAACGCCTGGTTTCGTGCGTAAAGCTTTATTTATGTCATCTAGAGATGCTTTACAGACTGGCACTTTTTTGATCATAGATACCATCTTATTGACAGGTATCATTCTCGGGCGCGCGATGTTGCGTAGGGCATTTCTCCAGCGCTTAACACTGTGTACTGAGAGACCATTCTTTCGAATCTCCAATCGTTGTTCTTTCGCATGAATCACGGCATCTTGGTCTTCGAGCCACTTCTTTCCAAGTATCATTTGATGCGTACAATGTGGGACGATGCACATCCATATCTTTGGCATCATGTACCCGTCTAAATCTAGAGAGATGTGTGTGATACTATCGACTATAGGCTTATTTGTCGTTGAATCTTCGGCCGTTTCCAAAGAGCGAGGGTTAATACGTATGCGCGGCAGTTGTAACTTAGAAGCGAGATCATCATTAATAATTCCGGAGCACAAACAACCATTATCCACTAATGCTTGCACCATATTAGAATCATTGATTAAAGCATTAATTAAAAATGGAGTTGTATTCATAATTATTTCCTGACTAACAACTGCCTTAGGCTCCTGAGTGCGACTTTGCTCAGGAGCATCTAGTTTTCCGAAAAATATTGACCCAATGCCTCATTTTCGTCTTCGTCCTCCATTAATAGCCGTAAATCGATTGCCGGGAGAGAAGCTGGTGAGGCTGAAATACCAACAGCACCTGGTTTTCGCGCAGGCAATACCGGGCAGACTCTCGTGCTACAGCCCTGACGCTCGCATCGAAAACACTTACCCTCCCTTTGGAGTCTCTGGATTTGATCTGGCGACTTCCATCTTGCACGTAGCGGCTTGCCATTCGCACCCCGTGCTACATTAACAGAGTTTACACCTCCCATGAAAGTATCGCCCGCTGTATCAACTTCCCCGACAATTCTGCGTGTATTGTTAGAAGGCCTCCATCCTGCGTTAAATTTCCCTCCACGGTTAATATGGCCTACTTCACGGCGACCCAAGCCATTGACGCTTTGATTGTTCCTGGAACGGTCCAACCCTTCTGACGTGACCCAACCCCCACTTCGGTTCGGTTGAACATCTATCTCTTCGTGCTGATGTGATATCTGTCCAACAATTTTAGTCCATGCAAAGAAGTCGTTCTGCGGTAGAAGATGGTTGCTGGCCAAGGCTTTTCGAAGAGTTTTATTTAATGCACCACGGAGCATGGTGATCTTGGTCTCGTCAGGCCACATATCACCTCTCCCTTCTGTAAGCTTATTTGACCAGGAGGGAAAAAAGGTATTCCACTCCTGGTATTCTCCCATCTTTAATTTTCCCAATTCTGTCCTAGCACGGGTGATTCGAGTGAGGTCCCAGTTGCTACGGTCCAAGAATCCGATGAAATCCTCCGGGCTCTCCATTCCGTTCTTTCCTCCGGTCTCGAAATATGAACCGGCCTCCTCTTGAGCCATTCCCTCCAAAGAATTGTAGATCATCAAAAATACTTGCTGGTCACTATATTCGAATGTGTTCCAGTCGAGACGTAATGCAGACAGCACAGCTTTTCTCCATGCGGGGTATTTCTTCCTATTGCCATCGTAAGAAGGAAGTTGGTTAGGTTTTAATTTACCATTTTTCCTCGCTGGGTCTTTGATTATCTCAACCTCCGAAGTTTGATCGGGGGTCCTGCTAGGCAATGCCGAGATTCCTAATTGCATTCGAAGGCTAAGGTTTTCCTCCTTCAAGAAATCGTTTTCAGACAAGGCTGAATTTAACTCGTTAGACATTCTTCGTCTTCCGTTAATCGTGTTTTCTCTTGTATCGTCTTTCGTATTGTCTTCCGTATCGTTTTTCGTATCGTCGTTCGTCGTTCATCGTGAATGGTGAGTTTTTGAGAGATTGAAATATGTCACAGTCTAAACATAGGCACTTGGGCAACCTTATGGTCAGAGGTAGTTTTAATTTCAATCTATGGTGAACTACAGATTGAAGAGGATAATAACAGTTACTTTATACATGATTATTATCCCAGCCAATGACACAGATTTCTATCCGTATATCCGTATTCCTTACTCGTATTCCCTACTCATATCCCCTACTCGTATCACATTCTCGTGCCCCGTCCCCGGACGTGTTACAGTATTATTATTGCCACTTATAAGGCCCTCCTTGTTTCATGCTAAGCCTGCGTTAGACAGCGCAGGCTACAGGCAATTACCGGCTTACAAGCCGTCACACCATGTCTCCATTGGCCCCAACTGATATGAACCTTACCCCAGAGATTTTGAAAAAACTGAGCAACATTTCCGATGTCTCTCAATTTGTGCAAGGGGAAACGCCCATCAGTTGATATGGAGGCCGTCATAAGCCAATTTTCTGATGCCCTGAAAGAATCTAAAAAGCCCAGGTCTGTGATGGTCCCTGATCCGCCAATTTACTCTAATTCGAAAGAGGATTTCAACTTGTGGAGGGGAAACATGTTAATGAAACTCAATGTTAATCAGGACCACTTCTCCGACAACCAAGCCAGAATGGTCTATATTTACTCAAGACTGGATAAACAATACCGGGCCCACCTCCATGCTTGGGTTACAAATGGCTTCATCAGATTTCCTTCGGCTGTTGATATGATGGATACCTTGCATGTAATATTCCACAACCCCAATCTGGAACGTGATGCATCCGCCAGATTGCATAAAAATCCTCAAAACAACAGACCCTTTTCGTTGTGGATTTCTGAGATCCGCCGAGACGCAGCCATTGCAAACTACGATCCAAACTCCATCTACCTTCGTGACTTACTGTTCCATAATTTAAGCTTGGATCTCAAAAAGGCACTGGTGCATGAAAGAGGGTTGAGGAAAATGGACTTTAATGAAGCAGTTGCGACCCTCCAGGACATGGAGAATGATCAGAAATTTTACCTCAACGCCTTGTCGGGTTCTAATCAGCAACAGTTACCAGCACGCACTCCGCAACATGACCCGCACCTCACACAATTTAGACCAACAGGAGACCTAATGGACCCCTCCGCTGCCGATGTGCGGCCACGCGGCCCTTTATCATCAGAGGAAAGAACTCGTTGTCGCCAGCTTGGGTTGTGCCTGTACTGTGGAGGTAACAGCCATCTAGTAACGTCATATCCAATAAAGCCGTCCCGCATCCAATTACATGGGAAATTGGCTGAAATACTAGAGCCAGTACCAATTCTTGATTCGGGAAATGCCAGAGCTCTTCAATAAGTCGCCTGAAGAGCTCGTTGCCAGCATTAAAACTATCATCCACATCTGTTGTTGGAAAATCATGGAAGGAGTCCCATCATTTTGTGATTAACTGCTTTACTTAAAATTATGAAACAAAACCTATTACTTCTCGTGCTCTAATTGACAGTGGCGCTTCTGCCTGTGGATTTGTTGATGCTCAGTTTGCGCGCAATAATAATCTTAATTTGGAACTTTCAGAACAGCCTCGCTCCGTATGTGTCTTTGACAGAACCAAATCCTCAGCAGGTCAAATCACTCATTTAGCTATGACCTCACATACCATAAATGGCCATACTGAAAATATTTACCTCTTTGTGACTACCCTAGCGCAATTTAATCTCGTCCTTGGACTTCCCTGGCTGCAACTGCACAATCCAAAAATATGTTGGGCAGAGAACACAATTCTCTTTAATAATCCTAATTGTAAGACACATTCAATTGAGTTTCCAGCCAAAGTGAAAGCTTTAGCCCCAGAAGAAATATCTGCAATAAAGACTGCCAAGTGTGCAACTAAATTTCCGATCCCTTCCCTACAAATTGAAAGTTGTGACTTGAAATCATTTGAAAATTCCGCCGCCAGAAAAGATCATGCTATCCCAGCAATAAGCATGGATGATATCAACAAGGCACTGAGTGAGATACCAAAAGTTGATCCGGCCAAGTTTGTGTCAGTGGTGTATCACAAATACCTCTCTGTATTTTCAAAGGATGAAGCTAATAAGCTTTCACCTCACGGGCCAAGTGATCATCATATTATTTTAAAATCAGGCTCTGAATGTTGTAAAGGTAAGAGCTTATAGAGGTTAATTGGCAGAAGGTTTACGGATGATTATTGATGAATCAATGTGAGCTGCTGATATATTTGATATTCAGAACTATGAGGATTTAGGAAGTAGAAAGCGCTAATTATATACACATCTGAGGTAGCCAGACTCTTGCCTTATTTACCCAAAACATTACCACGGAATATTCTAGTCTCCTCCATCTGGCAGTACAATCTAGAAACACTTTCTATACAGTGCTCCATTGTTCCTTTACTCATCATGGGGCCACCTGGAAAGTTCTTCCTTCACCCTCACTGATCATTGCCCTTGTGCATGTGATGGGCAATCAACAAAACAATATAGTAAAGGAATGGTGGCCAATTACTGTCTATTTTCTACATACATCTCGGAACTGTCCACCGAGGGGAGGCTACTTAAGGTGTCCCAACTCCCAATGCACTAACCTCACTATCTATTCTACTACACCATATCCTTGATATTCCGAGTGGGCTTGTCATAGCAAAACTGGGTCGTATTGGCCCATGATTCCATATGAGACTTGCTGCAACAATATCTTGTTTCCATATTTGTTGCAACCCTATATTTGTATGGCCAAGTTGGACATCTCTTTAGATAGCAAGGCTAATGACGTAATAATGATAAGTGTCCGTGCGACAGTCACTAGGAGATAGGCGCAGCCTGTAACAGTGCATTGCAATCCTAGCCATCACCAGCACAACACTGAAGCACTGTGGGGTCCCTTATATGTAATGTCTCGAGAAGAACTTTTAGTTCTCCAGAAGTAAATTGAAGAAAACCTACAGAACGGGTTCATCAGGGCCAGTTCATCCCCTGCATCATCTCCCATCTTATTTGTCAAAAATCCTGGAGTTGGCCTCAGATTCTGCATAGATTATTGCGCTCTGAATGACCTTACAATTAAAAACCAATACCCCATCCCGCAAATCAATGAGACTCTAACCCTACTCGGAAAAGCCAAGTATTTCTCCAAGCTAGATGTCATCTCAGCTGTCACAGTTCAAATATAGAAAGCGAATGGGCATTTGTATGATTGAAAGGTAAAGCTTTAATTCATCTATGTAGAAGCAAACTACCTGCAAGTCTACTCTACTACTTATACACATCCAGAGGTATCTAAATCTAGCCTACACTTACAGTGGCAATGAAACTGACTAAAGGTTTGTTCTGCCACACAGGTAACGCTTCTGATACTCTTGGCACTATCCTTTACGTAGCCTCAGTGGCGATCTCGTATCAGTTTTCGTCTGCAGATAATCCTCAGAGTGATAGAGAATATAGGTTGCCTTCGATAGCCACCGAAGGCTACAGGGCTTATCGGCTCACAAGCTGTCACAATCCCCCCTCTTCTAATTTTTTATTATTATTTTTTCTTTTAGCTTTTCGTCGCTGTTTTATATGGGATTCTGCTGGGCCAATAAATTTCCCAGCAGTTTCTTTCGAAGGACTGTCATGATTCTCAATTGAGCCGTATATAGCCTCAAACTTTTCTAATGCCTCTGTATCTTTAATATACTCTAGTGGCTCCCATGTTGGATCAGCCCATCCAGTCCATTTGACTAAAGCTTGCCTATATTCCCCTCTTCCACGGCGAATTGTCCTGGCTCGTATGACAGCTTCAACTTCATATTCGGATTCTTCCAGGTCGTCAATTAAAGGAGGATTTTGTGCATCATCACGTACTTGACTTGGAAGTGGGTCGTTGCCTGCTCTTTTGATTAACTCGACGTGAAATCTTTTATGTGTATTACCAGGGACGTTTAATTCAACAGTTAGTGCGTCAGGGACTGCAGTAACCTCGTACTTTGCGTGTTGCCAGGCCAGCTTTTTAGAGAGCTGCGGCGTTTTTATGTGACGTAAATCTAGCCATACTTTATCTCCGACTTTAAATCTTTCAGGCTGACGACGAATTTTATTCGGGTTTTGCTCATTCTGTTGTTGGGCGGACATCATTGCGGCTTGCGCCAGGTCTTGCGCATCTCTCAATCGTTGTACGTAATTAATTGCTGCCACTCGTCCTGGATGTCGAGATTTTTCAGCTTTAATTGGTGTCGGTTCCATGAGGGGGTCCAGCTCGTAGCCATGTCGCAAAAAGAAAGGACTCATTCCTCCAATCGCGGAATTTGGACGTGAGTTAAGTGCAAGTTGAGCCATTGGAAGGAGGCTCACCCAATTATCCTGTGCGTAACATGTGAATACCCGTAAGTATTTATAAATCTCTTGGTTGGCTCGTTCGCTTGCATTTGATTGTGGGTGGTACGCTGTTGTCAAGTTCTGCTTAATGCCAGTGATTTGACAAAATGTTTTCCAGAAATGGCTTGTCCAATCACTACCCCTGTCGCTTGTCAAGTAGCGAGGGAATCCATAATAGCGATAGTAAAGGTCAACAAAGATATTTGCACAATTCTCCGAGGCCATTGAATCAGTACCAAAAATAAATATGTCCTTTGAAAGACGATCCGTTATGACCATCAAGTTTGTGTAGCCATTTGATGGTGGTAAATCCGTCACGAAATCAATTGTTAAATCGCTACCAATTCTTTTAGGAATGGGGAGTGATCGTAGAAATCCCGCTTTTGATTCGCGCCACACCTTTGTTTGTCCGCACACATCACAATTTCGAATAAACTGTCGTACCGATTCCCTCAACTTGGGCCAGAACCAACGACGTAAGATCATACTGACGATGTTATCCTTTCCTGGATGTCCCGACAATTGGCTATCGTGAATACGCTGCATTATGGCCGTCTTCAGGGGCTCGTAATTAGGCACCCAAATTCTATTTTCCCTCCCTCGAAGAACTCCATCTGCTGCTACACTGCACTCTGCTATGTTGGCAGACAACTTGTACGCTAAATCTGGCGGAAATCCGCGTTCCCCTGCTTGCACTGCATCACGGGCACGTCTCCAATCTGCATCAATCTCAACACCAATCTTCCACAACGCCTGTACCTCATCGTTGTCAAAAAATCGGGCTGAAGATGCCTGATCAGCATACTCTCGCAGATTATCTTCACCTCCCTCGGGTCCTACAACAGTTGGAAGTACGTCCACACTAGGTAAGAGCTGAAGTACGCGTCCCCTTGTCCTATTGTCACTAAATCCAGTAGGTTTGTCTTGATCTCGTCTAGACAAAGCATTCGGCCGCTCACAATTTTGTCCTGGTCGCCACTTAAATTTATACTGAAACTGTTGTAAAACATCATTATACCTAACTTGTCGCTCGTTGAGGAGACGTTTAGTAGCGAAATATTCAAAGTTCTTGTGGTCGCTTAGGATTGTAAATGGTTTAGCAACTGACATTAGTTCTGGCTTCCACTCTCGCAAACAAGCTACAATTGAATGCATCTCTTTGTCGTGAATTGGATAATTTGCCTCTGCGCTTGTTAACCTCTTCGAAAAATAGGCCACCGGCCTTATGCGTGCTTGATTGTCAGTTTGCGAAAGACAACCACCTATTGCATAGCCCGAACTACCAGCTTCTACAATTGTTTCACGATCTGGGTCCCATTGAGCTAAAACAGGTTCTGACGCAAAAACTTTCTTTAGCTTTTCAAACGCGTCATTTTCTTCACGTTCCCATTTCCATCCAACATTATTTTTCGTCAAATTAGTCAAGGGCGCGGCAATATCTGAAAATCCTTCAACAAAGCAGTGGTAGAAATTAGCAAAGCCAAGAAATGACCTCACGCCTTTCACAGTTGTTGGCGCATTCCATTCTAGGATAGCCTTGACTTTCGTAGGGTCAACAGCCACACCCTCACCCGCCTTCACAATGAAGCCTAGATATTTGAACTGTTTTGGTAGAAATTCACACTTGTCAATGTCAAGAAAAAGTCCAGCCTTTTCAAGTTTTCGAAGTATACTACAAACTGTCTCCCAGTGTCCTTCCTCACTACTGTCTGTGTAAGCCAGGATATCATCAACATAAGCCGTCGCATCTAGATCAAGATGCTCTTGTAGATGTTTGTTAATATATCTTTGAAAAGAGGCCAGTGCGTTAATCAGACCAAAAGGCGTAACCAACCATTCAAATAACCCTAGTCGGCAGCGAAATGCTGTCATCCATTCATCCCCTTCACGAACTCTCACGCAATGGAAAGCCGATTTAACATCTAGCTTTGTAAAATAACGAGCCTTTGATAACTGTTGCAAGGTTTATTTAAACAGGGGAAGTGGGTAGCAATCCGGTACTGTAATAGCGTTAAGTCCACGATAATCCACACAAAACCGTAAACCCCCATTTGGCTTCTTTGCAAAAAGTACTGGTGATGCAGCTGCCGAACTGCTGGGTCTAATCCAACCCTTGGCGAGCAGTTCTGTCAATGTTTTCCGCAAGACAAGGAGCTCTTCTCTCGACATACTGTACAAAGGTCCCCACAGAGGCTGTAGAGCTTTTCCATTTTCGTGGCGTAGATTTATAGCATGATCTAAGTTGTTCCGCAGCTGTTGCAAGTCGTTTGCTCCATTGTTGTCTGCAAAGAGATGGGCAAATTCTTTCACTGGGTACAGTAGGCGTGTTCTAGCTTCCTCTGTCGTAAGACCAGGTTTTGTCCGTAGTGCTTTGTTTATATCCTCTATTGAGGCCTTGCAGATAGGAATAGTTTTGACCATTGAAGACATAAGCCCCATCGAGGCTACCCTAGGTTCTTTTACGCCTAAAAACTCCTGGCGCCAACGTTTTCTGCTGTAAACCGATGCACCGCATTTCCAGAGCTCTAAACGTTGCTCTTTAGAATGTATTACTGCATCTTGATCTTCCAACCATTTTTTTCCAAGAATCAGCTGGTGTGTACTGGAAGGAACTACATATAGCCAAAGTTTTTTTGTAACATTTCCGTCAAGGTCAATTGAAATGTATGTTATATCTTTTACCATTGGTTTCCCCTTTGAAGAGCTCTCCACTGTCTGAAGAGGTCGTGGAGAAATTGACTTGCGAGGTAAACCCAGTTTTGCTACTAATGAGTCCTCAATAATCCCAGAACACAGACATCCAGTGTCTATCAATTCTTGTACCATATTTACGTCGTTGATCAGCACATAAACCAGAAATGGTTTTGTGTTCATACTAAGTTCCTGGTCTTTATTCTTGGCCGCTTTCGTCGGATCATAGCTCGATGACGTGAGTGATGATATGGATGTGTGGTCACTTCTCTTCTCCCTTTTTTCTTCTAATTTCGCTTTATTTTCGGGAAGGATAGTTGCTGGCTTTTTGAACTTAGAATTTATTGCTGGGAGTAGAAAACAATCATTGGTACTGCAGCCTTGTCGTTCACATCTAAAACATCTGCATTCCATTTTAAGCTTGTCAATTTGATCTACTGTCTTCCATATAGCTTGTAGGGGCCTGCCGTTAGGTCCCAACGTCGCTTTCACTGGGCGAGCAACGTCTTTTTCGTGAAAAGTGCCTTCCAATGGAAGAAGAGGGCAGACTCTGGCATAGCAACCTCGTTTTTCACACCTAAAACATCTGCTTTCTTGACGAAGTTCTTCAATTTTTGTTGCTGATTTCCATTGTGCTTTCAAACTTTTGGCTCTTGGAACTTGAAACAACTGCATTTTTCCGTGGTGTTAAAGTAGTATGTTTTATCTCTAGACGTATGTTTCGTTGTCGTATCTCTCGTTGTCGTATCTTTCGACGCAATATCTCTCGTCTTATTTCTCGTTGTTGTATCTCTCGTAGTCATGTCTCTTGATGCAATATCTCTCGTCGTATCACTAGTTGTCGTACCTTTTGTAACTGGAGATAGATGAATTATATGTCACAGTTCAAATATAGAAAGCGAATGGGCATTTGTATGATTGAAAGGTAAAGCTATAATTCATCTAAATAGAAGCAAACTATCTGCAAGTCTACTCTACTACTTATACACATCCAGAGGTATCTAAATCTAGCCTACACTTGCAGTGGCAATGAAACTGACTAAAGGTTTGTTCTGCCACACGGGTAACGCTTCCAATACTCTTGGCACTATCCTTTATGTAGCCTCAGTGGCGATCTCGTATCAGTTTTCGTCTGCTGATAATCCTCGGAGTGATAGAGAATATAGGTTGCCTTCGATAGCCATCGAAGGCTACAGGGCTTATCGGCTCACAAGCCGTCACATCAGCATTCAACCAAATGCGTATTGCAAAAGTAGATGAATACTTAACAGCCTTTCGAACATGGTTTGGTCTATATGAATACCTAGTAATGCCGTTTGGGTTAGCAAATGCGCCAAGCTCATTCTAAAATTACATTAATGATACCCTCAGAGAATATCTTGACAAATTTTGTTCGGCTTATATTGATAACATTCTCATATTCAGCCAGTCTTTAGAAGAGCATATCAGTCATGTGAAGCAAGTTCTCGGTCGCCTTGAGCGTGCAGGTTTTCAGATTGATATATAGAAATGCGCATTCCTGTGACGGTCTTAAAGTGGCATTTTATTCAAACTGAACTCAGAGCTAGATACAAATGAAAATCTTAAAGTAACGAGCAGAGACATGACTGAAAGCCTCCTATTTATTTACAAGACTATGATCTCGTGTTATGAATTCGTTGTAGATAATTTGAATAGGGTGGCGCACGGGCTATTTCGTGAATTTGGTTGGAGCTAGGCAAATGGAGCGTAGATTACGTTGGTTGGAAATTTAGAATTGGCTCCTTAGTTCTAACAATTTTGTTACATGATACATGACCTTGTACCCTTCGGTACTCAGAAGTTAATAAAGCTACTTGTTCAGTTATTTGTGATTAATCCGCTACCTTTTAACCGTCGCCTCGCCGAAACTGACTCGACCTCTGTAGCTTAACAGCTTCGTAATTCAGCCCACAAGTAAGTTCATAACATCTCGTTCCCTCATTTCATACCATTCTCAAAATAGATCATGACCTGTCCTCCGACAAACACCAGCATCTCCGTCTATTTTAATTCAGCTTCATTTTAATGTTAGTAATTTTAGTTATTAAAATAGTTATGATGCATGTGGCTTAGATGACTCACGACTGGTGTTCGAGTCGTCCTGTCTGCAATCTAAATTTGTCATTTAAGAATAGATTTGCATGAACTGGGCCAAGGCCTATACTTGGGTCTAATGAGTTGTGGAGGGGTTCATGACATGTATGATGTTTAATATGGTTGGAAGAGTTCAAGCCTTATTTGTTAGGCAGTAGCCTAATGATAACCAGGTATGAGCCTGTGACAATTCCATGTCCAATCAGTCAAGCTCCTCGGTCTCATCATCACTACTGATGGTATCAAAATGGACCCAGGAAAGCTAGATGCCATTGAATCTTGGCCTACCCCAGAAAATAGGAAAGAAATTTCTCGATTTATTGGATTTACTAACTTCTATCAGAGATTCATCCGAGGATTTGGATCCATTGTTATGTCATTAACTGATTGCCTTAAGAAGGATAAACCCTTTTCGTGGAGTGTTGAACAGGACATTGCATTCAAATTAATTAAGAAAAAATTTCGAGAAGGAGTGGTGCTTTCTCACTTCAATTGGGACCGTCCAGCTCGTCTAGAAACGGATGCTTCTGATCGAGGGACTTAAGGAGTTTTACTTCAGCCTGATGAACTTGGTAGTTGAAAACCTGTTGCATTCTTTTCTCAAAAAATGAACCCGGCAGAATCAAACTACAAAATATGCAATAAGGAACTTCTAGCAATTGTGTAAGCCTTCGAAGAGTGGCGTCCAGAGCTAGAAGGATCTCCTGAGGCCATAGAAGTTGTCACAGATCACAAAGCTCTGGAGTATTTCATGAAGTCTCGGCTACTCTTCAAAAATTCCTTGAGCAACAAGTTCTTAAACCGCATAATTTGATGCCTGGCATGGGAGACAGCCAATTATTAGCTAATGTTTCAGTTGAGCAGATAGAAAACTTACACTCTTCTAAGCCCACAGATAAATCCATGACAAACATTTTAGATACAACAACTCCTCTGACATTTCTGGAACAAATCCGTCAAAGTTACTGTACTGACAGGTCCATTGAAGCTGTGATAAAAGTCCTGAAGAACCATAATGCGCCTAGAATCAAAAACTTCACCCTTGCTGAGTGCGCATTTAGTAATGGTTTCTTGTTTTACAGGAACAAAATTGTAGTCCCACTGGGCAAACAAGATCATTCCTTAACAATAGAAATTATTTAAGCGCATCACGATCCGCTGGCAGCCGGGCATCAAGGAGCAGCTGCAACGTATTCTGTTATCACACGCAAGTTCTTCTGGCATGGTATGTTAGTTCAAATAAAGAGATTTGTTCAGAATTGTCACACCTGCTCACAAATCAAACCTAATTGCGAAGGAGCTCAGGGACTGCTATGCCCTCTTCCGGTCGCAAACAATAGATGGCGCCATGTTGCTATGGATTTTGTTGTTGACTTACCTACAAGCAAAGACTTTAACAAAGTCGAATTCAATAGCATGCTTGTTGTTGTGGACAGAATGACTAAGCAGGTCCACGTTATCCCATGCAACAACTTGACCGCACATAGTACTGCATACCTGTTCTACAGAGACTGTATCTGTTTTCATGGTCTGCCAGACACCATCACTTCCAACCGCAATAGTCAGTTAACCTCCGAATTTTGGAAATGGACATGTAAATTCCTGCAAATAGATCATCGACTGTCAACTGCTTTCCACCCGCAAACCGACAGCCAAACCGAACGCATGAACGCACGCATCGAGCAACATCTCAGAGCATATGTCAATTTCGTGAAAAATGATTGGGTACGCTTCCTACCATCTGCAGAATTTGCCCTAAACAACCATGATACACAAGTAACAGGCACATCGCCATTCCTGGCTGTATATGGTCAGCATCCAAGGTCTGGTTCCAAACTTTCTGCTCCTATGTCTAGTTTGCCAGCACCCGCACCTATTAAATTGAAAGAAATGACGCTGAGACTCTTGTATCTAACATGCAAAAAATTGAGAAATTTATAACTCAAAATATTGAGCTCCACACTGCCCAGTATGAAGACCAAGCTAACAGGACAAGGACAGCTGCCAGGAACTATCAACCTGGAGACTAAGTCTGGCTTAACTATGAGAATGTTTGCCTCTTATGTTCTTGTTGCAAGTTAGATTATAAAAACGGGGATTATTATTGAGCCTGTAGGAAAATATGCTTTTAGGTTAGAGCTTCCCTCCTCATCTAAATTACACCCTGTCTTCCACGTTTTGCTTCTCTCTCCGGTTGCTAGAGACCCGCTATGTAGTCAAACCTCAGGACCCCCGCCAACTCTCAATGCCGAAGATTCTAGCACCAATTATGAAATTAAAAAAATAATTGGTTAACAGTGGGTTAACAACAAATTGCATTACCTCGTCCGTTGGAAAGGTTACGGCCCTGAAGATGATTGGAGTATACCTGTTTCTCATGCAGATGGATTCAAAGAATTAGCTAAAGACACCCATAAACTCAATCCTTCAGAACCAAAGCCAAGTGATAAAATTCCAGACTCTACTGTAAATTCCTCTCGCCGGAGCTCGAGGAAATTAAGGAAGGGGTAATGTCACGGACTGACCCTGTAATGTTGTGTAGCACCTGGCAAACCGTGTCATGAGTGTACTCAAATCACAGTTAATGCGTTGCAATAGTTACAGTGTTGCAATAGCAACAGTTACCACCCAAGATACCAATTAGTTGCTATGATACAGATGTAGGCTATGACATCACTGGTTATGGTGATTGCCACCATGTACTTAAGGGAGCTCTGAGACTGTATTTGTACTGCAGCTTCTTGTCTTGTAATTTACTTACTCTCTTGACCTCGTCTTTGTCCTCGTCCTCGTCCTACTCTCCGTCCTCGTCCTATTCCACTGTCCGCGAGCCCTGACATAGAGATAGGTATTGCTCCAGTGATTCTTCTGCCAAGCATAACACTGGCAAAACTTGGATTGTGTCTGAATACATTTTGTCCACATCCAGCTGCCCGGGTAAGACAGATATGGTTCTTGACATAGTGCCCCTAACAATAATTTTAAGGACAGATAAAATTTAACTTGTCTCTCCATATAGAAAAAATATTTAGACTGCATCTTGACATCTTCTTGCAGTTCAAGGTATTGGCTCCATCAATTTTAAAATCATAATTTTTCTTGATATTTCATTGAGTGGAACTATAACCCTCTATAATGTTAGATGCTTTTCTACTTGTCCCAATAACCTTATCTCCGATTCTCAACTGCATTCTATTGGGTAAAGAATGCAAATTTCTAAATATGGGCTGTAAACAATTCAAGTAGTGGACAATAATTCTTTGGCAACATCTCAGGTAAGACGCAGATGATTCTGCTTCAAAAACATTAATTTTTCACTCCATTCTTTAATTTCTAAGCATACTTTACTTTGGTTGCACCAGTCTTCCTTTTCCAACTTTGCCTTGCCCACTCCATCAATCAAAATGAGAAAATTGCCTCTTTCTTACAATAAGTCTTTTTTTTTCTGACATGCCTTCTGCTGCTTTAATAACAAAAGGTATGTTGTCTGTTACTTGCAGAAAATTTTTTTTAAATCATGCAACATTGTCAACTTCCCTATCTTCAGAACCAATATCTCAAGTTTCTTGGTTTCTTCATCACAAATTAACACAAATTTGTGCTGGAATTCTTTTATTCCTTCAAAATTACCAATTACATCAAGTGATCAACCAGAGGTTATATTTTGTATCAAGTCTTTTCTTACTGTGAATTCATGACTGTTATCTTTGCCTTTCTTGCAAACAAATTGAGGATACAAACATGACACTCTTATAGTCAACTTCTACTTTCATTCCATTAATAGTGCACCTATTCCCTTGCCCAATATTTCAAACTGATACTCAAGATTATGGGCATACATAAAAATCAGATATAACAGCCCAATCATAAACAATCCACTTTACATCTAAACCTCTCGTATATGCAATAGCTTCTGCAATTATGTAGATTGCTAATGCCCAGATATACAAGTGAGATATCACATAGGCATCTGTGCAATCTAAGATGGCATTCCACACAAAGAACTACACTTAATTCCCTGCAAAAATTATCCACAAATGTGCATCTGTGACTATAATGAGAGTGATTAGATAATGTGAGTTATTGCAGAGTCTTGACTTTCTAAGGAATTCCTATCATAAACATCATCCAGATTAGATAGGGAGGAATCCCTCAACCTTCAAATCTTGCCTAATCATATCTAAAAGTAACTATATCCCAGGCAAAAATGGTTTATCATTGTTTATATTCAAACAGATAACACATTCATATTGGAAACACATGACATTAACAAGTTAGAGTTAAAAAAAAGCAAGTGCCCAATTAACTGACAAATCAAAAATTATACTCACCAAGTGACAACTTCAATGATTAAATGGAGTGACATTAACAACCTCAAAAAAAGTTCTTTTCTCCTCAACCAAGGACTATATCAAAGATGGCATCATTTCGAGATAATGCAGATAGCTATATAGAACCATTTATTTTGCAACACACATGAGTGGCATGTATTGCCTAAATTTACCAACATCAGGCAAATTACATCCTTTAAAACCTTCCTCAATACTTGATCTAGACTAAAATAAGAGAACATGGGTTTAGAATGGCATTTATGGCATATTGAGAGCAAAGGTCAAGAAGGTGACAACAAAATTAAAAACCTACAACAAAATTATATGAATATGAATCAAAATAACCCTTTACTAACTAAAGATGACTGAAGAGTCATGTTGGAAATGCGAATTCCTTTAAAAATGAGTTCAAGTTAGCTTCTGACCATCCTGCATTTTTAATACATGATAATATAATCCTTGAAGATCAGTTTAATGTACAAAATTTATCTTAAGTGTCCTTGTCTCAACTTTCTAGAAAATCATTCTATACTTTGATATAACAAACAGAATTTCCCAGATGCTCAGTCTGATTCAAATTGCCATTTAACAAGTTTGCAAGTAGGTATAAGTCCCTCCAGTACCGCTTATTCTCTATAAAGACACATATTAACTCTATGAAAAAGGTATTCAACATGTCCTAACTATTACAAACTTTGATGATTCACCTGAAAACCCTAACGCAATCATATTTGTATAAGGAGACTGCAGAAATGTTTTGGACTCATGGAGTGGAAAACCAAGTTGTTGGAATTACATAATGCATCCCAAACAATACATTCAGAAACAAAATCATATAATTCAGTGTATGATTTCATTTCAAAGATTTTTAATCTGTAATCTGAAATATGAAATAGAACTTATTAAAAATTTAAATCCTAAATTTTCACTAAAGACATCAATTGATTAGTTGTATCATATTTAGCAATAATAAAATGAATAGTATATGCCTTTTCTGCCTTAAACCATAGTATATCTATAATTGTCATACACTGGCTATACCACCAGGAAAACGGCCTGCTTGTTACAACCATTGTGCCATAGGCTAAAGCTGAGATGCTGCGTTTAGTCTGGTCAACCCAGTCAGGAACTTCCCTAATAACATAGTCAAAGCCTTATAATGGTAATAATATTGTGATAGCAACAGTGACTAATCAACATAAGCAGTCAGTTGCTATATTAGTTTCAGGGACCTTACTACTAACGTTCCCTAGGGCACTTAAGGATATTGAATATGATTATAGGATAGCAGTGAGCTGGTCTTCTGTGAGGAAGAGAGATGTGAGGTGGTACTATATGTGTACAAAATGTAAGAAGACATTGCATGAAGAGAGAACTCTCCCACATCTACCAGACTATATACATGACATTACCACTAGCGCTTGAGCATAGGAGACAATAAGGGGACTACTTGTTTATGTTGTGCTGGTGATGGCTAGGATTTCAATGCACAAGGGTAATGATCACTGAGGGTGAAGGAAGAACTTTCCAGTTGGCTCCATGATGAGTAGAGGAACAATGGAACACTGTATAGAAAATGTGTCTAGATTTTACTACCAGATGGAGGTGACTAGAATATTCCGTGATACTGTTTGGGTAAATAAGGCGAGAGTCAAGCTACGTTAGATGTGTATATAATTAGCGCTTTCTACCTCCTAAAATCTCATAGTTCTGAATATCAAATATATCAGCAGCTAACATTGATTCATTGATAATCATCCGTAAACCTTCTGCTAAATAGCCTCTGTAAGCTCTTACCTTTACAACAGTTTAGAACCAGACCATCTTTACCTTTCTAGACCCTTGCATCCACACCTTCTCACTAGCTTACTAAGATCAGGCACTACCCTAATAGCCTACAGTCATATAGACTGCAATGGAAATAAAACAAATTGATTATACCCTACTGCTTATCACTAAAAGTCAGAAGTATGGACTATCATACCCCTAACTTTAGTAGCCACTCTTGTTTACTTAAGGAAGGTATACGGCTGAATTTGTTCTGTAACTTTTTGTCTTGTAATTATTATAGACTGTAGATTGATTTGATTATTATAAGCTGTACCTTATTGACCGACTCTATCCTAATCCGACCCTTGTCCTCAGCACTAACCAACGAGCCTGACAATAATGCAGTAAACAAACAACAAACCAGATAACATTTATGATTCAAATAAAAGCCAAACTTTTGTTTCAATTTTTCCGACTCAACATATCTTCAGAGGAAACTCAAAACAGATCTCAGATTGGCACCCTTACCAACTATTATTGTGTTATGATTTAAAAATGATACAATGGCATATACAGCCATATAAACATATTTTGGAAGTCTAAATAGATTTTAAACAGAACTGAAATCAAATTGAGTTCCCTGTGAATCTAAGATGATGTAGATCATTTTCCTAATCACAGCATAGTCCCATTCTGCCTAAAATTTAAAGAATCAAAACCAGTACATGAACTGCTTCACAATAATGTTTGAACATCAACTGGTGTAAAATAAGTTATAAAATTATTGTACCAACATATTGCAATTGAGTGATAATTATCCTCCAAGATTATGACAAATTTATATCCACCACTTGAAGCTACTACTTCAAATAACAGGTATCATATGGTACTCCCAGTTATCATTTTTATAACATTTTAAGAAAGTAAAATTCAAGTTACAGAGTGACTGGATTATTCATTATTTAAATAATGTATCTCATCCAAAAACCAAAATTTAAATTAACTAATGAAAGTGAACTTTAAAATAATTATCTAAAAATAAAAAAATTATGTGGAACAAAGACAGTTCTATTTTGAATTGTAAGGGGTAAATTTGATACAGTAAGCAAGTATCAAGTAACATAGGGATGTTATAATAGTGTCCACTTACCACATGTAAGCTCCATATTATACATCAATTTAAGTTAAGACATAACTGTAATGGCTTCACTTTCATTGAATTGATTTTTGACCAGGTTATTCCATACAAAAGATATTATTACACATCATCTGGGGTGAACAGAATAATCTGCAATAATACTGTGCTGCACTAAGGGCACTGGGTTTCTGCAGAATTCCTTTTGCACATTCCTTCAAATTCCATGGAGTGTACTGATTACTGAAGTACTAAAATACTTTGATCAAATAATAGATCAGGTACAAGCCATACTACAATCTATATAAAATTAACTTAGATCAGTGGTTAATATATCAGGGTGATGCAACTTCTGTGTCCAGCAGATGTTATTAATTTGAATATAGTCACATAGATCTGTGGCAATGACTTAAAATATCATCATGCCTTACCTGTAGTAATTTGGAAAAATTTCAAAGATTATCATTGATGCCATGCAGTTACGGCCTCACCTCAACCTGGCCCTAGGTGTTATGAATCTACTTATTGGCAGATTTTCGAAGCTGTTAAGCTGCAGAGGTCGAGTCGATTTTGACGAAGACAAATTATCGAAGGGTCGAGGTTACAAAGTTACGAAGGTCGAAGGTCAAAGGTGCAAATGTCAAATGTGCGAAGGTACAAATGAAGGTAATTGAGGCTTGGATTATCAAAGTTTGGAATTTATATGTTCAAATTATCATATTATCAAAATATTGAGTTCCCAATAAGCAAATTATACAATAAACAGAAAAGAAACAAAATTGTTAGAACTAAAGAACAAATCCAAATCCCGTAGCCTCAGACCTAACCGAATTAAGAAGATAACCCCTGTATCACCACATCCAGATTAAATATATTCAATTCATAACACTAGGTAAGATGACGTGCGTAAATGTGGCACATGCACATTAGCATATAGTCTCTGCCTGTTCCTAGACACTCCCTCCTCATAGCCAATCTGCTTCTTCTACCTCTACCTTAGAGCTGCCTTCCTATTCTGATGTATGAGCACTGGACAGTGGTTGAGAGTGGACTTAGAGACAGTACAATAGTTGATGTCACAGGTAATCTATAAGAGATGACCCAAGAATGGATTTTATGTTCTAGAGTATGAATATATGAAGAGAAGTGAAATGTGTGTGTATGTCACTGTGGGCGGTACTCGACCACTTATCTATCTACATGTTGGACTTTACCGAGGACTGCCATTATCTGTGCACAATCAATCCCGTGCCTAATCACAACTCCTAGAGATCAGCCTTCCTCATTTGCTTGATACAATCTCATGACCAACCACCAATGTCTAACTATTGCACAAGCAACGCAACCTCGTCGATTGGTAGAATAGTCCATGCATGAATGTGCACAGCAAATGCATGTACATGGATCATAACACTTCCTGCAACTTCCCCATCTTGTGATTTTGGCTATCTCCATCAGGAACCCAGCTCTACATCATCTCCGCAGAGAGCTCCTGAAAACTATTTACTTTTTCTAAATATAAACTGCAGAAGGGTATGTCCTTGCAGCCAACCACTCCAACAACACCCAACCCTAGATCTTTGCAATTGCAAAGTAATGGATTCTAAATTACCTTTGTTCAATAAAGCTGTTGCATTCTTTGCTCCATCCGACCTTAAATAAGCAAAAAACAAGGAATCTAAGATTGAGATGTTTGGTGGCAATTCCAAAAAAAATTCATGCTCTTTGCTGCAGCCCTAGACCTTCGGTTTACGAAGTACCCGAAGACATATGCATCTTCATATTCCCGAATTGCTTGCATAGCCAAGGACTGTATTGGTCGTGCCGGCAATTGGATGACCTCTATTGAAAATGGAGAGGAAGCTGAGCTCCTTCAGAACTACTGTGAATTCATACAGCGGTTTAAAGATACATTTGACAACGACCAATACTTGCACCAGATGCAAGCCCGGTGCCTCGAACGCCACACAACTGGCTCTGTAACCAACTTCTCAATTTGGTTTGAAGAAGTAGCAAACGCCTGTGGTTACAACTCCAAAGTTATGGCACCTATGTTCTTAAATCATATGAAGGATGAGGTAAAAAAGTCACTCAAACGCTTTCATGGATCATTGTGGCATAGCGTATTATGAAACGCCATGCGTACGGCTAACTTAAAACGCAAATAATAGTTCAATGCACTTCTAAAACCAGCAAGGAAGACTGATAAGAATGGGCTGATTTCATTAGGTGATGTGTAGCAGATTGTTGGGCATAGGGGCTGTGTGCTACGTGCTATTTGGTAATTTTATGTATATAAATACTTGGCGTGAAGAAGCATTATTCTTCACGCAACGTCTTTTCAATTACCTTAACAATACATTTGTTTACCCATCTCCTCTTCGGGAAGACCATTTATCTCTTTCCAGCTCTTCATCAGCAAGACCCACGTGTAGCCTCTTTTACTACTATCTACCTATTTGTCTCTTCCTAGAGAAGACCAGTCATCCCTTCGACCCACTCATCACCTTCATCTACCACCTAGATCTTTGTTAGACCACATATGCACCCTGTGGAACACTGTCCTAACCTCGCCTTGAGAACCGCACTCCTACACTTGACAGGGAAGACTGTAAGATGGTACGTAAGCTGTCTATTGAAGTAGACAACATTCTTTTCCAAGAGCAGAAAGAGAGGTCCACCTTCCAACGCTTCCCAACCCCTGGTACCAATACTCTTCCTCCACGTTGTACTACACCATCGCAACAATTGGATGCTCGCCCAGTGAATATAGTTCCACGAAGCCCTTTAACGAGGGAAAAGAGGGACCGGCGCTTCAACCTGGGCCACTTGTTGAGCTGGTGTGTCACGGTTTCGAGGGACAAGTGCTGGGGCAACTATGTGGTCGATGGTAGTAAATAATAATTCTAAGGAGAGAACTTCCACTACATCTATCTATTCACTTATATACGTGAAAGCCTCCTCGCCACCAAGGCTAATCCCTCTCCTGTTCCTATGCTATGGGACTCCCCTAGTGTTCTGACTATGCCTGTAATACAGCACTATCGCGTTATGGTCCGGAAGGATTGTACTCGGTCTCGTATATTCCCAGTCAGTGTAAGCCTATCAACATGTGGTGCAGTGCCGTACTGCCGTGCCGCACTGCCGAGTCCGATGCCATGTGAATACCATGCAAATGCCGACGCAAAAATATTGTATTGGGTGGCGTCGCATATTAGCGCATTGGTAGCCATCAATAACGCCACTCGAATCAGGCCTAAGTTAACCAACATAGGCTACAGGGACCAATCGGCTTACCAGCCGTTACATGGTGATGGCTAAGATTGCGATGCACGAGGGTAATGATCACTGAGGGTAAAGGAAGAACTTTCCAGGTGGCTCCATGATGAGTAGAGGAACAATGGAGCACTGTATAGAAAGTGTTTCTAGATTGTACTGTCAGATGGAGGAGACTACAATATTCCGTGATACTGTTTTGGGTAAATAAGGCGAGAGTCTGGCAACCTAAAATGTGTATATAATTAGCGCTTAAAACCTCCTAAATCCTCATAGTTCTGAATATCAAATATATCAGTGTTGTAAAGGTAAGAGCTTACGGAGGTTAATTGGCAGAAGGGTTACGGATGATTATCAATGAATCAATATCAACTGCTGATATATTTGATATTCAGAACTATGAGGATTTAGGAAGTAGGAAGCGCTAATTATATACACATCTGAGGTAGCCTGACTCTCGCCTCATTTACCCAAAAAAGTACCACGGAACATTCTAGTCTCCTCCATCTGGTAGTACAATCTAGAGACACCTTCTATACAGTGCTCCATTGTTCCTCTACTCATCATGGAGCCACCTGGAAAGTTCTTCCTTCACCCTCAGTGATCATTATCCTTGTGCATTGTAATCCTAGCCATCACCAGCACAACAATCAGCAGTTCAAATTGATTCATCAATAATCATCCATAAACCTTCTGCCAATTAACCTCCATAAGCTCTTACCTTTACAACACCTATGCCTTTACTGCGGATCAAATGAACATTCTGTTGATGCCTGCCAACTTGCTGCAGCTCGGCCACAATGTCAAAACAACCGGTATTTAAACTACATCAACCAAGAAACAAACAACTCTCACATACACAATCAGTACGTCCCTACTCTTCATCTTTAACAACTTGGCTCCACACTGTCCCTAAACCTAGGATTAAACCTCGTCCGTCGCTATTTGTGAAAGGGTTAGTGGTAGGAAAAGATGTTATTGCATTGGTAGATAGTGGGGCAGAAAGCCACTTCATCAACAAGAACCTTTTGCCTGACCTAGATATAAAAAAATAATCTTCTTTAAACATCCCTATAATAGCTGCTGATGAACATGTTATTTTACCTAAGAATAAGTCATTCCTTATAGAACTAGACTGTGACTTTGATGGGCTCAGCAAGGACCGTCATAAGTTCATTTCAGCTCCCCTAAAGTGTGGAAACTCGAGGGACAAAAGACGATTGGCGAGTGGTCAAAAGCTGGCGTGGACTCAAATCATAAGATTCTAAACTAAAGAGAAATGTACCTAGGAGGATATGAATCTGTATATATTTACATAGGAGTTCAACTGTTGAAATAGAGTTGCCAACACGAAACCTCCTGTCCCTCATTGCCTGCAACCCAAGGTTTTCGCATGAAAACCAATATCCATGACAAACCTTTCGTATCGTGATTTGTCACACACAAGACTCGTGTGTGTGAAACTAGTTGTTAGAATTCCTGGATTGACCCTGTGTCGGCTTACCAACTATTGAACCGACGGCCACGTGGCCACTGAAATGTCGGGGCGTCACATAAAGCATCAAGACACAATTATTGGGTACCCATGGCTAGATAGTGTAAATCCTGATATCAACTGGAGCACTAGTAACCTAGAATGACCCTGCAATTGCCTCAATATAAATCTCATTCTCAAGGAACACCCATCCTCTTATGTTATGAATTTGTTAGATTTAATCTGGATGTAGTGATGCAGGGGTTATCTTCTTCATTTGGTTAGGTCTGAGGCATCAGGATTTGGATTTGTTCAGGCTGGAAAATTGAATTGGCTCTTTAGTTCTAACAATTTTGTATCTTTTTTCTACTTATATAATTTGCTTATTGGGAACTCAATATTTGATACAATGATAATTTGGACATATGAATTTGTAACTTTGATAATCCGAGCCACGATCACCATATGTCTCCTTGTAACCAATTTGCACCTTTGACCTTTGACCTTTGTAACTTCGACCTTCGTAACTTTGTAACCTTGAACCTTTGATATTTTGTCTTTATCAAAATTGACTCGATCTCTGCAGCTTAACAGCTTCGAAAATCTGCCAATAAGTAGATTCATAACATCTTCCCCCCATGGCCTGCATTTAGTAGATCACCATGTAACAATTTCGGAGCGCGAACCGAGGAGACATTACCACAAAAATACCAATTCAACTTTTAAGCTGTTACGGTTTGACCGTTGTTATAGCTTAGGAGGAAACCTAAGCGTTTAATTAGGAATAATTACGATAAGACTGAAAGAGGAAGGATGGGCAAATAGAGATGAAATAGCACTACTAGCCAGGAGGTTGAAGCAACATCATAGCGTAATGGCTCCTGATAATACTTGGCTCAGTAGCAAGTATTAGGTCTAGGGGGAAGTTATCAGTCAGCAGATTCATGAAGCGGACGAAACGTTATAAGTACCTGTTAGTAGTAGCTAGAGATTTCTTTCCTCTTCATATAGTTTAATAAATTGATTTATTCATTACCAACTCAGTTTCCGTCACATAATCACATAAATAATATGGCATCTAGTGTAGACAATTTCATGCATAAAAGTCAGTGCAAAAGTCAACTAACTGGCAATGACTCAAAATAGAATATAATACACACCCTATAGACTGGACCCAGCCATAGCATGCACTCGAACTCAACGCCATTCTTAAGACACATGAAGTCCTAATTGAAAAGGTCTTACCAGAACACTACAAGAAATTCGAAGATGTTTCCACAAAACCCAAAGCCGAAAACTAGCCCCTCATTGTCAAGGACTTGACCACAAGATTGACTTCAAATCAAACACAAAAGTCTGCCATGGCAAAATCAACAAAATATCAAAAACAGAACTTCAACTTCTCAAGACCTATATTGAAGATAGCCGTAGCAGAGGTTGAATTCGAAAAAGCAAATCTCCAAATGCATCACCTGTCATATTCAGGACAAAACCCTACAATGCAGCGTTACAACTTTGCATTGACTATTGTGCTATAACAGCAATACCATTTAAAACACATATCCACTTGCACTTTTTGATGACTTCTTAAGTAAGATACATGGTGCAAGATACTTCACAAAGCTCGACCTACGCAACGCATTTCATGTGCTACATATTTCCGAGGGAAACAAATGGAAAACTGCGTTTCCCACGCAATTTAGACTCAACAAATTTCAAGTCATGCCATTTGGTCTTTGTAATGCTCCCACAAGCTTCCAGACATGAGTGGACGACATTTTTATAAGCCTAAACAACTCAATGATGTGTTGTCTTGATTAAATACTCACATGGGGAAATACAAAAGGGGAGTTGTCAAACCTAATTGAATTGTCATTTCAATTCTAAGGAAAAATGGCCTCTACGCTAGAATCAACACATGTGAGTATGAAGTTACTACAACCTGGTTCCTTTGATATTTAGTTCAGTACAATTCTATCACAGTTCATCCTTCTAGAGTAGCACTCATTACTAAGTGGCCGAGCCAAAGCCTTTCAACAAGTCAAATCTTACCTCGGCTTCCTGAATTTCTATGCACACTTCATTCCGCAAATCTCCGACCTAGCACACAGCTTGACTGCACTCACTCATAAATGCAACCTGCAACGTCAATTTGAGCTTTCTGAAGCAGGTCTTAAAAATTTCAATGACCTTCAAGAGAATTTCAAAGATTCCAAAGTTCTTCATATATGAGACCCATACCTCCACCGATTCTTGAAACTGAAGCAACATGTTACACAATTGCAGGTATATTATCACAAGTAGTCCATCATGTCTATGTCCCTATTGGATTCTATAGCAAGAAAAATCCCCGAAAGAAAGCAGATATGGTACATCCAATCAAGAACTCATCGCAATCTGCTTCAGTCTACAGCACTGTCATCCCTACCTCGAGGTAGCAAGGCATCAAGTAACCGTATACTCTGACCATGCTAGTCTCCAAACCTTCATCACCACTGCCAACCTAAACCACCTCCAGGCTGGCAATAAGACACAAATGAGCAGTTTCGACTATGTAGTTAAACATATTCCAAGAAAAAAAATCAAGCAGATCTTCCATCCAGGCAGAAATATTACAAACTCACTATGGACCATGTTACCCAAGTCAACTAATAAATTCACCTTGCTGCATTAGCACAGGTCCCACAGCATATCTACATTGCCCTCGGCACCAAAACAGCTATCAATGACTTTGCCTCAGAAATAAATCCACTACACAAAGATTCAAATCTTAAATGAATCAATAATATTCTCATATATGCAGATGCGCGAGTCTATTTACCCCCATCATTTAGAAACTGCGTCCTAGTACTCTACCATGACGCTCCTCTTGCCGGCCATTAAGGACACGCTCGTACTTACAAAAATGTTCCTGGAACTGGTACTGGCCCTATATCAAGTGTAATGTCAAAACAAATGTACATGGATTTTGTAACTGCAATAAGATTAAGTATCCTCACCACCCCATTTAAGGAAAACTCAATCCACTCCCTGTTTCAGAAGAACAATGGACCATGATACATATATATTTCATTACCAATATTCCTCCTACTGAACGAGGTAATAATGCCATTTTGCTCATCATTGATGCACTCACCAAGTTGACCCACTTCATTCCAGTCAAATTGAAGGGAAACCAATCTATTAATGCAAGGGTAGCTACAGATCTATTTCGACATATTTACATTCAACTTCATGGAATCCTAGACACCATAGCATTTGACAGAGATACACAATTTCTAAACAAGCTCTGGAAGAACATTACCGCAAAGCTAGTGTCACAGCTCGAATATAGAAAGCAAATGGGTATTTGTATGATTGAAAGGTAAAGCTATAATTCATCTATGTAGAAGCAAACTACCTACAAGTCTCCTCTACTGCTTATAAACATCCAGAGGTACCTAAATCTAGCCTACGTTTAAAGTGGCAATGAAACTGACGTAAGGTTTATTCTGCCACACGGGTAACGCTTCCAATACTCTTGGCACTATCCTTTATGTAGCCTCAGTGGCGATCTCGTATCAGTTTTCGTCTGCAGATAATCCTCAGAGTGATAGAGAATATAGGTTGCCTTCGATAGCCATCGAAGGCTACAGGGCTTATTGGATCACAAGCTGTCACAGCTGGGCATAATTCAACAACCATCAACAGCGTATCACTCCACTATAAATGGCCAAGTAGAGCGCGTCAACACAAAAATCGAAGCATAACTTTATGCCTACACAAATGTTCTCAAACAGACTGGGAAAAATAGTTAGAAACATGTGAATTTTCTTACAACAACTCCAAAATGTCCACAACCAGTACTACTCCATTCTTTGCAAAATAAAGCTACCATCCAGGATACCAATTGCATCCCGAGTCTCGTGGTACCAACAAAGATATAGACAACAATGATGAAATATGGGCTGCAAAACAAAAGTCTAATCTCAGTTGATGCAAGGAGCAGCTTCAAAAAACTCGTCTAAGCATGGCATAATACTATGGTAAAAGGCACAAAGAAATGTATCACTCTATAGGCAATCATATAATGCTAAGTATACTCCATCTACCCCTCGAAAGTAAAAAATCACAAAAGTTATCACCTTGCCAGATAGGCCCCTTCTGTATACAAGAATTTGATGGTCCGCTCACTTACCACCTATATATACCCCCAACCTTCAATATTTCACATCCAGTATATCATGTATCAAATTTCTATTGATATCATGCCACAGATGCGTCCTAAAGCCAAGTTATTAGAGTTTCACCTTGCCTTTGCGCGAAACAGTCATGTCCCCAATTGAAATTATATTGACCCCCTACAAAATGCCAAGAAGTCCAATTTTACGAGAATTAGTTTGCACAATTCCTGCTGACCGTCCTTATTATGACAAAGATCTACAATATTCCGTGTGTAACCCAGGAAGACCTTCAATCACACAATGGATGAAAAGAAAGCAATTGATCAAGATTCTAGGACGTGAAGGAATTAAACTAGTGGAAGATTGCAATAGGACAAACAATAGAATCTAAGGATGAAGACTGAACAAACTCTATTATATTGGATATATTAAAGAAAACAAGGAACATTAAGCATTGAGGACAACGCTGAGAATGAGGGGGGATAGTTACAGCCACGCCTCAACCTGGCCCTAAGTGAGATGACATGCTAAAATGTGGTACGTGCATGTCAGCATATAGTCTCTGCCTGCTCATAGCCAATCTACTCCTTCTACCTCTACCTTAGAGCTGCCTTCCTGCCAGTTCCTCTTCTCGTGATTCATGCTGTATCTCTACTCAATATATATTATTAGACATTTTCTCTGTCCAGCCATGGATAACTCCATAGATTATGAGACTCCCACAAATAATTTTTTCGAAATTTATCTTGAGATTTTCAGGCATGTGACTTGTTATCTAAAAATTGAAACAACTAAAGAATTCCTGTAAACGTCAGGAGTACAGAGGGTTAGGGTTAGGGTTAGGGTTAGGGTTAGGGTTAGGGTTAGGGTTAGGGTTAGGGTTAGGGTTAGGGTTAGGGTTAGGGTTAGGGTTAGGGTTAGGGTTAGGGTTAGGGTTAGGGTTAGGGTTAGGGTTAGGGTTAGGGTTAGGGTTAGGGTTAGGGTTAGGGTTAGGGTTAGGGTTAGGGTTAGGGTTAGGGTTAGGGTTAGGGTTAGGGTTAGGGTTAGGGTTAGGGTTAGGGTTAGGGTTAGGGTTAGGGTTAGGGTTAGGGTTAGGGTTAGGTTAGGGTTAGGGTTAGG